>CM057339.1:597355767-597985188 GCA_030015575.1 Agapanthus africanus
ACACCTCCTACAATGTCGAAGAATGTAGGTGCGCCCAAAACAGGCATAACAAGAACATCCGCTTGCCTCCTGCTCACGGTCTGGCGTCCTCTATCTCTTGGTCCTCATTTCTCTGTGGATTACCAATCTCGCAATCCATCGACTCATCGGCCCGGTCAGGTGTGCTAATAGGGACGATTCCGCTCTAGCACTTCTATGGTCATCTCTCGGCCAATCATCACGACCGCTCGTAAAGCAGTACGTTACTAGTGTCGGCCTCTGGTCCTTTAAATACACATTACACATCTGATCCTGGATGCAAATCTTATTGAAGCAGTGTCCTGGAAGGAATCCTGCTCAAGCTCTCTTCCGATCTCGCCTATGCCGAACTGTATGGAGGCTGGTACTCTTACATAACTTGTTCTCGTTTTTCTGGACATCTGCATTTTCAGCACAACATTTCCTCAAGAACTGGCCGCATCCCAACGCCTCTGTACACATCAGATCACTAATCTCGATGGGGAGTAGCAACACCTCGTCAGCATCGCGCATGAACCTCTAGCTCCCTCGTCTTATCATCGTCCGCTCCGACGTCACGTCATGCTGTCTGCGTACTCCTACTGTCCTCGGCCACGGTCAATCGAAGTCTCTCACACAGACTCAAAATCGCGAACTCGGTATCTTCATCACTCTGTATAAGATCTCTAGCCGAACATGTCCTCGGGAACTCGTCCCAACCATCGGAGGAATACTCAATTCTCGTCCGTTCTCGATCAACTCACAACGCATCTGGGTGAGGTCCTCTATCCAAAGCTGGTCAGCTTACTAGTCTCCTATCACATGGTATCCGGACGGCGTTAAACTTTTCGATCGAGTCATCAAGGGTCCCAAAATTTCCCGAAGGCTCAACACCTGAGCACAGTATAAAAATATCTGGTACATACCACAGTACCTATGGACCAGCCGTAGAAGGGCAAACCCAAGCCTCACAGATGGCACCACTAAACTGATGCAAACCTTAAGGTTCAAAGCGGTTCCATGGTCATCATGTCGAGTTAGGGTTTCATTCTTCTAGAGGGTCCACAGAATTACCTGCATGTTCCTCCGAACACTTAAAACTTGGGGAAAATGGTTTTCTAACACTCGTTCGAACTTTTTTTTTAACTTCGCCTATACAACATGTGGGGGGGGAATACCATTCGCCCGCATGCTAAACAATGCCTCAATCCTCCAGGAAAGGCGATACATCGACGGCCATCTCGGGATCGGTCTGCTCTAGGTCTGAGGAAGATTCTCGCCACACTAGAAATCTTCAACTCAACTGGGCCTGCGTCGACGCATCAATCTGACGAATCACCTTCGTCTCTCAAATTGGGGTAGACTAGCCATCACCTGTCGCATCTCTGCCTGGAAGCTCCGGCGATCTCAGCTCGTAAGCTCTGGGAGCGACATCCTATCAATCTCAGCAACAGCTGAGTCATCTGTCTGCACGGTAGGCGACATCATAATCTCTGAGGTATGTTGTACATCAACAGTCCTCTCACAACTGGCAGCCTCTATCGATGGCCCGATCATCCGGCGCAAAACCAAACACTCGCCTCAACAGGAGGACACAACACAACTCTACATCGAGACGTTCCCATGTCACCAGAAAACACAATGGTCGGCCCTCGTACTAGACGAGC
This sequence comes from Agapanthus africanus, assembly GCA_030015575.1. Classification (NCBI taxonomy): domain Eukaryota; kingdom Viridiplantae; phylum Streptophyta; class Magnoliopsida; order Asparagales; family Amaryllidaceae; genus Agapanthus; species Agapanthus africanus. Next base: position 597,357,432 of record CM057339.1, read on the forward strand.
TTGCCTTGACCGCAACACCAGCAGCAGCTCAAACTGCGCTCAACTATGGTGACAGGAACCTCAATCGATTATCGAAGAAAGCAGATCAACGGCATGGGAGGAAACGACAGATCCAGAATGGATACATGATCATAAGAAGGAACAACATCAAGGAAAGTAAGATCATGGAACTGATAGAATCGAGGATCTCAATGGATGTATAATCATGGGTACGAAGCGAATCATAGATCTCAAAATATATACATCCTATGGTTTCTTAAGTGGAGTATCGTATCGTAAATATGCCGCGGAACATACGTACGGTACGTCACTCTACTCAAGCTACTTACACGATCAATCAGGGTCAGCCTATGAAACGAAAGTTTGGTCTAATCCCCCCCCGTTCAAGTCTACGTTCCGTAAGGTCAAGTCCAGGTTCCGAAATACATACCCGCCCTAGACTCCGCATAGTCAAATATAGACTCGAACTAAGATTAAACCTAGCACTCTGATACCAACATTGTCACGGCACGAAATATTAGCTCGTGACTAGCACTTAAATCACGCAACTTCTAAAGGCGTAACGTAATTCAAGTAAGCTGAAACCCAGAAATCTAAATCTTTTTTATGAAAATAAAAGAGGTGTAGTCTTGAAATAAATGTAAGTCTACGCTAGCGCCCCGGCCGTCTACAGACGCCAAATGCGGAACAAAAACTTTTTAACTGGCGCTATCGTATACTTTAACCCGGATCTGCCATTATTGCTAAACTAACAAACTGTAAAGAGTGTAGAAAGGTTATACCGAACGATCCGAGTACTTCGTTCTTTAACCATCATCCCACGCTCCGTTGCGGCTGCTCCGATCTCGTCGATCTTCGATCTGCTCGTCCAGCTGGCACCATGTCTCTGATTCTTTAAACGGGCTCCCACCTCTGACTCGAGGCAACTCGATCGTCAAGTTTGCTAAAAGAGACGACCAAGAATGATGTAGAGAATGAGTAGATGACTTTGTCTCACTTCGTCCAAATCCGTGGACGATCGGTTAATGAAGTTGCCGAGGGAATCGGGTGATGGAATGAAATGAGCTGTGAAATTCCATACACCCCAAAATCTATCATAATCTTTTTCAAGTGAAACCTCAAGTATGTGAGAGAGAGAGGAGGGGCGGGCCATATATAGGGAGTGGGAGGTGAGTGTAGGAGAGGGGAGAGTAACCATAAGACTAAATATCATGAACAAATATCCTTAGCTAAACAAAATGCTTTAATGTTAAAGCATGAGTCATAAACCTAGTCATCATGCATTAATGAACCATTAAATGCATCCAATGAAAACTCAACACCAATTAATCCTAGTCACCTCATCTAGATGCTTCTAGAACACTGACTCACCTCAACTGAAGAAAGATAAATCCGTCTTTAACCGAATGTTAAAAGACGGCTGATAGAAAACTGGAAACTGGCAACTTCCAAAAGTGATCCTGAAACGAATTTCAGGACAACCCCGAAACTGTATAAATACACCCGCATTTGTATTACGACCGAATACAAATGCAACTGAGACAAAGATATTATATCTACTCAATACAATACTCGGATCCGGCTTAAACCAAAGCCGACCAGTATCATCTGCCCGAAAAATAACACGTGCGTAAACGCACGTGCATTTTCCGAACCCTGCAATAAAACCATACGGCCTCTACAACGTTTCGCCCGGACTTGGGAAACTGTCTGTGGGGGACTCTAATGACTCGTCAGTACCCTAGCAGTGGGTTTAACCACAAACCGTCAGCGGCATTAGCAATGCGTAATGGCTGCCCATGGACTGACCTCAAGGGATGCCGATGAGCGAACTCATCCGGAAAACCCTACTGAGCCTAACAGTGACAATGTATATACAGTCCGGTCCGCTCGTCTATGAGTATCGCATATCTGCCTAGGGGGCTAGTAACGTCAGACCCCCAATAGCAGTATAAGTCGTGTCGGAGTGTAGCCCAATAACACCCTGAGATACTACTGGAGTACCTACAAGTAAATCTCCTGCCATGGCCATGGACTTTGTGTAATGGCACTCCTAGACACAGTACGACCTCGCCCCCAATACCGGGAGAGACGAATCCCCTGCCGATCCGCTCACGTGCCTCCATATGGCTCGGGACTGTACCCAAAAGCTACCTGTTTGCACGACTCCTTTGAGCCGTGGTAGGGTAGAAATCAAAGCACAGTGGGAACTCACACGAGACAAATGACGACCTCAGGTCGATGAACTAACCTGTACACATGTCACCAGGGAACTGCTATCTGACGGTAGATATAATACTAACTAGCAGATTCCCGGCGAGTCCTGTCCGGTGTACTCATAACCCAATGAGCACCTGTATACATCTTAGGTGATCCAACTGACACCAGTAGCTTGTGAGACCGGCCACCGCCCCTCGTCGAGGTCTCGACTGTACACACTAGTCTACTCCGGAGTATCGATGCCCTGTCTCGAAACTCCCACGACTAGGGACCACAATTAAGGATATGCATATAAACTACCCAACTCTCACGTATATGATCGCCATCATACTGGTGGTAGTAAAGCAAGATCCTAAGGGCTCTATCAAAGTGTAACATGTAATCAGTCACCTGAACATGTACACGACTGATAAAGGCAAACCAGATAGCATACTATCATCTTGAGTAAGACTGTCCTACCGGTATAGGTCCTCCGCAATCATTGCAATCACGTACCTGCGATCCAATAATTGACTATGAGGGCACTGTCTCCAACAATCTCCCACTTGCACTCAAGGCTAATTATTGCGATGTCGACTACTCACAGCCCGTGTGAAACCGAACATTCAACTCCTCTACTAATCAGTATCACAAAGCCCGTTTGTAAAACTATTGTGTTCGAGAAATAGCCTTAGTGAGTGGATCCGCCTAGAAGTTTCTTTCTATATCTCTCTTAATCTCAAATTCGCGGAGAAAGCCATCTCCCGAATTGAGTAATACTTGTCTTAGAATATGTCTGGATATCTGATGGGACCTAGTTCATAAATGAACTCCAAATCCAAACTTCTTAGACTGTATCGATCACTGAACCTAATCAGTATCCGGCACCATGCCACCCACAGTATCCTCTTGAACCACCTGTCCATAATACTGTCCCTCTTCGTTAGAGGGAAAAACTATAACTCTGACAATCACTCTGTCAACCATGTCACCTTTGAAGCTTGGAATGATAACCATCTCCCGAAGGAGGCTGCCGTCATCAAATCCGTAGAACATGTACTTATGTTCTAAAACTGCTTCCTTATATTTCTCCAGGATTGGATTAATACAAACTTATTGCATCTAGTGCAAAACCAACATTTGGTGTGGTACTTGGCATCTCATGATTGACTCAATTGCCTAAGCAAGTGATCTGCCAATCATGCACATCCCTCTCCCCTTTAGTCTGTAAGACACCTTTAGAGAGGGTGACTCCATCACCTGCAGGTACACCACCATGCTAGGAGTCAACTATTCCAAAAACCATTAGAATATCTGTCAAAGTACCCACATTGGGAAACTACCCAAATCCAGATCTAAAACCATAGATCTAGAAACCAGAATGTCAAATATTATATCCATATCCTCTCTGGAGAAACAACTGTGTGACGACCACAGTTCAACCGATCGTAGTATAGGAATTTTACTTCCTACTCTGTGTACGTCATCCAGATACCATGACATCACACCCTACTACCTCCTTAACAGATCCATCCCCTATTCTGATGAAGTCAAACCTATGACTGTCACATCAAAATTAGATGATCTGTCTCCGCTATAACTGCTCAAGTCTATAAATAGATATAAGCTACTTGCCCACTATGCTTCCGATGCTCCCACTGACTACGACAACCATCCTACCGGGTCTCATAACTTGGAACAACAGTAGTGTCAAGTCTTGGTAGATAAGAACCTCCCTGTCACCGTCCTTGAGCCTACCGAAGTACCTCTCGGGTGTCTGAGGTTACCCACCATATCTGCGGAGTGGCTATTGGAATGTCAAACCTGATTGAATATATAGGTCCTATTAAATTTTCCGTAATCGTTCGCGGTTCTGGAATCACTTCCAGTTCTACTATACTCCCACTACTGTTTTCTGAAAAAGATCCATTTTACTAAAACTGTGGCGAGTCAAGAACAATATCACTATTGATCTTCCAAATGGTAGAATATCAACCCTCGTCATAGCCAGGGTCAACCCACAAACAGCCATTACAGAAACGTGCCCTAAGTTATCCAGAGTCTGGTTTTAAGCATAAGCTGGACAACTCCCCGTACCTTAACAACTTTTAAGGTACGAACCATTCTATATCCAATATAGAAACTTTGGCACTAATTTAATTGGAACCAGATTCAAATCATGCAACTGTCTCCAGTGCATATCACTTTAATGGAAAGAGGCTAATCAGCATTACTCAACTTAGGAATCCATCCAATTATGAGTAACCTGAAAGAGAAACACGTTTCTCAAAACCATCACTATCATCTGAATACCAATCACAAGAATCTACATTTTCGATCTCTTTGAAGAATCCCGATACTTGTGATACCTGGTTCTCTACTTTATTCTTATACCCACAACTTCTCAAAACTTAGACCTTGTATTTCTACGAAACACTTGTCTAAATACTAGAGAAGTTATAAGTAAACAGAACATAGTACGAGGACCTACCCCTTTGTCCTGATAGACACTGGACAACATACAATACTCTGTATAAGTCCGCTGAGTTTAAACAACTCAAAACCTGTGCGTCGTAGGTTGAAAACTGTATCCTGGCGATTTCCTCAAATATCACCAATTACAACGAATTCCGATATAATGAGGATAATCACCTAATTCCCAATAACTTACTCCCAATCATCATCTGTAAAACCATACAGATATGAGAATGAAACCTGGTAAATACATACCCTTGGAGTAAGTGTCTAATCGGGAAAACAGTTTTTCTTTAACAATGCACTGAAACATGAAAATGTTTCGTAGGGGTATCCTGGTATTTATAGTAATGCCTCTTCCATAATCCAATTCATGACTTCAACCGTATATTTTATTGCCGTCTCTCCAAATCCCTTTATTTGTCTTTAGTCGTTACCTTCTGTACACCATCGTTAGGCTAAATGGTTTTCTTCCTTCCCTACCGTTCGTCACCAGCCTATGGTTTGGAAGAAGACTATCCAGTAAGCATAATAGGTGTACCCTCCTAAACCAAGGAGTACTCATATCTTGATAGAAGGTGATGATAAAAGACAACTGAATAATACCTTATTCCTTTAAAGGTGAAATAGGAGTGGCGATGAAGTACGTGGTTTTGGTCGTGAATGATATCAGTCGCAATTTACTTTGCCCTCTTTCTAATCCCTTTATTTTGTCTTTACATATTACCTTCTGCACACCCTACTTAGGCTAATTGGTTTTCTTCATTCCCTACCTTTCGGCACCTGCCTATGGTTTGGAATAAGACTATCCAATAAGCGTAATAGGTGTACTCTCCTAAACCAAGGAGCCTTCGCAACCTGAGAGAAGGTGATAATAAAAGACAACTGAATAAACCAATTCTATTTCTCCTGAACCTGGATCCATCCTCGAAGAAGTCCCTTTGAGTTCGTATATAACCATACGATGGATCTATCCATTGGAAGTGGATATCCGTAGTAATACGGGTGTTCTGAGAAATTCAAAGGGTAGAAGAAAGAGTGGCAATGACTTATGCAACATAGACAATCCAAAAGCCAGTATTTTAAGAAGGTTCGGTCAACCTGGTCACTGAGTCATAGTCTAGGGTCGGTCAAAGGTCGCTGCCAAAGAGAGAGAGAAAAGAAACACTCTGCGTGCACTCTAACCTAGATCAGAATGGTCATCACTTTATCTAATCCGGAAACCTCCCACTGTCCTGTCAAATTCTCCTCCAAACCTAAAGAAGAATCAATCGGGATCACCCGAAGAGTAAACCAACTCATCAGTGGGAATCGGGATCCAACTCTCATCGCATGATAACGTGATGGAATGCATCCACGTTACTCATACTCCAGAAGGTATGCGCTTACTTGGCAAGTTTCAGTTTCTTTAGAAACTCCCAATATAGTTTTTGCCCCATGCTCTTATAACCTTGGCGTTAGGTCAAAATGTCATAAGTCATATGCCAAGTTCTACCCATCACTATCTTGTTAATTTGAACCCACCCGCACATGCCCTTGGCGTTAGGTCAAAATGGCAGAACGGCTGTCCCAAACCAACTCATCTATCTATGCAACAATTGAATACCCAGCAGCTACCAAACACTATGCCTTGGCGTTATGTCAAAATACATAGCTTGAATACTACTGAATACCCAAAAGAAGTGACGGAGGGCTACGGCTGGTTTTTGGCGAATAACCTTTAACGTAGTGAACTTGATATCGCTGAAGGAACCTGATAGCTTTTTAAAATATAGTGGCGAAAACCTTTTGCTAAAGAGGTCACTCCCGGTAAAGGGATCTCGGCTCTTTCCTCGTGGAATGAGGTGCAGGATATTCCACTGAATACCACTATGCAAAGCAACTTGTAATCGACTATAGTGAAGTTATTACCCTGAAGCAAACTTCTGTCCAAGGGGTTGGTCCCGGTGAAGGGATATCGGCCCTTGCCCCGTCGAATGAGGTGCAGGATATTCCACTGAATACCGCTATGCATAACAAAAGGAAACGTCTTTGCAATAACACTTTTTAAATTTATTCCAACAACTGCAAACAGGTTTGTTTTACTTTGCATTGATCAAAATCAATGCAGTCTCATCAATTAATCACACCAGAAAAGAACGAAAATAAAATGTACGTATATGCCATCCGCATTCGTCACTGGGTCCCGTCATCACTCGTTAGGTTACTTAACTAACGACAGAGCGGGGACTGGACTAGCGCGGGTGTAAAACATATACAACATCTAATAGTATATAAACCAATATACAATAATCGCTCCAGGCGTGATAGTTTGCAACATTACAGAAAAGTAATAAGCATCACAGAACAATACAGATAATCTGGGATCCCCGAGTTTCACAGAGCCGCTGCTGAAACCCGACATTCCCCTGTCGTGTGGATAGCCTGTGCAATGAAACCTAGACCCCTACGGGTGCGGCAAGTTACCCGCCAAAACCTAAAGCGAGGCAGCCCCCTACAGCATAGTGAATGGACCACCCAGCACTTCACGGAATCCGGTAATCTTGGGCACCCCTCCTTGGGTCAACCTGTACCCCCTACGAGTGCGGCGAAAAGTCTGCCAATTCTAGGGTGGGACCCCTCTGCCTCTCAAAGCCATGAGATGCGGACCCGTTGCCCCCCAGAACCCGGCTATCCGTGCACTCCGTCGCGGGGCAAAACCTAGTACAGTAATGAAAAATAGTATAATAGGTACATCGACCGCAACCTGGTCGTGCCCCAAAAGAATACTATACAACAGGCAGTGACGGTAGTCCACAAGTTGAACGCTCGCCCCGCAATATCAAATGTACAAATAAACACAAACTGTACTATCATTGCACACTGCTATCCACCACGACAAATCCGCAACAATACAGCACAACACAGAACATCAACGTGAATGTCACGTTCGCAAACCCGTCTAAAAGAACTATAGCAATCAGACGCGGTTTACCGATCAAATGGCATTCCCGGTCGGAGATATAATGTAAGCACTGTAAACTAACATGTTTAAATTTCGATCGACCAAATATCAAGAAGTGGGCCCCACGACTTACTGGTGAACAGTAACAAAACCTGGGCCCAAATGATATATACCACAAACCACAAGATCCAGAGAAGAACATACTGTTCAATTTTGGGAGCATGATCTCACCAAGTGGCGGCGGATCCGCGGCCAAACCATGGGTTTGGCCGCGTTTCCGCGGCGTCTTGGTAGGATCACGTGCCCAAATTTGGTCCGTGTTCTTAGAAAAGCCTGCACAGATTTTTGAGACATGTAGAAAAATTTTAGGAGACCATTTAAAATCGACAGAAACTGTGAGCTTGGAATTTTGCAATTTTCGATTTCCGGTTCGATCGATGTTTTAAACGCGTTAGCACAAGTTAGCATAGCAAAATGGTTAGGCTCTGATACCACTGTAAGTCTACGCTAGCGCCCCGGCCGTCTACAGACGCCAAATGCGGAACAAAAACTTTTTAACTGGCGCTATCGTATACTTTAACCCGGATCTGCCATTATTGCTAAACTAACAAACTGTAAAGAGTGTAGAAAGGTTATACCGAACGATCCGAGTACTTCGTTCTTTAACCATCATCCCACGCTCCGTTGCGGCTGCTCCGATCTCGTCGATCTTCGATCTGCTCGTCCAGGTGGCACCACGTCTTTGATTCTTTAAACGGGCTCCCGCCTCTGACTCGAGGCAACTCGATCGTCAAGTTTGCTAAAAGAGACGACCAAGAATGATGTAGAGAATGAGTAGATGACTTTGTCTCACTTCGTCCAAATCCGTGGACGATCGGTTAATGAAGTTGCCGAGGGAATCGGGTGATGGAATGAAATGAGCTGTGAAATTCTATACACCCCAAAATCTATCATAATCTTTTTCAAGTGAAACCTCAAGTATGTGAGAGAGAGAGGAGGGGTCGGCCATATATAGGGAGTGGGAGGTGAGTGTAGGAGAGGGGAGAGTAACCATAAGACTAAATATCATGAACAAATATCCTTAGCTAAACAAAATGCTTTAATGTTAAAGCATGAGTCATAAACCTAGTCATCATGCATTAATGAACCATTAAATGCATCCAATGAAAACTCAACACCAATTAATCCTAGTCACCTCATCTAGATGCTTCTAGAACACTGACTCACCTCAACTGAAGAAAAGATAAATCCTTCTTTAACCGAATGTTAAAAGACGGCTGATAGAAAACTGGAAACTGGCAACTTCCAAAAGTGATCCTGAAACGAATTTCAGGACAACCCCGAAACTGTATAAATACACCCGCATTTGTATTACGACCGAATACAAATGCAACTGAGACAAAGATATTATATCTACTCAATACAATACTCGGATCCGGCTTAAACCAAAGCCGACCAGTATCATCTGCCCGAAAAATAACACGTGCGTAAACGCACGTGCATTTTCCGAACCCTGCAATAAAACCATACGGCCTCTACAACGTTTCGCCCGGACTTGGGAAACTGTCTGTGGGGGACTCTAATGACTCGTCAGTACCCTGGCAGTGGGTTTAACCAAAAACCGTCAGCGGCACTAGCAATGCGTAACGGCTGCCCAAGGACTGACCTCAAGGGATGCCGATGAGCGAACTCATCCGGAAAACCCTACTGAGCCTAACAGTGACAATGTATATACAGTCCAGTCCGTTCGTCTATGAGTATCGCATATCTGCCTAGGGGGCTAGTAACGTTAGACCCCCAATAGCAGTATAAGTCGTGTCGGAGTGTAGCCCAATAACACCCTGAGATACTACTGGAGTACCTACCAGTAAATCTCCCGCCATGGCCATGGACTTTGTGTAATGGCTCCCCTAGACACAGCACGACCTCGCCCCCAATACCGGGAGAGACGAATCCCCTGCCGATCCGCTCACGTGCCTCCATATGGCTCGGGACTGTACCCAAAAGCTACCTGTTTGCACGACTCCTTTGAGCCGTGGTAGGGTAGAAATCAAAGCACAGTGGGAACTCACACGAGACAAATGACGACCTCAGGTCGATGAACTAACCTGTACACATGTCACCAGGGAACTGCTATCTGACGGTAGATATAATACTAACTAGCAGATTCCCGGCGAGTCCTGTCCGGTGTACTCATAACCCAATGAGCACCTGTATACATCTTAGGTGATCCAACTGACACCAGTGGCTTGTGAGACCGGCCACCGCCCCTCGTCGGGGTCTCGGCTGTACACACTAGTCTACTCCGGAGTATCGATGCCCTGTCTCGAAACTCCCACGACTAGGGACCACAATTAAGGATATGCATATAAACTACCCAACTCTCACGTATATGATCGCCATCATACTGTTGGTAGTAAAGCAAGATCCTAAGGGCTCTATCAAAGTGTAACATGTAATCAGCTACCTGAACATGTACACGACTGATAAAGGCAAACCAGATAGCATACTATCATCTTGAGTAAGACTGTCCTACCGGTATAGGTCCTCCGCAATCATTGCAATCACGTACCTGCGATCCAATAATTGACTATGAGGGCACTATCTCCAACAATAAAGGTATAATGAAATCAAGTTTTCTTAATGCGTAGAAAAGGGACATGAAAATGCAACTGAAATTTGCTAGTTTGAAAACGAGTTTCATCTTTTAAAATTTGGGCAGCACCACTTTTTTATTTTTTGATCCAAAACCACAAATACATGAAGATAATAAAGGCGTCCTCACGCGGGAGCTAGCTCTTCGCCAAACGGCGGATCACAACCATGCAAGACAATATATATAAGTATACAACGCCCAACGGCGAAGATCACCACAAAAGATAAAGAAATAAGCAAGACATAACACCAAAAGCGAATATAAAACCCATCGCTCAAATCTTGCAACTACAAGTCTCACTAAGTCTCATTACTTATACAATTTACTAATTGTGATTGATAGAGTTGACTAGATACAATATGAAATATAATACAAGAGTGGGTACGATACAAATGCCCCACCTACCAATGCAAAACACCCAAATGAAGCTATGTGCCAGCGATGCCGCTACTGAATCGTGTGGTCAACCTGCAAGAACTATGGCACAACGGGGGTGAGTTGCCAACTCGTGAGTAGAAAAAAATATCTACAAGTAGAAATCGAATAAACAACGACTCCTAAGCCAACTATATAATAAAAGTAATACTATGATATCTAGGGTGACCGGGTCTGTATGTGTGCCAACACTAATATCAATGTCAATCAGCATGTGGATATCATCCAACAATAAAATCAATGTATGTATGCATATGGATCTCGTCCAACCATATAACTAATGTATGTATGCATGTGGATCTCGTCCAACCATATAATCAATGTCTGTGAATAACATAAATGCATATGCATGAAAGTATGAGGATATAATTCAATGTGTATCCATCGCGACTTATCAAAATCATGGAACCTGAGTGCCAAGCATCGACACTCGAAAACATCATGAAAACCGTGCCCAGCATCGGCACGTAAATCATCATATATCGGGCTCCGTCAATCCGGATTGGCCCATGGACTCCGTCTGCAGAATCAGCCCTCGGCCCCGGCAGTACGGGCCGGCCTTTATCCATCTCTCGTCTCTGGTCAGTATCCTCCGGATAACCGCCAGGACCAACCAATCACCGGTAGGTAGTAGTCCCTCTACCAGGCTCACCGTCTATATACACAGCATCCCTTTCTAGACCCGGGGTACCATACCGGGTCCACCATGTACCCGCAATCGACCTCATCCGCCTCCTCAAATCGGGTTTCACATGTCGCTCTTAGAACCGAGAAAACACATGGTGCATGCACTGAAATATCATATCAAGAGAAACCGGATTTTTAAAACAATACATACTTTCCTTTGAAATAGCCACGGTTCTCAAATCCAGAAATTTCATGAAAAATAGCATATCTCAAAATCAAAAAGCATGATGTATACGTCAAATGATAGAAATGTAAGCATATCAGTATATCATGTACATAGAACAGTAATATGAACATATCGAGGGAAAACCGCTCTTTTAAATGAATCCAGTTTTAAAATATATCATGCGGTTCCCAAATCTTCAAAATCGAATGCAATACCGTATAAAGGTGCATATGTATATACGCAAGTACGGTGTACAATATGTATGTGCGCAAGTAATGGTGTACAATATGCATGTACGCAAGTATGGTGTACAATATGTATGTGCGCGAGTATGGTGTACAATATGTATGTGCGCAAGTAAGGTGTAAAATATGTATGTGCACAAGTATGGTGTACAATATGGATGTGGGCAAGTATGGTGTACAATATGTATGTACGCAAGTATGGCGTACAATATGTATGTGCGCAAGTATGGTGTACAATATGGATGTGCGCAAGTATGGCGTACAATATGTTTGTTATGCGAAGAGTCATATCATGTTGCAGCAATCCCACTGTGTAGTGGCATGGCAATTATCGATGATGAAGTGTGTGAGCCTACAATCTGTGTACGTGTAACATACGCATCATCGATAATGGTGCAGGTGTACTATCACAGGTATAAGTAATGCAATGCGAATTACATGAATGCAGCATAAGGTAAATCATAAGCAAATGCTGACGGTATACATATCTAGCATGATCGAGTCGGTGAATCTATCAATCAGCATATGGTCTCACAACAACGCGCACGGTACAATACATCGTACGGCAACCTCTAGTCAAGTGTATGGATCAAACATCAAGTCAAACTCATCACGCACGGAAAATCATCGTACGGCGGCATTAAACCAATAGGGATCCTACATTCCTATAAGACAAATGAGGGTACGGCCTAATATTACGTACGTCCTATTATCCATGATTCACAACGATCTCATATCAGGTCACAGGTCACATATATATATACACCTATGTCCTAGGTCACATCTATAACGATCTCATATCAGGGGACCGACAAGGTATCAATCATCTCTATCGACCCACATCTGTATACCAACATATTATCAGGTCATCATATTCGTCTTATATTCTTTTCATCGCATATATATCTCACATCAAGTCGAGTTTACATAAACATTCTATCTCTACTATAAGTATAAGTATCTAATCTAACATGCACACCCGAACCATACAATAATATTTTTAAAGAAGCAAATCGTAGTTTTGAAAATAGGGGTTACGGTGTTTTTAAGGAGAAGATATCATTTGAAATTCTGTAACATCCCTCAAGGTATCTGTTTAAAAGATGCATACGATTCTTCAGTTTAGAAATATGTATGGTTCGGATGGCACATCTACGTCGACTATCTAGTCCTATAGTATCCTAAACGGCAATATCGTCAAACATCATCCTCAAATCCCTTCATCACATATTAGCCGTATTATATCACTTCTAACTATCCTTAGTTTCTAATATGGTTTTATTAACTATTATTTGAATCTAACCCTAGTTTTCAAATCTAGGTTTTCTTAACCAAATTCTATAAATCAGTTTCCATCAAAACTTTGCGGGGGTGCTATAGACCATCCACCCGACTTCCCCGGTAGATATAGATCTACTCACCGTAGTCTTCGCTTGCCGAAGTCATTGACGCTAAGCTCCGTCGCCACGGAATACACACGAAGGTACCTACAATAACAACACATATCGCAACGGTATTAAAATCAAGTTCTAAAATCCAAAACGGCTCGCGCCTTGCTCGTAGGTTAGAACCTATAGCATACGTGTACAAAATCAACCAAACAGCCCTTGTTGTTGATGTACGAACTTCCCACAACCAAATAAAAATCCAAACAACAAGAATTAGTATTTCAAAATACGGAAAACATAGCCAAAATCACTCCAAAAAGCTCCCAGATTTTGACTCAGGTCAAATAAATCTAAGCAAACAAGTCTAGGGTGATGTATGTAGTGTATATGACCTACTGGACCAACCTAGTGTAAGTGCACGGCGGCGCCCCGGCCGTCAATCCGACGGCCAAATGCGGAAGCGGTGATAAACTTTAAATTTTTCATGAACTGGCACCACCGCGCACTAATACCCGGATCGAACCATTAACTAGTCCTAGCTAACTACAAGACGGGTTAGAGAGATATACCGACTGATCCGAGTTCTCCGGTCTTCTCGTCGTCGTCCCGATCTCCTGCGGAAGCTCCGGTCTCCTCCTCGTTGCCGGAAGGGCACCATATCGTCTGCATCTTTTACGGGCTCCCACCTCAATGCCGAGGCAACTCGGGCACGAAGCTGGCTAGTCGACGTGCCCAAGATTTGCTGTAGAATGTGTAGTGCTCAAGTCTCATTTTGGGGTTGTAGGAATTGCCTTTTGGTGGAGGGATGAACTATGGAGTTTGGAGATGGAACTTGTGGGAATTTTCCAACAAGAAATGAACCAAAACCCCTCACCAAAATGTTTGGACAGCCCCCATCTCTAGTGGCCGGCCAAGCTAATGGGAAGGAGAGAATGAGAGTGAGTGGGTGAATGAGGGAGTGATTGGTTTGATCAATAATGCAAGAGAGAAAAACAAAGTTATCATGAAAAAGCAATGATCACAAAATTAAACCCATACTCCAAAACAACCATCATCTTTCCACAAGTCAAACCATCATGAAAACAAAGTCAAGGTATGGTCCGCCCATCATGAACCATCATGAAGTCAAGAATATGCACAGAACCCCTCCACAAATACTTATTTGCAACAATGCAAATAAGCCATTCTCCACCAAACTTCGGCCAATGAACGATACAAAAGAAATCGGCTGAAACGGAAAGCAAACTGGCAACTCCAGAAAACTGGTCCCGTAATAAATTACAGGAAAACCCCGATACTGTGCATGCACACCCGCATTTGTATTCCGACCGAAATACAAATGCAATGAGACAAAATCTCCACTGTACTATACTAGGATCCGGGTTAAACCAAAGCCGGCCAGTAATATCCGTTCGATCCTGATCCGTGCAATACCGAACGTATCTGACCGAACCCTGCCATATATCCATACGACCTGTAGTACAAACTGTCCTATCCTGATCCGTGCAATACCGCACGTATCTGATCGGACCTTTCCATATCTCCATACGGCCTCTACAACTTTTCGCCCGAAAGCTGAGTAACTGAATGTAGGGGACTCTAAAGACTCGTCAAAATCTTGGTTGTGGATTTAACCACTAGCACGTCAGAGGTATAAGCCAATACGTAACGGGCTACCAGGTATTGACTAAAAGGGACGTCTGTGAGCGAACTCAGCCTGACAACCCTACTGAGCCTGTCAGTGACAATATCCGTACAGTCCGGTCCGTTCGTCTATGAGCATCGCATGGCGGGCCTAGGGGGTTGGTAAAAGTCAGACCCCCAAAAGCGGTACAAGTCGTGTCGGAGTGTAGCCCAGAACACCTTGAGACACTACTGGAATACCTTCCAGTAAATCTCCTTGCCTCGGCCGAGGGCTTCGTGTAATGGCTCTCCTAGACACATCGCGACCTCACCCCCAATACCGGGAGAGACAAACCCCTGAAGATGCGCTCACTGCCTCCATGTGGCTCGGGACTGTACCCAACTAAAACCTGTTTGCACGACTCCTTTGAGCCGTGGTAGGTTAGTAATCAAAGTACAGTGGGAACTCACACAAGACAAATGACGATCCCCAGGTCGATGAACTAACCTGTACACATGTCACCAGGGAATTGCCATCTGACGTCTGGTATATGACCAACTAGCATGTTCCCGGCGAGTCCTGTCCGGTGTACTCATAACCCAATGAGCACCTGTACACATCTTAGGTGAACCAACTGACACCAGTGGCTTGTGAGACCGGCCACCGCCCCTCGTCGGGGTCTCGACTGTATACACTAGTCTACTCTGGAGTATCGATGCTCTGTCTCGAAACTCTCACGACTAGGGACCATTTAAGGATGTGCTTATAGACTACCAGCTCCCACGTATATGATCGCCCTCATACTGCTGGTGGTCAAGCAAGATTCCTAGGGGCTCTATCAACGTGCAATAGCGACCTGTCAGGTCACCTAAAGCAGTACACGATGATAAAGGTAAACCAGATAGCATACTATCATCTCGAGTAAGACTGTCCTACCGGGATAGGTCCTCCACCAATCATTGCAATCACGTGCCTGTGATCCAATAATCGACTCTGAGGGCACTATCTCCAACACCTGGACCCCTACCCTCACCAAGTGGCCGGCCAATCCCATCAAAATTTCGGCCACCTCGGCCCCCCAGTCTCCAATGGGGTTCGTTCTATCATGGTGGTCTCCTGGTAGTGTATCTAGGTCCCTGGTATTGTTTGCTACTCTCAAAATTTCCCTGGGTTGTTCCAGATACCCTGTAGGCACACTAAAAGTCACAAAACTGATATGGAACAATCCTAAGTTCGTGCATCGGGTTCACTTCTATGGCTCAGGTCAGGAATCGTGTAACCATGGTCATGTAAACAATCACAACTGTTCCCAGATTTCACCTATTTTCACTACAGAAAAATCTAGTATGACCAAACACCCTTAAACAACCCCAAGCAACTACCCTACGAAACCCAAGCCCTAACCCCCCTAAAAACCCGAGGTCTCCGGAATTCCCACACTCCTCGCCGGCCAAAACCGAGCAGGCCGGGTCGGGGTCACAAGTGTGTACTCAGGATCACAATTACAACATTACTACATTGTTTGTTTTTACAGTGAACATTCGGGGTCACAGCAGGTTATCGATATCTCAAAACGAAACTAAAACACGATATCACACCAGCTAAACAACAAGAAAGAAGTTATACCTCTTGGTTACACCCAAGCAAAAACCCTAGAAGTCCTTAAGTTGTCAAGATCCCACTTTGCTTGGTCCAAAGTGTAGAGGAAGAGATGGGGATTAATTTTTGTGAAGGGAGTAATAAGTTTTGGGGATTATTTGGAGATGGATCTAGGGCTTGAAGGTGGAGGGAGATAAGGGTGAGGATGATGAAGAAGGAGAAGAAAATGAATAATGGTGGAGGGATATGTGTATGCCCTCTCATCTCTCTCTCTCTCTAATATTCTCACATTCTCTCTCCAAGTCATCATTATGTCCCCTCTCTCTCTCCAATTCATCATTACACCTTTTTCTTTTCATTTTCCTTTTCTCACCACCAATAAACCATAACACATAACCCAAATGAAATGAAACAACATGTAACCTAATGAAACATGTCATGGTGCACTAACCATGAAAACTGTAGAAACACGGATTTGGCTTAATCGCCAGTAGCAGTGCACTAATCGGGTTTTTATCAAAACTGCATATAATAAATTTTAAAATTGCCAAATCCTTTAAATATATTTTAAAATGAATAAATCATTTTAATTTCCTTTTATTTCATAATTATTGGTATATATTTATACCCTTTTTCGAAAACCCCAATTTCACAAATCGGGCAGTTTTCGGGAAATGTATTATTTTAATATTAAATTCCAAAAACAATATTTTATATTTTCTGAAATGTTACAGGAAATGGGGTGAAGAAAATGATGCGGCAACAAAGGGGGGCTCGGCCAACTTGGGAGAAATGGGGAAATGTATGGAAGTGTGTGGAAAAATCTCGGTTAAAAACACTATTAAAGCATAATAAAACACTTACTTTATGCCACCTCATAATAATTTTAATTAAAATCTTCATTAACCTTCAAAATATCTAGATATTTTTCAAGATATTTTGCAAGAAGTCAAAGATGCTTAATCTTATGATTAAATTAGCATGGATTCACATTAGCATAATTAACAAAATCTAAATTGTAATTACCACTAATTAAGTGCATAATTAAAAGCTTATAATAATATTTTAATTAAGGAAAAATATTTAAGTGAACTAAAATATACAAGCGACTAACCTAATACCGCAACTAGCAATGTCCTAGTTAAACTAGGTGCAGTTAAGTTTATACAAAAAAATGATCACTTCTAGATTTTAACGGAAAACGCAGTTTATTTTACCTAATAACGGAAAATTCGCATAAACGATTTCTAAAACGTTAAAAAAAGTGATCAGACCGACGCGATCATGAAGTCCACGATGACTCAAGAATCCTAGTTGATCATCGACAGTTCATCTACCTCCTTCAGAAGAGATCGAGAAGCAAACTAAGGTTTTGTAATCATTTTCTAAAGGAACAAAGTGTACTTGATCTTGTTGATTAAGAAAGGTAGTTTTATTCTATTGCATTTTATTTTCATCATGATTTCTATCTTTTCTTTTTCCAACATGCGCGAGTAATTCTCCGCTCGTTAGGGTTCGTAGGATTATGGTAGATTAATGGATGATGAGGATCCTTAAACTCTTTTTACGTCCTATAAAGTTTATAAACTTTACCAAAAGAATTATTAGCATCCTAATCGGGCGCTACCAATTCATTGGGAGCCACGACCGCGATTAGAGAATAGATTAAGGATTGTTTTGATAAAGGCTAGACATGAACGGAGATCCATGTCAAGGTAGGGGTTAAGAGTGGGAACCATTTTCCCTCCAGAAACCCTAATCTACATGCATCACTGTCGATCTAGTTTTAAATCTATTAAAGGATAAGAGAAGTAATCTTTAATTAATCATTCATGACTACTAAATCTTAACGAACCCTACAAGCCCTCTTCTAATATAAACTCGTAGTTAATCTAGATCTATATCCTGCATCCGTGTTTGACGTGGATCTAGAATCTACAACCATTATTCACCATTCTTTATTCTTCCCCTTTTTCAACACATCTAAAGTAAGATTAAAAGATTAAATGTTTCCTTGAGGACAACCCGTACTCATCTCGGTCTAGATACACACGACACCGTTATTGATTGCGGTTACAACGCAACTCTAAAAACAGAACCAATCAAATGGCGCCGTTGCTGGGGATACGTGCGTAATTTTTTAGTCTTACTATTTGTGTTGAATTCTTATTCGATCAATATCATAAATAAAACAAAACAGCAAATTGTATATTTAACGATTATTGTGTGAATTTTGTAAGGGGATATGGAGTCACAGACTTGAGGAAACAGAGAGTCGGAGACATTCATCAAGATCCAGAGGAGCAAAGGGAGGCCACGTAGCAAAAATCTTCACGAGAACCCTCCTTTCGGCGGCGAATCCACGGCAGTAAGGTTAAATAGCGGCGGAAACGCGACGCATTTAGGGATTTAGGCTTCCAAATTTCTCTGGTATATTTCTCAACTCCTTCTCTTTCCTCTGAAATCCAATAAAATATCTTTTCTGCAGGATTCTTTACAAAATATCGCCGCGCAAAAATCTTTTTGTAAGTTTTGTTTTGCGGTTTGTTTTTGCATATTTTAATATGGACATTAAGGGGCAAAGAACAAATTCAGATTAGGTGGGGATTTCATCACCCTTGCTAGGCCCCACAAATCACAAAACGAGCATCTGCATCAACGCTACATTAATTAAAAAATATTTAGACCAAGACTCTAAGGACTGTCACGCACAAATAGGACAGAGGATGGTCCTGGTTAATCTATCGCTTATCCGCATTACTTTTATGGTGTCTAGGCAAGTGTGTCTAAGGCAAGTGGTTATTTAATTAGACCCGGTATTTTCGGTGATTTGTATAGCGGATACCTCCCACTTACCTGGCCACAAGAGTAGTAAAGAGGTGGTAGAGGATTGTTAGTTATATGTAAGCCCTAGAGGCCATTACTGTACATACGATATATATTGTAGTGGATGCTTGGATTTATATAGGGATGACTTTCTTGCTCGACATGATAGTATTTTATCTGGTTGCTCTTTATCTTAACATGTACACTGATTGTCTCTATGCTACATGTTGATAAAGCCCTTAGGATTAGTACTTGACTACCAGGACTATGATGCAGATAATACTAGCGGGGACAGAGTAGTCGCTAAGTACATCCTTCAAATGTTCCAAGTCGTGGGTGCATCGAGACAGGGCATCGATATACCAGAGTAGACTAGCGTATAGCTTCTCGACCTATTTAGATGGACGATGGATGATCCCATATCCATTGGTGTTTGACATCAGAGATAGTATACGGGTGCTTAGTAGAGACTGGGTACACTTGACGGACTCGCCGAGAACTCCCAGATGGTATTTTACCTAACGTCAGATGGCAGTTCTCTGGTTACACTGGTACAGGTTAGTCTGTAAACCCGAGACCATCATAGATTCTTGTGTGATTCCCACTGTGCTTTGGTTTCCACCTTACCACGTTTAAGAGAACGTGCAAAACGGTGGCTTTTGGGTACAGTCCTGAGTCATATGGAGGCAATGAGCGATAGGAGGGGTTTTGTCTCTCCCGGTATAGGGAGTCGATGTTGCGCTGTGCTTGATTGTCTATAACAGGAAGTCTATAGCCAAGGCTGCTTCAGAGTTACACTGGTAAGTGTTATCAGTAGTTTCTCGACCCGTTATGTGCCTCACATTGGCACGACTTATCGAGTTACTGGGGTCTGACGTTTACCACCCCTAGACGAGATATGCGACATATCAGACGAAGAGACCGGACTGTCCGGTAGTGTTACTGATTAGATTCGCAGGAGTGTGAGCAGTCTTGCTTGTTGATCTTCTGATCGCTCAATACCCGGGTGGCCGTTACGTTTAGCAGACCGCTTGCGGCTTGTGGGTGTTTGATATAATCATCACCTACTGCTGGCGTATTGACGTGTCTTTAGAGTCCTACACAGGGGTTTCCTGGCTCAAGAGAAATGGAGTAAGAGCACATATGTGATATGTGCGCGACCGAGATCAATGTGATATGTGATACCGCACTATATTCTCGCGATGTGTGACATGAAAGGTTATACGTGATATAGCCGGGTTATCGGATCAAGTGTTGATTCGATAAGATGTTACATTATGATATTAGTCGGTTATATGTAATATAGCCGGATTATTAAATCAAGTGTTGATTTATTAATTTAATGTATAATTATATATTTGATATATTATATTGCATTAACTAATATTAGCTCACTTATGATTTCTTTTCTCACATTGGGTACATAGATGCATATGTGATATATGTTAAATGTATCAAGTTAGGTTACAAATGCAACTTGGATTAATGAGGGTTAAACCATGCTAGGGTTATGATTAGGGTTTAAATTTATCATTAAGTAATTCAAAATTGACGAATTATGTTGGATATATGTATGCCGTAGAGGCCATTATATGATAGTGTATGTACTGATGTGTGTGTGTGTTTGTGTGTATATATATTCAGAGGACAGTCTTGCTCGACATGATAGTTTGCTATCTGGTTTCACTTTATCATATGTTCACTTGATAATGTTTTTACTCATTTGATACATGTTGATAAAGCCCTAAGGATATTGGCTTGACTACTGGGATTATGATGTGGATCATACTAGTAGGACACCTGTAGTTTATAAGAATATCCTTGAAATGTTCCTAGTCGTGGGTATATCGAGACAGGGCATCGATATTTCAGTATAGACTAGCGTATACCATTTTTGTTCCATATGATGGGCGATGGATGATCCCATATCCGTCTGGTGTGGTGACACCAAAGATTGTATACGTGTGCTCAGTGAGACTGGGTACACTGAACAGACTCACCGAGAACTCCTATGTGGTATTATATCATACGTCGGATAGCAATTATCAGGTGACATTAGTACAGGTTAGTTTGTAGAACCGAGATCGCCATAGAGTCTTGTGTGTCCTCCCACCGTATTTTGATCTCCACCCTACTACGGCTCTGATGAGTCATAAAAACAGGTGGATTTTGGGTACAGTCCCGAGGCATATGGAGGCAATGAGCGATATGAGGGGTTTTGTCTCTCCAGGTATTGGGGGTTGATGTTGCACTGTGCACGATTGGCTATAATAGGAAGTCCCTGGCCAGGGCTGCTCAGATATTACTGATAAGTGTTATCAGTAGTTTCTCGATCTGTTGTAGACCATATACCGGCATGACTTATTGAGTTATTGGGGACAACGATTCCATCCCTAGACTCGATATGCAGCATATCTGACGAAGAGACCGGACTTTATGGTAAGTGTTGCCAGTTGGATTGACGGGTGGTTTGACAGGTTCGCTTGTTCTTCTTCTAATCGCTCAATACCCGGGTGGTCGTTACATTTATCTAACTACTTGCGGCTTATAGGTGTTTGATGTGATCTTCACCTGCTGCCGGCGTATTGACGAGTCTTAGAGTCCCACAAAGAAGTTTCCTAGCTCAGGCAAAACAATGTGGTATGCATATGAGATATGCGCGGGAACTCGATTAAATACGTGTATGAGATACCGTATATGTAAGTGCACGGCGGCGCCCCGGCCGTCAATCCGACACCGGAATGCGGAAACGATGATTTTCTTTAAACTTTAAAACCGGCACCACCGCGCACTTTAAACCCGGATCGGGCCATTAATCTAATCCTAGCTAACAAGAGAAGGGGTAGAGAGATATACCGAACGATCCGTGTCCTTCGGTCTTCTCGTCGTCGTCCCGATCTCCCCGCGGAATCTCTGGTCTACATCTCCTCGTCGGAAGGGCACCACATCGCCGGGTTCTTTTACGGGCTGCCACCTTTGGACCGAGGTAACTCGGGCACGAAGTTGGCGTGCCATCATGCCCAAGAATTGCTGTAGAATGAGTGTAGTGCTATGTCTCATTGGGGTTGTATGAAGTTGCCATTTAGGTTGAGGAGAAGAATGAGCAAGAGGAATGAACTTGAGGACTTTTCTTTTGCAATGAAAATGAACCAAAAAATAATCCTCACACCAAAAAAAAACCACTCCCTCAAAATGTGGCCGGCCCATCCAAGAATGAGTGAGAAATTGGAGTGAGAGAAAAGTCAAAGGGGGGAGGAAGCTATCATGCAAGAAGGAGAGAGAAAAGTGATCATTAAAATAAATGATCACCAACCAAATCCAACACTTTACAAACAAATCATGAAAACCATGTCCCCACAAAAGTCAAGCCATGATGAAGTCAAGAAGTCAAATGATGGTGCAACCATCATGAAGCAACAATATGCAAAGACCACCCTCCACAATGCTAATTTGCACAATTGCAAATAAGCCCTCCTCCACCAATCTCCAGCCAATGAAAGATACAAAGAAAAATGGCCGAAATGGAAAACAAACTGGCAACTTCATAAAACTGATCCCGTAATAAATTACAGGAAAACCCCGCTACAGTATATACATACCCGCATTTGTATTCTGATCGAATACAAATGCAATGAGACAAATCTACACTGTACAATACTAGGATCCGGCTTAAACCAAAGCCCGCTAGTATTATCCGTCCGATCATGATCCGTACAATACCGCACGTATCTGATCGAACCCTGTCATATCTCCATACGGCCTCTACAGCGTTTCGCCCGAAACTTGAGAATACGGTCTGTGGGGGACTCTAAAGACTCGTCAACACTTTGGCTGTGGATTTAACCACTAGCAAGTCAGAGGTATTAGCCATACGTAACCCGCTACCAGGTATTGACCAAAAGGGACGTCGATGAGCGAACTCATCCTGACACCCTACTGAGCCTGTCAGTGACAATATCCGTACAGTCCGGTCCGTTCGTCTATGAGCATCGCATGGCGGGCCTAGGGGGTTGGTAAAAGTCAGACCCCCAAAAGCGGTACAAGTCGTGTCGTAGTGTAGCCCAGAACACCCTGAGATACTACTGGAATACCTACCAGTAAATCTCCTGCCTTGGCCAAGGACTTCGTGTAAGGGCTCTCCTAGACACAGCGCGACCTCACCCTCAATACCGGGAGAGACGAACCCCTGTAGATTCGCTCACTGCCTCCATGTGTCTCGGGACTGTACCCAACTAAAACCTGTTTGCACGTCTCCTTTGAGCGTGGTAGGGTAGTAATCAAAGTACAGTGGGAACTCACACGAGACAAATGACGATCCTCAGGTCGATGAACTAACCTGTATACATATCACCAGGGAACTACCATCTGACGTCAGGTATAAGACCAACCAGCATGTTCCCGGAGAGTCCTGTCCGGTGTACTCATAACCCAATGAGCACCTGTATACATCTTAGGTGATCCAACTGACACCAGTGGCTTATGAGACCCCCCACCGCCCCTCGTCAGGGTCTCGACTGTATACACTAGTCTACTCTGGAGTATCGATGCCCTATCTCGAAACTCCCACGACTAGGGACCTTTTAAGGATGTGCTTATAGACTACTAGCTCCCACGTATATGATCGCCCTCATACTGCTGGCAATCAAGCAAGAATCCTAGGGGCTCTATCAACGCGCAATAGTGACCTGTAAGGTCACCTAAAGAAGTACACGATGATAAAGATAAACCTGATAGCATACTATCATCTTAAGTAAGACTGTCCTACCGGTATAGGTCCTCCCTCAATCATTGCAATCACGTGCCTGTGATCCAATAATTGACCCTGAGGGCACTATCTCCAACAATCTCCCACTTGCACTCAAGGCTAATTATTGCGATGTCGCATACTCACAGCCCGTGTGATACCGAACACCCAACTTCTCTACTAGTCAGTCTCACAAAATCCGTTTGTGAAACTATTGCGTTCGAGGAATAGCCTCAGCGAGTGGATCCGCTTTGATGTTTCTTTCTATATCTCTCTATAACTCAAGTTCGCGGAGAAAGCCATCTCCTGAAATGAGCAATACTTGTCTTAGAATGTGTCTGGATGTCTGATGGGACCTAGCTCATAAATGAACTCCAAATCCAAACTTCTTAGACTGTATTGTCAACTGAACTTAATCAGTATCCTGCGCCATGCCTCCCTCAGTATCCCCTTGAACCACCTGTCCGTAATACCGTCCCTCGTCAGAGGGAAAACTATAACTCTGACAACCTCTCTGTCATCCAGGTCACCTTGGAAGCCTGAAATGATAACTGTCTCCCGAATGAGGCTGTCGTTATCATATCCCTAGAACATACACTTATGTTCTAAACCTGCTTCCGACTGTTTCTTCAGGATTGGATCAATGTCAACTTATTGCATCTAGTGCAAAAACAACATCTGGTGTGGTACTTAACATCTCATGATTGACTCAATTGCCTAAGCAAGTGATCCGCCAATCATGCACATCCCTCTCCCCTTTAGTCTGTAAGACACCTTTAGAGAGGGTGACTCCATCACCTGCAGGTACACCACCATGCCAGGAGTCGTCCATTCTAAAGCACCTCTAGAATGCCTTCTAAGTACCCTGATTGGGAAACTACCCAAATCTAGATCTAAAACCATAGATCCAGTAACCAGAATGTCTGATATAATATCCAAGTCCCATATGGAGAAACCACTGTGTGACAACCAAAGTATAACCGATCGTAGTATAGGAATATCACTTCCTACTCTGTGTATGTCATCCAAATACCAGGACATCACACCCTACTACCTTCTCAACAGATCCATCCCCTATTCTGATGAAGTCAAACCTATGACTATCACATCAGAAATTGATGATCTATCTCCGCTATATCTGCTTTAGTCCATAAACATAAGCTACTTGTCCACCAATGCTTCCGCTGCTCCCACTGACTACGACAACCCTCTGGCAGAGTCATATAGACGTACACTTCTAAAGCCAGTTTAGAACGACGCTATACTCATCCTCCTACCGGGTCTCACAGTCTGGAACAACAGCAATGGCAAGTCTGGGTAAATAAGAACCTCCCCGTCACCGTCCTTGAGGCTACCGGAGTACCTCTCGGGTGCCTGAGGTTACTCATCTTATCTGCGGAGTGGCCAATGGAATGTCAAACCAGATTGAATCTTTAGGTTCTTATCAAATTTTCAGTAATCGTTTGTGGTTCTGGAATCACTTCCAGTTCAACTATACTCCCACTACTGTTTTCTGAAAAAATCTATTTTTATTAAAACTGTGGCGAGTCTAGAACAATATCACTATTGATCTTCCAGATGGTAGAAAGTCAACCCTCATCATAGCCTGGGTCAACCCACAAACAGCCATTACAGAAACGTGCCTAGAGTTATCCAGAGTCTGGTTTTAAGCATAAGTTGGACAACTCTCCGTACCTTAACAACATTAAGATATGAACTGTTCTATATCCAATATAGAACCAGATGCACTGATTTAATTGAACCAGATTCAAATCATGCAGCTGTTTCCAGTGCATATCAACTAAATGGAAGGAGGCAGATCAGCGTTACTCAACTTAGGAATGCTTCAAATTATGAGTAACCTGAAAGAGAAGCAAGTTCTCTTAAACATTACTATCAACTGAATACCCTACACAAGTATCTACATCTTCGATCACCTTGAAGAATCCCGATACTTGCAACACTTGGTTCTCTACTTTATTCTTATACCTATAATTTCTCAAAACTCAGACCTTGTGTTTCTAAGAAACACTTATCTAAGAACTAGAGAAGTCATAAGTAAACCGAATATAGTACGAGGACCAACCCCTCTGTCCTAATAGATACCGGACAACATACAATACTTTGTATAAGTCCCTTGAGTCTGCTAACTCAATCGCTGTGTGTCGTAGGTTGAAAACTGTACTTATGGTTAAGAAGAATTACACCGATGTTCAATGCTCCTAACCTAATCATCAACTGATATAGGTAAATGTCATCGACATAATTTCAAAAAGGTATATCTCACTCTATAAAAATAGACGTACAGATATATCAATTTGAAATTGGTGCATGACAGCGGATATTCAAAACCAAATATTTGCCGTCCGGCAAACAACCCAGGTGACTTCCTCAAATATCACCGATTACAACGAATCCCGATATAATGAGGATGATCACCTAATTCCCAATAACTTACTCCCACTCATCATCTGTAAAACCATACAGATGTGAGAATCACACATGGTAAATACATACCCTGGAGCAAGATCTGATTGGGAAATCGGTTTTCTTTTAACAGTACACAGTGAAACTGAAACATTGAAATGTTTCGATGGTGTATCCTGGTATTCCTAGTAATGCCTCTTCCATTATCCAGATTCACAACTATAATCGTATAATTCTTTACCATCTCTCCAAATCCCTGTATATGTCTTTAGTCATTATATTCTATACACCCTCTTAGGCCAAATGGTTTTCTTTCTTCCCTACCGTTCGGCACCAGCCTATGGTTTGGAAGAAGACTATTCAATAAGCATAATGGGTGTACTGTCCTAATCCTAGGAGCACTCGCAATGCGAGAGAAGATGAAGATAAAATACAACCGAATAAACCTTATTCCTATTTCTCCTGAACCAGAATCCATCCCCGAACTGGAACAAGTTCCTTTCGAGTTCGTATATAACTATACGATGGAGTATCTAATATACTGTGGATCTTCATAGTGATACGGAGTGTCCTGGAGAAATACAAAGGTGATTTAGGATTGGCGAAGAAATACTTGGTTTGGTCGTGAATATCAGTCGCAATTTACTTTTCCCTCTTACTAATCCCTTGATATGTCTTTACTTAATACCTTCTGTACACCATCGTTAGGCTAATTGGTTTTCTTCATTCCCCACTGTTCGGCACCAGCCTAAGGTTTGGAAGAAGACTATCCAATTTGCGTAATAGGTGTACTATCTCCTAAACTAAGGAGTACTCGCAACCTGAGAGAAGGTAAAAGGAAAAGACAACTGAATAGTCCTATCCGTTTTCTCATAACCGGAAACCATCCTCGAATAAATTCCTTCGAGTTCGTATATAACCATACGATGGTTTTATCCAATGGAAGTGGATGTTCGTAGTAATACGGGGTGTCCTGGAGAAAAGGGTAAGAGTAGGAGTGGCAATGAGGTTTGCAACTCTGACAATCCAAAAGCCAATGTTTAAGAAGGTTCGGTTAATTTTGGTCACTGAGTCATAGTCTAGGGTCGGGTCAATGGTCGCTGCCAAAGAGAGAGAGAAAAGAAACACTCAGCGTGCACTCTAACCTATATCAGAATGGTTACCAATTTATCTAATCTAGAAACCTCCCACTGTACCGTCAAATTCCCCTCCAAACCTGAAAGAAGAATCAGTCGGGATCACCCGAGGAGTAAACCAACTCATCAGTGGGAATCGGGATCCAACTATCATCGCATGATAACGTGACGGAATCCGCTCACGTTATCACACTCCAGAAGGTATGCGCATATCTGGCAAGTTTCAGTTTCTTTATAAAGTCCCGATATGATTATTTTTTTACCCCATGCTCTTATGACCTTGACTTTGGCCAACATATCATAAGTCACATGTCAAGTTCTACCCATCATTCTCCAGGTTAATTTGAACCCACCCGTACATACCCATGACTTTGGCCAAAATAGTAGTACGACTGTCCCAAACCAACGCATCTATCTATGCTGCATATCAATACCCAATAGCTACCAATCACTGTGCCTTGACTTTGGCCAACATACACATCTTGAATACTTATTGACTATCCATATGAAACGACGGAGGGCTACGAATGGTTTCTGGCAAAAACCTTTAACGTAATGAACTTGATATCGTTGAAGGAACCGGATAGCTTTTAAAAATATAGTGATGAAAACCTTTGCTAAAGAGGTCACTCCCGGAGAAGGGGTCTCGGCTCTTTCCCCGTAGAATGAGGTGCAGGATATTCGAACTGAATACCACGATTTAACGCAAAAGTAATCGGCTATAGTGAAGTTATTACGCTGACGCAAACTTCTGTCCAAGGGGTCACTCCCGCTGAAGGGATCTCGGCCCTTGCCTCGTCGACTGAGGTGCTGGATATTCATAACCGAATACCACTGTGAAAAATAAAAGTGAACGTCCTTGCAATAACAGCTTTTTGAAAATTGTTCCAACAACATCAGAATATGTTTGTTTAGCTTGCATTGATCTGAATCAACGCAGTCGAATCAATTGATCACACCAATAAAGAACGAAAATAATGATGTACGTATATGCCATCCGCATTCGCTACTGGGTCCCGTCATTACCCGTTAGGTTACTTAACTAACGACAGAGCGGGCACTGGACTAGCGCGGATGCAAAACATATACAACATCTACTAGTATATATATCAATATATAATATTCGCTCAAGGCGTGATAAAATGCAACATCACAGAAATGTAATAAGCATCACAGAACAATACAGATATCTGGGATCCCCAGGTTTCATAGAGCCACTACTGAAACCCGACTTTCCCCAGGTCGTATGGATAGCCTGTGCGATGAAATCCTAGACCCCTACGGGCGCGGAAAGTTACCCGCCAAAACCTGAAGCGAGGCAGCCCCCTTCAGCAATGTGAATGGACCACCCAGCACTTCACAGAATCCGGTAACTTGGGCACCCCTCCTTGGGTCAACCTGTACCCCCTACGAGTGCGGCTAATAGACCGCCAATTCTAGAGTGAATCCCCTTCCATCTCAATGCCATGAGATGCGGGCCCATTGCCCTATAGAACCCGGCTATCCGTGCACCTCACCTTAGGGTAATCCTAGTACAGAAAGTAAAATATACATACAACGGGTACATCGACCTCAGCCCGGTCGTTCCCCAAAATAATAATATACAAACAGGCAGTGACGGCAGTCCACATGTCGGACGCTCGTCCCGCAGTATCAAATGTACATAAATAACCAAACTGTACTAACATTGCATCTAGGTTATCCCCCACGACAAATCCGCAACATCATAGCATAACACAGAACATCAACGTGAATGTCACGTTCGCAAATCCGTCTAAAAGGGCTATAGCAGTAAGACTGGATTTACCGATCAAATGTCATTCACGATCGCAGATATAATGTAAATACTGTGAACTAACATGTTTAAAATTTTCGATCGATCAACTTTACCCAAGTGGGCCCCCAAGCACTACTGTAGCACTAAAAGAAAATCTGGGCCCAAAAAGAACATTCCAAAACACCAATTTCCCTGTACAAAGATCACTGTGCAAAAAATGGTGCAGTGAAGACACCGTACTGCAGCGGAACCGTGGCGCCAAGGGGATTTTGGCCACGGTTCCGCGGTGGGTCTACAGTATCACGCTACCATTTTTTCACAGATGTCTTAGAATTTCCTGAACATTATTCTGCAACAACCTGGAAAATTTTATGGAGCCAAAAAAATTTTGACAGAAAACTAATACAATGAAATTGTGGTTTTTGGAATTTTTTTCGATCGAAAATGTAAACACATTAGACCAAGCTAGACTAGGTTAATAGCGTAGCTCTGATACCATGTAAGTGCACGGCGGTGCCCCGGCCGTCAATCCGACGCCGGAATGCGGAAACGATGCTTTTCTTTAAACTTTAAAACCGGCACCACCGCGCACTTTAAACCCGAATCGGGCCATTAATCTAATCCTAGCTAACAAGAGAAGGGGTAGAGAGATATACCGAACGATCCCTGTCCTTCGTTCTTCTCGTCGTCGTCCTGATCTCCCCGCGGAATCTCCGGTCTTCATCTCCTCGTCGGAAGGGCACCACATCGCCGGGTTCTTTTACGGGCTGCCACCTCTGGACCGAGGCAACTCGGGCACGAAGTTGGTGTGCTGACGTGCCCAAGAATTGCTATAGAATGAGTGTAGTGCTATGTCTCATTGGGGTTGTATGAAGTTGCCATTTGGGTGGAGGAGAAGAATGAGCAAGAGGAATGAACTTGAGGACTTTTCTTTTGCAATGAAAATGAACCAAAAAATAATCCTCACGCCAAAAAAAATCACTCCCTCAAAATGCAGCCGGCCAATCCAAGAATGAGTGAGAAATTGGAGTGAGAGAAAAGTCAAAGGGGGGAGGAAGCTATCATGCAAGAAGGAGAGAGAAAGGTGATCATTAGAAGAAATGATCACCAACCAAATCCAACACTCTACAAACAAATCATGAAAACCATGTCCCAACAAAAGTCAAGCCATGATGAAGTCAAGAAGTCAAATGATGGTGCAACCATCAAGAAGCAACAATATGCAAAGACCACCCTCCACAATGCTAATTTGCACAATTGCAAATAAGCCCTCCTCCACCAATTTTCAACCAATGAAAGATACAAAGAAAAATGGCCGAAACGGAAAACAAACTGGCAACTTCATAAAACTGATCCCGTAATAAATTACAGGAAAACCCCGCTACAGTATATACATACCCGCATTTGTATTCCGACCGAAAACAAATGCAATGAGACAAATCTATACTGTACAATACTAGGATCCGGTTTAAACCAAACCCCGCTAGTATTATCCGTCCGATCATGATCTGTGCAATACCGCACGTATCTGATCGAACCCTGCCATATCTCCATACGGCCTCTACAGCGTTTCGCCCAAAACTTGAGAATACGGTCTGTGGGGGACTCTAAAGACTCGTCAACACTTTGGCTGTAGATTTAACTACTAGCAAGTCAGAGGTATTAGCCATACGTAACCTGCTACCAGGTATTGACCAAAAGGGACGTCGATGAGCGAACTCATCCTGACACCCTACTGAGCCTGTCAATGACAATATCCGTACAGTCCGGTCCGTTCGTCTATGAGCATCGCATGGCGGGCCTAGGGGGTTGGTAAAAGTCAGACCCCCAAAAGCGGTACAAGTCGTGTCGGAGTGTAGCCCAGAACACCCTGAGATACTACTGGAATAACTACCAGTAAATCTCTTGCCTTGGCCAACGACTTCATGTAAGGGCTCTCCTAGACACAGCGCGACCTCACCCCCAATACCGGGAGAGACAAACCCCTACAGATCCGCTCACTGCCTCCATGTGGCTCGGGACTGTACCCAACTAAAACCTGTTTGAACGTCTCCTTTGAGCATGGTAGAGTAGTAATCAAAGTACAGTGGGAACTCACACGAGACAAATGACGATCCTCTGGTCGATGAACTAACCTGTACACATGTCACCAGGGAACTGCTATCTGACGTCAGGTATAAGACCTACGAGCATGTTCCCGGCGAGTCCTGTCCGGTGTACTCATAACCCAATGAGCACCTGTATACATCTTAGGTGAACCAACTGACACCAGTGGCTTGTGAGACCAGCCACCGCCCCTCGTCGGGGTCTCGACTGTATACACTAGTCTACTCTGGAGTATCGATGCCCTGTCTCGAAACTCCCACGACCAGGGACCTTTTAAGGATGTGCTTATAGACTACTAGCTCCCACGTATATGATCGCCCTCATACTAATGGCAGTCAAGCAAGAATCCTAGGGGCTCTATCAACGCGCAATAGTGACCTGTAAGGTCACCTAAAGCAGTACACGATGATAAAGATGAACCAGATAGCATACTATCATCTTGAGTAAGACTGTCCTACCGGTATAGGTCATCCCTCAATCATTGCAATCACGTGTCTGTGATCCAATAATTGACCTTGAGGGCACTATCTCCAACATGTTAATCGGGTGTTTTCTTTTGGTCGGGTCGTATGTGATATGACCAGTTTATTAAATCAAATGTTGATTTAATAATGACTTTTAGCTCACTTTTATTAGACCCTATTCTTTTGATGGATGCATGCATGTATATGTACATGTTGATGTGCATACACACATACATAAATGCATATATATCATGGTTGTTGATATATTAAAGATGGCAATGCAAAACTCACATGGTTCATATTAATATATAGTTTTTGTTTTAAGTTAAAAGATAAAGGAAATTAACTAATGAGTCATTTCTTTACAAATGACTCATTGTTTCTACACACTTCTTTGTTTGACCATTGACTTAACCTTGGTTAATTTCCTTTGTTCTTTAACTCATCACAAAATATCTAGATAATCCAATATAGAAACAGAGGCACTGATTTAATTGAAACCAGATTCAAATCATTCAGCTGTCTCCAGTGCATGTCAACTAAATGGAGAGAGGCCGATCAGCATTACTTAACTTAGGAATGCTTCCAATTATGAGTAACCTGAAAGAGAAGCAAGTTCTCTTAATCATTACTATTAACTGAATACCATACACAAGTATCTACATCTTCGATCATCTTGAAGAATCCCGATACTTGCAACACCTGGTTCTCTACTTTATTCATATACCTGTAACTTCTCAAAACTTGGACCTTGTGTTTCTACGAAACACTTGTCTAAAAACTATAGAAGTCATAAGTAAACGAATATAGTACGAGGACCAACCCCTCTTTCCTAATGGACACTGGACAACATACAATACTCTGTATAAGTCTATTGAGTCTAATAACTCATTCCCTGTGTGTCGTAGGTTGAAAACTGTACTTATAGTTAAGAAGAATTACACCGTTGTTTAATGCTCCTTACCTAACTATCCACTGATATAGGTAAATGTCATAGAAATAATTTCAAAAAGTTATATCTCACTTTATAAAAATAAACGTACAGATATATCAATTTCAAATTGGTGCATTACAACGGATATTCAAAACCAAATATTTGCCGTCCGGCAAACAACCCAGGTGATTTCCTCAAATATCACCAATTACAACGAATCCCGATATAATGAGGATAATCACCCAATTCCCAATAACTTACTCCCACTCATCATCTGTCAAACCATACAAATGTGAGAATCAAACCTGGTAAATACATACCGTGGAGCAAGGGCTAATTGGGAAATCAATTTTCTTTTAACAATACACAGTGAAACCGAAACATGTAAATGTTTCGAAGGGGTATCCGGGTATTCTTAGTAATGCCTCTTCCATTATCATATTCACAACTGTAACCGTATATTTTTTTGCCATCTCTCCAAATCCCTTTATATGTCTTTAGTCGTTACCTTCTGCACACCATCGTTAGGCTAAATGGTTTTCTTCTTTCCCTACCGTTCGACCCCAGCCTATGGTTTGGAAGAAGACTATCCAATAAGCGTAATAGGTGTACTGTCCTAATCCTAGGAGCACTCGCAACCCGAGAGAAGGTAAAGATAAATGCCAACTGAATAAATCTTATTCCTATTTCTCCTGAACCAGAACCCATCCCCGAACTGGAACAACTTTCCTTCTAGTTCGTATATAACCATACGATGGAGTATCCAATAAACTGTGGATCTTCGTAGTGACACGGAGTGTTCTGGAGAAATGCAAAGGTGATGTAGGATTGGCGAAGAAATACTTGGTTTGGTCGTGAATAGAAGTCGCAGTTTACTTTGCCCTCTTACTAATCTCTTTATTTGTCTTTACTAAATACCTTCTGTACACCTTTTAGGCTAATTAGTTTTCTTCATTCCCCAACGTTCGGCACCTTCCTATGGTTTGAAAGAAGTCTATCCAATGAGCATAATGGGTGTACTGTCCTAATCTAAGGAGCACTCGCAACCTGAGAGAAGGTAAAAGGAAAAGACAACTGAATAGTCCTATTCGTTTTCTCCAGAACCGGAAACCATCCTCGAATAAGTTCCTTCGAGTTCGCTTATAACCATACGATGGTTTTATCAAATGGAAGTAGATGTTCGTAATAACACGGGGTGTTTTGGAGAAAAGGGTAAAAGTAGGAGTGGCAATGAGGTATGCAACTCTAACAAACCAAAAGCCAGTGTTTTAAGAAGGTTCGGTCAACTTGGTCACTGAGTTATAGTCAAGGGTCGGGCCATGGTCGCTGCCAAAGAGAGAGAGAAAAGAAACACTCTGCGTGCACTCTAACCTAGATCAGAATGGTTATCACTTTATCCAATCAGGAAACCTCCCACTGTAACCTCAAATTCTCCTCCAAACCTGAAAGAAGAATTAGTCGGGATCACCCGAGGAGTAAACCAACTCATCAGTGGGAATCGGGATCCAACTATCATCGCATGATAACGTGTTGGAATCCACTCACGTTATCACACTCCAGAAGGTATGCACATATCTGGCAAGTTTCATTTTCTTTAGAAACTCCCGATGTGATTTTAACCCTATGCTCTTATGACCTTGACGTAGGCCAACATATCATATGTCACATGTCAAGTTCTACCCGTCATTATCCAGGTTAATTTGAACCCACCCGTACATACCCTTGACGTAGGCCAAAATAGTAGTACGACTGTCCTAAACTAACGCATCTATCTATGCAACAGAAAAGTAACAAATAGCTACCATACCCTATGCCTTGACGTAGGACAACATACATAGAATGAATACTAGGTGCTACCTTACTGAAATGACGGAGGGCTACGAATGGTTTTTGGCGAAAAACCTTTAACGTAATGAACTTGATATCGTTGAAGGAACCGGATAGCTTTTTATAAAAATATAGTGACGAAAACCTTTGCTAAAGAGGTCACTCCCGGTGAAGGGATCTCGGCTCTTTCCCCGTAGAATGAGGTGCAGGATATTCCAACTGAATACCACGATGCAAAGCAAAAAGGCAATCGGCTATAGTGAAGTTATTACCCTTACGCAAACTTCTGTCCAAGGGGTCACTCCCGGTGAAGGGATCTCGGCCCTTGCCTCGTCGACTGAGGTGAAGGATATTCCAACTGAATACCACTGTGCAAAACAAAAGAGAACGTCCTTGCAATAACAGCTTTTTGAAAAATGTTCCAACAACATCAGAATAAGTTTTTTTAGCTTGCATTGATCTGAATCAACACAGTCCCATCAATTGATCACACCAATAAAGAACGAAAATACGATGTACGTATATGTCATCCGCATTCGCCACTGGGTCCCGTCATCACCCGTTAGGTTACTTAACTAACGACAGAGCGGGGACTGGACTAGCGCGGGTGTAAAACATATACAACATCTACTAGTATATATATCAATATATAATATTCGCTCAAGGCGTGATAAAATGCAACATCACAGAAATGTAATAAGCATCATAGAACAATACAGATAATCTGGAAGCCGCGGGTTTCATAGAGCCGCTACTGAAACCCGACGTTCCCCTGGTCGTGTGGATAGCTTATGCAATGAAATCCTAGACCCCTACGGGCGCGGCAAGTTACCCGCCAAAACCTGAAGCGAGGCAGCCCCCTTCAACAATGTGAATGGACCACCCAGCACTTCACGGAATTCGGTAACTTGTGCACCCTTCCTTGGGTCAACCTGTACCCCCTACGAGTGCGGCGAATAGCCCGCCAATTCTAGAGTGAAGCCACCTCCGTCTCAAATCCATGAAATGCGGGCCCGTTGCCCTCTAGAATCCGGCTACCCGTGCACCCCTCCGCGGGGTAATTCTAGTACAGAAAGTAAAATATACATACAACGGGTACATCGACCTCAGCCCGATCATGCCCCAAAAGAATAATATACAAACAGGCAATGACGGCAGTCCACATGTTGGACGCTCGCCCCGCAATATCAAATGTACAAATATAACCAAACTGTACTAACATTGCATCCAGGCTATCCACCACGACAAATCCGCAACATTACAGCACAACACAGAACATCAACGTGAATGTCACATTCGCAAATCCGTCTAAAAGGGCTATAGCAATTAGACAGGATTTACCGACTAAATGACATTCACGGTCGCAGATATATTGTAAATACTGTAAACTAACGTATTTAAAATTCCGATCGACAAAACTTCCCAAAGTGGGCCCCACATACAACTGCAGCACTCAAAATAATCTGGGCCCAAACAGAATATACAAAAACCCCCAATTTCAACACAGAGACCTACTGAAGAAATTTGGTGCACTGTAGCTACAGTACGGCGGTGGATCCGTGGCCAAAACGTGGTTACGGACGCGGATCCTCCGCGCTACAGTGAAATCAGCCGACCAAATTTCTTCAGTTCTCTTGAAAAATCCTGCACATATTTCTGCAATGTACCAAATAATTTTTCAAGCACAAATAAAATTCGACAGAAAGTGCATATTTGAAACTGTGGTTTTTGGAATTTTCGTTCGATCGAAGTTAAACACGTTAGAGCAAGCTAGTAAAGGTTAATGGCGTGGCTCTGATACCATGTAAGTCTACGGTAGCGCCCCGGCCGTCTTTCCGAGGCCATAATACGGAAACGAAAACTTTTTCAAACTAGAAAAACGGCGTTATCGTAGGCTTAAAACCCAGACCGGACCATTAACCTACTACTAGCAACAAGAGAGAGGGTTGGAAAGCTATACCGATCGATCCGTGTACTTCGGTCTTTGGCCACCATCCCAAGATCCTCGCGGCATCTCCGGTCTCGATCTCCTCGTCGGAAAGGGCACCACAACATCGATTCTTTTTACGGGCTCCTGCTTCATCCGAAGCAACTCGGGAACGAAGTGTGCTAGCCGACGTGTCCAAGGTGTTGTAGAGAATATTTGTGATCACTTTGCCTCTTGCATCAATGAGTTTGGATGGAGGTAGAAGGTGTTGCCATTAATGGAGAATATAAGCTAGAGGAAGAAGAAGAAGAAGAGAAGACTTTCTCTTCTTTTCTTTTCTTGTTATATTTTCTTGTGATAGAATGAGAGTGAGAGAGAGTTGTAAGTCGATGTACTAAACCCCACGACTTGCGGTGAGGCGGAAAATGAAAAACGATCTTGTTCTTTGCGTAAACATCGACTAACTAAAGAATCTTTGCTAAACTATAACTAACATGAAACATAGAAGTTGTTAACTACTATGAGAAGTGATTATACCTAATGAACCGTGTCCTTCTTCTTTTCGTTCTCCACCTCCTCTACGACCTTCTCTATGTAGTAGATGATCCACCCGAGAGCTTTACTCCAAGCTTCACCTCTAAACTTGAGGTAACTAGGTTTCTTTAGTTGCTAATCAAAGTACCTTGATGATATAGAGAAGGGTTATGGATTAATTAGTCTATTCTAATCCTTGGTCTCAATACATGAGTGGTAGGATTAGGGTTTGAAGAGAGAGTGAGCTTGAGGAGAGAGAAGGTAAGCATGAGAATGAGAAGAGATAATGAACTCATTTGAATATATGAAGCATTATCTTTTATGAAATAAAAATATAAAATCATTTAACAATCATGCTTCATTTATTCATATGAGTGATTCATCTCATGAGTCATTGGATCAATAAATGATGCATTAACTCCATGGATGAATCACACACAAATGAGTCATTAAAACAATAAATGCAAATGCCACATATGTAGGGTTCCTAGGCATGCTAAGGAGGTCTCACAAGGCATCAACCATGCCAATTTCAAAAAATCTAGGTGCCGAGAAACCCGACTACGGATCGTTGGCTAGAAATCTAGGCGACAAAACAAACTAGTTAACACTTAACTACAAGAATAAGGAAATACAACCTTTGTAGATCCGGTCCTCCACCTCCACGGCTCCGTGATGAAGTCCTCTCCGCTGTCCTCATGCAATCCCGGGCTCTAGCGTCGGCTTCATCGGAGAAGAAGCGGGCTAGGTCATCGACGACGATGCCGAAGATGATCTACGTCGAGGCATCGCTAGATCAAGCTCCAACTTCACCAAGTCAAGAAAACTTGTGAAAGAAACACACTCTACTACTTGGCAAGAGGTAGAGGATGAAGAAATAGGAAGTGGGTTCTCTTTAGATGTGGATTTCTCACTCATTTGCTCAATTCACCATTGATGAAGTGAAGCTTCTTCATCTTGAAGAAGAAGAAGAAGAAGATGATGAAGTTATGATAAGTTCTTTAAAATAGAAAAGAAAATAAATTCTTATCATAATTCCAACCATAGTTAGGTGTAGAGAATAGACTAAGGTTAGTGAATGGCTAGGTTAAGGAGATGAAGACAAAATGGCCAAAGTTGCATGAAGCTTCAAGAAACTTCATGAATTAAAGCAACCATTTTGTTTTCTTCTCTCTTTATTAATCCAAAATGAAATAGATAAATGAATGGATAAATAAATAAAAACCTAACCATATACTTAACCAAGGTTTAATTCTTTACACTTAACCAATTAAGCATGTATCATCAAACATGATACAATCAAGTGCACAAAAATATATCGCATATACAATGCGCACATCCGAGTGAGAAAATCCATCTTAAGTGAACCGATACTAGTTAATGCAAAGTAATATATCAAATATATAATTATGCATTAAATCATTAAATCAACACTTGATTTAATGATCCGGTCATATCGTATATAACCGACTAATATCAACAGTAACAACTGATCGAATCAACACTTGATCCGATAACTCGGCTATATCGCATATAACCGATCAATGTCACAAATCGCGAGAATCGAATACAGTATCATATACTGGTATCATTCTCGGTCCCGCACATATCTCATATGCGCTCCTATTTCGTTTCGCTTGAGCCAGGAAACCTCTGTGTAGGACTCTAAAGACTCGTCAATACGCCGGCAGCAGATGATGATCATATCAATCACCCACAAGCCGCAAGCGGTCTGCTAAACGTAACGGCCACCCGGGTATTGAGCGATCAGAAGATCGACGAGCAAGCCCGCTCACACTCCAGTGAATCCAACCAATAACACTACCGTACAGTCCGGTCTGATCGTCTGATATGTCGCATATCTTGCCTAGGGGTGGTAAACGTCAGACCCTAATAGCTCGATAAGTCGTGTCGATATGCGGCTCATAACGGGTCGAGAAACTACTGGTAACACTTACCAGCAATTCTCTGATCAGCCCTGGCCAGGGACTTCCTGTTATAGCCAATCGAACACAGTGCAACATCAACTCCCTATACCGGGAGAGACGAATCCCCTCCTATCGCTCATTGCCTCCATGTGACTCGGGACTGTACCCAAAAACCACCGTTTTGCACGCCCTCTTGGACGTGGTAAGATGGAAATCAAAGCACAGTGGGAACTACACAAGACTCTATGACGATCTCGGGTCAACAGACTACTCTGTACCAGTGTCACCAGAGAACTGCCATCTGACGTAAGGTATAATACCATCTGGGAGTTCTCGGCGAGTCCGTCCAGTGTACCCAGTCTCTACTGAGCACCCGTATATCATCTCTGATGTCAAACACCAATGGATATGGGATCATCCATCGCCCATCTGTATGGGTCGAGAAGGTACACGCTAGTCTACTCTGGTATATCGATGCCCCGTCTCGATACACCCACGACTAGGGACTTTGAAGGATGTACTTATGGACTACCATGTCCCCACTAGTATGATCCGCATCATAGTCCAGGTAGTCAAGTACACATCCTAAGGGCTTTACCAACATGTAACAGAGAGACAATCAGTGTGTAACATTTTCTAAAATATAAAATATTAATTTTGGGAATTTTTATTATTTAATATTATTTTATTGATTATTTTAATATTAAATGCAAATAAATAGGAAAAATGTTAGAAAAATTATGAAAAATTATGGAAAATTCTAAAATAGGGTAAATTAGTGAATTATGACATTTTTAAGTTTTTGTGATTAGTTTGACACTAATTTAGTGCTAATCGCGATTAAAATCGCTAATCGGGTTTTTTGGCAATTTTGTGCAAAACTTGCACATATCACATTTTCTACACTTGTGCATTTTTTTCTTGCCATGATTTATCATTTGGGTTTACTATTGAGGTGAGAAGGTTAGGGTTAAGGATTAGAAAAGAAAAAGAAAAGAAAAGGATTATAGAATGGAGTTGGTGAGAGAGAGGCATGGGCACATTTGACCAACACTTAGCCATTTCTCCTCATTTGTTTCCTCCCTCATCTTGTGCTCTTGCTGCTGCTGCTCCTTTCCTCCCCCTTCCTCCACCTTCAATCCCTCATTTCATCTCAAAAATCAACTCAAAACCTCACATCCCTTTCACGAAAAAGATGCACAAGCTTGAGATCTACGCAATGGACTAAGAAAGCATGGATTTTGGCCACTAGAGGGCAACTCAAGAAAGTTCTTGAGTTGCCAAGTGAGGTAATTTCTGAACCATTAGCTCAATTATAGTCTTTCCTATAACCCCATGTTAAGATTATATCGATATTGTGTGATATTATGGACTTGATGAAGACCTAGTTAGGGTTTGAGAGAAACTTGAGTTGTAATGTGAAATTGAGCTCAGTAGAGGACTTGTAAACACCCTAGTGCATGAATTGGAACCCAAAACCTGAAGCTAGAACCAGAAATACGGATTTTAGAAACCGATATCGGGGAAATTGTGTAATCTGTGCAGGTTAACTTGAATCTGCTATCACCCCGAGGACCCTAAAATGATATTGAGTGGAAATTGAGATGTGCAGGCACCATAGAGGCAACACCCCAAACCCTAGCCCCCAACTCCCTTTCCCGGCCGCCAATTCTCCCCTTTTGGCCGCCAATTGCGGCCTGGGTCCCACCTCCTTGGCTCGTATTGGTTCTGTAGCTCCTACATTGTTAGTTTAGGCCCCTGGTATATATAGATTTGTATAAAGTGATCTAGGGTGAAATCTGGGACATATTTCATGAGTTGCTGTTTTGGACTTTAGTTTCCGTATTCCGTATTTTCATTTCTGCATTGATGTGTTTCGTTTTACCTCGACTATTTGGCGTTTATACGACGATATAGAGGATTTATTGATGGTTTTGAAGGCGTGCCATAGGTTCTCACCTATAGGCCCCCTTATCGTATCGTTTTGGATTTCATGTGCCGTTTTAGCTTGGATTTGGTTTTAATGCGCATATGCGATATTTGATGTGTAGGTACCCATGAAGACTTCGGGACGACAAGCAAATGCATGGTGACGTCCGCAAATGATGATGCAGGTGAGTAGATTATATCTACAGGGGGAAGTCGGGTGGATGGCGTATAGCACCCCCGCAGTCCGTAGTTAGTATACTATATATATATAGTAGATGTGTGATAGTTATAGTGTGTTGTAGCTTTGTGATAGGTGTATTATGGATAGTGTAGGGTAGAAGTGACTAGTGTAGTTCATAGTCGCGAACCTAGGGTAGAATTGCACCTACACACACACCCTTGCATATTACTTGTATATCTCTTATACCTACCCTTGATGGATGATATTTGATGACGTTGGTAATGAGTCGATAGTGTGGGCTTGATGACGTGAGATCGGTGATTGGATACGATTCATTGTGGGATATGACTTGTGATTTCGTGCGGGCTTGGGATATGTGTTTACCCCGCATGCATACTTCATTGATGGTATCGTTTGGTGCTAGACATAGAGTAGTACCCCAGACTATGTGATCTGATGATAGTGATACCTGTTAGGTGATGAGATAGTGAGATGTTGACCCATACCCAGCTATTGGGATGCCGTACGATGATTACCGTACGAGCCGATATTGATGATAGATCCGCACTCATAACTCGAGGATATCTTATGATATGACATTGAGGCGAGATCACCGACTATATACCTTTATATATGTATCGACTAAGATTTAGGCGGTTTCCATACCCCTCCAGACTTGCATGATACTTAGATCAGTAGTTGCATAGTAGATGTTAGATTAGACCAGAGTCATACCTATTTCAAAACTAACGAATCGGGAATATTGCAAGATAGGGAAAAAGGGGATTCTACGGATATTTTCAAATGTATAGAGTCTATTTTCTAAACACTGTAGCCCTTGTTTTACCAAAGACCCCGATTCGTCTTATTTCAAAAGGCAAGGTTGCATGATATAGCTTTTGAGTTAGATTCTTCACTATTGCGTTGATTATTCGATTGCACCTGTTCATACTATTTGCATGGCATTACTTGTGCTTATTGTTATATTGCCGTCATGCTGTTAGGACACCAGCACCATTATCGATGATGCGTATGTTCCACGTACACTGATTGCCGGCTCACACACTTCATCATCGATAATTGCTATGCCACTACACTGTAGTACTGCTGCATTCATGGTATGTTTCCCGCATAGC
This sequence comes from Agapanthus africanus, assembly GCA_030015575.1. NCBI lineage: Eukaryota > Viridiplantae > Streptophyta > Magnoliopsida > Asparagales > Amaryllidaceae > Agapanthus > Agapanthus africanus. The sequence goes on from CM057339.1 coordinate 597,399,726, forward strand.
ATATTGTACACTCACACCTGATCATTATATTATAGCTCATTTATATGTGACATGACTTGATATTCATACCTGATACATATGTCACACCTGATCATTATATTATAGCTCATTTATATGTGACATGACTTGATATTCATACCTGATACATATGTCACACCTGATCATTATATTATAGCTCATTTATATGTGACATGACTTGATATTCATACCTGATACATATGTCACACCTGATCATTATATTATAGTTCATTTATATGTGACATGACTTGATATTCATACCTGATACATATGTCACACCTGATCATTATATTATAGCTCATTTATATGTGACATGACTTGATATTCATACCTGATACATATGTCACACCTGATCATTATATTATAGCTCATTTATATGTGACATGACTTGATATTCATACCTGATACATATGTCACACCTGATCATTATATTATAGCTCATTTATATGTGACATGACTTGATATTCATACCTGATACATATGTCACATCTGATCATTATATTATAGTTCATTTATATGTGACATGACTTGATATTCATACCTGATACATATGTCACACCTGATCATTATATTATAGCTCATTTATATGTGACATGACTTGATACTCACATTTGATGCTTATATCACACCTGATCATTTTATCGTAGCTCATCTATACGTGACTTGACATGATATTTATGTTTGACGCACATATCATATCAGATTAGTGACTTACATTTTGGTTTGGATTATATGTGATTTCTGGATTTGGGAACCGTGGCTATTTCAAATATGTAATCATTTAAAAACCCGGTTCCCTTGATATGATATTTCGGTGCGTCCACCATGTGTTTTCTCGGTGCTAGAGTGATATATAAAAACCCGAATCGAGGAGGCGGTTGAGGCCGATTACGGGTACATGGTGGACCCGGTATGGTACCCCGGGGCGAGAACGGTTTCGCTGTGTGATAGACGGTGAGCCCGGCAGAGGGACTACTACCTACCGGTGATTGTACTTGAGCTCGGCGGATATCTGGAGGATTCCGACCGGAGCCCAGAGATGGACATGGGTTGACCCGTACTGCCGGGGCCGAGGGCCGATACCGCAGACGGAGCCCCATATGGATGAGGATTTACGTGTCGATGCTTGGCACGGGTTTCATGATGTTTTACCATGATGTTGTTTATATCCTCATATTGCATTCATGATGTTTATTGTCATTGGGTGATGGGTGGACGGGTTCCACGCGTATACAGACATAGATCATATACAGATATGGATCATATACAGATATGGATCATATACAGACATGGATCATATACAGACATGGATCATATATATACAGACTGGATTTACACTTATCATACTTCATTTGTATATATAACAGGGTATGAGGGCGCTGTTATATATACCCTTACACCAATATTAGTGGTATGGGACGCTAATATATGTGTATTGATATCATTGATACTGCATCATATTTACTTCTTGCAGACATACCTTATACTGATGACATGTTATTACCTGAGTACTTGGCACCACATACATATTTAGATGTTACCTTGCCACCTTATCACACTCAGATGTACTCTTGTGGATTATATTACTGATTGTTGACTTAGGTTTATGTCTTGCATTCGGTTTCTGCTTGTAGATGTTTCTATTCACGAGTTGGCAACTCACCCCCGTTGTGCCACAGTTCTTGCAGGTTCTGCCGTACAGGTTTCATTGCGGCATTTCTGGCACATCACTTTCTTGCGTGTGGCTTGCTTTTGGTAGGTGGATTCTTTCGCATCAAGAACCACCCTTGTATTCATTTTACTCATTGTATCTAGAATTTCCATCAACCAAAACTTGTATATTCTTTCAGACTTAGAGACAGTGTTGTATTATTCGACCTTAGAGTCGCGCTTAGTAGTATTGGGGTTTCTTGTTGCTTGAGCTTTCTTTTGGGTTTGATCCTCGCCACTTGGCGTTGTATATTATTGTTGCATGTGTGGTTGTGACCGTCTATTGACGAAGAGCTAGCTCCCGCTTGGGGATGCCTTTATCATTGCATATATATTGTCATTCTTGTTGTACCCCATTCGGGGCCAGTTTTACAAAAGAAACTCTGCCGAAATTTTTAGAAAAGACTGTACTGTTTTAAATTGCATATTCGGCTTAGTTATTTAAAAACATTGATTTTTAAACATGTAGTTCTTTACTTATTCTTAAAAAGGGTTTTAGATTTCTGGGTTTTCGGCTTACTTAGTCGTGTTACGCCTGTAGGCGTTACGTGGTTAAGTGCCAGTCACGTGCTCTTTCGGGTCGTGACAAAGTTGGTATCAGAGCGCTAGGTTGACCTTGGTTCGAGTCTGAGTTTGACTATGTGGAGCCTAGGGCGTTTATATATATATACGGAACTTAGGCTTGACCTTACGGGACTTAGACTCGGTCGAGGGGGTATTAGACCCGAATTTTCGTCGTATTAGGATGACCCTTGGTTGATGGAATAGGTGACTAAAGTAGAGTGACGTACCGTTGGTATGTTCCGCGGCATACTTACGACACGCCACTCCGCTTAAGGAACCTTAGGATGTACATACTTTCGAGATTAGTGATTCTCTTTATATCCAGGATTATACATCCATTTGAGATCCCCGATTCTATTAGTTTCATGATCATACCTTCATTGATGCTGTTCCTTCCTATGATCATGTATCCACTTTGGATCTGTTGTTTCCTTCTTGTCATTGATGTGCTCTTTTGATACTCGATTGAGATTCCTGTCACCGTGTTTGAGCGCAGTTTGGGCTGCTGCTAGGGTTACGGCCGGTGTGAGCTCGTTTGGTACGAGGGCCGACCTTTGTGTTTTCTGGTGACATGGGAATATCTCGAGTTAGTATTGGTGATTGTGACCTCTAGCGGAGGCGAGTGCTTGGATTTGCACCGGATGATCGGGCCATTGTTAGAGCTGCCTGTTGTGAGAGGACTGTTGATGTGCAGCATACCTCAGAGATTGTGATGTCGCCTACCGTGCAGACAGATGGACCAGCTGTTGCTGAGATCGACAAGATGTTGCTTTCGGAGCTTACGAACTGAGATTGCCGGAGCTTTCAGGCAGATATGCGACAGATGATAGCTAGTATACCCGATTGAGAGACGAAGGTGATTCGTCCGATTTTGCGCCAGAGCGGGCCCAGTGAGTTGAAGATTTCCAGTGTGGAGAATCTTACTCAGATCTAGAGCAGACCGATTCAGAGATGACCGTCTATGTATTGCCCTTCCTGGAGGATTGAGGCATTGTTCGGCGTACCGGCGTATGAGCCAGTTGCTGCTGCAAATGATGAGATATCGCCCAGATAATTGGAGCTGTTGCAGCGTGAGCATATACTCAGAGAGATGATAGCGAGTCGCTAGTCACCTGAGGATGAATGACTAGGACATGTGGTTCGTTCGTTACCGATGCGAGGTCATCAGATAGATTGTCTCCAGCTAGAGACGATTTCACGCAGGTTCGTTGAGAGTCGATTAAGACGATCGAATGTCAGGAGCCCATTTTCCAAGTTTAAAGTATACGGAAAGACATGCAGGTGATTCTATGGACCCTCTAGAAGAATGAAACCCTAACTCGACTTAATGACCGTGTGACAGCCTTTGAACCTTAGGGTTTACGGCGGTTCCGCGGCACCATTAGTGAGGCTTGGGTTTGCCCTTCTACGGCTGGACCACCGACGCTGTGGCATGTACTCGATACTATTAAACTGTACCCGAGATGTGAGTTCTTGGGGGATTATGAGGATCTGACGAGTCGATCGGATGGTTCGACATCTTTCGGATATCATGATGGGACCCTGCTTGGGAGACTCCAGATGCGAGCATAGCCGTTGGAGCATAGTACATGCAGCCAGGATGAGACGAGTCCGAATCAGTCGACATTGACGCAGAGCGAAGAAAAGAGTTCGCAAGATATTTCGACGAGATGGCGTCCCACTCCGCTGATATCAGAGACGTGATGCGCACCCTGAGGCGTGGTATGTGGATAGATCTTCCAGAAAGAAGCGCGATAAGTATGTAGCCGTTTCGGAATAAGCTTTAGCTTCAGCATTGGATGACGACTTCCGGGCATTTCGGCAGGTATGAGATTTGAGAAAGGAACCTCGATAGGACCTTTCTGGAGTACGATACGAGAAGACCTAGACCAGGAGTGGTCGTATTGCGCGCACCCAGCAGGCCAGAGTCCGGCATTGTCGACGAGGTAGTTGACCCAGTTCGGATAGAGGAACTTACCCAGATGCGTTGCGAATTGATCAAGGACGGACGAGAGATGAGTATTCTTCCGATGGTTGGGACGTGTTCCCGAGGATCTGTTCGGCCTGACATCTCCTACAGAATGGTGAAGCTACAGAGTACGCGATTTCGAGTCCGTGTGAGAGACTTCAGATTGGCCGTGGCCGAGAACAGTGCAGTGCAAGGTGACTTGGCGTGACGTCATAGTGGACAATGATAAAGGCATGTGGAACCAGAGGTTCGTGTGAGACGCTGACGAGCTGTCATTACTTCCCGTCGAGACTAGAGACCTGATATGCTTACAGAGACGTTGGAATGTGACCAATTTCCGAGAAGAGGTTGTGCTGAGGACACAGATGTCTATCAAGCGAGAAGAGGTAGTACAAGAGAGCCAGCCTCTGTGCAGATCGGCATAGACATGATTGGAAGAGCCCTTGAGCAGGATTCCTTCCAGGACATTGCTGCAATGATGTTTGCACCCAGGTTCAGATGTGTGACGTGCATTCAGAGACCCAGAGGCCGACGCCAGCGATATGCTGCCTTATGAGTGGTCGTGAGGTTTGACCGAGAGGTGACCAGAGAAGTGCCAGAACGGAATCGTCCCCGTTACCACACCTGACAGGGCCGATGAGCCGATTGACTGCGGGATAGGAAATCCGCAAGGAAGATAAGGACCCAGAGTCAGAGGACGCCAGACCGCGAGCAAGAAGCACGTAGATATCCTGCGCTGCTAGCAGTGGATTGCACTGACTCCTTCTCGACCTTGAAGGAGGAACTACCGACGACGGTATTTATGATTTGTGATTTTGTGATTCGATTATCACGTATCCGTCACTTTGGGATTTCGGTATTTTGGGCGTTCTGTTTACATGATTTAGATTTGATGACTGAGTTTTATGATATTGGTTTCATGCACCCACTGGATATTTATATATTTTGCGCTGAGTTATTGCATTTGAGATATTGATTGAGATTTCATGCCTATCGTATTCAGGGATTTGATTTGCACTTCCAGCGTAGTTTTCATGCACCTTTAGTGTTTTGACATACGATTTTGGTGCACGCCAGATGCACTAAATCGGAATTCTTCGTGCATTTCATATGCACCTGATTTTTTTTCTGTCAGGCACACACGTTGCCTACGACAGATGTTTCGTGCGCACCCGTTGCACTTAGATGTTGTTTTCTATACCTGTTTGACACATATGGATTTTGATTCCTTGCGCACCAGACGCACAGGATATTCTTATATATGCATTTTTGGGGATTGATTCTAGTAGACTAGTACATTTTTTTTTTATGATATTCTCTATATGTTGATGTTTTCGGAGCCCCGACAAAATAGATTATACTGAAATTGTTTTAGTAGTGGGGTTTAAATTTAAATTCGGGGACCGAATTTCTTTAAGGAGGGTAGATTGTAACATTTTCTAAAATATAAAATATTAATTTTGGGAATTTTTATTATTTAATATTATTTTATTGATTATTTTAATATTAAATGCAAATAAATAGGAAAAATGTTAGAAAAATTATGAAAAATTATGGAAAATTCTAAAATAGGGTAAATTAGTGAATTATGACATTTTTAAGTTTTTGTGATTAGTTTGACACTAATTTAGTGCTAATCGCGATTAAAATCGCTAATCGGGTTTTTTGGCAATTTTGTGCAAAACTTGCACATATCACATTTTCTACACTTGTGCATTTTCTACACTTGTGCATTTTTTTCTTGCCATGATTTATCATTTGGGTTTACTATTGAGGTGAGAAGGTTAGGGTTAAGGATTAGAAAAGAAAAAGAAAAGAAAAGGATTATAGAATGGAGTTGGTGAGAGAGAGGCATGGGCACATTTGACCAACACTTAGCCATTTCTCCTCATTTGTTTCCTCCCTCATCTTGTGCTCTTGCTGCTGCTGCTCCTTTCCTCCCCCTTCCTCCACCTTCAATCCCTCATTTCATCTCAAAAATCAACTCAAAACCTCACATCCCTTTCACGAAAAAGATGCACAAGCTTGAGATCTACGCAATGGACTAAGAAAGCATGGATTTTGGCCACTAGAGGGCAACTCAAGAAAGTTCTTGAGTTGCCAAGTGAGGTAATTTCTGAACCATTAGCTCAATTATAGTCTTTCCTATAACCCCATGTTAAGATTATATCGATATTGTATGATATTATGGACTTGATGAAGACCTAGTTAGGGTTTGAGAGAAACTTGAGTTGTAATGTGAAATTGAGCTCAGTAGAGGACTTGTAAACACCCTAGTGCATGAATTGGAACCCAAAACCTGAAGCTAGAACCAGAAATACGGATTTTAGAAACCGATATCGGGGAAATTGTGTAATCTGTGCAGGTTAACTTGAATCTGCTATCACCCCGAGGACCCTAAAATGATATTGAGTGGAAATTGAGATGTGCAGGCACCATAGAGGCAACACCCCAAACCCTAGCCCCCAACTCCCTTTCCCGGCCGCCAATTCTCCCCTTTTGGCCGCCAATTGCGGCCTGGGTCCCACCTCCTTGGCTCGTATTGGTTCTGTAGCTCCTACATTGTTAGTTTAGGCCCCTGGTATATATAGATTTGTATAAAGTGATCTAGGGTGAAATCTGGGACATATTTCATGAGTTGCTGTTTTGGACTTTAGTTTCCGTATTCCGTATTTTCATTTCTGCATTGATGTGTTTCGTTTTACCTCGACTATTTGGCGTTTATACGACGATATAGAGGATTTATTAATGGTTTTGAAGGCGTGCCATAGGTTCTCACCTATAGGCCCCCTTATCGTATCGTTTTGGATTTCATGCGCCGTTTTAGCTTGGATTTGGTTTTAATGCGCATATGCGATATTTGATGTGTAGGTACCCATGAAGACTTCGGGACGACAAGCAAATGCATGGTGACGTCCGCAAATGATGATGCAGGTGAGTAGATTATATCTACAGGGGGAAGTCGGGTGGATGGCGTATAGCACCCCCGCAGTCCGTAGTTAGTATACTATATATATATAGTAGATGTGTGATAGTTATAGTGTGTTGTAGCTTTGTGATAGGTGTATTATGGATAGTGTAGGGTAGAAGTGACTAGTGTAGTTCATAGTCGCGAACCTAGGGTAGAATTGCACCTACACACACACCCTTGCATATTACTTGTATATCTCTTATACCTACCCTTGATGGATGATATTTGATGACGTTGGTAATGAGTCGATAGTGTGGGCTTGATGACGTGAGATCGGTGATTGGATACGATTCATTGTGGGATATGACTTGTGATTTCGTGCGGGCTTGGGATATGTGTTTACCCCGCATGCATACTTCATTGATGGTATCGTTTGGTGCTAGACATAGAGTAGTACCCCAGACTATGTGATCTGATGATAGTGATACCTGTTAGGTGATGAGATAGTGAGATGTTGACCCATACCCAGCTATTGGGATGCCGTACGATGATTACCGTACGAGCCGATATTGATGATAGATCCGCACTCATAACTCGAGGATATCTTATGATATGACATTGAGGCGAGATCACCGACTATATACCTTTATATATGTATCGACTAAGATTTAGGCGGTTTCCATACCCCTCCAGACTTGCATGATACTTAGATCAGTAGTTGCATAGTAGATGTTAGATTAGACCAGAGTCATACCTATTTCAAAACTAACGAATCGGGAATATTGCAAGATAGGGAAAAAGGGGATTCTACGAATATTTTCAAATGTATAGAGTCTATTTTCTAAACACCGTAGCCCTTGTTTTACCAAAGACCCCGATTCGTCTTATTTCAAAAGGCAAGGTTGCATGATATAGCTTTTGAGTTAGATTCTTCACTATTGCGTTGATTATTCGATTGCACCTGTTCATACTATTTGCATGGCATTACTTGTGCTTATTGTTATATTGCCGTCATGCTGTTAGGACACCAGCACCATTATCGATGATGCGTATGTTCCACGTACACTGATTGCCGGCTCACACACTTCATCATCGATAATTGCTATGCCACTACACTGTAGTACTGCTGCATTCATGGTATGTTTCCCGCATAGCATATTGTACACTCACACCTGATCATTATATTATAGCTCATTTATATGTGACATGACTTGATATTCATACCTGATACATATGTCACACCTGATCATTATATTATAGCTCATTTATATGTGACATGACTTGATATTCATACCTGATACATATGTCACACCTGATCATTATATTATAGCTCATTTATATGTGACATGACTTGATATTCATACCTGATACATATGTCACACCTGATCATTATATTATAGTTCATTTATATGTGACATGACTTGATATTCATACCTGATACATATGTCACACCTGATCATTATATTATAGCTCATTTATATGTGACATGACTTGATATTCATACCTGATACATATGTCACACCTGATCATTATATTATAGCTCATTTATATGTGACATGACTTGATATTCATACCTGATACATATGTCACACCTGATCATTATATTATAGCTCATTTATATGTGACATGACTTGATATTCATACCTGATACATATGTCACACCTGATCATTATATTATAGTTCATTTATATGTGACATGACTTGATATTCATACCTGATACATATGTCACACCTGATCATTATATTATAGCTCATTTATATGTGACATGACTTGATACTCACATTTGATGCTTATATCACACCTGATCATTTTATCGTAGCTCATCTATACGTGACTTGACATGATATTTATGTTTGACGCACATATCATATCAGATTAGTGACTTACATTTTGGTTTGGATTATATGTGATTTCTGGATTTGGGAACCGTGGCTATTTCAAATATGTAATCATTTAAAAACCCGGTTCCCTTGATATGATATTTCGGTGCGTCCACCATGTGTTTTCTCGGTGCTAGAGTGATATATAAAAACCCGAATCGAGGAGGCGGTTGAGGCCGATTACGGGTACATGGTGGACCCGGTATGGTACCCCGGGGCGAGAACGGTTTCGCTGTGTGATAGACGGTGAGCCCGGCAGAGGGACTACTACCTACCGGTGATTGTACTTGAGCTCGGCGGATATCTGGAGGATTCCGACCGGAGCCCAGAGATGGACATGGGTTGACCCGTACTGCCGGGGCCGAGGGCCGATACCGCAGACGGAGCCCCATATGGATGAGGATTTACGTGTCGATGCTTGGCACGGGTTTCATGATGTTTTACCATGATGTTGTTTATATCCTCATATTGCATTCATGATGTTTATTGTCATTGGGTGATGGGTGGACGGGTTCCACGCGTATACAGACATAGATCATATACAGATATGGATCATATACAGATATGGATCATATACAGACATGGATCATATACAGACATGGATCATATATATACAGACTGGATTTACACTTATCATACTTCATTTGTATATATAACAGGGTATGAGGGCGCTGTTATATATACCCTTACACCAATATTAGTGGTATGGGACGCTAATATATGTGTATTGATATCATTGATACTGCATCATATTTACTTCTTGCAGACATACCTTATACTGATGACATGTTATTACCTGAGTACTTGGCACCACATACATATTTAGATGTTACCTTGCCACCTTATCACACTCAGATGTACTCTTGTGGATTATATTACTGATTGTTGACTTAGGTTTATGTCTTGCATTCGGTTTCTGCTTGTAGATGTTTCTATTCACGAGTTGGCAACTCACCCCCGTTGTGCCACAGTTCTTGCAGGTTCTGCCGTACAGGTTTCATTGCGGCATTTCTGGCACATCACTTTCTTGCGTGTGGCTTGCTTTTGGTAGGTGGATTCTTTCGCATCAAGAACCACCCTTGTATTCATTTTACTCATTGTATCTAGAATTTCCATCAACCAAAACTTGTATATTCTTTCAGACTTAGAGACAGTGTTGTATTATTCGACCTTAGAGTCGCGCTTAGTAGTATTGGGGTTTCTTGTTGCTTGAGCTTTCTTTTGGGTTTGATCCTCGCCACTTGGCGTTGTATATTATTGTTGCATGTGTGGTTGTGACCGTCTATTGACGAAGAGCTAGCTCCCGCTTGGGGATGCCTTTATCATTGCATATATATTGTCATTCTTGTTGTACCCCATTCGGGGCCAGTTTTACAAAAGAAACTCTGCCGAAATTTTTAGAAAAGACTGTACTGTTTTAAATTGCATATTCGGCTTAGTTATTTAAAAACATTGATTTTTAAACATGTAGTTCTTTACTTATTCTTAAAAAGGGTTTTAGATTTCTGGGTTTTCGGCTTACTTAGTCGTGTTACGCCTGTAGGCGTTACGTGGTTAAGTGCCAGTCACGTGCTCTTTCGGGTCGTGACACAGTGTACACGTTAAGGTAAAGTACAACCAGATAGCATACTATCATGTCGAGCAAGAAAGTCATCCCTATATATGTCCCAGCATCCACTACAATATACATCCTATGTATAGTAACGGCCTCTAGGGCATACATATAACTAACAATCTCCCACTTGCACTAGGGCCATCTGTAGCAGTGGTTGTAATATCTCATACTCAACCATCCCATAAAAGTCTCTCTCTCGGAATAGGCCTTCGTGAGTGGATCCGCTGCGTTATCCTCTAAGTCTGCTCTCCTTGCCTCGATCAACCTGGAGATCAACCATCTCCATGATCAGGTGATACTGCCTTAGAATAAGTCTGGGTCACTGATGGGACCGGCATTCCTTGGCATAAGCCACAACTCTATTGTCTCACAATGGTAGGAACGTAGTTCATCTCATGAACCATTATACATCCAAACAGCCTCTTTGGTAGCATCTTAAGTAGCGATGTATCCTGCCTTAATCGTCTAGTATGTCACGGTATCTAGCTTGGAACTCTTCCAACATACCGTCCCTTTAGTAAGGGTAAAGACAATGCCTGCGACTGATATTCAGTCGTCTTTATCACTCTGGAACACTTCCAGTGATCCTATATGGAGAATCATTGTGATAAGCGGAGATTGATCGAGCGTAGCATAGGAAACTTCTTCCCTATCAAGAGTATGTCATCCACGTACTCTACGAGGAACTCCACCATACTTCCTACTACCTTTTTGTTTATACAAGGTTCATCTACCATTTTGATGATGTCAAACTCTTTGACTAAGACATCAAAACAGACGTTCCAACTCCGCGATGCCAGCTTTATCCTATAAAGCATCTTGTTCACGTTTCCGCTGCTCCCACTGTTTACGAAGCCCTCTGGCTGTGTACTTATAGACGCCCTCTTCCAAAACATCATTTTAGAAGAGCTGTCAAGATACCCAACCACCAGATATCGTAGTCATGGTATGTAGCCATGGCAAGTAGGATCTGGATGGACTTAAGCATAGCTACTTGAAAAAGGTTTCATCATAATCCATGCCTGGTAAATGATGCAAACTTTTCACAAGTCTAGCTTTGAAAGTCTCAACTTTTCCATGTACACCAAGTAATCTTCTCAAGATATACTTGCTCCTGATGGGGATTTAACCCTTCAGATATACCAACTAAAGTCCATACTTTGTTGGTGTATAAGGATTCCATCTCAGATCGCTAAACATCCAGCCATTCTTACAGAGTCTTACTCCTGATGGCCAGCTCGAAACTAGTTGGGTCATCATCTCATGATGCAATCCTCGCTCCCACTGTCATAGAGAAACTGAAGTATCTCTCAGATGGGTGAGGAACCCTACTAGATCGGCGGAGAGGCTGAGGTTCGTTGGAATCTACTGAATCCTTTGGTTCTACCAAATCATCTGCTGTAGTTTGTATAGCTGGAACCTTTCCAGTTCTACATAACTGACCTTGCCTCGAGCTTGTCCGGATTTTGCTTTTAGACATAGGCCGGACAACCCTAAATCTTAACTAGCTTAAGACATGGGCTCTTCCTATATCATATCAAATATGAAGTGGTAGGCAACTGATTTGATTTGAACCCTTTTCAATAGGTATGCAGCTTCTCAAGTGCATAACTCCCAAAAGGAAATAGGTAACTCAGTAGTACTCATCATAGAGCACACCTTATCATATAGGGTGTGATTGCTCCGCCCCGATATACCATCGTGCTATGGTGTATACGGAGGAGTAATGCTGAGAGAGAATCTCATTCTCCTTTAGAATAGTCCAGGAATTCCATGCACAAGTATTCTCCTCCCTGATCTCATCATAGGACATAATACTTATACCCGTAATTTGGTTCTCTACTTCTCGCTTATATTCTGTGAATATCTCAAAAGGTTCGGACTCATGTTTCAACAGGAACATATGACTGAATCTTGAGAGATTATCAGAGAATATAATGAAGTATAAAGAATCAGTCCTGGCATGTGTAGGCAGGGGACCTACATACATCAACATGTATCATCCCAAAAGTTCAACTAACTCTTTCTCTGTTTCCAATAAACAGAGCTAAGGTCATCTTATCTTTGTGACATGACTGGCGAGTTTCACAAGATGTAAATTCAAACTGATTTAAATATGCATCTATATGTAACTCTAGCTAGTCGGGTAACATTGATCTGACCTAGTCTACAATACCTCAAGAAGAATTCGTTCATTTCTGAACTCTTCCTCTTGTGTGTGTTCCATATACTAAGAACTGTAGTTTGATTTAGAACATCAATGCTTTTAGATAACGTGCCTGAACCGATCAACTTTTGATATAGGAAATGTTCAAAACATTATCTATTAATACAAAATTTTATCATTTCTTTACTAATAAAGAGAGTGATATGATTTTGTATATCAGGTTCGGTATCTAATAACATTCGTTCAGAATCAATGTAATACAGGGTGACAGTGACCGATAGACTTGGCTGCAACACTTGCCCCGTTTTCTGCCTCATGAAACTTATCACCCGTTCTCAGTTATTCTACCCTTTTGTAGCCCTATGTAACAGATTACATATCTGGGATCCTGATCCGGTATCATATACCCAGGATTCAGAGGATACTGAGAAACAGTTTTGTGTAACGAACACACCCGAAGATGATGCATCAACATACACTCTCTTCGTTTGGGCGGCACGGGAATTCTGGTAATCCCCAATTTCCAGCTCTGTCTTATAAAAATTATAAGGTAGAGCGGGACCAACGTTCCCCAGCTCAGTATAACAAGCGGGTTCGGTCAATAATCCGTTTTATTATCTTGATTAAGGCGTGACATGGTGCTACCAGGAGAGAGAGAGAAGAAAACACTCAGCATGCGCTCTTGCAAGAATAGATTGGTTATTATTTTATCTAATCAGGATGGCTCCCACTACTTTTTATCAAATCTTCCTTCAAACCCTAAAAGGATAGACTAGCCGAGATTAATTACACACTACAAGTTTGCCAATCTTTCAGCCAGGCCAGTGTCGGTACTTTGAGGGAGGTGCCCCGTGGTTTCGCACGGACCTAATTAATGTAATCCTCGTTTTCCCAGAGGCGTAACCCCGTTAACACCTTTCTAGACACCTACTTGATCGGCTAATTGTAATGTGTAAAACTCTCCCAGGAGTAACTCTTACTCGCAGCAGGTATCGGGATCTAACTATCTCATAGAAGGTATGCAATCTCATTGCAAATTTCAATACTTGAAATTCCCGATAATATTTTGCCCCGAACGATCTATGACCTTGACAAGGTCAACAAACCATAGACCGCAAGTCAAGTTCAACCCGTCATTTCTTGATTGAATCAAACCCACCCGCACGACCCTTGACAAGGTCAACAAGGCCGCACGACTACCCTAACCCAATCTGCATCATATGCATAAGCAGATAAATACTGGTTAGCTACCGCACACTGCGCCTTGACAAGGTCAACAAACGCAGCACGAATACTAAACAGGATTTATCTGAAATGACGGAGGGCTACGACAGGTTTTTCTGAAAACCTATTGCCTAATGAACTTGATATCGTTGTAGAATCAAATGATTTTGAAATGGATTGTCTTTGAGGCTTTTCTAGTTTTGCTAAAGGAGTCACTCCCGGTGAAGGGATCGTCGGTCCTTTCCTCGTCGAATGAGGTGCGGGATATATCATATATATCACTGTGCAAAGCAAAAATAGTTAAAAGCAATCAAAAGTCAAACCGAGTGTGTAGCATCTGCCAGTTATTGCTAAAGGAGTCACTCCCGGTGAAGGGATCTCGGTCCTTTCCTCATCGAATAAGGTGCAGGATATATCATATATACCGCTGTGCAAAGGAAGAACTGTAGCTACCTGTTTTATTTTGAAATTTGATTCTACAACATCTTAGGTTTCTTTTAATTTCATTAATCATATTAATGAAGTCCCATCATTTAAAGTACCTAAACATCACAGATAAATACGACGTACACTTATGCCATTCGCATTCGCCTCGATGTCCCCTCGTGCACCTTTAGGTTAGGTAACTAACGGCAGAGCGGGGCAGGGCTAGCACGGGTGTAAAACATAAGTAACGCCTATATAATATATCATATATACTATATATTGTATCTATCATAGAACATCACATGATCACGCAGCAGAAGAAACATATGAAATATTGGATATACTAGGACGTCCGTGTTTTCAATACGAGCCAGTATAAAACACGGATTCCACGGTCGTGATGAATAGCTAAACCCACACCACTAGACCCCTACGAGAGCGGCAAGTAACCCTACCAATTCTAGAGTTAGGAGACCCGGACTCGACTCCTCGAGTTGGTCTCCCACTGGACTCCAGAACCCGGTTACTTGTGCCCTCCTCCTTGGGTCTATCCTAGTGCAGAAAAGTAAAAAATATACTTCAACGGTGACAACTTCCGCAACCTGGAAGTGCCCCAATAAAAGAATATTACATACAAGTTTTTACATGAATGAAAATGAAAAACACTCATCTCACATAAAAACCCCCCGGCTATTCGAACACGACGATCCAATATAACATATCCAGCAACACATAACATCACATGTCATCAACGTAAGTAAATATGCGCATCCCAATTGTCGTTGACATATAGCAACGAAACCGGCGATATCACATATTACACTTACGGTCACAGAAAAGAAAGTGTAAAACTACAACAGTTGGAATCCGCAACCTCCTCAGACATCGCATGCCTGACCAAATGAATTTCTTAGACATCGCATGCCTAACAATTATAAACACCGCATTTTAGTCTCAAAATCAAAAACTCTTTTCAATATCAAGTCGGGTAATTCAACAAGATTCCCGAAAAACTGATCGAATGCTCGTCGCAAACTTCAGTAGACGGCCGCACCCCCGACGCCGTCGACGAAGTGCACCAAGGAGGAACACCGCCACCGCGAGCACCCGAACGGATGCTTTCGGCGACGGGGTTCTCCTACAGTCACTTGGTCGGGGCTATGGAGTGAGGCTGTCTATTAAGTTTACCCGGCGAGTATCCGCGTATGCTACGTGATTGCGACGGACTTTTGATCACATCAAAATTCCGTGGCAACCAATCAAGTGAGACTAAATTGCTATGTTTATAACATTCATTCAGTTATCTCATAACTACTTGTGAATTCCAATTATTGTATCCCATTCCGGATAAATAGAAAATGTTAAACTTTTCGATCGAACAATCGAACACCCAAGTTTTCCCGATACAGCTCAACACATGAAATAAGTCTAACAACATTCAGTTCGTGCCTCAGTACCAACGGTCCAGCCGTAGAAGGGTCAAGCCAACGCCTCACATGTGGCACGCCGTACTGCCCCAAACCCGAAGGTTCAAAGGGCAGTTCAAGACGGTCACATAATCGAGTTAAGGTTTGTTGTCTTCTAGAGGGTCCATTGCGTTACTTGCACTACTTAGAACGTCGTTAAACTACGGAAAAATCCAACACTTGGAAATTTCCCGACAGGAGAAAAATTGGGTATTTTAATCCGGTCGGACCTTTTTAACATATTCTAAAATTTATCCGGAAAGCCACACAGACAAAATTTGATACTTCGATCGAAACTCCGAATCCCCAAAACAACCCCAGAAAATTCAACTCTTGAATAAATATTAAAAATTCCCAGGAAAAACAGAACAGAAAACTGAGAATTACTGTGAAAATATAAATACACAAAATGACAAAGAGGCCGCGGAACCGCCGCACGAGCCATGCTCGTGCCGCGGATCCGTGGCTCATTGAGGTAATTACTCCATCGAAATTCACAGTAACTCTTATATTAGCCTGCTGATTTTTCTGAATATTTTTAATTCACAAAAAACCCTGTTTTTGAAAAAAGTCCAGAGAGCATTTTTGGGGTTGGGGTTTCGGGTCGTTCGGACATCAAACTCCGTCTGAACTTCGCCTAAGGCTCTAGCTAGGCTCTGATACTACTGTAGGGTTCCTAGGCATGCTAAGGAGGTCTCACAAGGCATCAACCATGCCAATTTCAAAAAATCTAGGTGCCGAGAAACCCGACTACGGATCGTTGGCTAGAAATCTAGGCGACAAAACAAACTAGTTAACACTTCACTACAAGAATACGGAAATACAACCTTTGTAGATCCGGTCCTCCACCTCCACGGCTCCGTGATGAAGTCCTCTCCGCTGTCCTCATGCAATCCCGGGCTCTAGCGTCGGCTTCATCGGACAAGAAGCGGGCTAGGTCATCGACGACGATGCCGAAGATGATCTACGTCGAGGCATCGCTAGATCAAGCTCCAACTTCACCAAGTCAAGAAAACTTGTGAAGGAAACACACTCTACTACTTGGCATGAGGTAGAGGATGAAGAAATAGGAAGTGGGTTCTCTTTAGATTTGGATTTCTCACTCATTTGCTCAATTCACCATTGATGAAGTGAAGCTTCTTCATCTTGAAGAAGAAGAAGAAGAAGATGATGAAGTTATGATAAGTTCTTTAAAATAGAAAAGAAAATAAATTCTTATCATAATTCCAACCATAGTTAGTTGTAGAGAATAGACTAAGGTTAGTGAATGGTTAGGTTAAGGAGATGAAGACAAAATGGCCAAAGTTGCATGAAGCTTCAAGAAACTTCATGAATTAAAGCAACCATTTTGTTTTCTTCTCTCTTTATTAATCCAAAATGAAATAGATAAATGAATGGGTAAATAAATAAAAACCTAACCATATACTTAACCAAGGTTTAATTCTTTACACTTAACCAATTAAGCATGTATCATCAAACATGATACAATCAAGTGCACAAAAATATATCGCATATACAATGCGCACATCCGAGTGAGAAAATCCATCTTAAGTGAACCGATACTAGTTAATACAAAGTAATATATCAAATATATAATTATGCATTAAATCATTAAATCAACACTTGATTTAATGATCCGGTCATATCGTATATAACCGACTAATATCAACAGTAACAACTGATCGAATCAACACTTGATCCGATAACTCGGCTATATCGCATATAACCGATCAATGTCACAAATCGCGAGAATCGAATACAGTATCATATACTGGTATCATTCTCGATCCCGCACATATCTCATATGCGCTCCTATTTCGTTTCGCTTGAGCCAGGAAACCTCTGTGTAGGACTCTAAAGACTCATCAATACGCCGGCAGCAGATGATGATCATATCAATCACCCACAAGCCGCAAGCGGTCTGCTAAACGTAACGGCCACCCGGGTATTGAGCGATCAGAAGATCGACGAGCAAGCCCGCTCACACTCTAGTGAATCCAACCAGTAACACTACCGTACAGTCCGGTCTGATCGTCTGATATGTCGCATATCTTGCCTAGGGGTGGTAAACGTCAGACCCCAATAGCTCGATAAGTCGTGTCGATATGAGGCTCATAACGGGTCGAGAAACTACTGGTAACACTTAACAGCAATTCTCTGATCAGCCCTGGCCAGGGACTTCCTGTTATAGCCAATCGAACACAGTGCAACATCAACTCCCTATACCGGGAGAGACGAATCCCCTCCTATCGCTCATTGCCTCCATGTGACTCGGGACTGTACCCAAAAACCACCGTTTTGCACGCCCTCTTGGACGTGGTAAGATGGAAATCAAAGCACAGTGGGAACGACACAAGACTCTATGACGATCTCGGGTCAACAGACTACTCTGTACCAGTGTCACCAAAGAACTGCCATCTGACGTAAGGTATAATACCATCTGGGAGTTCTCGGCGAGTCCGTCCAGTGTACCCAGTCTCTACTGAGCACCCGTATATCATCTCTGATGTCAAACACCAATGGATATGGGATCATCCATCGCCCATCTGTATGGGTCGAGAAGGTACACGCTAGTCTACTCTGGTATATCGATGCCCCGTCTCGATACACCCACGACTAGGGACTTTGAAGGATGTACTTATGGACTACCATGTCCCCACTAGTATGATCCGCATCATAGCCCAGGTAGTCAAGTACACATCCTTAGGGCTTTACCAACATGTAACAGAGAGACAATCAGTGTACACGTTAAGGTAAAGTACAACCAGATAGCATACTATCATGTCGAGCAAGAAAGTCCTCCCTATATATGTCCCAGCATCCACTACAATATACATCCTATGTATAGTAATGGCCTCTAGGGCATACATATAACTAACAACATAAACCCTCAAGTCCCCATCCTTCTAGAAGCTTCCCGCGAAATTACGAGAACGCCCCTCCTATCCGTGAAAACACGGAAAAACTTTTGACTGTTTAAATCCAATAATCCGATACTAGAATCTGGCTTAAACCTAAGCCGGCTAGTAAAAACTGTCCGAATGTCGTACGTGCGTAAACACACGTATGCGTCCGAACCCTTGTCGTAAAACCATACGACCTCTATATCGTTTCGCCTGGAGTAGGGAAACTCTCTGTGTGGGACTCTAAAGACTCGACTACTACGCTGGCAGTGGGTTTAACCACAGACCGCAAGTGGCACTAGCTGTACGTAACGGTCCCCAGGTAGATGTCGATAAGAAGGCCGATGAGGAAACCCATCTGAACTTCTACTGAGCCTGATGTGACAATCTCCGTACAGTCCGGTCTGTTCGTCTAAGACTATCGCATATCGGGCCTAAGGGGCGGCAAGCGACAGTCCTTTAATAGCGGTATAAGTCGTGTCGGAGAGTAGCTCATTACACCCTGAGAAACTACTGGAAAACCTACCAGTAAATCTCGCTTGCCCTGGCCAGGGACTTTGCGTAATGGCTCTCTGACACAGCGCGATATCAACTCCCAATACCGGGAGAGACGAATCCTGTCTAACCGCCACTGCCTCCAGGTGCTCGGGACTGCACCCAACTGCTACCTGTTTGCGCGACTCCTTTGAGCCGTGGTAGGTAGTAATCTAAGAACAGTGGGACACACTCGAGGAGAAGTAGCAGTGTCAAGTCTGCAGACTATGCTGTACTCATGTTACCTTGGAACTGTTAACTGACGACGGGTATAATACCAACCAACAGTTCCCCATGAGTCCTGTCCGGTGTACCCGTAACCCAACGAGCACCTGTATACTATCTCCAGTACGACGTACTGATGGCTGTGGGACAGACCATCTCCCCAACTGGGATGAGAAGGTATACACTAGTCTACTCCGGAATATCGATGCCCTGTCTCGATAATCCTGTAGGGTTCCTAGGCACTCTAATGGAGTCTCACAAGTGATCAAACATGCACAAATCAAAAATTCCTTGTGCCTACAAACCCTAATACGGATCGTTAACTAGATATATAGGCGAAGCAAGCATATAAACGGAAATATAGCTAAAGGGAAGGGGCTACAACCTTTGTAGATCCGGTCCACCACCTCCTAGGCTCCGTGATGAAGTCCCCTCACTGTCCAAATCGTATCTTGGGCTCTAGCGTCGGCTTCATCGAACAAAAAGCGGGCTAGGTCATCAACGACGATGCCGAAGATGATCTACGTCGAGGCATCGCTAGATCAAGCTCCAACTTCACCAAGTCAAGAAAACTTGTGAAGGAAACACCCTATACTACTTGGCAAGAGGTAGAGGATGAAGAAATAGGAAGTGGGTTCACTTTAGAATTGGATTTCTCACTTGATATCTCAAGTTGCCATTGATGGAGCAAGGTTCTTCAAGTGAAGAAGAAGAAGAAGATGAAGATAATATTATGATAAGTTTTTTTTATAATGAGATAAATAAATCAATACTTATCATATATTAACCCTTGGTTAGTTGTAGAGAATGGACCATGGTTAACTTGAATGGTTAGGGTTAAGGATGAGACAAGAATGGTGACTTGGTCAAAGTTTCAAGAAACTTCAACTAAAAACAAAACTAGCAACCATTCTTTTTCTCTTTATCTTTTTCTTTTGCCAAAATAAAAAAAAAAGAATAAATAAATGAATAAGTAAATAAAATGAAACCCTAACCATTCATATAACCATGGTCAATTCTTCACACTAACCCTAGCTTGCATGTATCATCAAACATGATACAATCTTGTGCACAAAAGTATATCACATATACAACTTGTGCATTTCAAGTGAGAAAATCCATTTAAAGTGAACCAATACAAGTTAATGCAAAGTAATATATCAAATATATAATTATACATTAAATCATTAAATCAACACTTGATTTAGCGATCCGGTCATATCGCATATAACCGACTAGTATCCAATGTATCGGCTTATCGAATCAATCCATGATTCGATAACTAGGTTATATCGCATATAACTAATCGATACATTCATTGCGAGAATATAATACGGCATCATATACACGCATTATTCTCGGTCCCGCACATATCTCATATGCGCTCCTATTTCGTTTTGCTTGAGCCAGGAAACCTCTGTGTAGGACTCTAAAGACTCGTCAATACGCCGGCAGCGGATGATGATCATATCAAACACCCACAAGCCGCAAGCGGTCTGCTAAACGTAACGGCCACCCGGGTATTGAGCGATCAGAAGATCGACGAGCAAGCCCGCTCACACTCCTCTGAATCCAACCAGTAACACTTACCGTACAGTCCGGTCTGTTCGTCTGATATGTCGCATATCTCGCCTAGGGGTGGTAAACGTCAGACCCCAATAGCTCGATAAGTCATGCCTACGTGAAGTCCATGACATGTGTGAAACTACTGATAACTCTTACCAGTATATCACTGCAACCCTGGCCAGGGATTTCCTGTTATGGCCAGTCGAGCATAGCGCAAAATCAACCCCCAATACCGGGAGAGACGAATCCCCTCCTATCGCTCATTGCCTCCATGTGAATCGGGACTGTACCCAAAAACCACCTGTTTGCACAACTCAGTAGAGCCATGGTAGGGTGGAAATCAAAGCACAGTGGGAGACACACAAGACTCTATGACGATCTCGGGTCAACAGACTAAGCTGTACCAGTGTCACCAGAGAACTGCCATCTGACGTGAGGTATAATACCATCTGGGAGTTCTCGGTGAATCCGTTCAGTGTACCCAGTCTCCACTGAGCACCCGCATACCATCTTCGATGTTAAACACCAATGGATATGGGGTCATCCATCGCCCATCGCATGGGTCGAGAAGATATGCGCTAGTCTACTCTGGAATAACGATGCCCTGTCTCGATATTCCCTCGACTAGGAACATTTCAAGGATGTACTCATGGACTATCCAGGCCCCACTAGTATGATCTGCATCACAGTCCTGGAAGTCGAGTACACATCCTAAGGGCTTTATCAACATGTAACAGAGAGACAGAAAGTATACACGTTAAGATAAACGACAACTAGATAGCGTACTATCATGTCGAGCAAGAAAGTCCTATCTATATATGTCCCAGCATCCACTACAATATACATCCAATGTACAGTAATGGCCTCTAAGGCATACATATAACTAACAATCTCCCACTTGCACTAGGGCCATCTGTAGCAGTGGTAGCAGTATCACATACTCAACCATCCCCTAAAAGTCTCTCTTTGGGAAAAGGCCCTCGTGAGTGGATCCGCCGTGTTGTCCTCTGAGTCTACTCTCCTAACCTTGATCAACCTGGAGATCTAATATCTCCATGATCAGGTGATGCTTCCTCAGAATTTGTCTGGGTCACTGATGGGACCAGGGTTCCAGGGCCGAAGCCACACTTCCATTGTCATACAATGGCAGGAACCTAGTTCATCTTATGAACCAATATACACCCAAATTTCCTCTTTGGTAGTATCTTCAATAGCGATGTTACCAGCCTTTATCGTCCAGTTTGCCACGGTATCTAGCTTGGAACTCTTCCAACATACCGTCCCTCTACTGAGGGTAAAGACAATGCCCGTGACTGACATCCAGTCGTCTTTATCACCCTGGAACTCTTCCAGTGATTCTCCCCAGGATCGATTGATACCATCTCACTACATCTAGTGAGAATCCTAGCATCCAATTACATCTATCTCATAGATGAAAACTCAGGATTTAGGAGGTATCACTTTGATCCTATTTGGAGAATCCTAGTGATAATAGGAGATTGGCCGATCGTAGTATAGGAAACTCTCTTCCTATCAAGAGTATGTTGTCTACGTACAATACGAAGATGACCACCTTACTCTCTACTACCCTTTTGTATATACAAGGTTCGTCTACCATTTTGATGAAGTCAAACACTTTGACTATCAATTCAAAACAGACGTTCCAACACCGCGATGCCTGCTTTATTCTGTAAGCAACTTGCACACGTTTCCGCTGCTCCCACTGTCTATGAGGCCCTATGGCTGTGCACTTACAGACGTTCTCTTCTAAATCAGTATTTAGAAAAGCAGTCATGGCACCCAACCGCCAGATATCGTAGTCATGGTATGTAGCCGTGGTAAGTAGGATCTGGATAGACTTAAGCATAGCTACTGGAAAAAGGTTTCATCATTATCCACGCCTGGTCGATGACGAAAACCTTTAACAAGTCTTGCTTTGAAAGTCTCAACTTTTCCATCTACACCAAGTAATCTTCTCAAGATATACTTGCTCCTGATGGGGATTTAACCCTTCAGATATAACAGCTAAAGTCCATACTTTGCTGGTGTACATGGATTCCATCTCAGATCGCTAAGCATCGAGCCATTCTTACAGAGTCCCTACTCTCGATGGCCTGCTCGAAACTAGTTGGGTCATCATCTTATGATGCATTCCTCGCTCCCACTGTCATCGAGAAACCGAGGTATCTCTCAGGCGGATGAGGAACCCTACTAGATCGGCGGAGAGGCTGAGGTTCGTCGGGAACTATAGAATCCTTTGGTTCTGTCAAATCATCAACTTCAGTTTTGTATAGCTGGAACCTTTCCAGTTCTACAGAACTGATCCTGCCTCGATCTTGTCCAGATTTTGCTTTAAACATAGGTCGGACAACCCCAAATCTTAACTAGCTTAAGACATGGGCTCTTCCCATACCATATCTCATATGGAGTGGTAGGCACTGATTTGATTCAAACCTAATTCAATATGTATGCAGCTTCTCAAGTGCATGACACCCAAAAGGAAACAGGTAACTCAGTAATACTCATCATAGAGCACACGATATCTAATATTGTGTGATTGCTCCGCCCCGATACACCGTTGTGCTGTGGTGTATTCAGAGGCGTAACACTGAGAGAAAATCTCATTCTCCTTTAGAATAGTCCAGGAATTCTATGCACAAGTATTCTCCTCCCTGATCTTATCATAGGACATAATACTTATACCCGTATTTTGGTTCTCTACTTCTAACTTATATTCTGTGAAAATCTCAAAAGGTTCGGACTCATGTTTCAACAGGAATATATGACTGAATCTTGAGAGATTATCAGAGAACGTAATGAAGTATAAAGAACCAGTCCTGGCATGTGTAGACAGGAGACCTTACATACATCATAATGTATCAGTCCCAAGAGTTTACCAACTCTTTCTCTGTTTCCAATAAACAGAGCTATGGTCATCTTATCTTTGTGACATGACTGGCAAGTTTCACAAGATGTAAATTCAAACTGATTTAAATATGCATCTAAAATGTAACTTCAGCCAGTCGGGTCGCATTGATATGACCTAGTCTACAATGCCTCAAGAATGATTCGTTCATTTCTGAACTCTTCCTCTTGTGTGTGTTCTGTATACGAGGAACTGTAGTTTGATTTAGAACGTCAATGCTTTTAGATAACGTGCCTGAACCGATCAACTTTTGATATAGGAAATGTTCAAAACATTATCCAACAATACAAAATTATATCATTTCTTTACTAATAAAGAGACTGATATGATTTTGTATATCAGGTTCGGTATCTAATAGCATTTGTTCAGAATCAATGTACTGGTAATACAGGGTGACAGTGACCAACAGACTTGGCTGCAATACTTGCCCCGTTTTCTGCCTCATGAAACTTATCACCCGTTCTCAGTTTTTCTACCTTTTTGTAGCCCTATGTAACATATTACATATCTGGGATCCTGATCCGGTATCATATACCCAGGATGCAGAGGATACTGAGAAACAGTTCTTTGTAATGAACACACCCGAAGGAGATGCATCTCATGCACTTTCTTCATTTGGGCGGCATGGGAATCCTGGTATTCCCCTATTTCCTGCTCTGTCTTATAACAATTATAAGTTGGAGCGGGACCAACGTTCCCCAGCTCAGTATAACAAGCGGGTTCGGTCAATACATCCATATTATTATCTTGATTAAGGCGTGATATGGTCACTACCTGGAGAGAGAGAGAAGAAAAGACTCAGCGTGCGCTCTTGCAAGATCAGATTGGTTATATATTTTATCTAATCAGGATGGCTCCCACTATTTTTATCAAATCTTCCTTCAAACCCTAAAAGGAAAGACTAGCCGGGATTAATTACACTCTACAAGTTCGCCAATCTTTCAGCCAGGCCAGTGTCGGTACTTTGAGGGAGGTTCCCCGTGCTTTCGCACGGACCTAATTACAGTAAACCTCGTTTTCCCAGAGGCGTAACCCCGTTGACACCTTTCTAGAAACCTACTTGATCGGCTAATTGCAAAGTGCAAAACTCTCCCAGGAGTAACAATTACTCGCAGTGGGTATCGGGATCCAACTATCATATAGAAGGTATGCAATCTCATTGCAAATTTCAACACTTGAAACTCCCGATAAAGGTTTTTACCCCTAGCACCTATGACCTTAACTATGGTCAACAAATCATAAGTACTAGTCAAGTTCTACCCGTCATTTCGTGATTAATTAGACCCACCCACATGACCCTTAACTAAGGTCAACAAAGTCACGCGACTGTCCTAACTAATCGCATCATATGCGGTGTAGGAAGACATCACTTAGCTACCGTACACTGTGCCTTAACTAAAGTCAACAAACACAGCATGAATACTAAGTACTCTACTTCCTAAAATGACGGAGGGTTGCGAATGGTTTTTGTGAAAACCTTTAACGCTTTGAACTTGATCTCGTTGCGGAATCAAATGGTTTTTAAATGGAATGTTTTCGAGGCTTTTCTAGTTTTGCTAAAGGGGTCACTCCCGGTGAAGGGATCGTCGGCCCTTTCCTCGTCAAATGAGGTGCGGGATATATCATATATATCACTGTGCAAAGCGGAAACTATAGAAGCGATCAAATGACAAACCGAGGGTTGTAGCATCTGCCAGTTATTGCTAAAGGAGTCACTCCCGGTGAAGGGATCTCGGTCCTTTCCTTATCGAATAAGGTGCAGGATGTTCTACAAGGAACACCGCGATGCAAAGCAAGAACTGTAGCTACCTGTTTTCATTTTGAAATTCGATTCCACAACATCAATTAGGTTTATTTTCTTTCATTAATCTCATTAATGAATATCCCATCATTTAATTCCACCTAATCATCACAGATAAATATAACGTACGCTTATGCCATCCGCATTCGCCTCGATGTCCCGTCTGCACCGTTAGGTTAGGTAACTAACGGCAGAGCGAGGCAGGGCTAGCGCGGGTGTAAAACATAAGCAACGTCTATATAATATATCATATATACTTTATACTACATCTATCTGAACAGAGCACAGAACATCGCATGATCACATCACAGATAACGCAACAGAAAGAATCATATGAAATATTGGATATTCTAGGACGTCCGTGTTTTCAATACGAGCCAGTATAAAACACGGATTCCACGGTCGTGATGAATAGCCAATCCCACATTCCTAGACCCCTACGAGAGCGGCAAGCAACCCTACCAATTCTAGGGTTAGTAGACCCGTACTCGACTCCTCGAGTTGGTCTCCCATTGGACCCTAGAACCCGGTTACTTGTGCTCCCCTCCTTGGGTCTATCCTAGTGCAGAAAAGTAAATAATATACATCAACGGTGACAACTTCCGCAACCTGGAAGTGTCCCAATAAAAGAATATTACATACAAGTTTTTACATGAATGAAAATGGAAAAGCACTCATCTCACATAAAAAAAAAACCCCCGGCTATTCAAACACGACGATCCAATATAACATATCCAGCAACACATAACATCACATGTCATCAACGTAAGTAAATATGCGCATCCCAATTTTCGTTGACATATAGCAACGAATCCGGCGATATCACATATTACACTTACGGTCACAGAAAAGAAAGTGTAAAACTACAATAATTGGAATCCGCAATCTCTTTAAACATCACATGCCTAATCAAATGAATTCCTTAGACATCACATTCCTAACAATTATAAACCCCGCATTTTAGTCTCATTATCGAAAATACTTTTCAATATCGAGTCGGGCAATTCAACAAGATTCCCGACATTCTGATCGAATGCTTGTCGCAAACTTTAGTAGGCGGCCGTACCCCCGATACCGTCGACGAAGTGCACCAAGGCGGAACACCGCTGCCGCGAGCACCCGAACGGATGCTTTCGGCGACGGGGTTCTCCTACAGTCACTTGGTCGGGGCTATGGGGTGAGGCTGTCTATTAAGTTTACCCGGCGAGTATCCGCGTACGCTACGTGATTGCGACGGACTTTTGATCACATCAAAATTCCGTAGCAACCGATCAAGTGAGACTAAACCGCTAGATTTATAACATTCATTCCGTTATCTCATAACTATTTGTGAATTCCAATTATTGTATCACATTCCGGATAAATAGAAAATGCTAAACTTTTCGATCGAACAATCGAACACCCAAGTTTTCCCGATACAGCTCAACACATGAAATAAGTCTAACAACATTCAGTTCGTGCCTCAGTACCAACGGTCCAGCCGTAGAAGGGTCAAGCCAACGCCTCACATGTGGCACGCCGTACTGCCCCAAACCCGAAGGTTCAAAGGGCAGTTCAAGACGGTCACATAATCGAGTTAAGGTTTATTGTCTTCTAGAGGGTCCATCGAGTTACTTGCACTACTTAGAACGTCGTTAAACTACGGAAAAATCCAACAATTGGAAATTTCCCGGCAGGGGAAAAAGTGGGTATTTATATCCGGTCGAACTTTTTAACATATTCTAAAAATACCCGGAAAAGCCCACCGACAAAAATTAGACAGTCCGATCGAATACACCGAGTCCCCAATACAACTCAGAAAATGCAACTCTGGAAAAATTATTAAAAATCCCCGGGAAAACCAGCACAGACAACTAAGAATTACTGTGCAAAATTGGATTCACAAGATGACAAAATGGCCGCGGATCCGCCGCATGAGCATGCTCATGCCGCGGATCCGCGGCGCCTTTATGGAATCAGGCCCTCGAATTTTACAGTAACCCTTATATCTTCCTGCTTATTTTTCTGAATATTTTTAATCTACAAAAATCCACATTTTACATAATTTTCCAGAGAGCATTTTTCAAGTCGGGGTTTTGGGTCGATCGGACTTCTAACTCCGTCGGGACTTTGCCTAAGGCTCTAGCTAGGCTCTGATACCACTGTAGGGTTCCTAGGCACTCTAATGGAGTCTCACAAGTGATCAAACATGCACAAATCAAAAATTCCTTGTGCCTACAAACCCTAATACGGATCGTTAACTAGATATATAGGCGAAGCAAGCATGTAAACGGAAATATAGCTAAAGGGAAGGGGCTACAACCTTTGTAGATCTGGTCCACCACCTCCTAGGCTCTGTGATGAAGTCCCCTCGCTGTCCAAATCGTATCTTGGGCTCTAGCGTCGGCTTCATCGAAGAAAAAGCGGGCTAGGTCATCGACGACGATGCCGAAGATGATCTACGTCGAGGCATCGCTAGATCAAGCTCCAACTTCACCAAGTCAAGAAAACTTGTGAAGGAAACACCCTATACTAATTGGCAAGAGGTAGAGGATGAAGAAATAGGAAGTGGGTTCACTTTAGAATTGGATTTCTCACTTGATATCTCAAGTTGCCATTGATGGAGCAAGGTTTTTCAAGTGAAGAAGAAGAAGAAGATGAAGATTATATTATGATAAGTTTTTTTTATAATGAGATAAATAAATCAATACTTATCATATATTAACCCTTGGTTAGTTGTAGAGAATGGACCATGGTTAACTTGAATGGTTAGGGTTAAGGATGAGACAAGAATGGTGACTTGGTCAAAATTTCAAGAAACTTCAACTAAAAACAAAACTAGCAACCATTCTTTTTCTCTTTATCTTTTTCTTTTGCCAAAATAAACAAAAAGAATAAATAAATGAATAAGTAAATAAAATGAAACCCTAACCATTCATATAACCATGGTCAATTCTTCACACTAATCCTAGCTTGCATGTATCATCAAACATGATACAATCTTGTGCACAAAAGTATATCACATATACAACTTGTGCATTTCAAGTGAGAAAATCCATTTAAAGAGAACCAATACTAGTTAATGCAAAGTAATATATCAAATATATAATTATACATTAAATCATTAAATCAACACTTGATTTAACGATCCGGTCATATCGCATATAACCGACTAGTATCCAATGTATCGGCTTATCGAATCAATCCATGATTCGATAAATAGGTTATATCTCATATAACTAATCGATACATTTATCGCAAGAATATAATACGGAATCATATACACGCATTATTCTCGGTCCCGCACAAATCTCATATGCGCTCCTATTTCGTTTTGCTTGAGCCAGGAAACCTCTGTGTAGGACTCTAAAGACTCGTCAATACGCCGGCAGCGGATGATGATCATATCAAACACCCACAAGCCGCAAGCGGTCTGCTAAACGTAATGGCCACCCGGGTATTGAGCGATCAGAAGATCGACGAGCAAGCCCGCTCACACTCCTGTGAATCTAACCAGTAACACTTACCGTACAGTCCGGTCTCTTCGTCTGATATGTCGCATATCTCGCCTAGGGGTGGTAAACGTCAGACCCCAATAGCTCGATAAGTCATGCCGACGTGAAGTCCATGACATGTGTGAAACTATTGATAACTCTTACCAGTATATCACTGCAACCCTGGACAGGGATTTCCTGTTATGGCCAGTCGAGCATAGCGCAATATCAACCCCCAATACCGGGAGAGACGAATCCCCTCCTATCGCTCATTGCCTCCATGTGAATCGGGACTGTACCCAAAAACCACCTGTTTGCACAACTCAGTAGAGCCATGGTAAGGTGGAAATCAAAGCACAGTGGGAGACACACAAGACTCTATGACGATCTCGGGTCAACAGACTAAGTTGTACCAGTGTCACCAGAGAACTGCCATCTAACGTGAGGTATAATACCATCTAGGAGTTCTCGGCGAGTCCGTTCAGTGTACCCAGTCTCCACTGAGCACCCGCATACCATCTTCGATGTCAAACACCAATGGATATGGGATCATCCATCGCCCATCGCATGGGTCGAGAAGATATGCGCTAGTCTACTCTGGAATATCGATGCCCTGTCTCGATATTCCCTCAACTAGGAACATTTCAAGGATGTACTCATGGACTATCCAGGCCCTACTAGTATGATCTGCATCACAGTCCTGGAAGTCGAGTACACATCCTAAGGGCTTTATCAACATGTAACAGAAAGACAAAAAGTATACACGTTAAGATAAACGGCAACCAGATAGCGTACTATCATGTCGAGCAAGAAAGTCCTATCTATATATGTTCCAGCATCCACTACAATATACATCCAATGTACAGTAATGGACTCTACGGCATACATATAACTAACAAATCCTATGACTAGGGACCTGAAAAAGGATGTGCTTGTAGACTACCCAGCCCCCACTAGTGTGACTGCCATCACAACGCTGGTAGTCAAGCAAGATCCTAAGAGCTCTATCAATACGTATACTCACATATTAAGAAAGATAAAACCAAGTAGAATACTACCATGTTTAGCAAGACTGTTATATAACTGTGAATATCTCAAGCTTCCATTAAGTAATATACAAGCTAGTATGATACAATAATGGCCCCTAGGGCATATACACTAACAAGAGTGTGAGATGATAAAAATACAAGACCAAAACAACAACCATGGCAACCCCTCTCTCTCTCTCTCTCTTCCTCTCATATCATCATAAATCAATCCATTAATGTGACATATTTTCTAAAAAAGAGACCATGAGTCATAGTATATGTTTATGTCACATTAATGCATCTAATGATGATTTCTAGCTCACTAATTCCATTATCCAAACATTAATCCAAATGTTTGGTCCAACAAAAATATCCGGCGAAATCTAAAGTAAACTCGTGATGGATCACAAGGATGCCCCTCGCCTGTATATACATAGCTACATCCGCATTCCGACTGAATACGAATGCGATGAGACTAAAGTAATCCTACAAATCTAATACTAGGATCCGGTTTAAACCAAAGCCCACTAGTATGATCCGTCCGATCATGATCCGTGCAATACCGCACGTATATGATCGAACCCTGCCATATATCATACGACCACTACAACGTTTCGCCCGAAACTTGAGAAACAGTCTGTGGGGGACTCTAAAGACTCGTCAATACTTTGGCTGTGGATTTAACCACTAGCTCGTCAGTGGTACTAGCTGTACGTAACGGGCTACCAGGTATTGACCGAAAGGGAAGTCGATGAGCGAACTCATCCTGACACCCTATTGAGCCTTTCACTGACAATATTCGTATAGTCCGGTCCGTTCATCTATGAGCATCGCAAGGCGGGCCTAGGGGGTTGGTAAAAGTCAGACCCCCAAAAGCGGTACAAGTCGTGTCGGAGTGTAGCCCAGAACACCCAGAGATACTACTGGAATACCTACCAGTAAATCTCCTGCCTTGGCCAAGGACTTCGTGTAATGGCTCTCCTAGACACTGCGCGATCTCACCCCCAATAACGGGAGAGACCAAACCCCTGCCGATCCGCTCACTGCCTCCATGTGGCTCGGGACTGTACCCAACTAAAACCTGTTATCACGACTCCTTTGAGCCGTGGTAGGGTAGTAATAAAAGCACAGTGGGAACTCACACGAGACAAATGACGATCTCAGGTCGATGAACTAACCTGTACACATGTCACCAGGGAACTGCTATCTGACGTCGGGTATAATACCAACTAGCATGTTCCCGGCGAGTCATGTCCGGTGTACTCATAACCCAATGAGCACCTGTATACATCTTAGGTGAACCAACTGACCAATGGATTGTGAGACCGGCCACCGCCCCTCGTCGGGGTCTCGACTGTATACACTAGTCTATTCCGGAGTATCGATGCTCAGTCTCGAAACTCCTACGACTAGGGACCACTTTAAGGATGTGCTTATAGACCCCAACTCCCACGTATATGATCGCCATCATTCTACTGGCCGTCAAGCAAGAATCCTAAGGGCTCTACCATCGTGCAATAGTGATCTGTAATGTCACATAAAACAGTACACGATAATAAAGATAAACCAGATAGCATACTATCATCTTGAGTAAGACTGTCCTACCGGCATAAGTCTTCCCTCAATCATTGCAATCATGTGCCTGTGATCCAAAAATTGACTCTGAGGGCACTATATCCAACAGGCTAAAACATCAAGATTTGTATTAAAGCTGTTTATGGTCGCTTACTAGGTTTTTAGAATAAATCGATTTAAATTAAGTTCAAGGTTTTGATGGTTTGCCACCTAATTCATATATATTTAATGTGTTGTGAATGCGTGATTGATGCGATTTGGGTTTTAGGCTTGGTGTTTTTCACGTATAGTGACCCTAGTTGTAGTTTGTGGCGTTATCACGAGCGTGTTTGTGCGCCAAGTGCGTGCGCGTTTAATTAGCGCGCGTTGTTTGATTTGTTTCGTTTGTTCCGCGGCTATTCGTATATTTATTCTTTTAATTGCTTGTACGTGATTCTAGGATCGGGTGCAGAGGCGTCAGACACGGCGCAGAAAGACATGGCTGAGATCGGATCAGATTAACCGAGGCGTCCCAATAAGTAGATGTATACATCTTTGGGGGATCGTATAGATGGCACGAGGCCCCCGATGGTTTAGTATTGCTTATAGTATTTGCATTATATGCGTAGTTTCCTAGTTAGCTATCTCATTGCATCACATCGTTATATATATATGTGTGTGTGTGTGTGTGTGTGTGATATCATGTCATAGGACACTTGCACCATTACCATTGGTTTCTGCTGCACGTGCACTATTGTCACGACCCGAAATTGGCACGTGACGGCCCTAATACTACGCAACTCCTACAGACGTAACGCAGTAAAAGAAAGCCAAAACCCAGAAATCTAAATCATGAAAATACGGAAAAGATAATAAAATTTTTGGAAACGTTTGAAATCACAACCCAAATTCTTTAAAAGAGTCCACTTTTTCTTTAAAATTTTGGCAGCACCCCCTTTGTAAAACAAGCCCCCAAAAAGGGTACAACATAAATATAAAGTAAAGCATCCCAAACAGGAGCAAAAATCCACGCCCAACGGCAGAAAACAACAACACAACAGATATATGACGCCGTAGCGAAGAAATAAAAGACAAAAGAAAGGAAACTGTATAAAAGCCAACAAATCCACTATAATATACAATACCGTCCTCACCAAGTCTCTAAGTCAACATACTAGTAGTAGATGGAGTGTAACACCTGAGTTTGTGTTTAGTGATAATTGTGTGTTAATGTGGGGTTTTTGGTAAAAAGTTTACCAAAATGGCTTTTAAATATTTTATCTGGTTTTAAGGATATTTTATCGGAATTTTATCTGGACTGTACACACTTGTGCATGTTATCTTGGGTTAAGTCTAGGGTTGCCTTGTTTTGCCAACCATGATGGGTTAACCATTTGGTTATGTTAATTGGGTTAGTTAAGGGTTTTAGCTTGTTAAGGGTGATTAGGACGGGAATTGACCTTGTGTAGGGGAGAGAGAGAGAGAGGTGGCTTGAGTGCGCATGATCCCTCTAAACCTTCATTATCCCTTGTACTCATTCATACTACCTCTCACTCTCACACATCACACCACTTCAAACAACTTCAGCCGACACCTACACACCCTACATCAGCTAAGGCAGCATCAGCAGCTGCTAAACCACCCAATATATCAGCAGTAGCTACATCAGCAGCAACACCATCATTTGCATCAGCCTAATTTCTGCCCAGAATTCAGCCACAATATCAGCAGTAGGCAGCAGCAGCCAAAGCATGCTTCAACAACAGCTGCAACAGCAACACCAGGAGTACAGCAGCAGCAGCAATCCTTCCTTCATCCTCTCTTCTCCTACATCCTAGGACCTTCTTTGAGGTATAATCTTGCAACCCAACTCCTATCTTGCTAAGTTTGAGTTGTTTAGCTGAAAATGTCGTGTTTATACTGTGATTAGTGCTAGATTAGTGATTTTGAGTGAGATTTGGCCAAGAGTTGGTTTTGAATGTTAGAGTAACCTTATTAGGTGTATTTGAGACCAGATTAACCAAGATTACCCCAGTTTCCTAGTTGGTTACCTGAAAGTTTCAACTTGGTGTATTTGATCGTTTTTGTCGATTTTGTGACCTTTCTGAGAACTGCTATCACCCAGGACCTCCTAAAATGAAATTGACTTGACAGTGGGGTATGCAGGCTAGTAGGAACCAACACCCAAAACCCTAGCCCCAACCACCATTTTTGGGCCGCCATTTAATTCCTTCTAGCCGCAAATTGCTGCCAGACCAGGGTGAAATCGCCTCGTTTTGTGAGCACAGCCCTATTTCATGTAAACTTAACCCCCTATATGTCTAGTTCTGACTGATTCCAGTTAGGATAGAATCTGAGTTGATTTTCTTGAGTTGGCGTATGATTTACGACATGTTTTCGTATGGATTTTGGTATTCGATGATTCATTTCTGTCGGGTGGCGTTTGGACGTCAACGATAGCGGATATTGGCTGTGTTTTCACGCGAGGCCACGGGTTTTTACCTATGGGCGTAGCGTGCACCATTTTGGTTTCCGACATGGTTTTCATGTGTTTTAGCATGTGATATCCTTGTAGGTACCCCGCGTGGCATCGAGGCGTTGGAGATGCGAATGGCGACATCGGCACCGGCATGCATTTAACATGTTGAGTAGATTTATATCTACGGGGAGAAGTCAGGTGGATGGCGTATAGCACCCCCGCAGTTCGTAGTGATGTATACGGATGCTTATACACACTAACAATTATTATATGTTGTTTAGGATTATTGATGATTAAAGATGAATATTGGTGTGTTGGATTGGTGAAAGGTTAGGAAACCCTAGGGTAGTGGGTGCACTATACATATATACACACATATACATACTTGCATACATCCTTATTTCACATGTGGTTATGGGATTCTATATAAACATGTGTTCACATGGGTTTGGGATTATGTGTTCACATACGGATTTGAGGATGATACTTGGGATTGAGATGAGTCGATGAGAGTTGATCTGAAATTATGATGTCAGTGATTGGCAGGATTCGTATTTGATATACGTCCTGATATGATAGCGGGTCTTGGATGAAGATGCTATATGCATAGTGATACATATATTTTAGATGATCGACATGTGACTATGATACGAGATAGGATGTGATATAACATGACATGACAAGATATTTATGATAGGCCGCCTTGGGCGTTGTTTACTCCTTGAGATGATATGTGCTGATGATATCGTTTTTGCTAGAGGTTGTCAATCGGAAGTCGGATTATGATTATATTGATGATATATGATGATAATATCGATTTATATGAGACTATCGATCAGTAGTCAGATCTTGATTATAGTGATGATATTAGCATTGTATTAGACATAGGTCAGTACCCCAGATGATGATCTTGATAAAAAGGATACTAGATGAATGACATGACGAATATGATATTGACCCGTACCCAGATTTGGGGATGCCGTATGATGGATTCACGTACGAGCTATAAATTGATGTTTGATCCGCACTCTTGATTTAGGAATAACTGATTATAGAGATATGTTATCGGATGTGATATTATCGAGGCGGGATCACCGACTATATATATATATTATGTATCGACTCAGAGGTTAGGCGGTTTCCCTTACCTACTGTTAGCTTTAGCTCAGCCTTATAGTGGTGTGTAGCTATATGACTCTTATGACATTAGATGCAGTTTAGCTATCATTGTGTTTAGTATTCAGCTTCTGCACATTTTTATTGTTGCTCTGCATCTCTTACTTATTGTGATTCATATTCTATTATTGACATCATGCTGTTAGGACACCAGCACCATTACCGATGATGCGTATGTTCCACATACACTTATTTGCCAGCGCACACACATCTTCATCGGTAATTGCCATGTCACGTACACTTAGAGAAAATTATTGCCTGATTTAGCTTGTTCGCTAGTAGTGACATGATATTAGTATGCTTGCCTTATATGCCAGCTTGACATTATAGTTATTACTTGTCACTTCATGCATACTGTTATTCTTTATATGCTGCATTCATGGATTCTCATTCTTATATTCATGATTTTACATGCTATTGATTGGATTCGGGTTTCCATGAGATTTTCTGGATTTGGAGGAAAACCGCAAAACACATATAAACTGCTTTCTTTCTTTTTAAATAAAAATGTGGTTTTCCCATGATGTATGAGTCGTCCACCATGAGTTTGCTGATAGATTTCGAGACCCGATTCGAGGAGGCGGATGAACCGTTTCGGGTACATGGTGGGCCCGGTGCGGTACCCCGGGGCAAGAAGATCGCAGGAGATGGCGTTGAGCATGGCAGGGGAGCACAACTGACCGGTGATTTTACCCGACACGTTGGATATCTGGAGGATACCGTCGTAGTCATTAGATGGATGGTAGGGGCCGATCTGGACTGACGGCGCCCTGGATATTATGATTGAGACATTGAGATTTGAGATATTGAGGTACAGAGATTATGATATAGAGATATCGAGATATTGAGATTTATGTTTTGTGCCGATGCTAGGCACTGTTTTATGCTGATTTCATTATGATACCTCATTTTAAAAATACAGAAATCTCACTAATTTATGAAAGCGGTTTTCTTCAGTACATGCATTCTGTTTCATGCATTCATTCATTATTCATATGATACATTGCCACCTGATGCACTGACACGGGTACATGGGATTACATTTGGGTTAGATAGTTACCCTAGCTATTGTATGGGTTGCTGGTTATTTATATTTGAGGATTATATTATGATCGTATGACCTAGGATTGCGTCATACATGTGATTTCTGTTTGTAGATCTTTTTCTACTTACGAGTTGGCAACTCACCCCCGTTGTTCCCCAGTTTCTTGCAGGTTTGCCGTACAGGTTTCATTACGGCTTTGCGGGCACGGTTTCTTTCCGGGTGACTTGCTATCCACTAGTAGGTGGGTTATTGTATCGTACCCATCATTATACAATGTATATTATATTTCAGTTGTATCTAGAAGTTCCATCAACCAAACATGTATTTATTTGAGATAGAGACCAGTGATGTTTATTCTTTCGACCTTAGAGTCATGCGTTATATTTCTGTGGATTTCTGTTGTTAGAGTTTTCTTTCTGTTGTGATCCTCGCCTTTAGGCGTTGTATATTATGCTGCTACAGGTTGATTTGGTATGGTTCTTCCTACAATATACTTCTTTTCTTGGTTTGGATTTCTGGGTTCGGCTTACTTAGAGTACGTACGCCTCGAGACGTTCGTAGTCTAAGTGCCGGTCATGTTCCGTACTTTCAGGACGTGACAAAATTGGTATCAGAGCGTTAGGTTTTACCTTCGGAGCGTAGGATGACCCTTGGTTGATGGAATAGGTGACTAAAGTAGAGTGACGTACCGTTGGTATGTTCCGCGGCATATTTACAACACGCCACTCCACTTAAGAAGCCTTAGGATGTACATTTCTTTGTTCAGTATCATATTCAGTCCTGATCTAGCTTCATCGGTACCAGTTTGGTTTTGCTGCCACGATTACGGGCAGGGAGAGCTACGGCTAGAGTCGCGGTTAGCACGAGCTCGTCGCGAACGAGGACTGACCAGGGCGTGATTCCGGCGACACACGATTGTAGAGATGTGTCTTTTGATTGTGTTTCGCGCCACGAGCGTTGGATGGATCATTGTATGAGATTACTCGGACGTGCAGATCAGCACCAGAGGATTGAGCCACTGACAGAGGCCAGCCAGAGTTTGATGACCGTTGGTGTATTGCTTATTCATTATGATTGAGGCGCGGTTCAGCATGCAGACGAGTGAGCCAGTTCTTGCTGCGAATGACGAGATATCGCCCCAGATGATTGGAGCTATTACAGTATGAGATTGTACTAAGAGATAATAGAAGGTCGCTAGTCACCAAGGATGAAAGACTAGGACATGTGATTCGTTCGCTACCCCGATGCGAGGTCATCAGATAGATTGATTCTAGCTGAGACGACTTCACGCGGAGACGTTGAGAGTCGACAGAGATGATCGAATGTCAGAAACCTATTATTCCAAGTTTAAAGTACTCGGAAAGACATGCAGGCAATTCTATGGTCCCTCTAGAAGAATGAAACCCTAACTCGACATAATGACCATATGAAAGCCTTTGAACCTTAGGGTTTGTGGCAGTTCTGCGGCGCCATTAGTGAGGCTTGGGTTTACCCTTCTACGGCTGGACCACCGATGCTGTGGTATGTACTCGATACTATTATACTATACCCAAGATGTTGAGCTCTTGGGGGATTTTGAGGTTCTGACGACTCGATCGGATGGCTTGACTTAATTCGGATGCTAGGTAGTGAGATACATTTCTTGGGAGACTCCAGATACGAGGATAGCCATTGGAGCTCAGTCCATGCAGCCACGACGAGACGAGTCCGAAGCAGTCGACATTAGAAAAAAAGTGGAGTAAGAGGTTCATGCAAAATCTGGATATGATAACGTCCCACTCCGCCGACATCAGAGATGCGATGCGCATGCCGGGGCAGAATACTGGATATACCTTCCAAAAGCAGTCACGATGAGTATGCAGCCATTCCGGAGCAGGAACAGATATAGTAAAGGACGATGACTTCTGGACGATTGGAAGAGATAAGACTTGGAAGAGACCTTGATCAGGATTCCTTCCAGGACACTGCTGCAATGAGATTTGCACCCAGGATCAGATGTGTCACGTGCATTCAGAGAATCGGAGGCCGACGCCAGTGACATGCTGCTTATGAGTTATCACAATGATTGACTGAGAGATGACCAGGAAAGTGCTAGGACGGAATCGTCCCCGTTAGCACATCTGACAGGGCCGATGAGCCGATGGATCGTGAGATTGATAACCTACAGGGAAGAAGAGGACCTTTCTGGAATGAATTACGAGAAGACTTGGACCCAGGAGTGGTCATGTTACGTACACCAGCAGGTCAGAGTTCAGGATCGTCGACGAGATATGCTGTAAGTAACCACGACAGTTGCCAGAGATTCTTGGAAGATGTGCTTGAGCGGACTATTCCGCCATATTTGATTTCGATGTTTTGGGCAATCTATTCGCATGACTGATTCAATGATTAGGGGATACGGTGATTTTGGACTAGACTGTGCGTACTAGATGCCGAGGAACTGCGACGTGAGACTCTTGAGGAGACATATCGATCGGTGTACAGTGTTCCTCCGGGTTCCACCAAGATGTACCATAATATGAGAGATGTTTACTGGTGAGACGGAATGAAGAGGGACATCGCAGATTTTGTGTCAAGATGCCTGACTTGTCAGCAAGTCAAGGCCGAGAACTAGAGACCAACAGGTGAGCTACATCCGTCACCCATTCCGGAGTGGAAATGGGAACAGATTTCGATGGATTTCGTTGTGGGTCTACCCAGGACTAAGCGAGGGTATAACTCCATTTGGGTGATCATGGATTGTTTGACAGAAGCGGCTCACTTCCTGCCAGTGAAGACGACTTTCGGATTTTCTCAGTACGCCCAGATATACATCGACGAGATTGTATGACTGCTTGGAGTCCCGACGTGTATCGTGTCCGACAGAGGCACCTAGCTTACCGTCCGACTATGGCAGAGACTTCAGGAGGCGTTGGGCACACGCTAGAGTTTCAGCACAGTATTGAGTCCGCAGACCGACGGCCAGGCAGAGCAGACTATTCAGACTCTCAAGGACATGCTCAGAGCGTGCGTTTTAGACTTTGGTAGTAGCCGGGATCATCATTTACCCTTGGTGGAGTTCACCTACAGCAACAGCTTCCAGGACACTATTCAGATGGCACCTTTCGAGGCCTTATAATGGGGGGAGATGCAGATCGCCCGTCTGTTGGACAGAGCTCAGGGAGAGCAGTATTTTGGGGCCACTGATCGTATAGGAGACAACCGAGAAGGTACAGCTGATTTGAGACAGGATGAGGACAACTCAAAGAAAGCAGAGATCGTATGCTGACAGGCGCCGTCGCAGATTAGAGTTCACCATTGGTAATCATGTTTTTTCTGAGGGTCTCTCCGATGAAGAGCGTGATGCGATTTGGGCGAAAGGGAAAGCTTGGCCCCAGATTTGTTGGTCCCTTCGAGATCCTCGAGCGTGTCAGCACAGTAGCATATCGTTTGGCTCTTCCACCCAACTTCCCAGATGTTCACCCCGTGTTCCATTTGTCGATGCTTCGCAGATACCTACATGACCCTTCGATCATGATTCAGCATCAGACCATTCAGCCGAGCGCAATCTTACATTCACCGAGCAGCCAGCCGTGATATTGGACCAACAAGTGAAGAAACTTAGATCGAAAGCCTTGTCATCAGTAAGGGTGCTTTGGCGCAACCCGAATAGGTGACGAGGTCACTTGGGAGGCTAAGGGCAAGATGCGGGAGAAGTCCCCTCATCTTTTTGAAGGTAGGCATTGCTTCATATTTTAAAATTCGGGGACGAATTATCTTAAGGGGGGAAGACTGTAACACCTGAGTTTGTGTTTAGTGGTAATTGTGTGTTAATGTGGGGTTTTTGGTAAAAAGTTTACCAAAATGGCTTTTAAATATTTTATCTGGTTTTAAGGATATTTTATCGGAATTTTATCTGGACTGCACACACTTGTGCATGTTATCTTGGGTTAAGTCTAGGGTTGCCTTGTTTAGCCAACCATGATGGGTTAACCATTTGATTATGTTAATTGGGTTAGTTAAGGGTTTTAGCTTGTTAAGGGTGATTAGGACGGGAATTGACCTTGTGTAGGGGGGAGAGAGAGAGAGAGAGGTGGCTTGAGTGTGCATGATCCCTCTCAACCTTCATTATCCCTTGTACTCTTTCATACTACCTCTCACTCTCACACATCACACCACTTCAAACAACTTCAGCCAACACCTACACACCCTACATCAGCTAAGGCAGCATCAGCAGCTGCTAAACCACCCAATATATCAGCAGTAGCTTGTTCACAACAGAATACTGCATTTTATACCGCCTATTCTTATGCTCGTGTGTTTATAGGTAGGTACTTTTAATCCGTGTTTGTTACATATTTACAGAGCACAGGTTTTCAGTCCAAATATTGCAAATCAAGACAAAATCTCCACAGTTACACCAAATACAGAACATCTGTCACAGCAGATAAAAACCGGGTTCCGGTCATCCATATCCGTCCAGTGGCGAGTACCAGTTCCAGAGACAAGACATATGATAGTGGTCATTCGTGTCTCGGACAAGCACAGAGCACGAGAGGGGCAGCACAAGAATCAATGGGTGCGCGGAGCTCAAGAGAGATAAAGTCAAAAAGTGAAGAAAAGATAGCAATCTTGGACTATGAATTCTGCTGATATTCTGGAAGACTTTTGTGCAGTATGATGTTTTCAGACACAAGGAAAAACAGAACCAGGGAAGTACAAGAAATCAGAGCCCCTAATCCCACCATAGGGCCGCGGATCCGCGGCCAATAGGGGGTATTGGCCGCGGATCCGCGGCCATGTGGGGTCATCGTTCTGTCGTTTTTCATGGGCACTTTGGGTACTTCATTTTATGTCAGAATTTGCCCCTAGGGTTTCATTTCCCTGCCTATAAATACAGCAGATCTGAGCCAAGCCAAGGGTCCAATTTTGTGTCCACTCTTTTGTAGTTTTTTGTATAGTTCTTCTTCTTCTTCTTCATTCTTCCTCCATGAAATGTATTGAGAGCATTGAGTGGATATTAATGAAGATGTGGGTTTTGTATCATTCTCTTTTGTTTCTTCTTCCCCTTGAGATTCTTGCTTTCTCTTGATCATTCAACCTCTTCATTGAGCTTGAATGGTTAAGGGTTAGTTATTGATCTCAAGGGTGGTATTTTCTCACGGGACTAGTTCTTCACTTCACATGCGTTCTCTA
The DNA here is from genome assembly GCA_030015575.1 of Agapanthus africanus. Taxonomy (NCBI): domain Eukaryota; kingdom Viridiplantae; phylum Streptophyta; class Magnoliopsida; order Asparagales; family Amaryllidaceae; genus Agapanthus; species Agapanthus africanus. Next base: position 597,441,562 of record CM057339.1, read on the forward strand.
CCCTTCCCTTGATCTTGCAACCTCTTGATTGAGCTTGCAAGTTTAAGGGTTGGCTATTGATCACATGCTTGTCTTGAGTTCTAGTTTCTTGTTCTTTTTATTGCTTATTTATTACTTGCTTTTTATTACCTTGTCTTTAATTACTTGCACTTAAATTCCATGCACTTTAATTACTTGTAATCTTTTCTTTTCTTTGTTCTTTTCTTTTGCTCTTTGTTGTTTATTTTGTGAATGTTGTAATTATCGTCGTTGTTAAGAATTAATACGGTATTGTAAGTTAACACTTCTTTCCTCATTTCCTTTTCCCGTTATTTTCCATTTGAACTCCGCCCAAACGTTACGCAAGCGCTCCGTTAGGCACCCTATCCTAACAAGGTAACGGTGATTCCTAACCGCGATCGGTTGCGTTCGGTTTGGCCGGAGGCGAAAGCAAGAGACAAGAACGGAAGGACAAGGGTAAATAAGCCGGATTCCACGAATACCGCGCTTAAATCCCCTAATCCACGTTGTTGCCGATTGCTCTAGCTTCAATTGGTCAAGACTCGGCTCAAAGGTTTTGAGTACGGATTTCTTAGCTTACAATCTCGTATCTTTTCTTAACAACTTTATACTTGCAAATAATACACATAGGTTAGTCTCGAACAAACACATACAAATTCTTTATTGACTCGTCTAAAACAAGAAAGGACATACAACCATCTCCCTGTGGATCGACCCGTGCTCAACCGGCTAGCTGCATAGCGACACCGTCCTGATCGCGGTTATACTTTAATTCTTTGAACATCCGACACGCCAAAAGCGTGCGATCAAATGGCACCGTTGCCGGGGAGACGATAGCTTATTTTCTTTCTTGTTATTCGGGTTAATATTCTTTTTGTATATATTTTAAAAAAATATATAAAAATCTTTTTGTTTTTTTTGATAATTTTTGTGGGCGAGTGTGCAGATTTTTGCGTATTTGCAAACTACGATTGTGGGGAGCAAAGTGTGCATTCAAGTCAAAGGTGATTACGAAGTACAGTGCCAAAGATCCGGGTAGTTTGACCCGCGCAAGCGAACCTTTCAAGCTTAACGGATTTGATTCAACGAGGGTTTCCTAACCCAAAACTTAACGGTACGTATTTTACTAACACCTTCTTCTCAAATCCGACGCATCCAATATACTATTCTTTGCAGGATTCTTTGCAAGTTCGCTAGCAAACGCTAAAAATTGACTAACCCGTATTTGTTGCAGTGCCGCGCTTAAACTAAAAAAAAAACAATTGTTTGATTCTTTATAGAATTTTTGAATTGTGCATTGCATACATTAATACGGACTTAAGGGCAAGCGAACCCCACAAGATACGGTAAAGGTTTCATCACCTTTTCCGTGGCCCACAAATCACGAACTTGCGCATAACGTTTACCCGCACAAAATTTAAAAGAAACTAGACTTTAAGCCTTAAGGACTTCGCGCTCACTAGGAGAAGTTAACTGTGTTTAGAACCTTGCTTAACGTTATATTGTTTACGGGGTGTCTAGGAAAGTGTTAACGGCGAAACCGCCAAAAGAGAAAGGGTTATTCAATTAAGGAACTTCGCGAAAGCGTTGGAAAACCTCCCCTTATCTCTGCACTTACCTGGCCTCGTGATCAGTGTATCTTGAGCCTGTTTCTCGACACAGTTTTACTTCGACATTCAAGTTCTGGAGCAGGTCTAGTTGACCTAGGTTAACCCTAGAACGATTAGGTGTGTGGTATTTTTTGTGTCGTGATTGTTTTTGTCCATATTCTTTTTGTGTGTATACTTCATTCTTTTGTTAATATACTAAAAAAAAAAATTATCACATTCCTTTTCCCCTCCTTTTCTCTGCATTCCTTTCCTTCTCTCTTCATATCATGGGTACTCCACCTCCCAAAACTCTTGCCGAACTTTGGTACCCACAACCAGACATTACTTCATACGGTTCTTGCTTTGGCCGAACATCGAACGACCCATCCATGCCAAAAATTTCTTTGAAAGATCGGATAAACGCGTCTAGGATGAACAACTGGACCCCGCAATCCACTTCGTATCAACCGTTTCAAACATTCACACCTTCTTGCGTTGATACCCCTTTTGAAAATCCAGTTGTAACCCCGAGACCTATGTCTATTGCTTAACGTATTGAACAATCTCGTAGCCGATCTTTCGCTCCTTTCACCACTACAAATTCTTGGGATCAACAATTCCATTCACCTTCTTATCCCAATGTTGATCCCACTCCTGTCCAGCCATTCAATTCCTACCAGTCCTACCCAACTTTTACACCTTCCCTAGACATTGTATCAGAACCGCCATTTGGGAGTTTTCAGTATCCAAACAACTTTGAATCTTTTACTGAAACCCCTTCACAACCAATGTCTAGTCTAGAACAGTCGTTGGAAGATTTTAGGGTAGCGTCAAGCCAACAGATGATGGATTTGAATGCGTCCATGGCCGCCCTCATTCAACCTAGTGATCCGGTAGCTAGTTTTCAACTAGCTCCAACTTTTTCAATGTATGATGAGGCAGCAGGACAGGCTGTGAATTTGAGTGGAGAGAGTGAGATGTACCCCCTTCCAAATCAAACCTACCCGTCCTAAATTGAATCCCACAACTCCTGTTTTGAAAGTCTATCGAGTATCCCACATGATTTATCAATTGAAGATAGAATGATGAATGAGTTGTGCGACTTCGTAGTATTTGATTTGCCCGATTGTGAAGGGTCTCTTCCAAGTGAAACCGATCCTAAACCTTTTGACCTTTACACCTCCACTTTAGAACCTGAATCGATTGATATCCATGCTTTTGTTGAGGTGTCAGAGAATTTTGATTTTCACTTGATTGAGGATATCGACGCTGGGGATATTTTGGATGATGAACCCGTAGATTTGGCTGAGTTTGTCTTTTCAAATCATCATCCCGAGTCATTAAATGTTTTTCCCGAACCCCATATGCGTCTGGACTTTGATGAAATATGCATGGATGAGCTTAACTTTGAGGAGAATATTGAGGATAGTCTTGAGGATGAACCAGTTTTAATTGATGAGTCGGATTTTGCCATTCATCCTGTCCCTGTCATTGACTGTGTACACCCTCCTGAACCTTTAACCGATAACCTTCCTCAACCACTTCCCTCCATCCTTTCCATCGTTCCGACCTTGCAAGAAACCGTATCATTTCCATTTTCATTGTCTGGTTTACCAAGTTGAGCGTACCCATGGTTTCTCACGAATCTTGAGGGATTTGACCCCATTTCTCGACGGGTAAATATATTAGCACAATCGCTTTTTACACATCGCTCATCACAAATTGTGCTAATCTATTTACCTCAAGTTCGTATTCCACTTCTTTTTCCCTTCCGCCATTCTTCTTCTCTCATATACCGAGACCATATCCCGCTTCTCTCCGCATATGGTCTCGCGTATTCCTCTATCTCTTTTCTTTACGCCTTCTTTCACCAGCCACTGCTTTATCAGATAAGATCTTTGAATGGTTGGTGTTAACTTTTGGCCTGTGTAAGGCCTTGTATAGCCTGATACTGTTCTCTTTCCCCCCTAATCCTGAATTTCAACGCTTAACAGTGGAAACACTATTTTTACTTAAGTTTGGGGGGGACACCTTTTTTGTATATATTTTTTGTTTTCTTTGTTGTATATAATTTGTTTTTAGGGAGCGCCGGCAATTTTGACCCTCTTGGTTTAGCCTGACAGTGAGGGCACTGTCAAGTTTAAGTTTGGGGGTGTGCTCGGTAAGCCTTTCTTTCTTCGCATTCATTTGTATAGTTTCTGCATTTGCATACTTTATTAAAAAACCCACAAAAATTGAAAATTTTCCAAAAAATATAAAAAACTTTGTCGTCAAGTTAGCTAATAGGGTAACTTAGATCTTTATTCCGAAAGTTTAGTTGATATGATAGAAATAACTAAATTCTAGGCTTAGGAATTGAAAACCCTAAAAATAACCCTCATTCTGTTTAAACTTGGTAAGTATACGTCCTTACAGTTTTTTGTTGAGAACTAGGTAATCTTGAGTTCAGTTCTTGAGTTAAGTCAAGATAAAGGGAAAGTATTGAAGCTTTACCGGAGGATAAGTCTGAAAAATAGTTTCTTTTCTTGAGTTCAAATTTAGAAAGTATATACCCTACAAACTACACATACACGCACCTTGAAACTTGGGATAGTAGAGGATACCTAGAAATACTCTTGCCTGAAAGCCTAGTATGAAAGAAAAAAACGGTATTTAAAGCTAAACACCAAAAGAGCATATTGAAAAATGTTGGAGATAGTGCCCTCAGAGTCGATTATTGGATCACAGGTACGTGATTGCAATGATTGAGGGAGGACCTATCCCGGTAGGACAGTCTTACTCGAGATGATTGTATGCTAACTGGTTTACCTTTATCATCGTGCACTGCTTTAGGTGACCTGACATGTCGCTATTGCACGTTGATAGAGCCCCTAGGATTCTTGCTTGACTACTGGCAGTATGAGGGCGATCATATACGTGGGAGCTGGTAGTCTATAAGCACATCCTTAAAAGGTCCCTAGTCGTAGGAGTTTCGAGACAGGGCATCGATACCTCCAGAGTAGACTAGTGTATACAGTCGAGACCCCGACGAGGGGCGGTGGCCTGGTCTCACAAGCCACTGGTGTCAGTTGGATCACCTAAGATGTATACAGGTGCTCATTGGGGTATGAGTACACCGGACAGGACTCGCCGGGGAACATGCTAGTTGGTCTTATACCTGACGTCAGATAGCAGTTCCCAGGTGACATGTGTACAGGTTAGTTCATCGACCTGGGGATCGTCATTTGTCTTGTGTGAGTTCCCACTGTACTTTGATTACTACCCCTACCACGGCTCAAAGGAGTCGTGTAAAACAGGTTTTAGTTGGGTACAGTCCCGAGCACATGGAGGCAGTGAGCGGATCTTCGGGGGTTCGTCTCTCCCGGTATTGGGGGTGTGAGGTCGCGCTGTGTCTAGGGAGAGCCATTACACGAAGACCTTGGCCAAGGCAGGAGATTTACTGGTAGGTATTCCAGTAGTATCTCAGGGTGTTCTGGGCTACACTCCGACACGACTTATACCGCTTTTGGGGGTCTGACTTTTACCAACCCCCTAGGCCCGCCATGCGATGCTCATAGACGAACGGACCGGACTGTACGGATATTGTCACTGACAGGCTCAGTTGGGTGTCGGGGTGAGCTTCCTCATCGACGTCCCTTTTGGTCAATAGCTGGTGGCCCGTCATGTATTGGCTTATACCTCTGACGTGCTAGTGGTTAAATCCACAGCCATAGTATTGACGAGTTTTTAGAGTCCACCACACTTTCAGTTACTCAAGTTTCGGGCGAAACGCTGTAGAGGCCGTATGGAGATATGGCAGGGTCCGATCAGATACGTGCGGTATTGCACGGATCAGGATCGGACAGTTTTGTACTAGTGGCCGTATGGTTATATGGCAAGGTTCGATCAGATACGTGCGGTATTGCACGAATCAGGATCGGACGGATATTACTAGCCGGCTTTGGTTTAAGCCGGATCCTAGTATAGTACAGTGTAGATTTTGTCTCTTTGCATTTGTATCCAGACGGAATACAGATGCGGGTGTGTATGCACAGTATCGGGGTTTTCCTGTAATTTATTACGGGACCAGTTTTCTGGAGTTGCCAGTTTGCATTCCGTTCCGGCCGGTTTTTCCTTTGTTCTTTCCCGGCCGGACTTTTCCGATGGAGGGTGTTATTTGCAAGTTTGCAAATAACACTTTGTGGAGGACTTATTTGCATAAGGTTTGATATGATAAGCATCTTTGCTTTTCATGCATTTATGAGATAAGGATGGATTTGAGGTTGATGTAAAGTTTAGTGATGATTATGTTTGGATGTGGTCACCCTCCTCCTTTTACTTCACTCACCTCCCTTCATGCTTCATAATCCTTGCTCCACCATTTTCTAAGGATGATAGTTTTCATTTTAGAAGAGAGAGAGATTTTTTCATGGTTGAGGAAAAAGAAAGAGAGAAGAAGAAAAGAGAAGAGAGGAAGAAAAATGAGAGTGATTCATTTTTATGCATATCATTCTTCATCTCATTCCATTGCTAGAAAATTGAAAGCACCAATTTTCTATACACCATTCCTCCATCTATGGCAACCAACCCCAAAGTGAGACATACACTCTACACTATATTCCTACAGCAAATCTTGGACGCGTCGATTCGCCAGCTTCGCTCCCGAGTTGCCACGGTATTGAGGTGGGAGCCCGTAAAAGTACCCGGCTTCGTGGTTCCCTTTCCGACGAGGAGGAGACGACCGGAGATCCCGCGAGGAGATCGGAGTGGAGATGAAGACCGGAGGACTCGGATCAGTCGGTACATCTCTAATCTATCTTGTTACTTAGCTTAGACTAGTTTAATGGCACGATCCGGGGTTTAGTGCGCGGTGGTGCCGGTTTGCTAAGTCCGCAAAAGTTAAAGTTTACCACCGTTTCCGCGTTTGGCCGTCGGATTGACGGCCGGGGCGCCGCCGTGCACTTACAAAAAATATATCCGGTCTTGAAAAAAGAAAAAAAGAAAAAGAAAAAAATTGAATAAAATCAAGACCTGGAGACTGCTATTTACGCTTTAAAGTTCACACATTCAGTAATCGGTCGTTAGTGCCTCAAGAAGCATTAATAGTCGCATGAAAGGTGTGTGAGCAAATCCGTCCATCCTTAATGAAAAGAAGTAGTATTAGGTATTAGGGCAAGGGTATTATAGCTTGAATTGAATTCTTGAGTGTAGGGGTGCAAATATACACACACGTAGGTGTATACAATCGATGTTTGAATAAAAGATAGAAATAAAGAATAAGACTTGTGTTTTCTGTAAAGTTGATAAAAATCCCTAATTTGAGGCCGCACTTTAGAAGGAAAACTCAGGGGAACCAACATCTTTCTAAACTTTTTTGGAACGTATATGATCTAAGAATAAATAGATTAGAGGTGTGAAGCATAAGGGTTGGATATTTCTAACTTAGAATGATAGAATTTCTAACGTAAATACTAAACAGTAGGAGTAGAATCGACGTTAACTTATGACACTAGCTTGACGGGATTTTGTGGGTAGTATCCGCTGAAAACCCTCAGGAGACAACACTCCTCCTACTAGGGACACCTAGAGGTTTAACGGCTTGTTGCACATGCTCAGTGCAATCGCGTTCCCTGCGAAAGTGCGGTTAGGATTTTCTTTTTTGCGAATAATTGGTTTTGCTCGGGACGAGCAAAAGTTAAGTTTGGGAGTATTTGTTCACAACAGAATACTGCATTTTATACCGCCTATTCTTATGCTCGTGTGTTTATAGGTAGGTACTTTTAATCCGTGTTTGTTACATATTTACAGAGTACAGGTTTTCAGTCCAAATATTGCAAATCAAGACAAAATCTCCACAGTTACACCAAATACAGAACATCTGTCACAGCAGATAAAAACCGGGTTCCGGTCATCCATATCCGTCCAGTGGCGAGTACCAGTTCCAGAGACAAGACATATGACAGTGGTCATTCGTGTCTCGGACAAGCACAGAGCACGAGGGGGGCAGCACAAGAATCAATGGGTGCGCGGAGCTCAAGAGAGATAAAGTCAAAAAGTGAAGAAAAGATAGCAATCTTGGACTATGAATTCTGCTGATATTCTGGAAGACTTTTGTGCAGTATGATGTTTTCAGACACAAGGAAAAACAGAACCAGGGAAGTACAAGAAATCAGAGCCCCTAATCCCACCATAGGGCCGCGGATCCACGGCCAATAGGGGGTATTGGCCGCGGATCCGCGGCCATGTGGGGTCATCGTTCTGTCGTTTTTCATGGGCACTTTGGGTACTTCATTTTATGTCAGAATTTGCCCCTAGGGTTTCATTTCCCTGCCTATAAATACAGCAGATCTGAGCCAAGCCAAGGGTCCAATTTTGTGTCCACTCTTTTGTAGTTTTTTGTATAGTTCTTCTTCTTCTTCTTCATTCTTCCTCCATGAAATGTAGTGAGAGCATTGAGTGGATATTAATGAAGATGAGGGTTTTGTATCATTCTCTTTTGTTTCTTCTTCCCCTTGAGATTCTTGCTTTCTCTTGATCATTCAACCTCTTCATTGAGCTTGAATGGTTAAGGGTTAGTTATTGATCTCAAGGGTCGTATTTTCTCACGGGACTAGTTCTTCACTTCACATGCGTTCTCTACTCTTCCCTTGATCTTGCAACCTCTTGATTGAGCTTGCAAGTTTAAGGGTTGGCTATTGATCACATGCTTGTCTTGAGTTCTAGTTTCTTGTTCTTTTTATTGCTTATTTATTACTTGCTTTTTATTACCTTGTCTTTAATTACTTGCACTTAAATTCCATGCACTTTAATTACTTGTAATCTTTTCTTTTCTTTGTTCTTTTCTTTTGCTCTTTGTTGTTTATTTTGTGAATGTTGTAATTATCGTCGTTGTTAAGAATTAATACGGTATTGTAAGTTAACACTTCTTTCCTCATTTCCTTTTCCCGTTATTTTCCATTTGAACTCCGCCCAAACGTTATGTAAGCGCTCCATTAGGCACCCTACCCTAACAAGGTAACGGTGATTCCTAACCGCGACCGGTTGCGTTCGGTTTGGCCGGAGGCGAAAGCAAGAGACAAGAACGGAAGGACAAGGGTAAATAAGCCGGATTCCACGAATACCACGCTTAAATCCCCTAATCCACGTTGTTGCCGATTGCTCTAGCTTCAATTGGTCAAGACTCGGCTCAAAGGTTTTGAGTACGGATTTCTTAGCTTACAATCTCGTATCTTTTCTTAACAACTTTATACTTGCAAATAATACACATAGGTTTGTCTCGAACAAAAACATACAAATTCTTTATTGACTCGTCTAAAACAAGAAAGGACATACAACCATCTCCCTGTGGATCGACCCGTGCTCAACCGGCTAGCTGCATAGCGACACCGTCCTGATCGCGGTTATACTTTAATTCTTTGAACATCCGACACGCCAAAAGCGTGCGATCATAGCTACATCAGCAGCAACACCATCATTTGCATCAGCCCAATTTCTGCCCAGAATTTAGCCACAATATCAGCAGTAGCTGCTGCAGCCACCCTAGCACCATAGCCCAAAACCTACACCCCAAATCCCTCACATCAGCAGCTACTTCAGCCCCCCTACACCTGCTGCTTCAGCAGCCACACCAGCCCCAACACCCACATCTGCAGCATCATTTTAGCTCCAACTGCAGCTGAGGCAACCCATCAGCCCCAATTCCAGCATCAGCTCAGCACATTTTCAGCCACATTTTTATCAGCCACAGCAGCAACAACCTTATTCCAACCAACACCACACAACACCACCATCAAACCACAACCACAACACTTCTTCTCACCACCAAAAACAACCCCAGCTCTGCAGTATCTGCTGCAAACAACAACAAAAAGAAAGAAAAGATTGCAAGCAGCAGCAGCCAGAGCATGCTTCAACAAAAGCTGCAACATCAACACCAGGAGCACAGCAGCAGAATCAATCCTTCCTTCATCCTCTCTTCTCCTACATTCTAGGTCCTTCTTTGAGGTATAATCTTGCAATCCAACTCCTATCTTGCTAAGTTTGAGTTGTTTAGCTGAAAATGTAGTGTTTATACTGTGATTAGTGTTAGATTAGGGATTTTGAGTGAGATTTGACCAAGAGTTGGTTTTGAATGTTAGAGTAACCTTATTAGCTGTATTTGAGACCAGATTAACTAAGATTACCCCAGTTTCCCAGTTGGTTACCTGAAAGTTTCAACTTGGTGTATTTGATCGTTTTTGTCGATTTTGTGACCTTTCTGAGAACTGCTATCACCTAGGACCTCCTAAAATGAAATTGACTTGACAGTGGGGTATGCAGGCTAGTAGGAACCAACACCCAAAACCCTAGCCCCAACCACCATTTTTGGGCTGCCATTTAATTCCTTCTGGCCGCAAATTGCTGCCAGACCAGGGTGAAATCGCCTCGTTTTGTGTGCACAGCCCTATTTCATGTAAACTTGACCCCCTGTATGTCTAGTTCTGACTGATTCCAGTTAGGATAGAATCTGAGTTGATTTTCCTGAGTTGGCGTATGATTTACGACATGTTTTCGTATGGATTTTGGTATTCGATGATTCGTTTCTGTCGGGTGGCGTTTGAACGTCAACGACAGCGGATATTGGCTGTGTTTTCACGCGAGGCTACGGGTTTTTACCTATGGGCGTAGCGTGCACCATTTTGGTTTCCGACATGGTTTTCATGTGTTTTAGCGTGTGATATCCTTGTAGGTACCCCGCGTGGCATCGAGGCGTTGGAGATGCGAATGGCGACATCGGCACCGGCACGCATTTAACTAGGTGAGTAGATTTATATCTACGGGGAGAAGTCGGGTAGATGGCGTATAGCACCCCCGCAGTTCGTAGTGATGTATACGGATGCTTATACACACTAACAATTATTATATGTTGTTTGGGATTATTGATGATTAAAGATGAATATTGGTGTGTTGGATTGGTGAAAGGTTATGAAACTCTAGGGTAGTGGGTGCACTACACATATATACACACATATACATACTTGCATACATCCTTATTTCATATGTGGTATGGGATTCTATATAAACATGTGTTCACAAGGGTTTGGGATTATGTGTTCACATACGGATTTAAGGATGATACTTGGGATTGAGATGAGTCGATGAGGGTTGATCTGAAATTATGATGTCAGTGATTGGCAGGATTCGTATTTGATATACGTCCTGATATGATAGCGGGTCTTGGATGACGATGCCATATGCATAGTGATACATATATTTTAGATGATCGACATGTGACTATGATACGAGATAGGATGTGATATGACATGACATGACAAGATATTTATGATAGGCCGCCTTGGGCGTTGTTTACTCCTTGAGATGATATGTGCTGATGATATCCTTTTTGCTAGAAGTTGTCAATCGGAAGTCGGATTATGATTATATTGATGATATATGACGATAATATTGATTTATACGAGACTATCGATCAGTAGTCAGATCTTGATTATAGTGATGATATTAGCATTGTACTAGACATAGGTCAGTACCCAGATGATGATCTTGATAAAAAGGATACTAGATGAATGACATGACGAATATGATATTGACCCGTACCCAGATTTAGGGATGCCGTACGACGGATTCAAGTACGAGCTATAAATTGATGTTTGATCCGCACTCTTGATTTGGGAATAACTGATTACAGAGATATATTATCGGATGTGATATTATCGAGGCGGGATCACCGACTATATATATACTATGTATCGACTCAGAGGTTAGGCGGTTTCCCTTACCTACTGTTAGCTTTAGCTCAGCCTTATAGTGGTGTAGCTATATGACTCTTATGACATTAGATGCAGTTTAGCTATCATTGTGTTTAGTATTCAGCTTCTGCACATTTTTATTGTTGCTCTGCATCGCATACTTATTGTGATTCATATTCCATTATTGACATGATGCTGTTAGGACACCAACACCATTACCAATGATGCGTATGTTCCACATGCACTTATTTTCCAGCGCACACACATCTTCATCGGTAATTTCCATGTCACGTACACTTATAGAATATTATTGCCTGATTTTACTTGTTAGATAGTAGTGACATGATATTAGTATGCTTGCCTTATATGCCAGCTTGACATTATAGTTATTACTTGTCACTTCATGCATACTGTTATTCTTTATATGCTGCATTCATGGATTCTCAAGCTTATATTCATGATTTTACATGCTATTGATTGGATTCGGGTTTCCATGAGATTTTCTGGATTTGGAGGAAAACCGCAAAACACATATAAACTGCTTTCTTTCTTTTTAAATAAAAATGGGATTTTCCCATGATGTATGAGTCGTCCACCATGAGTTTGCTGATAGATTTCGAGACCCGATTCGAGGAGGCGGATGAACCGTTTCGGGTACATGGTGGGCCCGGTGCGGTACCCCGGGGCAAGAAAATCGCAGGAGATGGCGTTGAGCCTGGCAGGAGAGCACGACCGACCGGTGATTTTACCCGACACGTCGGATATCCGGAGGATACCGTCGTAGTCTTGTGATGGATGGTAGGGGCCGATCTGGACTGACGGTGCCCTGGATATTATGATTGAGACATTGAGATTTGAGATATTGAGGTACAGAGATTATGATACAGAGATATCGAGATATTGAGATTTATGTTTTGTGCCGATGCTAGGCACTGTTTTATGCTGATTTCATTATGATACCTCATTTTAAAAATACAGAAATCTCACTAATTTATGAAAGCGGTTTTCTTCAGTACATGCATTCTGTTTCATGCATTCATACATCATTCATAAGATACATTGCCACCTGATGCACTGACACGGGTACATGAGATTACATTTGGGTTAGATAGTTACCCTAGCCATTGTATAGGTTGCTGGTTATTTATTTTTGAGGATTATATTATGATCGTATGACCTAGGATTGCGTCATATATGCGATTTCTGTTTGTAGATCTTTTTCTACTCACGAGTTGGCAACTCACCCCCGTTGTGCCCCAGTTTCTTGCAGGTTTGCCGTACAGGTTTCATTACGGCTTTGCGGGCATGGTTTCTTTCCAGGTGACTTGCTATCCGCTAGTAGGTGGGTTATTGTATCGTACCCATCATTATACATTGTATATTATATTTCAGTTGTATCTAGAAGTTCTATCAACCAAACATGTATTTATTAGAGATAGAGACCAGTTATGTTTATTCTTTCGACCTTAGAGTCATGCGTTATATTTCTGTGGATTGCTGTTGTTGGAGTTTTTTTCTGTTGTGATCCTCGCCTTTAGGCGTTGTATATTATGCTGCTACAGGTTGATTTGGTATGGTTCTTCCTACAATCTACTTCTTTTCTTGGTTTGGATTTCTGGGTTAGGCTTACTTAGAGTACGTACGCCTCGAGACGTTCGTAGTCTAAGTGCCGGTCATATTCCGTACTTTCAGGTCGTGACATGGAGAGTACAAGATACAACGAATAACAATATAAAATACAGATAACCACCAAAACCCACCTAAGCAAACGGCACACTGTGAGTCGATACGGTATCTGGAGCAAAAGATGATAGATAGGTGAATAGCCAGCCTCGACTACTCTGGAGAAACACCTGCAAACACTGTGGCACAACGGGAGTGAATTTCCAACTCATGAATAGTAAATAACATATGCAGGTAATCGCAAGTATGCACGTACTGCGTGAATCTAAGATATGCAATTATCAGTAATAACATGTCATATGAATGCTGAATAATGGAAAGTACACTAACAAGTACAACCAATATATATAAAGCAATAATGATATGACAACAGTATGCAATAATCATGCAATGGGGATATGAGAATGTAAATGTGCAACACTCATGAAAGGAACACTAACAGGTACTACTAATACATGAAATAGTGCACAAATAGATAAAGGTGAGGTGTGGAGTGAAATATGTCATTTCCACGGAATCCTGACATCGTGGTAGGATCACAATCCAGCAAGACAAATCAAATCTCAATTCCTCAAATCAGCCCCCAAATTGGCTCTCATATCATCTAAATGTCACATCTCCTCAATTTCACAATATTAAGTATATCTCGTATATCCCGAATGTACAACATCAAGTAGATCTCACGTATCTCGTATATACAATATCAAGTATATCTCACATATATCGAATGTACAACATCAAGTGGATCTCACATATCTCATATGTACAATATCAAGTATATCTCACATATATCGAATGTACAACATCAAGTAGATCTCACATATCTCGTATTCACAATATCAAGTATATCTCACATATATCGAATGTACAATATCAAGTGGATCTCACATATCTCGTATGTACAATATCAAGTATATCTTACATATATCGAATGTATAATATCAAGTGGATCTCACATATCTCGTAAGTCCAATATCAAGTATATCTCACATATATCGAATGTACAACATCAAGTGGATCACACATATATCGAGTATACAACATCAAGTAGATCTCACATATATATCCAGTATCCAATCTCAAATGAGTCTCTTATATCCCGAATCAATTCTCCAGCAAAATTCTAACATTATAAATATAATGACATAAATAAATACGATGACGTCAATACACATATATTAGCGTCCCATTCCACTAATATTGGTGTAAGGGTATATATAACAGCGGCTCAATCCCATGTTATATATACAAAGGAGTAATTATAAATATCATGAAACCAATGTGCCAAGCATCGATACAGAAATGCTGATCTATCAGGTGCATGTCACCACGAATGACCCCTGATAGGTACGTATCATACGCTATACCGGATGCTCGAGTGCCTAGCTCTGACACTCGCCTCTCGACGTATCCATACGTACATGACTCCCATCGGTATCCACATGATAGCCGCTGAGTCATTGGTCCTGTCACCGGAAAGTATGGTTCCCTTAAGCCTCATCGTCTAGCACCACGACATCGTTCTTGCTTCGGGGTACCTCCGGTCCCCACCATGTACCCGTACACGGATCCTTCCTTTCCTCGCGTAGGGTATACACATTGTAAATGACAAATCTCATGGTGGCTGCTAAAATATCATATCAAGGAAACCGGGTTTTTCAAATAATGCATAATTTCATGAACTACCACGGTTCACGAATCCAGAAAACATCATGAAAAATCCATATAACAATGCGTAAGTCCATGAATAAAGTATACGCAATATAAAAACTGTAATGTAAGCGTATAAAGGAAAAGCCGCTAATTAACTGCAACCAGTTAATATAAATAACATGCGGTTCCTAATATCTCCAATTCTTAATAATACAACAATAACGGTAAACACATAGCTAAAACCAGATATATGTAAACACATGATGGTATAGAAGGAAAAATATAGGTATCTACCTATTTGTAATGATGTGATATACCTATCAGGTATATGTAAAATATGAAATGTAAAGCACACCTGTAGCTATGTCCTTAGGTGTGTATGTACCTAACACTAATGGTACAATACCCTATAGGTAAACAGGTAACTAGCATATCAAAGCATATGTCATAAACGATAAGAAATATGAATCAATGTCACAATGTCCCTAACCAAGCAATATAACATCTATAAGTGGTTGTGTGTGACATGGTAATTATTGACGGTGTGTGTAGCATACAAACAGTGCTCGTGCAACATAAATCGTCAATAATATGTGCAGTGTCCTACTACTACTAGTCCAGGCACACTACATCTAATGAATAGGGTAAATGCGCAATTCTAAACATGACATAGAATATGCGACAAGTTAATATCTCTAGCCCAGACGCATAACGCCATGCGGGCGATTCCCCTGTAGATTTTAAATCTACTCACCAACACTCCAAGCTAGGTGAATTCTACCACCTGTTTCCCCCTGTGGCAGTGTCCGTAGTCCCCGTCTGCGAACCTGCAACATTAAAACAACAAACAAATATATATTAATAACACCTACAAGACACGAACAAACTACACAAAACCGACACAACAACACAAAACATCCTCTTAAGTGTTCGTATTGTGGCTAACGTGCGTAGCGACACGACGAAAACAACTTAAGAGCAAAACCACACAAACTGCACGACTCGTGTCGTATCACGTATCGCGCGGACACAAAACACTAGAAACTACCTAAGTGATCCCAGATTTTGCCTACTGTGAAAACTAAACAAACAAACAATACTAATAGAACCCACACCACTGCAGACACCGACACAGAAAAACCAAACCCTAGCCCCTCACCATGGCCGGCGTCGCCGGACCTCCCCTTTGCCGTCGTCGACCCTGGCCGGTGGCCTGGGTGTCGTGTCTCAGGTGGTGCTCCAGTGTCACAGGTATAACACTACAATTTTGTTTAGTTTTTCAGTAAATTTCCCGGATCACAGCAGATCCTAGATACCATAAACTGACACAAAAATAAGATATTTCGCACAAAAACCTAACTTTAACTAATCTAAACAGAATTAACAAGCAAAGCTACACTAAAAACACTAAAAGAATAGATAGGGATTAATACCTAGCCAAAAGAATCCAAAGATCCAAGCTCTGTGCACTCCAAAGCAAGCAAGAGGCAAAAAGTGAAGAAAAAAGGAATTTTTGTGAACTTTTGATGATTTTTGAGAATTTGTGAAGGGTTTTATGATGAAAAGAGAGAGAGAAATGTCTAAGGACAGAAGAGAAAAAAGAGAGCTCGGCCAAGGAGGGAGAGGGAGAGGGTTTCCAAGCAATTTCCAAGCAAAAATGCCATTTAATGCTTTCACACCACATTCATGCATCTCTTTTCTTTTCTTTTCTTTTATTTTTCGATTAAATTTATATCAAAACCCATATAAATATCTTGATAGTATGTGGACTTTGGTTAACTCAAGCATAATAGAAAGAAAAGATCTCAAAAGAGAAATTGCCCAAAATGTGAATACCGCATTAAAATAACATTAAAATTGGGAAAAATTCAAATTGGACCAAAACGTCCCACATAACCCCAAAGCTTACGCACTAGCATTATTTTAGCTAAACTAGGTGCTGGCAAGTCGATATGGCCGTTTGATCACAGTCGGTATAAAACAGAAAATACCGACGGATTTTACCCAAAAGCGGAAACATTCACAAAACGATTTCTAAAACGTTACAATCTCCCCCCTTATAAAAATTCGTCCCCAAATTTAAAATTTTCACCAAGCATACCTTCAAAGAGAAGAGTACAAAACTCCCAAATCTCGCTTGCTGCCTCCCAAGTGATCACCTCACTATACGGCTACGTCCAAGAAAACTCTCCACAGATGGCAAGACCCTTGACCGAAGTTTCTCCACCTGACGAGCCACTAACACACATGGCTCCTGGTGAATGAAAAGATCGAGTCCAAACTAATGGTCTGTACTGAATCATGTGAGAGAGTCATGAAGGTAATTGCGAAGTATTAACACAATGAAAACGGGGTGAAAAATCGATAATCTAGGCGGAAATGCCAAATTAAAGGCAACGAAAACTAACTCGCTTAAAGGATCTCAAAAAGACCTATAATCCTGGGATAAGCTTCCCAAAACTCAACATGTTATTCATCGGAAAGTCCGTAGGAATACATGATCTTCCACTGCGAACTCAAGTCTGCGACCAACATAGTCGGCATAAGACCTCTATCTGCACTGGCTACTCATCCTGACCTGAACCAACTGGATCATCTCCGAAGTCTCTAGACTAGCTGAGGTCCAAAAAATCCTACTACGCAGAGTCAGAAAAACAGACTGGTGATCGACACGACCTGTCTAAACCTAAAGGTTGCCAATTGGAATATCTCCTGATAACAGCTATCAAAGAAGTATCCCAACAATGGCGAGTGACGATCCCAACTGCCAACAACAAATTAACACAAACGCACAACAAGACAAACACTTTGAAACGAAACCTGAAATTTCTCTTTACATTCCTGTCCACCCGTAACTATTTCACAAGTCACGTGAATGTTGGCGGAACTTGAATGAATATAGAGAGTTGACTGATATGCTTGCTCTAGGATTTCACGTCTCTACCCGATAATATCAGGTACACAAATGCATTCCAAACATAGCACACCCTTGTCACAATCAAGGGCTCCGAATCATTACCAAGCTGAGTATACTCAAGTATCTCTAACGAACGAGCGTCGGCGGGCAGTGTGACAACCACACAATCGAGCCCCTCTCGTAAAACATTACAGTTAAACCACAAAATCGCCCGAACCAAAAGCAAAGAACTGATGCAGTTGCTAACCGAATCTCCAACTGCCGAAAACTCCGTACACATGCCTCAGTCCAAAGAAAAGAACCTCCTTTCCGGTCATTCCAGTCAACGGTGCAACAATACGCTAGTAATCCTGCATGAAACGGAGGTAAAAACCTGCTAAGTCCAAAATCAAAGGACCTCTGTCCGTACACAAGTCTGGGCCAAAGCTGTACGGTCTCGATCTCACTCGGAACCATACGAAACCGTCTCCCGTAACTACAAGACCTAGGAGTCAACACAAACAAGCTTAAAGGAACACTCCGAGAATTTAGCAAACAGCTGAGGCTCTCCCAATGTCTGCAAAACAAATCCTTAAGTGCTGCTCCTGTTCCTCAAGACACAAAGTATAGACCAGAATGTCTTCAATAATACAACAGAAATAGGTCGAGGAACGGCCTGAAGAAATCCGGTTCATCATATACACGAATGCTGCTAAGGCATTGGCGAGTCCAACGACACCACCAAAACACAAACCGCCCGTAGCACGCATAAAAACAGTATTCGGAATGCCATCACTTCGAACCCGCAACGATGATGACCCGATCCCCAACAAACTTAGAAAAAGTCTCGCACTCTGGAGCTGACCGAAGAAATCGTCAAAGCGAGGTAAATGATACCTAACCGCACCGTAAGCCGGTTCAATTGACGATCTATCAATCCACAACCGCAATCTGTCGTCTTTCTCCTTGACGAACAGAAATAGGAGCTCCCAAAAGCGAAACACTCGGACACACAAACCTCCCAACAAACAACTCTCCAGCAGATCCTTAAGCTCCCTAAGCTTCGCCGGCTCATCTGGAACGATGTCGGAAAACTCTTGCACGATAAAAAACTGGTCCAACAAATCTATTGTGGCTCCGATATCATGAATGAACGCCAAGAATCCACGATATCTCCTCAAAAAGCTGACTAGCGAAAAAGGCTGAATTCAAGCTGTGAGAGGCAGCACAACTATCCACCTGCACAACAAGAACTGACTCTCCGAGAAAAAAATTCCTGACTGTTTCCTCACGGTAGTCCACAGACGCCTAACACGTAGCTAACCAATCCATGCCCAGGAGAACGTCAAATCCAACATCTTTAGAAGGATCCAATGACGGTAAAATCTCCTCACCGATTGGCACACGACCGAAATACGTGTCGCGCAACAAAAGAATCGCTGACAGAAGTTAACACAACAAAACGATTGATCTAGCTAACACGATCCTCGTCCCAACCACGGCACAAAGTGCGAAAAACCAACAAGTACATCAAAAGAACAAGTGAATTAAGGATACCTGAAAACTCTACATTGGACGCCTGTGCGTCCCGATGAGTAGAAGCAAACTCTCATGTCTGCCTTCTACCCACAACTGACTGAAATCCTCCTCTACTAGACTGACCCCTCTGAGTGAACCTTCTACGTCCACGGCCTCTCTGAACTCTACCCTGACGCGGCGCTAAGGAACAACCCCTGATGAGGTGGTGAAGGCTCCCACATCGATATCATCCAATATAACGCTGCTGACCCTCCTGTGGATGATCGCTGAACGACTGACCTCATCCTAAGCCTCTGCTACTCCCGCGACGGTCACGAAATCTGTCTCGACGACTAGGCCTTTGCCTATGGGATGGTACACCGGTATGAGTCCTCCACTGTTTCGGAACTCTCAAAGTCTCTGGAATACGGGTCTCGTCGACTGGGGCTGTATCCACTGGTGCTACATAGGTGACAGACTGTTGCATGCTGATCCCAAGGAACAACTGAGTAACTGGGATGTCAACCTCCTGTCACTGCGCTCGAATGGCATCAACCAAAGATCTCATTGTCCAGCGCAAGTCCTGCATCTCTGCCACAAGCCTAGCGAGCTGATCTTAGAAAGGCTGATCTGTCTGCACCTGTGCAACAAGAGTGCCATCCTGGTCAGTGCTCGTCTCACCCGAGCTAACTCTGACCTCGGCCCTTGCTGCATCACTCTGAGTCCCCATAGTCATCGGCGGCAAGGCTATAAATAGAGATAAGATTCTATAAGAAAAAGGAAATCGAATCACAAGGATATGAATCATCAAGGAAGGAATTTCAAGCAATTTGTACTTAGGCACTTTAGGCGAACTACCGCATCGTGAGCATGCTGCAGACATACACACACTACGTTACTCTGCTTAAGCTACCTACTCCATCATACCAAGGTCATCCTACACTCCGAAAGGTAAAACCTAACGTTCTGATACCAACTTTATCATGACCCGAAATTGGCACGTGACGGCCCTAATACTACGCAACGCCTACAGACGTAACGCAGTAAAAGAAAGCCAAAACCCAGAAATCTAAACCATGAAAATACGGAAAAGATAATAAAAGTTTTGGAAACGTTTGAAAACACAACCCAAATTCTTTAAAAGAGTCCACTTTTTCTTTAAAATTTTGGCAGCACCCCCTTTGTAAAACAAGCCCCCAAAAACGGTACAACATAAATATAAAGTAAAGTATCCTAAACGGGAGCAAAAATCCACGCCTAACGGCGGAAAACAACACCACAACAGATATACGATGCCGTAGCGAAGAAATAAGAGACAAAAGAAAAGAAACTGTATAAAAGGCAACAAATCCACAATAATATACAATATCGTCCTCACCAAGTCTCTAAGTCAACATACTAGTAGTAGATGGAGAGTACAAGATACAACGAATAACAATACAAGATACAGATAACCACCAAAACCCACCTAAGCAAACGGCACACTGTGAGTCGATGCGGTATCTGGAGCAAAAGATGATAGATAGGTGAATAGCCAGCCTCGACTACTCTGGAGAAACACCTGCAAACACTGTGGCACAACGGGGGTGAGTTGCCAACTCGTGAATAGTAAATAACATATGCAGGTAATCGCAAGTATGCATGTACTGCGTGAATCTAAGATATGCAATTATCAGTAATAACACGTCATATGAATGCTGAATAATGGAAAGTACACTAACAAGTACAACCAATATATATAATGCAATAATGATATGACAACAGTATGCAATAATCATGCAATGGGGATATGAGAATGTAAATGTGCAACACTCATGAAAGGTACACTAACAGGTACTACTAATACATGAAATAGTGCACAAATAGATAAAGGTGAGGTGTGGAGTGAAATATGTCATTTCCAAGGAATCCTGACATCGTGGTAGGATCACAATCCAGCAAGACAAATCAAATCTCAATTCCTCAAATCAGCCCCCAAATTGGCTCTCATATCATCTAAGTGTCACATCTCCTCAATTTCACAATATTAAGTATATCTCGTATATCCCGAATGTACAACATCAAGTAGATCTCACATATCTCGTATGTACAATATCAAGTATATCTCACATATATCGAATATACAACATCAAGTGGATCTCACATATCTCGTACGTACAATATCAAGTATATCTCACATATATCGAATGTACAACATCAAGTGGATCTCATATATCTCGTATGTACAATATCAAGTATATCTCACATATATCGAATGTACAATATAAGGTGGATCTCACATATCTCGTATGTACAATATCAAGTATATCTCACATATCTCGAATGTACAACATCAAGTGGATCTCACATATCTCGTATGTACAATATCAAGTATATCTCACATATATCGAATGTACAACATCAAGTGGATCTCACATATCTCGTATGTACAATATCAAGTATATCTCACATATATCGAATGTACAACATCAAGTGGATCTCATATATATCGAGTATACAACATCAAGTAGATCTCATATATATATCCAGTATCCAATCTCAAATGAATCTCTTATACCCCGAATCAATTCTCCAGCAAAATTCTAACATCCTAAATATAATGACATAAATAAATATGATGAGGTAAATACACATACATTAGCGTCCGATTCCACTAATATTGGTGTAAGGGTATATATAACAACGGCTCAATCCCCTGTTATATATACAAAGGAGTAATTATAAATATCATGAAACCAATGTGCCAAGCATCGACACAGAAATGCTGATCTATCAGGTGCATGTCACCACGTCTGGCCCCCTGATAGGTACGTATCATACGCTATCCCGGAAGCTCGAGTGCCTAGATCTGACCCTCGCCTCTCGAAGTATCCATACGTACATGACTCCCATCGGTATCCACATGATAGCCGCTGAGTCATTGGTCCTGTCACCGGAAAGTATGGTTCCCTTAAGCCTCATCGTCTAGCACCACGACATCGTTCTTGCTTCGGGGTACCTCCGGGCCCCACCATGTACCCGTACACGGATCCCTCCTTTCCTCGTGTAGGGTATACACATCGTAAACGAAAAATCTCATGGTGGCTGCTAAAATATCATATCAAGGAAACCGGGTTGTTCAAATATTGCATAATTTCATGAACTACCACGGTTCCCGAATCCAGAAAACATCATAAAAAATCCATATAACAATGCGAAAGTCCATGAATAAAGTATACGCAACATAAAAACTGTAATGTATGCGTATAAAGGAAAAGCCGCTAATTAAATGCGACCAGTTAATATAAATAACATGTGGTTCCTAATATCTCCAATTCTTAATAATACAACAATAAGGGTAAACACATAACTATAACCAGATATATGTAAACACATGATGGTATAGCAGAAAAATATAGGTATCTACCAATTTGTAATGATGTGATATACCTATCAGGTATAAGTAAAATATGAAATGTAAAGCACACCTGTAGCTATGTCCTTAGGTGTGTATGTACCTAACACTAATGGTACAATACCTTATAGGTAAACAGGTAACTAGTATATCAAAGCATATGTCATAAACGATAAGAAATATGAATCAATGTCACAATGTCCCTAACCAAGCAATATAACATCTATAAGTGGTTGTGTGTGACATGGTAATTATTGACGGTGTGTGTAGCATACAAACAGTGCTCGTGCAACATAAATCGTCAATAATATGTGCAGTGTGCTACTACTGCTAGTCCAGGCACACTACATCTAATGAATAGGGTAAATGCGCAATTCTAAACATGACATAGAATATGCGACAAGTTAATATCTCTAGCCCAGACGCATAACGCCATGCGGGCGATTCCCCTGTAGATTTTAAATCTACTCACCAACACTCCAAGCTAGGTGAATTCTACCACCTGTTTCCCCCTGTGGCAGTGTCCGTAGTCCCCGTCTGCGAACCTGCAACATTAAAACAACAAACAAATATATATTAATAACACCTACAAGACACGAACAAACTACACAAAACCGACACAACAACACAAAACATCCTCTTAAGTGTTCGTATTGTGGCTAATTTGCGTAGCGACACGACGAAAACAACTTAAGAGCAAAACCACACAAACTGCACGACCCGTGTCGTATCACGTATCGCGCGGACAAAAAACACTAGAAACTACCTAAGTGATCCCAGATTTTGCCTACTGTGAAAACTAAACAAACAAATAATACCAATAGAACCCACACCACTGCAGACACCAACACACAGAAAAACCAAACCCTAGCCCCTCACCATGGCCGGCGTCGCCGGACCTCCCCTTTGCCGTCGCCAGCCCAGGCCGGTGGCCTAGATGTTGTGTCTCAGGTGGTGCTCCAGTTTCACAGGTACAACACTACAATTTTGTTTAGTTTTTCAGTAAATTTCCCGGATCACAGCAGATCCTAGATACCACTAACCGACACAAAAATACGATATTTCGCACAAAAACCTAACTTTAACTAATCTAAACAGAATTAACAAGCAAAGCTACACTAAAAACACTAAAAGAACAGATAGGGATTAATACCTAGACAAAAGAACCCAAAGATCCAAGCTTTGTGCACTCCAAAGCAAGCAAGAGGCAAAAAGTGAAGAAAAAAGGAATTTTTGTGGACTTTTGATGATTTTTGAGAATTTGTGAAGGGTTTTATGATGAAAAGAGAGAGAGAAATGGCTAAGGACAGAAGAGAAAGAGAGAGCTCGGCCAAGGAGGAAGAGGGAGAGGGTTTCCAAGCAATTTCCAAGCAAAAATGTCATTTAATGCTTTCACACCACATTCATGCATCTCTTTTCTTTTCTTTTCTTTTTCTATTAAATTTAAATCAAAACCCATATAAATATCTTGATATTATGTGGACTTTGGTTAACTCAAGCATAATAGAAAGAAAAAATCTCAAAAGAGAAATTGCCCAAAATGTGAATACCGCATTAAAATAACATTAAAATTGGGAAAAATTCAAATTGGACCAAAACGTCCCACTTAACCCCAAAGCTTGCGCACTAGCTTTATTTTAGCTAAAATAGGTGCTGGCAAGTCGATATGGCCGTTTGATCACAGTCGGTATAAAACAGAAAATACTGACGAATTTTACCCAAAAGCGGAAACATTCACAAAACGATTTCTAAAACGTTACAACTATTTATGCGAACACACACGCCATTGGTAATTGCTATGTCATAGGACATGCTTAGATTAGTATCGAAAATATTTGCATCATACATGATATTTAAATCAGTAGTTTTGTTTTCCATCTCATCAAGATTGACACTAAGGATTGCTAGTCGTGCATATACCGCATTTCATCATCATTCATACATAGTTTTCTAGTTATAATCGCATTTCATGATATGGATATCATAGACATTATCATTTTCTTACATAATCATTTATTGTGATTCGTCTTGAGGATTTCTGTATTGATGAGATTTTTGGATTTTTGAGAAAACCGTAAGAATTTATAAACTTATTATCATTTTTAAAATATGCAAGTTGCGGTTTTCTCGTGATGTGATGTGTGTGGCGTCCACCATGAGTTTTTCGCGGTTCTTCAGCAGTATCATATACCCGATTCGAGGAGGGGGATGCACCGTCTGTGGGTACATGGTGGACCCGGTATGGTACCTCAGGGCAAGAAGATCGCAGATGATGGCGTTGATCCCGGTAGGGGATCACTACCTACCGGTTATTTGTGACGCGGCGGATATCCGGAGGATACCGACCGTAGTCGTGTGATTGATGATATGGGCCGATCCAGACTGCCGGAGCCCGAGATATTGAGATTTAAGATACAGAGATATTGAGATATTGAGATATAGAAATATAAGATATTGAGACATTGAGATATACATATTTTGTGTCGATGCTTGACACGGATTTCTATTGGTTTCATTGATATTACTTCAGTTATTTCACAGGAGATTTCTAAGATAAAAATAAAGATTTTCTCATACCAAACATACTCAGGTTTCATGTTGATTATGCATTCACATTGCATACATGTTAGTGCATTGCATCACATTAGTATATAGGTAGGTTGTGACGTGTTTGCGTGCATGCTTACGATAGCCTTATTAGATGTTACTTACTACTCACGAGTTGGCAACTCACCCCCGTTGTGCCACCGTATCTTGCAGGTCTGACCAATCAGCACAGTAGCGCCGGGCGTACACCTATTCTGCTTCCTTTGCTTCGGCTTGCAGTTAGCTCATGGTGGGTTGCAAGGATATCTTGTTTTCACTTGTAGATTACCTTGTATCTAGTACACTCCATATACCCTTGTATATTGGACTAGACGGTGAGATTCGTGAGA
Organism: Agapanthus africanus; assembly: GCA_030015575.1. NCBI lineage: Eukaryota > Viridiplantae > Streptophyta > Magnoliopsida > Asparagales > Amaryllidaceae > Agapanthus > Agapanthus africanus. Next base: position 597,466,956 of record CM057339.1, read on the forward strand.
CTTGTATTTGTGGTTTGATGTCGATGCTCACTTGAACCGACATGATGCTTTTATGCTTTATTGTTTATTTCGCATTATTATGATGTATTTATTGCATGTGGTTGTGATTCCGTCTTAGGCGAAGAGCTAGCTCCCGCTTGGGGATGCCTTTATTCACTTATATGTATTTTCTTGCTTTGTACCCATTTCGGACCCAGTATTTACAAAGGAGACTCTGCCGAAATTTTCAGGAAATTTTGATGTTTTTAAAATGGTTAATGTGACCTATTTGGTTTTAATCGCTTTCTTTAAATAGGTTTTCCTTCACTCTATTTCTTTATTTGCTTTAGATTTCTGGGCTTTGGCTTACTTAGATTATGTATGCCTTGAGACGTTCATAATTTAAGAGCCAGTCACGTTCCGTACCTTCGGGTCATGACAAATATCCAAGGTCCACACTTTATTGGTGTACATGGACACCATTTCGGATCGCAAAGCATCCAGCCACTTATCAGAGTTCCTACCGATAATGGCCTGCCTGAAACTAGTAGGATCATCTTATTCCAAGATGCAATCCTCTCGATCCCTGTCTATGATAAAATCGTAGTATCACTCGGGCGGATGAGAAATCCTACTAGATCTTTGGAGTGGCTAAGGTTCGTCTGGGGTTATTGAATCTTGAGGTTCTGTCAAATCTTCAGTTTCAGTTTGTGGTCGCTGAATTTCTTCCAGTTCTACCGTGCTCCCACTAATTTCTTTTGCAAGAAACTCTGTTTCCAAGAAAACAACATGTTGAGCAACAAACACCTTATGTTCCTCGGTATGGTAGAACGGATATCCATAACCATTCTTTGGATATCCCACAAACTTACATAAAACTGGCCGTGCATCTAGTTTATCTGGTTTATGCTTTTTAAGATAAGCCAGACAGCCCCATATCTTAAATCTTTTAAGATATGGCATTTTTCCATTCCATATCTTGAACAGTGTCTTAGGCACAGATTTGGACGGAACATCATTCAATAGGTATGCTGCTGTCTGAAGCGCATGCCCCCAAAATGAAAGAGGCAACTCAGCATTACTAATCATGGAGCGAACCATGTCCAATAGGGTACTATTCCTCCGCTCCGATACACCATTGTGCTGTGGTGTGTAAGGAGGAGTAAGCTGAGAGAGAATTCTATTCTCTTTTAAGTAATCTAAGAATTTCCGTGCTTAAGTACTCCCCACCCCTATCAGACCGGAGGATCTTGATACTTTTGTCAGTCTGGTTCTCTACTTCGTTCCTGAATTCTTTGAATTTCACAAAAGCTTCAGATTTGTGTTTCATAAGATACATATATCCGAATCTACAGAGATTGTCAGTGTATGTGATGAAGTACGAGAACCTACCCTTTCATGTATAGACATCGGACCACACGCATCACTGTGTATGAGTCCTAAGAGCTCTGCTGCTCTTTCTCCGTGTGCGGTGAACGGAGATTTGGTCATCTTTCCTTTGAGACGGGATTGACAAGTTTCATAAGATGAAAATTCGAACGTATCCAAAAGTCCATTTTATGCAACTTACTCAGTCTTTTCTTTCTAATATGACCAATTCTACAATGCCATAAGTAGGATTCGTTCATATCTGAACTCTTCCTTTTACGTGTGTTTTGTATACTGAGAACTGTGTTTTGATTAAGAACATAGATACCATTACACAATGTACCTTCTGCAACCAATACCTGATTAAGGTAAATTTTCATGATATTTCTATCAAGAAAAAACTTATATCTATCTTTATCAAGTAAAGAAACTGATATGATATTGCAAACTATGGAAGGTACATAGTAGCAATTGTTCAAAATCATAGTTTTGCCATTTGGCAATGCTAGGTGATATTCATAGACGGCAGAAGCATCAACCTGTGCTCCATTCCCTACTCTGAGGGATATATCACCAGGTCCAACCATCCTACTTTTTCTCAGTCCCCGTAATAAATTACAGATATGAGATCCTGATCCGGTATCGAGTACCTAGGAGGTAAGACTGACTGAAAAACAGTTCTCAATAACAAGAAGAGCTGAAGAATACATAATAGTATGTCTCTTGTTCGATGGGGTCATCAAGGTGTTAGTTATATGTAAGCCCTAGAGGCCATTACTGTACATACGATGTATATTGTAGTAGATGCTTGGACATATATAGGGATGACTTTCTTGCTCGACATGATAGTATGCTATCTGGTTGCTCTTTATCTTAACATGTACATTGATTGTCTCTCTATTACATGTTGGTAAAGCCCTTAGGATGAGTACTTGACTACCAGGATTATGATGCAGATCATACTAGTAGGGACAGAGTAGTCGTTAAGTATATCCTTTAAATGTTCCTAGTCGTGGGTGTATCGAGACAGGGCATCAATATACCAGAGTAGACTAGTGTATAGCTTCTCGACCCATGTAGATGGGCGATGGATGATCCCATATCCATTGGTGTTTGACATCATAGATAGTATACGGGTGCTCAGTGGAGACTTGGTATACTGAACGGACTCGTCGATAACTCCTAGATGGTATTATACCTAACGTCGGATAACAGTTCTCTGGTGACACTGGTACAGGTTAGACTGTAGATCCGAGATCGTCATAGAGTCTTGTGTGATTCCCACTGTGCTTTGATTTCCACCTTACCACGTTCAAGAGAATGTGCAAAACGGTGGCTTTTGGGTACAGTCCCGAATCACATGGAGGCAATGAGCGATAGGAGGGGTTTCTTCTCTCCCGGTATTGGGGGTTGATGTTGCGCTGTGCTCGATTGGCTATAACAGGAAGTCCCTGGCTAGGGATGCTTTAGAGATATACTGGTAAGTGTTATCAGTAGTTTCACAACCCGTTATGAGCCTCATATCGACACGACTTATCGAGTTACTGGGGTCTGACATTTACCACCCCTAGACGAGATATGCGATATATCAGACTAAGAGACCGGACTGTACGGTAGTGTTACTGATTGGATTCGCAGAAGTATGAGTGGGCTTGCTTGTTGATCTTCTGATCGCTCAATACCCAGGTGGCCGTTACGTTTAACAGACCTCTTACGGCTTGTGGGTGTTTGATATGATCATCGCCTACTGCCGGCATATTGACGAGTCTTTAGAGTCCTACACAGAGGTTTCCTGGCTCAAGCGAAACGGAGTAGGAGCACATATGTGATATGTGCGGAACTGAGATTAATACGATATGTGATACCATATTCTATTCTCGTGATATGTTATATCGGTCGGTTATATATGATATAGCCGGGTTATCGGATCAAGTGTTGATTCGATAAGTTGATTCATTTAATATTAGTCGGTTATATATAATATAACCGGATTATTAAATCAATAGTTGATTTAATAATTTAATGTATAATTATATATTTGATATATTACATTACATTAACTAAATTAGTTCACTTAAGATTTCATTTCTCACTTTGGATACTTTAAATATATATGTGATATATGTTTATTGTATTCTTTTCTTTTGTTACTAAATTATATATGTGTTATGTATAATTGTAACATACTAGGTTACACATGCAACATGGATGTGAGAGACTTATACCATGCTAGGGTTAAGATTAGGGTTTATATTTTATTCATAGATAATTCAAAATGTTTGGATTTATGCTAAGATATTTATCATAGTTGACTAAGTCCACCCTTTTGGATATTTCTAAGATATTTGTTAACCTAACCTTTAACCCTAGCTCATGGTTAAATCTCTACAAGGGTTAAGCATGACATGATTAACCTATGGTTGCATTTCTAACCTCATTCATTCTCTTCATCACTTCACTTGAGCTTCTTCTTCTTCATTGATTTTTTTCTCTCTTGACTTGAGCAAGTGATGAAAAATAGTGAGAAAATAAATCTAAAGTGAACCCACTTCCTACTTCATCATCCTCTACTACTTGGCATTTAGTATAGGGTGTTTGCTTCACTAGTTCCACAATTAGTGAAGAGATAGCTTGGGTTAGTGTCTCCTCGACGTAGATCATCTTCGGCCTCGAAGACATCGATGCAAGCATGTTCATTTCTTCATGGGAGCCTCTCTAGAGTCCGAGAATTCATGATCGCAGCAAAGGGACTACTACATGGAGCTAATGAAGTGAAGGACCGGTCTACAAAGGTTGTATTCCTTGTTCTCTTTTAGTTGCAAAGTATTTGCATTTCATTCCGTCGGATTTCTAGTAAACGATTCTATACTAAGGTTAGCTGGTATGGCTAAAATTTGAAATTGGAATGGACGATGCCTCCCTAAACCTTGTTGTCGTGCTGGGCAACCCTTCACAAGGAATTCAAACAATCCGCTTTCCCTTGCTCATACTTATGACAGTTGTCATAAGTTAGAGCCGAACCGACGTTCCCCAGCCCCAAATAAGAATTCGGATCGGTCAAGCGATACATTTTATTATCTTGATTAGGGCGTGAAATGGTTACTACCTGGAGAGAGAGAAAAGAAACACTCAGCATGCGCTCTTACAAGATTAGATTGGTTATTAGTTTATCTAACCAGAATGGCTCCCACTGTTTCCTCGAATTCTTCTTCAAACCCTAAAAGAAGAACTAGTCAGGATTAATCGCTTGTCATAATACTTGCTTAACCTTTCAGCCAGGCTAGTGTTGGTACTTCGAGGGAGGTTTTCCAACGTTTTCACGAAGTTCCTTAATTATATAACCTCTTTTCCCTGGAGGCGTAGCCCCACTAACACCTTTCTAGACACCTACGTGGTTTATAGCATTGATTGTTAAGTGTGATAATCTCCCGAGAGTAATGCTACTCATCAGTGGGATCGGGATCCAACTATCATTGTGTGATGCACTAGATGGAATCCACTCTAGTCACCACACTCCAGAAAGTATGTTGAATCTGCAAGTTTCCTATATGTTTGAAACTCACGATGTGGTTTTTGCCCCTAACGATTTATGATCTTGACTAGGTCAACAAACCATAAACCGCTAGTCAAGTTCTACCCGTCATTTTCTTTATTGCATTAAACCCACCCGTACGAGCCCTTGACTAGGTCAACAAGGTCACACGACTGTCCTAACCAATCTCATTTACAATGCACAGAAAAATACCACTTAGCTACTGTACACTACGTCTTGACTAGGGCAACAAACGCAGCACGAATACTAAATATTACAATTCTGAAATGATGGAGGGCTACGGCTGGGTTTTTGGCGAAAAACCCGTTAACGTAATGAACTTGATATCGTTGAAGTAACCTGAGCAGTTTTACAAATATACAGTGGCGAAAAACTTTTGCTAAAGAGGTCACTCCCTATGAAAGGATCTCGACTCTTTCCTCGTCGAATAAGGTGCAGGATATTCTAGACTGAATACCACGATGCAAAGCAAAAATAATTGACTATAGTGAATTTATTACGTTGACGCAAACTTTTACTTAAGGGGTCACTCCCTATGAACAGATCTCGGCCCTTGCCTCGTCGAATGAGATGCTGGATATTCATAACCGAATACCACTATGCAAAGCAAAAAAAAAGAACGTCTGTAATATCAATTTTTTTTAAAATCTTGGTTCCAACAACATCATATAGGTTTGTTTTCTTGCATTAATCAAAATTAATGTGGTCCCATCATTTTAATCCTATCACAACAGAAAAGAATGAAAATACGATGTACGTATATGCCATCCGCATTCGCCACTGGGCCCCGTCATCACCCGTTAGGTTACTTAACTAACGACAGAGCGGGGGTTGGACTAGCACGGGTGCAAAACATATACAACATCTACTAGTGTATATATATATAAATATATAACATTCATCCTAGGCATGATAATAAGCAACATCACAGAATCATAGCCAATAATACAGAATGGTGGATAATCTTGGAGCCCCGGGTTTTATTTGAGCCGCAAATAAAAACCGACGTTCCCGGTCGTGTGGATAGCCTGTGCAATGAAAACCTGGACCCCTACGAGCGCGGCAAGTTACCCGCCAATCCCAGAAGTAAAACAGCCCCCTTCAACAAAGTGAATGGGCCACCCAGCACTTCATGGAATCCGGTAACTTGGGCGCCCCTCCGTGTGTCATCCTGTACCCCTACGAGTGCGGCGAATAGCCCACCAATTCTAGAATGAAGCCCCCTCCATCTCAACGCCATGAGATGCGGGCTTGTTGCCTTCTAGAACCCGGCTATTCGTGCACTCCATCGCGGGGCAATCCTAGTACAGAAAAAGAAAATAATATGTGCAAATGGTGACATCGACCTCAACCTGCGCCAATCAAATAATATACAACTCGGCAAAGACGGCAGTCCATATGTCAGACGCTCGCCCCGCAATAACCAATGTACAAATGAATATTAACTGTACTTCTAACATTGCACCACATGCTATCCACCACGACAATCCAACCACAATATCAGCACAATCACAGAAACATCAACGTGAATGTCGCGTTCGTAAATCCGTCTAAAAGAACATATAGCAGTTAGACGGGTTTACCGATCAAATGACATTCACGGTCACTGATGCTAATCTAAGTACTGATAACAAAATATGTATTTTAAAATTTCGATCAGCTAAACTTTCCCAAATTGGCCCCAAAGGTAAATAGAACACTCAAACAAATCGGGGCCAAAACCATATATCAAGCAAATCATATTTCAATGAACTAAAGCCCCAAAAAAAAGTTTCGGGCACTGTAGCCCAAAAAGCGCGGCGGAACCGCCGCAAAATGTGCCATTTTGCTCCGGTTCCGCCGCCGAATTTTGGAGTTACGTGACCAAATGTTTTCTACAGCTATAATTTTGCTTGCACATATTTTTAAGATGCCTAAAAAAAATTTATGAACGACTTTAAAATTCGACAGCAAGCACACCAAAATGGAAATACGGTTCGGAAAATTTGGTCGATCGAGATTTTAACCTTGTGCAAAATAGCTAGTAGGGTTTTGTCTCTGATACCATGAAGGGTTACCCTAGCGCCCCGGCCATCTCTCGTGGCCAAATGCGGAATAAAATTTTTACAACGATACGAAACTTGGCGCTAGAATAAACCTAAAACAGATCTTTAACCATAAACCTAACTAGCACAGAATGGTTCTATCTACAATGATAGAAAGTATACCTAAAGAAAACAAGTCTTTCGGGTCTTCGATCCTCTCCTTAAGCTCCTCGATGGAAGTATGGATCGTGCTTGAACTTTGGCCTCCTTGTGTCAACGATGATCCACCCGAGAGTTCTAACCTTGAGCTAAACCTCTAAGTTGAGATAACTAGAATACATAGCTTGCTAATCTAAGTAGACTAGAGTGAGTAGAGTGTGATTTAGAGTGGCTTAGTCTCACTAACCCTTGATTATCAACACATGATACACTTAGGGTTTTGAGAGGAAGAAGGAGAGAGCAAGCTTGAGGAAAGAGAAAGTATTTGTGATAATGATAATAAAAAATAGAATGGACAACTTATATATGACCACAAGCATGGCATGGAAAATATCTCACCAAAATATCTAAGGTCAAAAATATCTCACAAAATATCTAAGGTCAACAAGTCAATCCAAATCAAGTGGTCAACAAAAGTAGCCATGCCACAAAATTATCATTTATCAAAAATAACAATTACTTTTCTTTACCTCATATTTGTTTTGACCAAGTCAATGGTCAAAACCCTAATGAGGTATCTCCTTCTATACCCCCTCTCATCTGTATATACATACCCGCAATCGTATTCCGAGAAACACCAATACTATAAGACGAAGCTAATCCAATAATCAAATACTAGGATCCGGCTTAAACCAAAGTCTACTTGTATTGTCCGCTCGAACACCACACGCGCACAAGTACACATATGCGATCGAACCCTGTCCTAAAACCATACGACCTCTACTTGTTTCGCCCGAAGCTAGGAAACCCTCTGTGTGGGACTCTAAAGACTCGACAGTACTCTGGCAGTGGGTTTAACCACAAGCATGTCAGCGGTACTAGCTGTACGTAATGGCTACCCAGGTAGCTGTCAAAAAGGAAGGCCGACGAGCAAACTCGTCCGAACTCCTACTGAGACTATGCGTGACAATATTCGTAAAGTCCGGTCTCTTCGTCAAAGAGTATCGCATACCGGGTCTAGGGGTGGTAAACGTCAGACCCTAATAACCCGATAAGTCGTGCTGATGTGGCTCAGGACCAATCCGGGAAAACTACTGATCAACCTATCAGTAAATCCCAACTGCCTTGGCCAAGGTCTTATGGTCCTGAACAATCGATAACTGTGCGATATCAACTTCCAATACCGGGAGAGACGAATCCCCAACAATCTCTCACTGCCTCCATGTGGCTCGGGATTGTACCCAACCTAAACCTATTTGCACGACTCAGTAGAGCCGTGGTAGGGTAGTGATCAAAGCCCAGTGGGAACTCACACGAGAAAAATGCCGATCTTAGGTCCAAAGACTAACCTGTACACATGTCACCTGAGAACTTCCATCTAACGATAGGTATAGTACCATCTGGAAGTTCTCAGTGAGTCCGTCCAATGTACTCATACCCAGTGAGAACTAGTATATGATCTTAGGTGCATCAGACCAATGGCTGCGGGACCAACCATCCCCCGACGGGGCTAGAAACGTATACACTAGTCTACTCTGGAGTATCAATGCCCAGTCTCGATACTCACGCGACTTGGGACCATTTAAGGATGTGCTTATGGACTACCCTGCTCCCCAAAAGTATGATCGCCATCACAACGCAGGTAGTCAAGCAAGATCCTACGGGCTTTATCAACATGTAACCACAATATGTAATAACTAGTATGACATATGCCATGTTAAGATAGAGACAAACCATAATAGTATACTACCGTATCGAGTCTTTATCAATATGTGCTAGGTTGATATAACAACAATAGAAATAAATACACATATCCTGACAAAGACAAGTCAAATAATATACTATATAACTGAGCAAGATTGTCCTGTACATACATATCCCAAGCATCCATATGTATACATATACAATACTGGCCTCTAGGGCATATATATCCAAAAGTTGATGCATCTTCTTCAGGTTTGTTCGTTACAGAGAACTATTTCTCAGTATCCTCTACGTCTTGGGTATTTGATACCGGATCAGGATCCCGCATATGTAATCTGTTACATGGGCTACAGAAAGGTGGAGAACTGGGAATGGGTGATATGTCTCTAAGTATAGAGAAATGGTGCAATTGTTGCAGCCAAGGTGTTGGCAGTTATCACCTTGTATTACCAAATGGTAATACATTGATTCTGAACGAATGTTATTAGATACCGAATCTGATATGCAACATTATATCAGCCTCTTTATTTTCTAAAGAAGGATATAATTTTGTATTGTTGGATAATGTTTTATACATTTCCTATATCAAGAGTTGATCAGTTTAGGCACGTTATCTAATAGCATATACGCTCTAAATCAAACCACGGTTCATAACGTACAGAACACACACAAGAAGAAGAGTTCAAAAATGAATAAATCCTACTTATGACAATGTAGACTAGGTCATATCAATGCGACCCGACTAGCTAAGATACATTAAGATGCATATTTAAATCAGTTTGAATTACATCTTGTGAAACTTGCCAGTCATGTCACAAAGATAAGATGGCCATAGCTCCACAGAGAAAGGGTTAGTAAACTCTTGGGACTGATATATGATAATGTATATGGTCCCCTGTTTACACATGTCAGGACTGGTTCTTTGTACTTCATTATATTCACTGATGATCTATCAGGATTCGGAAATGTGTTCATGTTGAAATACAAGCCTGATGCTTTTGAGAAATTCAATGAATATAAATCCGAAGTAGAGAACCAAAACGGGTATAAGTATTATGTCCTTTGATAGAATCAGGGAGGAGAATACTTATGCATGGAATTCTTAGACTATTCTAAAAGAGAATGAGATTCTCTCTCATCACTACTCCTCCGTATACACCATAGCACAACGATGTATCGGGGCAGAGCATTCGCACCCTGTTAGATATAGTGCGCTCTATGATGAGTACTGCTGAGTTGCCTATTTTCTTTTGGGGTTATGCGCTTGAAGAAGCAGCATACTATTGAATTGGGTTCCAATCAAATCAGCGCTTAACACTTCATATGAGATATGGTATGGGAAGAGCCCATCTCTTAAGCAGTTAAAAATTGGGTTGTCCGGCCTATTTCTAAACGCAAAATCTGGACAAGCTCGAGGCAAGGTCGGTTCTGTGGAAGTTTGTTGGACATCCCAAGCATTCGCAAGGGAATATCTTCTACCGTACCGAGGAACGAGAGGTGTTTTATTTCTCGGCATGACCACCTTTTTAAGGAAAAGGAATTTATTTTGGAAAGAAATTTATGGTCATGAGGTAGAACTGGAAGGAGTTCCGGCTATACAAACTACAGCTGATGATTTGGTAGAACCGAAGGATTCAATAGTTCCCAATGAACCTCAGCCACTCCACCAATCTGGTAGGGTTCCTCATCCACCTGAGAGATACTACGGTTTTCTCGATGACAGTGGGAGCGAGGATTGCATCATGAGATGATGACCCAACTAGTTTCGAGCAGGACATCAAGAGTGAGGACTCTATAAGAATGGCTAGATACTAAGCGATCTAAGATGGAATCCATGTACACCAACAAAGTATGGACTTTGGTTGCTATATCTGAAGGGTTAAATCCCCATCAGGAGCAAGTATATCTTGAGAAGGTTACTTGGTGTAGATGGAAAAGTTGAGACTTTAATAGCTATACTTGTTGCAAAAGGTTCTCGTCATCGACCAGGTATGGATAATGATGAAACCATTTCTCCAGTGCCTATGCTTAAGTCCATCCGGATCCTATTTGCCATTGGTACATACCATGAATACGATATCTAGTGGTTGGGTGTCATGATTGCTTTTCTGAATACTGATTTAGAAGAGAGCGTCTATAAGTACACAGCCAAAGGGCTTCGTAGATGGTGGGAGCAGCGGAAACGTGTGCAAGTTGCTTTACAGCTTAAAGCAGGTATCGCGGAGTTGGAACATATGGTTTGATGTGAAAGTCAAAGCGTTTGACTTTATCAAAATGGTAGATGAATCTTGTATATACAAAAAGGTAGTAGAGAGTAAGGTGGTCTTCCTCGTATTGTACGTGGATAACATACTCTTGATAGGAAAGGAGTTTCCTATGCTACACTCGGTCAATCTCCTCTTATCACATTAATTCTCCATATTAGATCTAAGTGATACCTCTTAAATCCTGGGTTTTGGATCTATGAGATAGATTTAAGTGGATGTTATGATTCTCACTAAGAGTAGTGAGATGGTATCAAATGATCCTGGGGAGAATCACTGGACATCTTTGGAGAACCTTCTTAAGTACTTGAGAAGCACCAATGAAATGTACTTTGAGTTTGGTAACGGTGAACTCCAGTGGGAGTCCTTTACCGACTCGAACTTCCAGAATGATAAGGTCGGCTGTCAGACAGTCACAGGCTTTGTCTTTACCCCAGAAGCGGGGCGGTATGTTGGAAGAGTTCCATGCTAGATACCGGGGCAAATTTGACGATAAAGGTTGGATACATCGCTATCAATGATGCTACCAAAGAGGCAGTCTGGGTGTATATTAGTTCATGAGATGAACTGGGTTCCTACCATTGTGTGACAATGGAGATGTGGCTTCGGCCTAGAAACCCCGGTCCCATCAGTAACCCAGACATATTCTAAGACAGTATCACCTGATCATGAAGATGGCTGATCTCTAAAAGATCGAGGTTAGGAAAGTTGACGCGAAGGAAAACACGGCGGATCCACTCACTGAGGCCTTTCCTATGAGAGACTTTTATAAGACATTGGGTATGAGATACTACAATAACTGGCCTTAGTGCAAGTGGGAGATTGTTAGTTATATGTATGCCCTAGATACCATTATTGTACATGAGATGTATATTATAGTGGATGCTGGGACATATATAGGGAGGGCTTTCTTGCTCGACATGATAGTATGCTATCTGGTTGCTCTTTATCTTAACATGTACACCTGCTGTCTCTCTGTTACATGTTGATAAAGCCCTTAGGATGTGTACTTGACTACCAGGATTATGATGCAGATCATACTAATGGGTCCTGAGTAGTCCATGAGTTCATCCTTCAATGTTCCTAGTCGTGGGAATATCGAAACGGGGCTTCGATATTCCTGAGTAGACTAACGTATATCTTCTCGACCCATGTGATGGGCGATGTATGATCCCATATCCATTGGTGTTTGACATCAGAGATGGTATACGTGTGCTCAGTGGAGACTGGATACACTGAACAGACTCGCCGAGAACTCCTGGATGGTATTATACATCATGCCAGATAGCAGTTCTCTGGTGACACTGGTACAGGTTAGTCTGTCGACCCGAGATCGTCATAATGTCTTGTGTATCTCCCACTGTGCTTTGATTTCCACCATACCATGGCTCTTCTGAGTCATGCAAACAGGTGGTTTTTGGGTACAGTCCCAAGTCACATGGAGGCAATGAGCGATAGGAGGGGATTCGTCTCTCCCGGTATTGGGGGTTGATGTTGCGCTATGCTTGATTGGACATAAATGAAATCCCTGTCCAGGGTAGATGAGATTTACTGGTAAGTGTTATCAGTAGTTTCTTGACCTATTATGGACCTTGCATCGGCATGACTTCTCAAGCTATTGGGTCTGACGTTTACCACCCCTAGACGAGATATGCGACATATCAGATGAAGAGACCGGACTGTACGGTAGTGTTTCTGATTGGATTCGCAGGAGTATGAGCAGTCTTGCTTGTTGATCTTCTGTTCGCTCAATACACGGGTGGCCGTTACATTTAGTAGGCCTCTTGCGGCTTGTGGGTGTTTGATATGATCATCACCTACTGCCGGCGTATTGACGAGTCTTTAGAGTCCTACAAAGAGGTTTCCTGGATCAAGAGAAATGGAGTAGGAGCACATATGTGATATGTGCCGGATCGAGATTAATACGAGTATGTGATACCGTATTCTATTCTTGCGATTTGTGTCATCGGTCGGTTATATGTGATATAGCCGGGTTATCGGATTAAGTGTTGATTCGATAAAATGATATACATGATATTAGTCGGTTATATGTGATATAGCCGGATTATTAAATCAAGTGTTGATTTAATAATCTAATGTATAATTATATATTTGATATATTAATTTACATTAACTAGTATTAGCTCACTTAAGATTTCTTTTCTCACTTGATTGTGCATTAGTATATATGTGATATATATTAGTGTACATTATTTTGTGTCATGCTAGATGCCGCATGCTACATGGGTTTATGAGACTCACACCATGCTTATAATAATGTAAGGGTTTTATTTATTTAAATTAAATCAAAATTGGTTGGAAATTGTCACATGGTTGAAGCTTATAGAAGCTTGTGGAACCATTGACCAGGTCCACCCTTTTTGTTTTACTTGTAGATATTTATTAACCTAACCATTATTGTAACCCATGGTTTATTCTCTACATGAGTTAGTGTATGACACTAATTCACCCATGGTTGCTATTCTCACCTCATGAGTTCATTTCTCTCATCTTCATTCTTCACTTAAGCTTCTTCTTCTTCATGAGAAAAAGCTTACTAGCTTTTTTTCAAGTGAGAAAATATTGTGAGAAAAATAAATCTAAAGTGAGCCCACTTCCTACTTCATCATCCTCTACTATTAGTCATTTAGTATAGGGTGTTCTCTTCACAAAGTTCATCACTTAGTGAAGAGGTAGCTTGGGTTTGAGTCTCCTTGACGTAGATCATCTTCGGCCTCGAAGACTTCGAGCAAGGTTGTTCATTTCTCTAAGGGAACCCATACTAGAGTTCGGAAGATCTTTACTCGCAGTGAAGGGACTACTACACGGAGCTTTAAAAGTGAAGGACTGGTCGAGAAAGGTTGTATTCCTTGTTCACTACTTGTAATGTTTGATTACATGTTTAGTTTGTCTATTTACTCTAGCTTGATCCTAGTCTAGGGTTCCTTAGCGCTCTTGTAATATTTGAAATTGGCATGGTAGATGCTGTGAAAACCCAGTAGGGTGCTGAGGAATCCCAACACAAACGAGTTTTAGTTGGGTACAGTCTCGAGCCACATGGAGGCAGTGAGCGGATCGTCGGGAATTCGTCTCTCCCAATATTGGGGGTTGATGTCGCGTAGTGCATGGGTGGCCATCACTAGAAATCCTTGGCCAAGATAGTCAAGAATTACTGATTTGGATCAGTAGTTTCTCAGTTGGTGATGGGCTTCATACCGACATGAAATATCATGTTATTAGGGGTCTGACTTTATCCACCTCGCTAGACTCGATATACGATACCCTTAGACGAACGGACCGGACTGTATGGAGATTGTCACGGACAGGCTCAATAGAGGTTCGGACGTGTTTGCTCGTCGGCCTTTCTTTCGCTCAATACTTGAGTAGCCATTACGTACAGCTAGTGCCGCTGACGTGCTTGTGGTTAAACCCATTGCCAGCGTATTGACAAGTGTTTAGAGTCCCACATAGGACATAGGGGTGGTATTTATAGTGAAAAATTAAGGTTTTGGCTAGAATTTTCAGAATGGTGCTGAACCAAGATAGGGGTGGTATTTATAGTGAAGAATTAGGGTTTGGGAATTAAAAATGTGGATTAAAAGCATTCAAATTGTGTTTAATTGTGAAATGAAAAGTCTTTGTTTTATTGTAGGGAAATCAAACAGTGCAGAGAGATTAGGGATAGCTGAAGAGTCATGTATGCAGAGCACGGGCTTCATTAGCTAACATCTGACCGTCAGCACTGGCTTATGTGCATTTTCCGCCTGTCAATCTAGGGATTTAGATCTCAAGATTCGTGCCACGTGGATTATTCAGAGTTTACTGCATTTTCCACATGTTTGATTTTTCTGAATTTTTCATTTCCCCGTGTATTACACATGCTATCTTTTGGGCTTCCAAAAAGTTAAAAAAAAGTCAGAAAAAATATAATTGTGTCTGATAGGAATCGAATACAGGGGATACGTCACAGCAGTGCAAGGCTTTACCAGTGAGCTACAAGTTGTTTGTTGTTGTTATTTAACAAAAGTAACTTATAATTCAAACTCAGGCTGTAAAACTCATTTCTTGTATATTAACAGAAAACTTTTCGTACAAAAATTTCAGAGTCGTTACAGCTGATATGGAAAAGACACGACATGAATCGTCTCGACACCCGAGACGGTGTCTATGCGACATGGCGTGAGTAGGGATCGAACGCGATACGGCCGCGACGGACGTGCACTGTCATTGCGACAGCTACTGCGTTGACGACGGTGATGGTTACAGCGACCGAGGCACCAGCTTGGAAGGAAATAACGGCAATTGGAACAGCGGCGTTTATGACGATTGTAAGTGTTCAATAAAATGTCGGGACTCGACGGTGGCGTCGATTTGGGTTCGACAGTGGAGAAGCTCGATGGTGGTGAGTAGAGAGAGTTATGGGACTACGAGGGGTCACGACCCGAAATGGCACGTGACTGGCACTTGAATCATATGAAGTCTGTAGGACCCCATCTAATTCAAGTAAACCAAAAATCCCAGAAATCTAAACCATTTTAAGGAAGAAGTAAAGAAAACTAGTTTTAAAACAAGTGTTTTTAAATAACATAAGAAGAATATGCATTTTTAAAAATACCAAGTCTTTTCTGAAAATTTCGGCAGAATTTCCTTTGTAAATACTGGCCCCAAACGGGATACAACATGAATGATATATGCACAATGATAAAAGGCATCCCCAAGCGGGAGCTAGCACTTCGTCAATCGACGGTCACAACCACGCAAGCAATATGATATACAACGCCGAAGGCGAGTATCAAAACTCAAAAAGAAACTCAAAATCATCAAGAAACCATAATACTACAACGCGCGACTCTAAGGTCAAAATAATACACTGGTTTTCTAAGTCTGAAATAAAATACAAGTCTGGTTGATGGAATTAATAGATACAACTGATTAAAATAAATACAAGGGTGGTCACGATGCGAGTGAACCCACCAAACAAAGCAATCACCCAGAAATGAAGCAGTGTGCCAGAAAGCCGCAATGAAACCTGTACGGCAAAACCTGCAAGAACTGTGGCACAACGGGGGTGAGTTGCCAACTCGTGATTAGAAAACATCACAGAGCAGAAATCGTATGTATGACTCAATTCTAGGTCAAACGATCAGTAATAATATATATCCTCAAAATGATAAAGTCTGAAGCATGATAAGGTGGCAAGGGAAAATATCTATACATCAGTGTAATACCAAGTGCTCGTGTCATTGCCTCAGGTAACAACATATCATAAATATGAGGTAAGGTCAATGTAATCAACAGGAATCAATGTCAACTATATCATGAAGTCTATAAGTATGTGGATATCATCCAACTATGTAATCAATGTCTGTATGCATGTGGATCTCGTCCACGTGTCAACCAATGACACAAAACATCATGCATGTAAATATCATAAAGCATATGCATGGAAGTATGAGGATATAAATCAACGTGTTTCCCTCACGACACATCAAAATCATGGAACCTAAGTGTCCAGCATCGACACTCGAAAACATCATGAAACCTATGCCCAGCATCGACACATAAATCCCCATATATATATAGGGCTTCGTCAGTCCGGATCGGCCCGTATCATCTCTCGACTTCGGTCGGTATCCTCCGGATATCCGCCGAGCACAAATACTATCACCGGTAGGTAGTAGTCCCTCTGCCAGGCTCACCGTCTGTATACACAGCATCCCTTTCTTGCCCTGGAGTGCCATACCGGGTCCACCATGTACCCGCAATCGGCCTCATCCAAATCCCTGAATCGGGTTTCACATGTCATATGTCTCAGAACCGAGAAAACATATGGTGGACGCACTGAAATATCAAATCAAGAGAAACCGGGTTTTTAAACAATACATACTTTCTTTTGAAACATCCACGGTTCTCAAATCCAGAAATCTCATGAAAACAACATATCTCAATGCGTATAATCACAAAGGATGATGTATGCGACATATAATAGAAATGTAAGCATATCCGTATATCATGCAACATAAAACAGTAATATGCACACATCGAGGGAAAACCGCTCTTTGAAATGAATCCAGTTTTAAAATATATTTTGCGGTTCCCAAATCTCCAAAATCAAGCCATTATCATCTATGTATGTGCAAATACGTATGTATGCAAGTATGGGTGTACAATATGTGTGTACGCAAGTATGAGTGTACAATATGTCTGTACGCAAGTATGAGTGTACAATAAGTCTGTACGCAAATATGGATGTACAAGTAGGTATATACGCAAGTATGAGTGTACAATATGCCTGTGTGTCAATATGTTATACAAGGAGGTATATATGCAAGTATGAGTGTACAATATGTCTGTACGCAAGTATGAGTGTACAATATGTCTGTACGCAAATATGGATGTACAAGTAGGTATATACGCAAGTATGAGTGTACAATATGCCTGTGTGCCAATATGTTATACAAGGAGGTATATCCTGATGCAACAATCCTACTTTGTAGTGACATGGCAATTATCGATGATGAAGTGTGTGAGCTGGCAAGCAGGTGTACGTGGAACATACGCATCATCAATAATGGTGCTGGTGTCCTGACAGCATGGGTTTAATATAACAATAAACACATTTACACATGCAATGCGATGCAAATAGCAAGAAATGCGGAAATCGAATAACAAACGCAACAGTGAAGAATCTATATCAATATGTATGTGTCATACAGTTTTGCCATCTGAAATAAGACGAATCGTGGTGTTTAGAAAAATAAGGGCTACGGTGTTTTTAAGAAAAGATGCGTCTTTTGAAAATATCCATAGAATCCCTTGGCCTATCTTTAAAATACTCACGATTCGGTAGTTTTTGAAATAGGTATGACTCGGGTCTAGTCTAACATCTACTAAGTAAACTACAGATCTAACTAACCAGCTAATCGAAAGGGTATGGAAACCACCTAAATCTGAGTCGATATATATATATATATATATATATATATATATATATATAACAGTCGGTGATCTCGCTTCAATTGTACCGCGTACGATACAATATTTCATATGACATCCTCGAGTCAAGAGTTTGGATCTATCATCATAGTTATCTCGTACGGTAAATCCGTCATACGGCATCTCAAATCTGGGTATGGGTCGAATCTCACATTTATCTCATCAATTATCTGGTATCCTTATCATCATATCTCATGAACTGGGGCACTGATCTAAGTTTAGTACAACTAATACCATCTATATAAATATAAATGCGTGTGTAAAACACGCGTTCAAAGGACCGCTAAAATCTCATGCCGTATCTCATAATACGAACCACATCATATCACTGATCTCATAGCACCATGCCCAATCTCATCGACTCATCTCCACATATCATATACAATCCTCATCATCCATGTGTAGGTATACGTATATATATACATAGTCCCATATACGCACAAGTATAACAAGTAAGCATGTGTGTGCGTGTGAGTGTAAACCTTATTCTAGGGCTCGCGACTAAACTAACTAGTGACACCACCATCCAATTACACTAAAGTTATCCATGACTCCCAAAGTCTATCTAGATAATCATAACCCCACAATACCATATAAATATATCCATATAAATATAATACTATACACTATGCTACGAACTGCAGGGGTGCTATACGCCATCCACCCGACTTCCCCCGTAGATATAATCTACTCACTTTGCTTTTCGCTTTCCGTTGCCGACGTCGCCACGTGCTTGCTTGTCGTCTTGAAATCTTCATGGGGGTACCTACACATCATAACGTATCGTGTCGCATTAAAACCTAATTCAAAACCAAAACGACACGCTAAAAGCCTATAGGTTAGAACCTATGGACTACGCTTTCGAAACCACCAAATAACACTCGATTTCGACGTACAAACGTCAAGTGATCGAATACAACACAAATCACAAAAATCCAAAATTCAAAATATGCAAAACGAAACCCCGAATCAAAACAACAACTCTTGAAAATGGTCCCAGATTTTACCCTAGGTCAAATTAGTCAATTTTGCATATGCCAAGGGCCTAGTTTACAGGAGATGGAGCTACAGACCAAACACGAACCCATTTGGATCAGGTCTGGCCGCAATTTGCGGCCAGAAAGATTATATTTGTTGCCAAAAGGTGGAGTCAGGGGCTGGGGTCTTGGGGTTAGCTTCCTAGGTGCCTGCATACTCCTCTGTACTTGCTAAATAATTTTCAGAGGCTCCGGGTGATAGCAGATTTCATTTTACACTCGCAGAATCCACAATTCCTCCGATATCGGGTTTCTAAGTTCGTATTCCGGGATTCTAGTCTCTGATTTGGGCCTGAATTCTAGCACTAAGGGTTTGTGTGGCCTCTACTAAGCTTAATTACACATCACAACTCAAGAATTCCATAAACCCTAACTAGAAATTTCCAAATCTCACTAAACGATACCAAATCGGTTCTAAACAAACATGGATTTAAAAGTAATGGAAATACTATGCTAATGATGGAATAATTACCTCATTTTGCACTCATGAATCCCCTAGGGCACCAAAATCAAATTTTTCTTGGTCCATAGTGTAGCTAGTGAGCTCATGCACATTTTTATGAAATGGAGATGAGGTTTTGATGAATTTTTCATGGAGTTGTGGGAGTTTTGAGATGGGGGAGGAATATGGCAGCAGCCCAAGTGAGAGGAGAAGAGAGAATGATGAAGATGAGAATGAAAATAAGGGTCTTGGTCAATGGGAGACCCCTCACCTCTCACTCTCTCACATGCCCATACGTTACTTCTTTATTCATATCCCTTTTCTTTTCTTTTCTTTTCCTTTTCTTTTCTTCTTTTTAATTTATAACCATGCATGATAAAATGAAGAAAGCACGAAAGAAAAATGTAACAAGTGCTAAAAAAAGACATGTGCATGTTTTGCACAAAACAAGCTTAATGCGCGATTAGCGATATTTAATCGCGATTAGCACTAAATAGCGTATAATTAATCATAAAAACTTATAATTTGCATGATTCACATAAAACACCCTCTTTTTAGTAATTTCCATAATTTTCCAAATTTTTTCCCAATTTATCGGTATTTAATTATACCGCCTTATTAAAATATTCGATATTTTATTATTTAATTATAAAAATTCCCAAAAATAATATTTTATTTTTTTGAAATGTTACACGAGGAGGCTGGCGGTAATGTGGTCGGCGCTGGTGCAACGGCTTAGGCACAGTGCAAGGAACGTTGTAGAGATCGAGAGAGGAAGTGGCCGGCGGTGATCTCGGTAGGGGATGGTGGGGGAATGGGTGCAGTGGACAGTGGCGTCGGCCGGAAAGTGGTGGTGAGCGGTGGCGGTTGCTCGTCAGTGATGGGGTCAGCTGGTGGTGGAGCACAGAGGAGAGAGTGAGGGAGTGAGGCAGATGGAGATGATGAGAGAAGGAGAGTGAGAAATTTTGAGAGAGAAGGAGGGAGCTCTGTCGTTAAAAAAGTGATAGGGATAAAGAAAATTAATAGAATTTAAGAATGAATTAAATTGGTGTTATAAGAGAATTGATTGAGAATATCAGTTGGGATTTGAGGGAGAGTTATAGAGGAAATTTGAAAGGAAGGGAAATCAAAAAAACGAGAAGAAAATAAAAGAGAAGGATTACTGTTTAAAGAGAAGGGAAGAGAGATAGAGGTTAAGTTCTGTTGGGCTTGGGCCTGGGAAGTTATAAGGGTAAAGAAAAATAAGGAAAGAAGTAGAGAGGGGGTCATGGGAAGTGGGTCGGGCTTGTGTCTATGTGTGGGTTTTAGAAAATAGAATAATAAAGAGAAGGTAAGCTTGTTTCAGGGCATGGGTTAGAGTTTTAGGTTTAAAGGAAAAGGAAAAATAGGAAAAAAATGTTTTACCCCCCCCCCCCAGATGAAGATGATGTGCCTCCCTCATAATCGACTTTCTCCCTCCCCGTGATCTACCTCCCCATGATTTCATTTCTAACTTTCATTTATATATATGATTTTAGGATTTTATTAGAATTGATATTGGATTGTAATCGATATTTTAATTGATATTGGATTGTAATCGATATTTGAATTGATATTGGATTGTAATTGAAATTCTAAATTTTCTATTTTGAAAAATATTTTTTTCTGCTAATTGTATCTATTTTGACGGGTATTACTTATCGAAATACACCCTAATTCGACAGCATATACCCGTCGAATTAGATTTTATAAAAATATTTATTTTATTTTTTAACAATATTCTATTCTAATAAATCAGGTATAATTCGACATGCCTGATGCGTCGAAATAAGATCTAATTCGACGCGCTTGACGCGTCAAATTAGATAAGTCTAATTCGATGCGTAGTGCCCGTTGAATTAGGCCTCCATCGACGAGGTTTACAGCGAGGGCGGCCTTCTGTTGTGATTTAAAACCTACAGTCGAAAAAGACCTCCTGTAGAATTAGGGTTATAATTCCCGAGAGTGTTAAGCATATGTGATTATGTTAATTACCTGTTTAATCAGGTTGGCATCATGGAATGATAAATATTTTGAATAATCAGGTTGGTATCATGGAATGATAAATATTTCGAATAATCTCAGTTGTTATATAAACCTTTCATTCTAAAGTAGTTGGGGCTGACTCATACGGAATAGTACTTGACGGATGTCGGATCTCGTCAAGATGGTACCTTCCGTAGATCTGCTGCAAGCGACGATGGACAGCCGAGATTGAGTTGGAGATTGCCACCTGAAGCATGTGGATCTCAATGGGTTTGAGGTTGTTGTGGACGAGCTACCTGCAAGGAAGTCCCTGGGTGGTTGTGCCACCGAGGACTCTCCGACGATCAAGTTAGACCAGATATTTGAGCAGAGTAACGGCCTAGTGAGGAAAGAATCACTTATTTGAGTCACCTGAAAGAGGGGTTTATATACACTGCAACGAATGGCAGGCGGACGCAAAAATAACGCCGGCCGTTATGCCCCCGGTGTCACGCCCACGTGATAGGCGGGATCCTGCATTAATAACAAGACATGCTCGTTAATGGGGGATCGTGGTGGCGTAACGCGGGACGTGGACAGCGGATAACTCGCGCATGGTGAGATTCACGGAGGTGCCTGCAACTGGTGCTGCTGGTCGGTTGGTGGGACCTAGGAAGATGAGCTCGGCGGGTGGCTCGGGAACAAGCGGGAGGCCGAGGCATCTTAGTTCTGCGGTAGCCCGGAGACGAGCTGAGAGAGCCGAGGAGGCCAATTTTGCAGGGGGCTTGGAGGCGAGCCAATGGTTGTTTGAAAGGCAGGCATAGGAGTGGTGTGGACGGTCACAGGAAGTCGGCCACGTCCATGGGCCGTAGAACCGGGTTATTCTACCGACGTACCATTCCTGGTCCTTTCTTGCTAGCTTCGGGACACGTCATCTGCCACGTGTCACGATCTAGGAAATCGACGATATCGAGCATCACCATTAGCCCCCCACTCTCGTCCCAACTTGTTCACGGGTCGGGTCGAGAGTGGTCTGCTGGGTCCCCGAGGTGAGCTCCTTTTCGAAGATATCGTAAGTGCGCATTCCCTGGCAATCAGCCGTATTTTTTTGACGATGTCAGCGGATCAGGAGCCAGATCTTGCATTAAAGAGGATGCACCGGATCTTGCGTACGTTCGCCAAAGCTACTGCCCACGTGCCTTGCGCTAGTTGGATGACGCGATGGGCCGCAGATTTCCCGTTTTCGATGGGGTGCGACCAATGCGTGCACGACAGGTGGAGCGATGAGGGCCGTCGAATGTGATGAGTTGTTTCGGCGGGAGATGACTGTCGCCGTTTGATGTGCACGCCAGCGGCTATAAATAGAGGTGGGGTCCCAATCAGGGACCATACTTCTTCATAATTTCCTCGTCTTGAGTCTCGTTAGCTCGGCGCTCTCCTTCTTAGGTCGGGATATCTGCATTTTGCTCTTCCGAGAATTCATCCCCTCCATCAGGTTAGATGTCTTCCTGTGAAGAGTCTGTAAAAATAGTCCGGGTAGAGTCTAGGTAGTCCCTTGTTAATTCTTCCTTTTCTTCTTCTGCTTCTTCTTCTTTTGAGTCGAGCCTGCTTCCCCCTTTGGCAGAACAAATGGACCAATCCATGATTCTTGCTGACCTCGGTGCCCTATCCCAGAAGAGAGCCTGGGGCATGGTCGTGCCTCTGGCTGACTCGAGTTCCACACCAAGGCAGTCTCCGGCGATGAGGCCATCCGCCTCGACCTGAGCACCCTATGATTGTCACGGTAGCGGCCAGAGGCGTCCGAGCCACCCGAACCCCGGACGAGGGAAGCGGAAGAAGACGAAGACGAGGTTCCTCTTAAGAGGAAGAAGACGGTCTCTCGCATGCCACCGATTGAGATACCCTAAGGGATTCCTGTGCAAGAAGGGGACTCCTGTTTCATAGTCCCGTCCTGGCTTTCCGTTGCTGCCAGCCTACTTTCTGATACGGAAGAGTCGGCCGGAGGCAAAATTCCGCCGGGGACCCTGAGGGCCCAAATAGCAGCTATAGATCAGGAGGCAGTGCAGGTACGTACTCTCTTATGTGTTATTTTGAGCGCCTTTTTCTTTGTTCGAGCGTATCTAAGTCTCTCTGCTGTTTTTCAACAGGTCCTTTGGCATTGCGCCCTCGTTGGTCGCATGGAGGCTGAGGAGACTGTCCATGCTATGAGGTTGGCGGGGGAGTCTTCTTCGGAGGCCGAGGACCTGCGACTCAAGCTGCGTCTGGAGTGGGAGAGGATGGCCATCCTAGAAGCCTAATTGGCCGCCGGGGAGCTCACCGTCTCAAAGTGTCGGGAGTCCTATCACTGGCTAAATGAGTCCCACCAAGAAATCAAGTCTAAGTTGGCGGAGCTGGCCGATCTCTATGCAGCAGTGAATAGGGTGAGGGATGCCAGCAGACAGGATGCCGAAGCTGCGCTTCAGGCGGCGAAGGTTGCCGAGGTTCGAGCTCGAAAGGCGGTGGACGATTACAAGGGGTCGGACCAGTTTTACGCCAACCTCGGCGAAGCCTCTGCCATTGTATGGCACGAAGCTCTTGATGCCGTCAAGGCACAGTTTCTGGAGTTTTCCGACGGTGAGCTCTGCGCTCGGGTCCCACTTTCGGTGGTCATGGTTCCGGAAGATGGTGATGAGGGAGGGGACGCTGCTGGAGCGGAAGCCCTGGCTCCTGGGGATTGTACCGAGGAAGGTGAGGTCTAGACGGGGCTTGCGGCCTGAAATTTTTGCCTTTTCCTTTTTCTCTCTCTTTTGGTAAGGCTTGGGAGTCCAGAGTACCTTGTAAAAGATTTTGGAAGTTTGAATGAAACTTAGTTTTTTTCTTCAGCGTGATAATGCTTTTCCTGCGTAAGTACTTGAACTTGTCTGTTCTGACCTCGATCAAGTGTTAATCCGCAAGTCGATGACCCGTGTTTTAGATAACGATCGCCCTTCGAGTGTTTGTCGGTTAACCGCTGTGAAAGAAGATCGGTGTCCACCAGCCCCCGGAGTCGAGGTAGTGATCGTTTATTTGAACAGTTTGGAGGAACCTTTGTTGCAAGAAGGTTGGTGCTTTCCAAAGAATTGGCCAAGCGTTGTTGCTGCTCGGGGCCTCTTGGTGAGGGCTTTGATCCTTAGCGCGGGTTGGGCCGTAAGAGGCCTGCTAAGGGTGGAACGAGCAGGTTTGCTACCCGATTGCCTCTTGGCGAGGGCTTAGATCCCTGACATCATGGGGGAGTGAACTACTAGCCAGGGATAGCCGAGCAGGGTAGCCGCTCGGCTGCCTCTTGGTGAGGGCTTCGATCCTTATCATGGGAGGGGCCGTAAGAGGCCTGCTAAGGATAGGCCGAGCAGGGTTGCTGCCCGGAGCCTCTTGGCGAGGGCTTAGATCCCTGGCGTCGTGGGGTAGTGAATTACCAGCCGGGGATAGCCGAGCAGGGTAGCCGCTCGGCTGCCTCTTGGTGAGGGCTTCGATCCTGGCGTTGTGGGGTAGGGAACTACCAGCCAGGGATAACCGAGCAAGGGCGAACCCGGTTACCTCTTGGTGAGGGCTTCGATCCTTAGTGTGGGAGGGGTCGTTAGAGGCCTGCTAAGGATGGACCGAGCAGGGTTGCTGCACCGTGCCTCTTGGCGAAGGCTTGGATCCTTAGCGCGGGAGGGGCCGTAGGAGGCCTGCTAAGGATGGGCCGAGCAGGGTTGATGCCCGGTGCCTTTTGGCAAGGGCTTGGATCCTTAAGGACGGGCCGAGCAAGGTTGTTGCACGGTGACTCTTAGCAAGGGCTTTGATCCTTAGCACGGGAGGGGCCGTAAGAGGCCTGCTAAGGACGGGCCGAGTAGGGTTGCTGCCCAGTGCCTCTTGGCGAAGGCTTGGATCCCTGGCGTTGCGGGCTAGGAAACTACCAGCCAGGGATAAATAAGCAAGGCCGAGCCCGGTTGCCTCTTGGTGAGGGTTTCGATCCTTAGCGCGGGAGGGGCCGCAAGAGTCCTGCTAAGGATGGACCGAGCAGGATTGTTGCCCGGTTGCCTCTTGGCGAGGGCTTGGATCCTTAAGGATGGGCCGAGCATGGTTACTGCCCGGTACCTCTTGGCGAAGGCTTTGATCCTTAGCGCGGGAGGAGCCGTAAGAGGCCTGCTAAGGACGAGCCGAGCAAGGTTGCTACCTGGTGCCTCTTGGAGAGGGCTTTGATCCTTAGCGTGGGAGGGGCCATAAGCGGCCTGCTAAGGACAGGCCGAACAGGGTTACTGCCTGGTGCCTCTTGGCGAAGGCTTTGATCCTTAAGGACGGGCCGAGCAGGGTTGCTACTCAGCTGCCTCTTGGTGAGGTCTTAGATCCCTGGCGTTGTGTGATTGATCGAAGTTTTGCGTATGCGTTTTAAAATAAAAGTTAAGAATACCACAATCAATAACGGCGTCACTTGGTAGCTAGCCGGTAGAGTACGGGTCGGTCCACAGGGAAAACGTGTTCTTTTCTTATTGTTCTTACGAGTTAAGTCCTGTTTGTGGTAGGTTTTGATTTTTATAAAAACTAAGATTGAATTTGATTTGGATTAAAACCATGCTAGGGTTAGGATTAGGTTAGATTGGAAAGTTAATTATACTCACCGCTTCCTTTGCCCTAATTAAGAAAATATGTGTTAGGGTAATAACTAACAAAGGGGATTAGCACGACAAGGAAGAAACTTTATTTCTTCCTTTTGGTCCTTGTCCGTCCTTTCTTAACTCTTAGCCTTAACCTCTATGTAAATCAACCACAACCGGTCTAACTAGAGAATCATCGCTATCTCATGGGATAGGGTGCCGTAGTGAGCGGTGTGTGTTTGATTAACATTGAGTCCTAATTTAAAGTATTATACGGTCAAGAAAGGAGTGAGAGATTTCCATCTCTCAAACCTACCCAATCCTAACCCTAACAAGTGAAGAATTACTCACTCATTAGAGTATGAACAATAGAATTCATTTTTATGTTTTATTTTAAAAACTATCTAAGTTGCAAATAATAAAAGACAAAATAACATAGCAGATATTAAAAGAACAGATAAAAATGTAAGAATTAAATTCAGATAAAAAAGTCTTACTTTATTGATGCACTCTTGACGATTACAAAGGAATTAAAATTTTAGACTAGAAAAATAAAAAGAGGCATGCCCCAAAAGAGGCTGTAGGGTTTCCTATTTATAGATAGGTGAAAACCTAGGGTTTAAATCTGATCCACATCTGAAATTATAAGACTACCCTAAGAAAGCCGGGTCAAAGCACCGACACCCACCGACACGTGCACAGCATGGCCGCAGATCTGCGGCGGAATGCCCTCTTTGGCCGCGGTTCCGCGGCCGTTTGGTGGGCTCTTGGGCTCAATTCTTCTGTGATGCTTCAAGTTGCTTTTTCATTCTGTTTTCTTCACTTGGTTCCTCAGAATCTTTTTTACTTTCTTCCAGATTTCCAACAGTACAAAATTTGTGGACTTTTACCGTTAGCTTCGCGTTGAAGTCTTGAATCTTGTGCTGCCCTTATATCTTGTGCAATCGAACTGTTCATTGATCTTCGTTTGTTCCTTAAACTGGTAGGCGGCATCTTGCAAATTCATTTATTTATTGGTCGTAGTCTTACATTTGTAGCGTCTTTTCCTGAATTTCACTGTATTGTTCTAAGAACCTGTAACCTGCAACTATTTAGCAGACATGGATCAAAAGCACCTATTTATTTGCAATATGATTAAGAATGGGGAATATAATTATGCAAAATTCTGATATGAACAAATACCCCCAAACTTATCATTTGCTCGTCCCGAGAAAAACCAATTTTATTCTCGAAAAAACCTAACCTCACTTTCGCAGGGAATCGCGATTGCACTGAGCTCGTGCAATAAGCCATTAAACCTCTAAGTGTCCCTGGTAGGAAGAGTGTTGTCTCCTGAGGGTTTTCAGCGCATACTACCCACAAAATCCGATCAATTTGGCCTATTGACTTTCATTCTTCAATTCGGTGTTCTAGCAAGAAATTCTATCATCTTCAACTTAGAAATCATCAACCCGTATTTTTTACACTCACTTATCATTTAACTTAAGATCGTATATATTCTGTAAATTTACTTAGCTTTTAGCATCTTTTGAATTTTCCTTCTAAAGTTCCATCTTAACTTAGGAATTTTTATCATCTCCACTAAAAATATAAGTCCTATTTTTCATTCCTATCTCTCATCCAAACCCCAATCATATACCCCCTACGTGTGTGTATGTATCACCCCTACACTTGGAAATTCAATTCAAACTATCATACTCTTGTCAATTTTCCAAAGTACTTTTATTTGGTGAATTTTAGATGAAATTGCACACACATCCTTCATGTGACCGTTAATACTTCTTGAGGTACTAACGACCGATTACAAAATGTGTTTGCGCATTAAGGCGTAATTCCTCGTCTTGTAATACCTAAGGCTTTAGCAGTGACTCCCAAACCAGTTGGTCTAAGGCACTAGGTGATAAAGCACCCTCGCTATATATTTTTTATTTTACGCAGCCTTAAGTAATTACAAAACCAGTGTTCATTTTTTTATATCTCTTTATTCACATTTATACTTTTATTTAATTTTTTTCTCATACTAAGGATTTTAGACAAGAGCAATTCAAGGTATCCTCTACTATTCCAAGTTTCAAGGTGCGTGTATGTGTGAGTTGTAGGGTATATATTTTAAGAATTTAGACTAAAGGTTCGTAATTATTTTTCAGACTTACACTTAAATAAAAATTTCAATACCCTTCTCTTATTTTGACTTAGCCCAAGAACTGAACTCAAAATTTGCCTATTTCTAAATAAACTACAAGGACATATATTTTCTACCGTTAAACTTTAAGAAAGGTTATTTTTAGGGTTTTTAATTTACTAAGTTTAGGATCTAGTTTTTCCTAGCTAGTTAACCGTCTTGTCAAACTCAAGTCAAATAAGGCCAAGATTGAATTTTTCAATTTTTATAATCTTTAAAAAAATTCAATTTTTTATTTGATTATATTTTTTTAAAAAAATTATTTTCATATTTTTATTTGTATAATTTTTTATAAAGATGCAATGCAAGACTAAACATGAAAAGAAAGAGAAAAAATATATACAAAAATTACAATATGCAATGAAATGATAACTATTTACAAACCACCTCATCCCCCAAACTTACCAAAAACGGTGCCCTCACTGCTCAGGACCTCGCCGTCCCCTTGAACGTGAACGGGAACGCTCCTCTCGCGCCAGCAACGTAGATACTCCATGTTCAATCTCTGTCACCCGATGATCCAAGTTGGTCACCATCCCCACCAAATTATCAATCCCCCTAATGGCTCTTCTAAGAAGACGTGCATGTTCTATGGGGGTAAGCTCTTCCTCGCTCGCGGTCGAGCTGGAGCTGGGTGTTCTGGCGGGTACATGTTCGGCGTGTTCTCTTCGCGACCATACATCAGTTAGGCGAGTATAGGACGTGAATACCCCCTCAATAAGAGGCCTAATGGGTATACCTCCAGGTATGTAAAACTCAAATTCCTCCACAGGGAGGAAATAGCGACACAGTTGTGTCACTAACATAGGGCATGGGTAATTTGCGGCCCTTTTGCCAGCACCAATTGAATTAAGCAAAATCGTGCACATGTCAAAACTAGGGTTCCTAGTCATTAAGGTGTGTACGATATGAAGAGATGGGGTGAAAAATGTTGTGTTATGTGAACTTCCAAAAATGTTGTTTTGTGCCCAACGGCACACGGTTAATACATTGGCGAAGAGGGTTCTAGCCTGTATGCCCTTCCTAGGTTCCCTCGAACAGTCATTACCCATTAAGGATAAGTAGTCTTCAAATTGAAGGGGTTGGTCGTGAACAGGTAATCTAGGAATTAAGGCGACTTCATGGATGAAGTCCCTATCAATGATTATTTCCCTATCGCCCCAAAGTAATTTAATAAAACCGTATTGTGCTAGGCAACCTTCCTCCATGCACTCGTAAAAATGAGTAACTAGATCTCGAAGAGCGTAGGCATTAGGATGATTAAAAATTAAAAAGTTCCACCCTCGCCGTGTGATCTTATCACCAAAATAACTTCCGTAAATTGTGTGTGAAAAGATTTATGAAAAATCTCGTTCTAATTGCATGGTAAGTGCTATTCAGAAAGTTCACAGATTTATGAAAAAAATTAACAGAAGGGGAGAAATGATGCAAACCTCCTTTGAAAAAAAATCAGAGGGAGAAGAGGTAGGGGCGCGGCGGATCAGCGGCGGAAAGGGGGCTTCGGCTGTGGTTGCACGGCGCTCTGGAGGAGACTGCTTGCTCTGGCTGCGGCGGCGGCTAGGGTTTTCTGAGAGCAATTTTTAGGGTTTGATAAAACAGAGAGGGGTCGGGTTCTATTTATAGGGGGGATGTGTTGGTTATTTGCAAAAAACTCCTCCTAAAAAGAGGAAATTATTTGTAAATAAAAAAATTTTATTTTTTTATTTTTTTATTAAAACTTGAAATTTACAAGAATACCCAAAAAAATTTATTTTCAAAAAATTTTATTTTTTATTTTGTTTTTATATAATTACAAGTGATACATACCCCCAAACTTATTTGAAATAATGTTTTGGCTAGATAATCGAAATTTAGGGGTAGATGGAGGAAGATCAGTCAATGTAGGTTGGCTCCTGCAAAAACAGGAGCTCCTCCGAAGGGTCCGCAGTGAGGAACGGTTTAAGTCTGTTAGTTGTATGTATACCCTAGAGGCCAGTATTGTACAGATGATGTATATTATATTGGATGCTTGGACATATATAAAGATGACTTTCTTGCTCGATATGATAGTATGCTATCTGGTTGCTCTTTATCTTAATATGTACACTTGTCTCTTTAAACTGTCTTATAGTTACATGTTGGTAAAGCCCTTAGGATGTGTACTTGACTACCTGGACTATGATGCAGATCATACTAGTGGGGACATGGTAGTCCATAAGTACATCCTTCAAGGTCCCTAGTCGTGGGTGTATCGAGACGGGGCATCGATATACCAGTGTAGACTAGCGTATACGCCTCTCGACCCATGAGATGGGCGATGGATGATCCCATATCCATTGGTGTTTGAAATCAGAGATGGTATACGGGTGCTCAGTGGAGACTGGGTACACTGGACGGACTCGCCGAGAACTCCCAGATGGTATTATACCTCACGTCAGATGGCAGTTCTCAGGTGACACTTGTACAGGTTAGTCTGTAGACCCGAGATCGTCATAGAGTCTTGTGTGATTCCTACTGTGCTTTGATCTACACCTTACAACGTCCATGAGGGCGTGCAAAACGGTGGGCTTTGGGTAAAGTCCCGAGTCACATGGAGGCAATGAGCGATAGGAGGGGTTTCGTCTCTCCTAGTATTGGGGGTTGAGGTTGCGCTGTGCTCGATTGGCCGTAACAGGGAAGTCCCTGGCCAGGGCTGATCAGAGATTTACTGGTAAGTGTTACCAGTAGTTTCTCGACCCGTTATGAGCCTCACATCGGCACGACTTATCGGTTATTGGGGTCTGACGTTTACCACCCCTAGACTTGATATGCGACATATCAGACGAACAGACCGGACTGTACGGTAAGTGTTACTGGTTGGATTCACAGGAGTGTGAGCGGGCTAGCTCGTCGATCTTCTGATCGCTCAATACCCGGATGGCCGTTACGTTTAGCAGACCGCTTGCGGCTTGTGGGTGCTTGATATGATCATCCTCTACTACCGGCGTATTGACGAGTCTTTAGAGTCCTACACAGAGGTTTCCTGCCTCAAGCGAAACGAAATAGGAGCGCATATGAGATATGTGCAGGACCGAGAATAATGCGTGTATGTGATACCGTATTCAATTCTCGCGATGAATGTATCGATTGGTTATATACGATATAACCTAGATATCGAATCAAGGATTGATTCGATAAGCCGATACATAGGATACTAGTCGGTTATATGCGATATGACCGGATCGTTAAATCAAGTGTTGATTTAATGATTTAATGTATAATTATATATTTGATATATTACTTTGCATTAGCTAGTATTAGTTCACTTTAAATGGATATTCTCACTTGATGTGCAAGTTGTATATGTGATATACTTTTGTGCACATGTTTGTCTCATGTTTGATGATGCTAGCTCATTTGGTTAAGTGTAAAGAATTAAATCATGGTTAAGAGATGATTAGGGTTTTGCTTTTTCATTTATTTATTTGTTTATTTATTTAAAAAGATTATGATAAGAATGGTGGCTTTCTTTGTTTCTAGTTGAAGCTTCATGAAGCTTTGACTTCTTAACCATTCTTATCTTCATGCTTAACCCTAACCCATCCAAGTAACCATGGTCTATTCTCTACACTCAACCTTAGTTAGTATATGATAAGTATTCATTTATTTTTTCAATGGGAATTAACTTTTATCATATTCTAGCTTCATCTTCTTCTTCATCTTCAAAAGAAAAAGCTTAAGTCCATTAATGGCAACTTGAGCTAAAGAGTGAGAAATCCAATTCTAAAGTGAACCCACCTCCTATTTCTTCATCCTCTACCTCTTGCCAAGTGGTTTTGGGTGTTTTCTTCACAAGTTTCACAACTTGGTGAAGTTGGAGCTTGAACTTGTGATGCCTCGACGTAGATCATCTTCGGCACGAAGCCGACGACCTAGCTCGCCCATTTCTCCGATGAAGCCGACGATTGAGTTCGGGATTCGAGATGAACAGCGAGAGGACGCCTACGTGGAGATAAGGAAGTGGAGAAACGGATCTACAAAGGTTGTAGCCTCTCTCCTTTACTTAAGTCGTTAACTAGTTTAATGTTTCGCCTAGATTTCTAGCCGACGATCCGTATTAGGGTTTCTCGGCACCCATAAAATTTAGAATTGGCATGGTTGATGCCTTGTGAGACCTCTATAGTGTGCCTAGGAACCCTACAGTGGTATCAAAGCCTAGCTAGAGCCTTAGGCGTAGTCTAGACGACGTTTGAAACCCGATCGAACCGAAACCCTAAAATCCATGATGCTCTCTGGAAATTTTCTAAAAATTTGGATTTTTGTAAATTAAAATATGCAGAAAACTAAGCAGGAAATTATAAGAATTACAGTGAAGTACGATCTCATGATTCCACAAAAGTGCGGCGGAACCGCGGCATTAGTATGCTAATGCGGCGTTTCCGCGGCCATCTTGTCCCTTCTCCTCTTGATTTCTGCACAGTAATTCTTATTTTTCAATGTTATATTTTCTGGGTATTTTTATTATGACTCAAGAGTTGAGTATTCTGGAGTTGTATTGGAAATCGAAGATTCGATCGGAAATTTCATACTTTGTCTATGTGGCTTTCCGGGTATTTTTAGAATATGTTAAAAAGTTCGACCGGATATAAATACCCACTTTTTCCCCTGTCGGGAAATTTCCAAGTGTTGGATTTTTCCGTGGTTTAAAGACGTTCTAAGTAGTGCAAGTAATGCGATGGTCCCTCTAGAAGACAACAAACCTTAACTCGATTATGTGACCGTCTTGAACTGCCCCTTGAACCTTAGGGTTTGGGGCAGTACGGCGTGCCACATGTGAGGCGTTGGCTTGACCCTTCTACGGCTGGACCCTTGGTACTGAGGCATGAAGTGAATGTCTTTAAACCTATTTCATGTGTTGAACGGTTTCGGGAAAACTTGGGTGTTCGAATGTTCGATCGGAAAGTTTAATATTTTCTATTTATCCGGAATGGGATACAATAATTGGAATTCACAAACAGTTATGAGATAACTGAATGAATGTTATAAATCTAGCGATTTAGTTTCACTTGATATTGAAAAGAGTTTTCGATAATGAGACTAAAATTCGGGGTTTATAACTGTTAGGCATGTGATGTCTAAGTATTTCATTTGATTAGGCATGCGATGTCTAAAGAGGTTGCGGATTCCAACTGTTGTAGTTTTACACTTTCTTTTCTGTGACCGTAAGTGTAATATGTGATATCGCCGGTTTCGTTGCTATATGTCAACAACAATTGGGATACGCATGTTTACTTACGTTGATGACATGTGATGTTATGTGTTGCTGGATATGTTATATTGGATCGTCGTGTTAGAATAGCCGTGGGTTTTTATGTGAGATGAGTGTTTTTCGTTTTCATTCATGTATAAACTTGTATGTAATATTCTTTTATTGGGGCACTTCCAGGTTGCGGAAGTTGTCACCTTATGTATATTATTTACTTTTCCGCATTAGGATAGACCCAAGGAGGGGAGCACAAGTAACCGGGTTCTAGGGTCCAGTGGGAGACCATCTCGAGGAGTCGAGTCCGGGTCTCCTAACCCTAGAATTGGTAGGGTTGCTTGCCGCTCTCGTAGGGGTCTAGGGGTGTGGGATTGTCTATTCATCACGACCGTGGAATCCGTGTTTTATACTGGCTCGTATTGAAAACACGGACGTCCTAGTATATCCAATATTTCATATGATTCTTTTGCTGCGATATCTGTGATGAGATCATGTGATGTTCTGTGATAGATACAATATATATTATATATGATATATTATATAGACGTTACTTATGTTTTACACCCGCGCTAGCCCTGCCCCGCTCTGTCGTTAGTTACCTAACCTAACGGTGCACGAGGGGACATCGAGGCGAATGCGGATGGCATAAGTGTACGTCGTATTTATCTGTGATGTTTAGGTACTTAAATGATGGGACTTCATTAATGAGATTAATGAAATAAAAGAAACCTAAGATGTTGTAGAATCGAATTTCAAAACAAAACAGGTAGCTACAGTTTTTGCTTTGCACAGCGGTATATGTGATATATCCTGCACCTTATTCGATGAGGAAAGGACCGAGATCCCTTTACCGGGAGTGACTCCTTTAGAAATAACTGGCAGATGCTACACACTCGGTTTGGTTTTGATTGCTTCTATAGTTTCTGCTTTGCACAGTGATATATATGATATATCCCGCACCTCATTCGACGAGGAAAGGGCCGACGATTCCTTCACCGGGAGTGACCCCTTTAGCAAAACAAGAAAAGCCTCAAAATCACTCCATTTCAAAACTTCATTTGATTCTACAACGATATCAAGTTCATTACGCAATAGGTTTTCAGAAAAACCTGTCGTAGCCCTCCGTCATTTCAAATAAGTTGCATATAGTATTCGTGCTATATTTGTTGGCTTTCGTCAAGGTGTAGTGTGCGGTAGCTATGTGCTGCTTATCTGCTGCATATGATGCGACTGGATTAGGGTAGTCGTACGGCTTTGTTGGCTTTCGTCAAGGGTCGTGCGGGTGGGTTTAATTCAGTCAAGAAATGTACGGGTTGAACTTGACTAGCGGGCTGTGGTTTGTTGGCTTTCGTCAAGGCCATAGCACGCTAGGGGCAAAAGCATTATCGGGAATTTCAAGTGTTGAAATTTGCAATGAGATTGCATACCTTCTATGAGATAGTTGGATCCCGATACCCACTGCGAGTAAGAGTTACTCCTGGGAGAGTTTTACACACTACAATTAGCCGATCAAGTAGGTGTCTAGAAAGGTGTTAACGAGGTTACGCCTCTTGGAAAACGAGATTTACTCTAATTAGGTCCGTGCGAAAGCACGGGGAACCTCCCTCAAAGTACCGACACTGGCCTGGCTGAAAGATCGACGAAGTTGTAGGGTGTAATTAATCCCGGCCAGTCTTTCCTTTTAGGGTTTGAAGGAAGATTTGATAAAAACCAGTGGGAGCCATCCTGATTAGATAAGATAATAACCAATCTGATCTTGCACGAGCATACGCTAAAGTGTTTTCTTCTCTCTCTCTCCAGGTAGCGACCATTTCATGCCTTAATCAAGATAATAATATGGATGTATTGACCGAACCCGCATGTTTTACTGTGCTGGGGAACGTTGGTTCCGTTCTTTCCTATAAGAGTTATAGGACTGAACAGGATATAGGGGAATACCAGGATTCCCATGCCACCCGATTGAAGAAAGTACATGATGATGCATTTTCTTCGGGTGTGTTCGTTACTGAGAACTGTTTCTCCATTTGCTCTACGTCCTGGGTATTAGATACCGAGTCAGGATCCCATATATGTAATCAGTTACATGGGCTTAGGAGATGTAGAGAACTTGGAGAAGGTGATAAAGACATTAGAGTTGGAAATGGTGCAATTGTTGCAGCTAAGACTGTCCGGGAATATCACCTTGTATTACCAACTGGTAATACATTGGTTCTGAACGAATGCTATTACATGCCGAACCTGATATGCAACATTATATCGGTTTCTTTATTAAGTAAAGAGGGATATAATTTTGTATTACAGGATAATGTTATGAACATCTTCCGTAACCAAAAGTTGGTTGGATCAGGCACGTTGTGCAATGGCATTTATGTTCTAAATCAATCAACAGTTCTGAGCATAACAAACACACACAAGAGGAAGAGTTCAGAGCTGAACGAATCCTTCTTGTGGCATTGTAGACTGGGTCACATCAATGCGACACGACTAGCTAAGTTACATAAGGATGGATATTTGAAACCATTTGAATTTTCATCTTATGACACTTGCCAGTCATGTCTCAAAGGCAAGATGACCAAAACTCCGTTTACGGGACACGGAGAAAGAGTTACCGAACTCTTGGGACTAATACATAGTGATGTATGTGGTCCCATGTCTACTCATGCCAGGGATGGTTCTTCGTACTTCATTACATTCACTAACGATCTCTCAAGATACGGACATGTGTACTTGATAAGACACAAGTCTGAAGCTTTTGAGAAATTTAGAGAATATAAACAAGAAGTCGAAAACCAAACCGGAAAAAGTATTAAAATCCTTCGATCTGATCGAGGAGGTGAATACTTGAGCAATGAATTCCTGGACTTCCTAAAAGAGAATGGGATTCTCTCTCAGCTGACTCCTCCATATACACCACAGCACAACGGTGTATCAGAACGGAGGAACCGCACCCTATTAGATATGGTGCGCTCTATGATGAGCACAGCTGAGTTACCTATTTCCTTCTTGGGGTATGCGCTTGAGACAGCCATACATCTATTGAATATGGTCCCCACCAAATCTGTGCCTACCACTCCATATGAGATATGGAAAGGAAAGAGACCAAGTCTTAACTATGTTAAGATATGGGGTTGTCCATCCTATGTCAAACGACAAAATCCGGACAAACTCGAGGCACGGTCTGTTCTATGCAAATTTGTAGGATATCCCAAGAATTCTCAAGGGTATATCTTCTACCACACTGAGGAACAAAGAGTGTTTGTTTCTCGGCATGCCACCTTTTTAGAAAAGGAATTTCTTGAAAAAGAGATTAGTGGTCATGAGGTAGAACTGGAAGAGGTACCAGCTGCAGAAGCTACAACAGAAGATCTGGTGGAACCAGAGGATTCCGTAGTTCTCAATGAACCCCAGCCACTCCGCCGATCTAGTAGGGTTCCTCGCCAACCTGAGAGATACTACGGTTTTCTCATGGATGGTGGGAGCGAGGATTGCATCATGGATGATGATGACCCAACTAGCTTCGAGCAGGCCATCACGAGTAGGGACTCAGTGAAATGGCTGGATGCCATGCGGTCCGAGATGGAATCCATGTACACCAACAAAGTATGGACTTTGGAAGTTAATTCTGAAGGGGTAAAACCCATTGGGAGCAAGTGGATCTTCAAGAAAAAACTTGGTATAGATGGGAAAGTGGAGACTTTCAAAGCTAGACTTGTTGCAAAGGGTTTTCGTCAAAGACCAGATGTGGATTATGACGAAACCTTTTCTCCAGTGGCTATGCTTAAATCCATCCGGATCATGCTTGCCATCGCTGCATATCATGATTACGAAATCTGGCAAATGGATGTTATGACCACCTTTCTAAATAGTGATTTAGAAGAGTGCGTGTACATGACTCAGCCAGAGGGCTTCGTAAACAGTGGGAGCAGCGGGAAGGTGTGCAAGCTGCTTAAATCCATTTATGGATTAAAGCAAGCATCGCGAAGTTGGAACATCTGCTTTGACGTCGTTATTAAAGAGTTTGATTTCGTCAAAAACCCAGATGAACCTTGTATCTACAAGAAGGTGGCAGAGAGTAAGGTTGTCTTCCTCGTATTGTACGTGGACGACATACTCTTGATAGGAAATGATATTCCTATGCTGCAATCGGTCAAGCTCTTCTTATCACAAAGATTCTCAATGAAAGATCTTGGTGATGCCTCCTGCATATTGGGAATCAGGATCTATAGAGATAGATCCAAACGGATATTGGGATTGTCCCAATCCAGGTACATTGACACCGTACTAAAGAGGTTTAGTATGGAAGAATCCAAGCGTGGGAACTTGCCCACGATCTCTGGAGTCACTCTCTCCAAAGAGATGTCTCCCAAGACTGATTTGGAGAGAGCTCGCATGGAAGGGATACCCTATGCTTCGGCTGTAGGCTCTATCATGTACGCGATGCTATGTACCAGACCCGATATAGCATACTCACTAAGTGTAGTGAGCAGGTATCAAGCTGATCCTGGAGAGAGTCACTGGACAGCTGTGAAGAGCATTCTCAAGTACTTACGAAGGACTAAAGGGATGCTCTTGGTGTATGGTAACGGGGAACTCCAAGTGGAGTCCTTTACCGATTCGAGCTTCCAGAGTGATAAGGACGACTCTAAGTCGCAGTCGGGATTTGTCTTTACCCTTTACGGAGGGGCGGTTAGCTGGAAGAGTTCCAAGCAGGAAACCGTGACAGACTCGACAATGGAGGCTGAATACATCTCTGCCAACGATGCTGCCAAAGAGGCTGTCTGGATCAAGAAGTTCATTACTGAACTTGGAGTGGTTCCATCCATTGAGCATCCAATACCTTTGTATTGCGATAACAATGGAGCGGTGGCTTTGGCCAAGGAACCCAGGTCCCATCAGCGATCCAGGCATATTCTGAGGCGGTATCACCTGATCCGGGAGATAGTAGATCGCCGGGAGATCGAGGTCAGGAGGGTTGACACGAAGAACAACACGGCGGATCCACTCATGAAGGCCATTCCCCAGATACAGTTTGAGAGACTCTTCGGGATGCTCGGTATGCGATACTACAGCAGCTGGCCCTAGTGCAAGTGGGAGATTGTTAGTTGTATGTATGCCCTAGAGGCCAGTATTGTACAGATGATGTATATTATATTGGATGCTTGGACATATATAGAGATGACTTTCTTGCTCGATATGATAGTATGCTATCTGGTTGCTCTTTATCTTAACATGTACACTTGTCTCTTTAAACTGTCTTATAGTTACATGTTGGTAAAGCCCTTAGGATGTGTACTTGACTACCTGGACTATGATGCAGATCATACTAGTGGGGACATGGTAGTCCATAAGTACATCCTTCAAGGTCCCTAGTCGTGGGTGTATCGAGACGAGGCATCGATATACCAGTGTAGACTAGCATATACGCCTCTCGACCCATGAGATGGGCGATGGATGATCCCATATCCATTGGTGTTTGACATCAGAGATGGTATACGGGTGCTCAGTGGAGACTGGGTACACTGGACGGACTCGCCGAGAACTACCAGATAGTATTATACCTCACGTCAGATGGCAGTTCTCAGGTGACACTTGTACAGGTTAATCTGCAGACCCGAGATCGTCATAGAGTCT
Organism: Agapanthus africanus; assembly: GCA_030015575.1. Classification (NCBI taxonomy): domain Eukaryota; kingdom Viridiplantae; phylum Streptophyta; class Magnoliopsida; order Asparagales; family Amaryllidaceae; genus Agapanthus; species Agapanthus africanus. Next base: position 597,506,091 of record CM057339.1, read on the forward strand.
TATGTGATTCCCACTGTGCTTTGATCTCCACCTTACCACGTCCATGAGGGCGTACAAAACGGTGGTCTTTGGGTACAGTCCCGAGTCACATGGAGGCAATGAGCGATAGGAGGGGTTTCGTCTCTCCCGGTATTGGGGGTTAATGTTGCGCTGTGCTCGATTGGCCGTAACAGGGAAGTCCCTGGCCAGGGATGATCAGAGATTTACTGGTAAGTGTTACCAGTAGTTTCTCGACCCGTTATGAGCCTCACATCGGCACGACTTATCGGTTATTGGCGTCTGACGTTTACCACCCCTAGACTTGATATGCGACATATCAGACGAATAGACCGGACTGTACGGTAAGTGTTACTGGTTGGATTCACAGGAGTGTGAGCGGGCTAGCTCATCGATCTTCTGATCGCTCAATACCCGGATGGCCGTTACGTTTAGCAGACCGCTTGCGGCTTGTGGGTGCTTGATATGATCATCATCTACTACCGGCGTATTGACGAGTCTTTAGAGTCCTACACAGAGGTTTCCTGCCTCAAGCGAAACGAAATAGGAGCGCATATGAGATATGTGCAGGACCGAGAATAATGCGTGTATGTGATACCGTATTCAATTCTCGCGATGAATGTATCGATTGGTTATATACGATATAACCTAGATATCGAATCAAGGATTGATTCGATAAGCCGATACATAGGATACTAGTCGGTTATATGCGATATGACCGGATCGTTAAATCAAGTGTTGATTTAATGATTTAATGTATAATTATATATTTGATATATTACTTTGCATTAGCTAGTATTAGTTCACTTTAAATGGATATTCTCACTTGATGTGCAAGTTGTATATGTGATATACTTTTGTGCACATGTTTGTATCATGTTTGATGATGCTTGCTCATTTGGTTAAGTGTAAAGAATTAAACCATGGTTAAGAGATGATTAGGGTTTTGCTTTTTCATTTATTTATTTGTTTATTTATTTAAAAAGATTATGATAAGAATGGTGGCTTTCTTTGTTTCTAGTTGAAGCTTCATGAAGCTTTGACTTCTTAACCATTCTTGTCTTCATGCTTAACCCTAACCCATCCAAGTAACCATGGTCTATTCTCTACACTCAACCTTAGTTAGTATATGATAAGTATTCATTTATTTTTTCAATGGGAATTAACTTTTATCATATTCTAGCTTCATCTTCTTCTTCATCTTCAAAAGAAAAAGCTTAAGTCCATTAATGGCAACTTGAGCTAAAGAGTGAGAAATCCAATTCTAAAGTGAACCCACCTCCTATTTCTTCATCCTCTACCTCTTGCCAAGTGGTTTTGGGTGTTTTCTTCACAAGTTTCACAACTTGGTGAAGTTGGAGCTTGAACTTGTGATGCCTCGACGTAGATCATCTTCGGCACGAAGCCGACGACCTAGCTCGCCCATTTCTCCGATGAAGCCGACGATTGAGTTCGGGATTCGAGATGAACAGCGAGAGGACGCCTACGTGGAGCTAAGGAAGTGGAGAAACGGATCTACAAAGGTTGTAGCCTCTCTCCTTTAGTTAAGTCGTTAACTAGTTTAATGTTTCGCCTAGATTTCTAGCCGACGATCCGTATTAGGGTTTCTCGGCACCCATAAAATTTAGAATTGGCATGGTTGATGCCTTGTGAGACCTATATAGTGTGCCTAGGAACCCTACAAATTCTATATCCGTTCCCTTTAAATAGTGAACCGTCCTCCGGGTTTTCTAGGTCGACCGCACCGTGCGGATATACGGTGCGTACCAAGCATGGCCCTTTCCATCGAGATCTGAGCTTGCCGGGATGGAAATGTAACCGAGTGTCGTAAGGAAAACCTGTTGACCAGGTTTGAAAGTTTTGCGTATAAGGTGTTTATCGTGGAACACCTTCATTCGGCTTTTGACGATTATAGCATTCTCGTAAGCTTCATCCCAAAGCTCGTTTAATTCGTTCAACTGCATCTTTCATCTCCTAGAGATATATTCAACTCTTTTATTGCCCAAAATGCTTTATGCTCTATTTCAACTAGAAGGTGGAAAGCCTTTCCATAAACAAGCCTATATGGAGACATGCCAAGATCGGTCTTATAGGAAGTTCGGAATACCCAAAGGGCATCAACAAGTTTTGACGACCAATCTTTACGGTTTTTGGAAACCGTTTTCTCCAATATCTGTTTAATCTGCCGATTCGAAATCTCGGCTTGTCCACAAGTTTGGGGATGATAGGCCATTGACAGCTTGTGAGTAATAGAGTATTTTCGCATTAATGACTCGAAAGTCTTATTACAAAAGTGAGATCCATTATCGCTGATAATAGCGCGAGGATGCCCAAACCGAGAAAAAATGTTTTCTTTGATAAATCTAACGACAATCTTGTTGTCATTAGTTCGGCTGGACACAGCCTCGACCCATTTAGAAACATAGTCAACAGCGAGTAGAATATACATGTTCCCAAAAGAGTTGGGAAATGGTCCCATAAAGTCTATCCCTCAAACATCAAAAAGTTCAACAACTATTATTGGTTGGAACGGCATTTCATTTCTCCTAGATATCCGGCCCAAGTGTTGGCACCGGGAGTATGTCTCGCAGTACTCATGTGCATCTTTAAAAAGTTGTGGCCAGTAGAAGCCACACTGCAAGATCTTTTCTGCTGTATTTTTAAGGCCAAAATGCCCGCCACACGCTTGATCGTGGCAGAATGAAACCACGCTCTTAAACTCATTGTCGGGGACACACCGACGAATAATTTGGTCGGGACAGTATTTGAATAGATATGGTTCATCCCAGTAAAAATGTTTTACCTAAGATAGAAATCTGAGTCTGTCCTGATTCGACCATTCGTTTGGTATAAGTCCGGTGTCCAAATAATTTACGATATCTGTGATCCAAGCTTCACATGACACAGTTAAGAGCTGCTCATCTGGAAAAACGTCTTTAATACGAATTTGAAGTGTAGGCGAAGAAGGGAGGCGTGAAATATGGTTGGCGACTACGTTTTCGCATTCTCTCTTGTCTCTGATGACAAGGTCAAACTCTTGTAGTAAGAGGATCCAACGTATCAGCCGAGATTTAGCATCCTTCTTCGCGAAAAGATGGCGAAGAGCTGAGTGGTCAGTGTAAACGATGCCTGGAGAGCCGATTAAATAGGGCCTGAACTTTTCTAATGCAAATACAACAGCTAAGAATTCTTTTTCAGTTGTTGTGTAATTTAATTGGGCCTCGTTTAAGATTCGGCTAGCGTTATAAGTTACATGCGGCATTTTATTTATGTGTTATCCAAGGACAGCACCAATAGCGAAATCAGATGCATCGCACATAATTTCAAATGGATGCGTCCAGTCAGGAGATGAAAGAATGAGAGCGGAAATAAGTGAGTTTTTCAATGACCCGAACGCCTTCATACAGTTTGAGTCAAAATCAAAAGTGGCATCCTTGGACAACAAAAGAGTCAAGGGTCTGGCTATCTTGCTAAAATCCTTGATGAACCGTCTATAGAAACCGGCATGGCCAAGGAAGGCTCGAATGTCTCGGACGCATTTAGGAGGAGAAAGATTGGAGATGACTTCAATCTTAGCTTTATCTACCTCAATGCCATTTTGCGAGATAATATGTCCTAAGACAATACCTTCTCGTGCCATAAAGTGGAATTTCTCCCAATTTAGAGTGAGGTTCTTATCCCTACACCGGGTAAGAACTGCGTCTAAATATAGCAAACACTCATCAAAGGAGTCGCCGAAAATGGAGAAATCATCCATAAAAATCTCCAAGAATTTTTCCACCATGTCTGAAAAAATGCCCATCATACACCGCTGGAAAGTAGCGGGTGCATTGCATAACCCAAAGGGCATGCGACGGTAAGAAAACGTACCGAAAGGACAAGTAAATATGGTCTTTTCTTGGTCCTTTTCGGCGATGGGAACTTGATTATAGCCGGAGTAGCCATCCAAAAAGCAATAAAATTCATGCTCAGCCAATCGTTCTAGCATTTGGTCAATAAAAGGTAATGGAAAGTGGTCTTTCCGTGTCGCGGTGTTGAGTTTTCTATAATCGATGCAAACTCTCCACCCAGTTTGGGTACGAGTAGGTATTAACTCATTCACCTCATTAGTTATGACCGTTATGACCGATTTCTTTGGGACAACGTGAATAGGGCTAACCCACTGGCTATCAGAGATAGGGTAAATGATACCACTATCAAGACATTTTACAATCTCCTTTTTAACAGCCTCTTTCAAGATAGGGTTTAGTCGTCTCTATGGATCACTTACTGGCTTGGCATCATCCATCATATGAATATGATGTTCAACTATTAGGTGACTGATCCCCTTGATGTCCGCCATAGTCCTGCCAAAAGCTTGCCGATTGTTTTGTAAGACCATTAAAGGGCTTTCTCTTGCTCAGGGGCTAGATAGGCCGAGATGATAACGGGAAGGGTCACATTCTCACCTAAGTAAGCGTATTTAAGGTGAGACGGCAATAGCTTAAGTTCGAGTTTTGGAGGTGAAACAATTGAAGGTAAAATTGGTGAAACTGTCTCAAACTCGAAGGATTCCAAGAGAGGTTCGAAGCGAGTGTAAGAAACCGAGTCGAATGGTTCAGCTAACTCATTCGAAAATTCAAAGGATTCGAACTTGGGTGGTGATTCTTCAAAATCGTTCGAAAAAGTGAAACACTCGTAATCGTTATCGGGTGTGAAATCTATGTCAGATTCAAGGAGGAACGCACTATTGGCATCAAAATTGTTGTGATCGAACAGAAATTTTTCGAGCTCACAGTCCTCCTGAGTGATCTCTTGGATCGAGAAAACATCAAGTATATTAGCATTAGGCTCGGAGGGCTAATTCCCCAACTTAAAAATGTTGAGCTCAATTGTCATATTTCCAAAAGATAGGTTCATCGAACCATTTAGACAATTGATCACTGCATTAGAAGTTGCAAGGAATGGTCGACCTAGTATCACTGGAATTTGACTCCGGGGGTTAGCTACAGGCTGTGTGTCCATAACAATGAAATCAACGGGGAAAATGAAGTCCCCTACTTTAATCAACACATCCTCTAACTCACCCTTAGGATGGGTGATGGATCGGTCGGCCATTTGGAGAGTACAATGTGTGGGTTTCAGCTCTCCAACACCTAATTGTTCATATACTGAATAAGGAAGCAAATTAACACTGGAACCAAGATCAAAAAGTGCGCGGTTGATGTTCTTATCCCCAATAGTTGTTGAAATTGTAGGACAGCCAGGGTTCTTTCGTTTTTGAGGTAAAGGTTCGGTAAGAGCATCACTTACTGCACTAGCCAAGAAAACTTTCTTGGGTACCTGTGATTTCCTCTTCTTGGTGCATAAGTCCTTAAATATTTTAGCGTAAGAAGGGACTTGTTGGATTGCATCCAAGAGAGGTATGTTAATGCTAACCTGTTTAAATAACTCCATAATCTTCTCCATTTGCGGAGTTTGTTTATTGTATCTCAACCTGTTTGGAAATGGAATATTTCAAAAATTTGTTGAGTCCAATGTTTGTGGAGTAGATTGCGGAGTTGGAACGGATCCCAGTGTTGGTTTTTTCGTGGAGTGAGGTGTGGGTCCGTTCGAATTAGTAGAAGAAGTAGAGCCTTGTGAAGATTGAAGAACAGGCTCTGAAGAAGATGAAGAAGCGGCGGCCGGGGTGTTATTATTATTGCTAACGTTGTTGTGCAATACCTTTCCAGATCCCAATGAAGTCACTGCACTCACATTATGATTTTTTTGTTCATGAGCAACATGTGCATTTTGTGTGTGACAAGGATTTGGCAGTGGTTGAGATGGAAGTTTTCCATTTTCTCGCTCGCTTAGAGCAGCATTCAGTTGTGCAATTTGAGCTTCAATGGTTTTGATGCTTTGCTCATGTGATACAGTGTGTTGCACCAAAGACTGAATGGAAGACTGGATGTTGGCTGAGGATTGTGTAGATTGTTTTAAAAACGCATCCAGACTTCGTTCTAGCGAGGAAACCTTATCGTTATTTGGTTGAACAAAATTATTTTGTGGAAAAGAGTTGTTTGGTTCAAAATTGTTCATTTGATTTTGGTAAGGTTGGGGTTGGAAAGGTTGCTGATATTGAGTTTGTTGAGTGGCTTGTTGTTTTGGAGGAGGCCTTTGAAAATTGTTATTGCCTTGGAATTGTTGTTGATTTTGATTCCAAGCAAAATTGGGGTGGTTCCTCCAACCGGGATTATAAGTTGATGAGTATGGATCATTTCTTTTTCTCTGCTGAAAGGCAGCATTGGCTTGATCCTTGAGCAGGTGGGTTGTAAGGACGCTCTTCGGTCAAATGGGACGGATCCGAACAACAAGCGCATATAGTGCGAGGGGGTAAAGCGGGAACAGGAGAAGGCAATGAGAATTTGCTCTCAATTGCTTCTAGTTTACGTGTAATCGCAGCCATTTTGGCTTTCATTGCAATTGACATGTCAAGTTGATGAACACCTGCCCTAGACGAACCGGATGAAGTAGATGAAGTGGATAAAGCGGTTTGTCTAGTGCTTTCCCACTGAAGCGTTTGTTCAGCAAGATCTTCGAGAAATTGCCAAGCTTCCTCGTCAGATTTTGTAAGAAGTGACCTTGACAAATGGTTTCCAACAACTGCTTAGTTGCTGGGTTCGGTCCTTCGTATAAAGTTTGGCAAAGTAGCCATCTCTCGATACCGTGGTGAGGGCACTGAAGAAGAAGGTCCTTAAATCTTTCGAAACACTTCCAAAAAGGTTCGGAAGGAAGCTGGGAAAATTGATTAGTTTCATTTCTAATTCTCGCGGTCTTGTGGTGTGGGTAAAAGTTTTTAAGAAAAGCCTTAACAAACTCTTCCCAACTTTTTATGGAATGCGATGCTGTACTATATAGCCGCTTTTCAGTTAGGTCACATAAAGTGAATAGAATGACATGTAGCCTTATAGCATCATCGGAAAGTTTGGTGATCTTCATCATTACGTGTCACGACCCGCCCCCAATACAGAGAGTATTGTCCGCTCTGGCCGAAGCCACACGGTTTTGTCCTTTGGAGTGAATCGGACCCGACCAAGGGCCACTTCCCAGGAGGTCACCCATCCCAGGACTTCCCTGGCCCGAGCACGCTTAACTACGGAGTTCTCCAAACTCCGCAGTTCCGATTCATCCAAAAGGCGCCTCTGGATTGAAGAGGGGTATTGTAACATTTTCAAAAATATAAAATATTAATTTTGGGAATTTTTATTATTTAATATTATTTTATTGATTATTTTAATATTAAATGCAAATAAATAGGAAAAATGTTAGAAAAATTATGAAAAATTATGGAAAATTCTAAAATAGGGTAAATTAGTGAATTATGACATTTTTAAGTTTTTGTGATTAATTTGACGCTAATTTAGTGCTAATCGCGATTAAAATCGCTAATCGGGTTTTTTGGCAATTTGGTGCAAAACTTGCACATATCACATTTTCTCACACTTATGCATTTTCTTTCATGATATTTGGGGTTCACTATTGGTGTGAGAAGGTTTAGGGATTTAAAAGAAAAGGGAAAAGAAAAAGGAAAAGAAAAGAATATAGAATGAGGGTAGGTGAGAGAGAGAGGCATGGGACTTTGACTTATACCCTTAGCCATTTCTCCTCATTTGTTTCCTCCCTCATCTTGTGCTCTTGCTGCTGCTGCTCCTTTCCCCCCCTTCCTCCCCTCTTCAACTCCTCTTTTCATCTCACTAACAACCCCAAAACCATATATCGGTTTCATTAAAAATGTGCACAAGCTCGAGATCTACAAGATGGACTAAGAAAACATGGATTTGGCCACTAGAGGGCAACTCAAGAAAGTTTTTGAGTTGCCAAGTGAGGTAATTTCTGAACCATTAGCTCAATTATAGCCTTTCCTATAACCCCATGTTAAGATTATATCGATATTGTGTGATATTATGGACTTGATGAAAACCTAGTTAGGGTTTGAGAGAAACTTGAGTTGTAATGTGAAATTGAGCTCAGTAGAGGACTTGTAAACACCCTAGTGCATGAATTGGAACCCAAAACCTGAAGCTAGAACCAGAAATACGGATTTTAGAAACCGATATCGGGGAAATTGTGTAATCTGTGCAGGTTAATTTGAATCTGCTATCACCCCGAGGACCCTAAAATGATATTGAGTGGAAATCGAGATGTGCAGGCACCATAGAGGCAACACCCCAAACCCTAGCCCCCAACTCTTCCGTACGGCCGCCAATTTTGCTCTTCTGGCCGCCAATTGCGGCCTGGGTCCCACCTTTTTGTCTCGTATTGGTTCTGTAGCTCCTACATTGTTAGTTTAGGCCCCTGGTATATATAGATTTGTATAAACTGATCTAGGGTAGAATCTGGGACACATTTCATGAGTTGCTGTTTTGGACTTTAGTTTCCGTATTCCGTATTTTCATTTCTGCATTGATGTGTTTCGTTTTACCTCGACTATTTGGCGTTTATACGACGATATAGAGGACTTATATGTGGTTTTGAAGGCGTGCCATAGGTTCTCACCTATAGGCCCCCTTATCGTATCGTTTTGGATTTCATGCGCCGTTTTAGCTTGGATTTGGTTTTAATGCGCATATACGATATTTGATGTGTAGGTACCCATGAAGACTTCGGGACGACAAGCAATTGCGTGGTGATGTCCGCAAATGATGTTTCAGGTGAGTAGATTATATCTACAGGGGGAAGTCGGGTGGATGGCGTATAGCACCCCCGCAGTCCGTAGCTAGTGTACTATATATGGTGGTTATATGATAGTTATAGTGTGTTGTAGCTTTGTGATAGGTGTTTTATGGATAGTTAGGGTTAGTAGTGACTAGTGTAGTTCATAGTCGCGAACCTAGGGTAGAATTGCACCTACACACACACCCTTGCATATTACTTGTATATCTCTTATACCTACCCTTGATGGATGATATTTGATGACGTTGGTAATGAGTCGATAATGTGGGCTTGATGACGTGAGATCGGTGATTGGATACGATTCATTGTGGGATATGACTTGTGATTTCTTGCGGGCTTGGGATATGTGCTTACCCCGCATGCATTCTTCACTGATGGTATCGTTTGGTGCTAGGCATAGAGTAGTACCCCAGACTATGTGATCTGATGATAGTGATACCTGTTATGTGATGAGATAGTGAGATGTTGACCCGTACCCAGCTATTGGGATGCCGTACGATGATTACCGTACGAGCCGATATTGATGATAGATCCGCACTCATAACTCGAGGATATCTTATGATATGACATTGAGGCGAGATCACCGACTATATACCTTTATATATGTATCGACTCAGATTTAGGCGGTTTCCATACCCCTCCAGACTTGCATGATACTTAGATCAGTAGATGTTAGATTAGACCAGAGTCATACCTATTTCAAAACTAACGAATCGGGAATATTGCAAGATAGGAAAAAGGGGATTCTACGGATATTTTCAAATGTGTAGTGTCTATTTTCTAAACACCGTAGCCCTTGTTTTACCAAAGACCCCGATTCGTCTTATTTCAAAAGGCAAGGTTGCATGCTATAGCTTTTGAGTTAGATTCTTCACTATTGCGTTGCTTATTTCGATTGCACCTGTTTATACTGTTTGCATGGCATCACTTGTGCTTATTGTTATATTGCCATCATGCTGTTAGGACACCAGCACCATTATCGATGATGCGTATGTTCCACGTACACTGATTGCCGGCTCACACACTTCATCATCGATAATTGCTATGCCACTACACTGTAGTACTGCTGCATTCATGGTATGATTCCCGCATAGCATATTGTACACATAGACCTGATCATCTTATTGTAGCTCATTTATATGTGACATGACTTGATACTCACATTGATACATATGTCACATCTGATCAACTTATTGTAGCTCATTTATATGTGACATGACTTGATACTCACATCGATGCTTATCTCACATCTGATCATCATATTGTAGCTCATTTATATGTGATATGACTTGATACTCACATTGATGCTTATATCACATCTGATCATCATATTGTAGCTCATTTATATGTGACATGACTTGATACTCACATTGATGCTTATATCACACCTGATCATTACATTGTAGCTCATCTATATGTGACTTGACATGATATTTATGTTTGACGCACATATCATATCAGATTAGTGACTTACATTCTGGTTTGGATTATATGTGATTTCTGGATTTGGGAACCGTGGCTATTTCAAATATGTAATCATTTAAAAACCCGGTTCCCTTGATATGATATTTCGGTGCGTCCACCATGTGTTTTCTCGGTGCTAGAGTGATATATAAAAACCCGAATCGAGGAGGCGGTTGAGGCCGATTATGGGTACATGGTGGACCCGGTATGGTACCCCGGGGCGAGAACGGTTTCGCTGTGTGATAGACGGTGAGCCCGGCAGAGGGACTACTACCTACCGGTGATTGTACTTGAGCTCGGCGGATATCTGGAGGATTCCGACCGGAGCCCAGAGATGGACATGGGTTGACTCGTACTGCCGGGGCCGAGGGCCGATACCGCAGACGGAGCCCCATATGGATGAGGATTTACGTGTCGATGCTTGGCACGGGTTTCATGATGTTTTACCATGATGTTGTTTATATCCTCATATTGCATACATGATGTTTATTGTCATTGGGTGACGGGTGGACGGGTTCCACGCATATACCGACATAGATCATATACAGACATGGATCATATACAGACATGGATCATATGCAGATATGGATCATATACATACAGACTGGATTTACACATATCATACTTCATTTGTATATATAACAGGGTATGAGGGCGCTGTTATATATACCCTTACACCAATATTAGTGGTATGGGACGCTAATATATGTGTATTGATATCACTTGATACTTCATCATATTTACTTCATACAGCATACCTTATACTGATGACATGTTATTACCTGAGTACTTGGCACCACATACCTATTTAGATGTTACCTTGCCACCTTATCACACTCAGATGTACTCTTGTGGATTATATTACTGATTGTTGACTTAGGTTTATGTCTTGCATTCGGTTTCTGCTTGTAGATGTTTCTATTCACGAGTTGGCAACTCACCCCCGTTGTGCCACAGTTCTTGCAGGTTCTGCCGTACAGGTTCTATTGCGGCATTTCTGGCACACTACTTTCTTGCGGGTGGTTTGCTTTTGGTAGGTGGATTCTTTTGCATCAAGAACCACCCTTGTATTTATTTATTTCATTGTATCTAGAAATTGTCCATCAACCAAAACTTGTATATTCTTTCAGACCTAGACTTTAGTGATGTATTATTCGACCTTAGAGTCGCGCTTAGTAGTATTGCGGTTTCTTGTTGCTTGAGCTTTCTTTTGGGTTTGATCCTCGCCACTTGGCGTTGTATATTATTGTTGCATGTGTGGTTGTGACCGTCTATTGACGAAGAGCTAGCTCCCGCTTGGGGACGCCTTTATCATTGCATATATATATTGTTATCTTTGTTGTGCCCTATTCGGGGCCAGTTTTACAAAAGAAACTCTGCCGAAATTTTTAGAAAAGACTGTACTGTTTTAAAATGCACATTCGGCTTAGTATTTAAAAACATTGATTTTCAAGCATGTAGTTCTTTACTTATTCTTAAAAAGGGTTTTAGATTTCTGGGTTTTCGGCTTACTTAGTCGCGTTACGCCTGTAGACGTTACGTGGTTAAGTGCCGGTCACGGGCCAAACTTTGGGTCGTGACAGGTATAATTCCATTTATAGTTCAGATCGTATAACCCTTCGAAAATCGTTTAGGCAGTTTTTCGGTAATCGGCTAATTTTTCGGCTTTTTCCGTAAAAAGTCAAAATAGGTATTTTTCATTGTAGACCTAATTATACAAAATTTAGATAAGATATTACTATAATTTTGTCACTAAAATGTCACTTATAATTTTCTCGTTAAATAAAAAAAAATTCGTAATTAATTATTTTTTTATTATTTTAAGCCTTTTTAAATACATTAAATTAGGGATAAATACAAATTTAATTAGGTAAATTTAATAATTAGGAATCTTTATAAGCTAAAATATGGTGTTAATAAAATTATATCATGACTTGCAAACTTTTGGTTTTAGGGTTGGAAATTTAATGGAAAAATGATGTAAAATGAGGTCTTTTTTGTAAATTGTTGATGTGAAAGCATTAAATGATAACATGGGGTGTTTATTGACCTAGAAACTTCTCCAAAAATCCACAAACTCCCTCCCTTACCTGCTGGCCGACCCCCTTTGCTGCAGAATTCCCTCACTTCTCACTTCTTTTTGTTTCAATTTCCTTGCTAAAATTCAATGAAAATTCACAAATTTCCATCTCCATTCAAAGCCAAACCTTAATCCAATCTCTCTTCAACCCAAATTAGTTCAAAAACTTGATGAAAGGAGGCTTCTTGGTGACTTGATCAAGATAGGGTTCAAGCTTGTGAGGTGAAGATTCTAATCTTTTTGTTAACTTGTAGTTTAAATATGCTAGAATTGAAATTTGAAGTATTAGTTTAGTAGTAAATGTTTGTTTAGGAAAATCAAGAGAAGGATTTGATTTTTAAATTAGGGTTTGTAGCATGGTGGTTGGATTGAAGTTAGGGTTTTGTTATCTAATTGATTGGAGTGGTTAATTGTGTAACGTTATGCTCGCTAAATCGACAAAATTGCGATGTTTGTATCGAATCGGTAAGCAAATTGCTTACTAGATTTTTACAAAATTAGAATGCGATCAAATTGCATTATGTTAGCGATATAATTAGCTTCGTATAGGGCTTTTAGAGTGCGCGAACGCGGGGTTTCGTCTAGTCGGGTAGTAGTTTTGTCGATTTCCCCGAAATGACGATTCTAGTTAAGGGTTAGCGATTTTCGTGCGTTTTCCCGCGCACCGAGTGCATGTTATGTTTAATTCGAGAGCGCCGATAATTGTATATTGTGACTTGCATCGTATTAGGTTTTGTAATCTTATGCTTGGTGTTGTGTAAATATAGGATCGGTCGGGGAAACATCGGACACGGCACGTAAAGGCAAGGCGGTGGTCGGATCGGATTAGCGGGGATTTCAGGTGGGTAGATGTATTCATCTATGGGGGAATCGTCTGAATGGCGCGAGGTGCCCCCCCTAGTTAGGATTACCCTACTTTTTGCATGATTTATTTTGTTAGCTAGCTTATCCATTCTTGTACACTGCATACCCTTATAGCGAACAGTATATTAGATTGCATAGACATTCATCTATACTTATGCGATAACACTTCGTAGGACACGAACACCGTTACCATTGGCATCTGCTGTACGCGCACTATTCATGTGACACACACGCCTTTGGTAATTGCCATGCCACGTGCACCATAGAACCTGTTTAACTTAGTATCGCCACTTGCATTCATACATGATATATGAACTTTGCATAGCTTGCTTATACCTCGCATTATAATCATATTTACATAGATTCTATCCAAAATTCACATCATATACATTGATATCATAGACATTTATTATATTTAACATGTGGACACTATGATTTTCTTGAGGATTTCAGTTTTTCTGTGATTTCTGGATTTTTGGGGAAAACCGCAAGAATTTAACAAAAGCTTGTATTTATCATTTTTAAAACAAAGTTGCGGTTTTCTCGTGATGTATGTGTCGTCCACCATGAGTTTTCATGTTTTCTGTTGGATTTCGAGACCCGATTCGAGGAGTGGATGAACCGTCTCGGGTACATGGTGGGTCCGGTATGGTACACCGGGGCAAGAAGATCGAGTTGTAGACGATGAGCCTGGCAGGGGAAGACTACCTACCGGTGATGTCTGGCGCGGCGGATATCCGGAGGATACCGACCGTTGTCGTGAGATTTATGATATGGGCCGATCCGGACTGACGGAGCCCGATATTGAGACAGATATGATTCCTATTTGGTGTCGATGCTTGACACGGGTTTTCAGATGATTTCTTGATGGTATTTAGCTATTATACAGATATTCATGTTCTAAAGTTAAGAATTCAATACCCTTAGCATTTAAAACACTTAAAGACTTAATAATGACATTGCATACCTGTGCATGCATACTAGAGATATTATATCACATATGGACATGCATGTTGTGGTGCATTGCGTGCATTCTTACGATTGCCTTATTAGATGTTATATTTACTCACGAGCTGGCAACTCACCCCCGTTGTGCCACAGTGTCTTGCAGATCGGACTCATCAGTCTTGTAGCGGCGGCTATCTTATTATCAGCTCCTTTTGCGCAGACTCGCGACATCGCCCGTAGGTGGGTTGCGAGCATATTTTATTTCTTTTGCTATATCATTGTATCTAGTATTCTCCATCTACCACTTTATATTGTATATGCGACCTAGTGATGAGACTGAGAGATTTGTATATTTGTGGTTTCTTTTGGGTCGAGCTCACTTGAGCCGACGTGTGTATTGTGGTATTTTGCGTTTCTTTTATGCTCTTTTCTTGATGTGGTTATTATATTGCATGTGGTTGTGATCCGCCTTGGGCGAAGAGCTAGCTCCCGCTTGGGGATGCCATTTTATGATTACAGGTTTATTATCTTGTTGTACCCATTTTGGGGGATAGAAAATACAGAGGAGACTCTGACGAAATTTTCAGAAATTTATGATGTTTTTAAAAAGGGATTCTTTGCAACTTAATTGATTTGAAAAATCGTTTTCATTAAAGGTTTTCCTTCACTCTCTTTTGATTTTGATTTAGATTCTTCTGGGCTTTGGCTGACTTGGGTTACGGTATGCCTTTAGACGTCTCGTAATCTAAGTGCCAGTCGCGTTCCGTACTTTCGGGTCGTGACAAAGTTGGTATCAGAGCGTAGGTTTTACCTTTCTGAGTGTAGGACGACCTTGGTAGATGGAGTAGGTGACTTAAGCAGAGTGGCGTAGCATGGGTATGATCCGCGGCATACTTACGATACGGTACTCCGCCTAAGTGACCTTAGGACATAATTGCTTGTATTTCCTTTCTTGATTCCTTGCATTCCTTGATTCAATTGCAATGTCCTTATCAGTCCTGTTTCTTATTCCAGCTTCGATGCCGCCAAAGACTACGAGAGCTCAGCGGGCTGCCGCTAGGGATGAGATTCGGGCGGGCCCGTCTGAGGCGAGGATCGAGCGGGAGGATACGCCTACCCCTCAGGGTCATACTGATCCGCCTTATCCAGACCGTATTGCCAGATTAGAGGCCGGCATGCAAGAGTTGCGGCAGATGATGGGATCTTTAGTTGAGTCCAGCCGGGCACAGAGATCCGAGGACGTTCCTTCCACCGCACAGACCACGATCGTACCTGCTGCACAGATGGTCACTCCTGCTGCTACTACGGAGACTATACCTGTTTCACTACAGGAGTTCATGAGATTGAGACCTCCAGCTTTTACCGGTACAGATGCGACAGAGGACCCACAGGCATTTCTTGATAGGATGGCTCGGATTTGCCGTTCGTTGAGGTGTTCTGATGATAGATTGGTGGAGTTTACGAGTTTTCGTCTGGAGGGTCTTGCCCAGACATGGTACGACTCAGTAGAGAGAGGCCGAGCTGCAGGTCTACCTTCTATGACCTGGGATGAGTACAGCTGCATTTCTTACCCGTTTTCTTCCGGAGAGTGTTCGAGATGCTCGAGCCCGTAGCTTTGAGTCTTTGCGCAAGACTCCTGGGATGACAGTGTCGGAGTATGATATACAGTTTACCCAGTTGTCTCGATATGCTCCGTACCTAGTCGACACAGAAGAGAAGAGAATAAAGAGGTTTGTACGAGGGCTTGATACACAGCCATTCCTTGCCATCGGCACCCAGCACTTTGATACATACGCAGCCGCAATGGATGCAGCCTTACTTTTGGAGGAGCGTATTTCTGAGACTCCGGTCGTTTCTGGGCCGAAGTGGATCCGTACTGATACGCCAGCTCAGCGGCAGATGGGCAGACACCGCGATAGATTATTTCCGGGAGATGGTGGAGGCAGAGGATTGAGACGAGGTCAGTTATTTGGTTCATATCCACAGACCCAGCAGTCGTCTCCAGGATGTTTTCGGTGTGGGAGTCAGTACCATTGTGTCAGAGACTGTACCATGGGGCGTCAGGGCACGGCGACAGTTCCGCATATGAATTTACCACCATCACCACCTTCTTAGAGAGCTTTACTTCCTACTCCTGATGATGCTTCACGCCAGCCAGATGCTTCTAGAGGCCGTGGGCGTGGCGGTCCGGTTCAGAGAGGACGAGGCGACAGAGGCAGAGGCCGAGGTAGAGGCAAAGCACAGCCAGCTATTAGTGGTGGACAAGCCCGAGTGTTCGCGTTGACTCCTCAGGATGCACAGGCATCCAATGCCGTCGTGACAGGTACTCTGCCAGTATGTTCTTTTGATGCACGGGTATTATTTGATCCAGGCTCCACACATCCCTATGTTTCCACGTATTTTGCACTGAGGTTGGGCCAAGAGTCTTCTCCGTTAGATCAGCCGCTTGTCGTTATTACCCCGGTAGGCGAGTCTTTTGTTGCCCGTTTTGTGTACCGATCGTGTTCCGTTCGTATCGGGGAGAGAGATTCTTCAGTTGATTTGATTCTCCTCGATATGCTTGACTTTGACGTTCTTCTTGGTATGGACTGGCTAGCCACCTGTTATGCATCCGTGGACTGCCGTGAAAAAGCAGTCAGATTCAGTTTTCTTGGTGAGCCTGTTCTTGTTATTCAGGGAGATCGTAGCGCTACCCTTCCCAGCTTGATTTCTTCTCTTCGCGCTGGTCAGCTCTTAAGAAAAGGGTGTCAGGGATTCTTAGCCTATGTTTGTGATACTAGCTCCACAGAGGTTCCGTTGGACCAGGTCCCTGTTGTGAGAGAGTTTCCTGATGTATTCCCTGACGAGCTGCCTGGTCTGCCACCAGAGCGTGAGATTGAGTTCTGTATTAACTTGAACCCCGGCACGGGGCCTATCTCTATACCGCCTTATCGGATGGCCCCGGCGGAGCTGAGAGAACTAAAGGATCAGTTATAGGACTTGCTGGACAAAGGGCTTATCCGACCGAGTGTGTCACCTTGGGGTGCTCCCGTCCTGTTTGTTAAGAAGAAGGACGGAAGTATGCGTTTATGCATTGATTATCGTCAGCTGAACCGGGTTACTGTGCGGAACAGGTATCCCCTACCCCGCATTGATGACTTATTTGATCAGCTCCAGGGTGCAGGGTTTTTCTCGAAGGTTGATTTACGGTCAGGTTATCACCAGTTGCGAGTTCGGAAGGAGGATATTCCGAAGACCGCTTTCCGTACTCGTTATGGTCATTATGAGTTCTTGGTGTTGTCGTTCGGGCTCACCAATGCCCCGGCAGCATTTATGGATTTGATGAACCGTGTATTCAGGCCGTATCTCGATCAGTTTATTATTGTGTTCATTGACGACATCTTGGTTTATTCTCGGAGCCGGGAGGAGCATGAGCAGCACTTACGTATCACCTTGCAGACTTTGAGGGAGCATCAGCTGTTCGCCAAATTCTCCAAGTGCGCATTCTGGTTAGACAGTGTCGACTTCTTGGGTCATGTGGTGACGAGAGATGGCATTTCTGTGGACCCGAAGAAGATCGAGGCAGTTCAGCGTTGGCCTAGACCAGTCTCCGTTACAGAGGTTCGCAGTTTTCTAGGTCTGGCCGGCTATTATCGACGTTTTGTCCAGGATTTCTCCCGCATTGCTGCACCGTTGACCGGGTTGACCCGGAAGGGGGTTCCTTTTGATTGGACCCAGGCATGTGAGGATAGCTTCCAGCAGTTGAAGACTCGTCTGACTACTGCACCAGTGTTAGCATTGCCTTCAGGATCAGGCGGGTTCGTGGTATATTTTGATGCTTCTCGAGTGGGGCTGGGATGTGTGTTGATGCAGCACGACAGAGTTATCGCGTATGCTTCTCGGCAGCTGAGGAAACACGAGCAGAACTACCCCACCCATGATTTAGAGATGGCTGCAGTGGTATTTGCACTTAAGATCTGGAGACATTACCTATACGGTGAGTCGTGCCAGATATTCACTGACCACAAGAGTTTGAAGTATATTTTCCAGCAGCGAGATCTGAATCTGAGACAGCGCCGTTGGATGGAGTTGGTGAAAGATTATGACTGCGAGATTTTATACCATCCGGGCAAGGCGAATGTGGTGGCTGATGCTTTGAGTAGGAGGCCCGGAGGTAGCTTATCTTGTTTGAGCGCAGTACAGATGCAGTCGACGGCGGATTGGCAGGTTTTATGTGATAGCAGAGTGCAGTTCGAGTTTACTCCTACAGGGGGACAGCTGGCCCATTTCAGAGCACGCCCACAGTTACTTGACCGTATCCACGAGGCACAGTCCGGCGATGCCCGTACATTAGAGATTATTGAGCAGATTCGGCAGGGCAGGGTTTCTGAGTTCGTGATTGATGATCAGGGGATACTTCGATTTGGGACTCGACTGTACGTGCCAGATTCAGAGGGACTGAGGCGTGATATTCTCGAGGAGGCACATAGATCAGTATACAGTGTGCATCCAGGTTCCACCAAGATGTACCATGATTTGAGAGAGGTTTACTGGTGGGACGGGATGAAGAAGGATATTACAGACTTTGTGTCCAGATGCCTGACTTGTCAGCAAGTCAAGGCCGAGCACCAGAGGCCAGCCGGCAAGTTACAGCCTTTGCCCATCCCTGAGTGGAAGTGGGAGCAGGTCTCCATGGACTTCGTTGTGGGTCTACCCAGGACCAGTCGAGGGTACGACTCTATTTGGGTGATTGTGGATCGACTGACGAAAGCAGCTCACTTTCTGCCAGTGAAGACCACTTTTGGATTTTCTCAGTACGCCCAGGTTTATATTGATGGGATAGTGCGACTGCATGGTGTTCCGACTTGCATCGTGTCCGACCGTGGCACCAAGTTTACCAGCCGATTGTGGCAGAAACTACAGGAAGTTTTAGGCACCCGATTGAGTTTTAGCACAGCCTTTCATCCGCAGACTGACGGTCAGTCGGAGCGTACTATACAGACTCTTGAGGACATGCTCAGAGCTTGTGTTTTAGATTTCGGTGGTAGCTGGGATCGTCATTTGCCTTTGATCGAGTTTTCCTACAATAATAGCTTCCAGGAGACGATTCAGATGGCACCTTTTGAGGCTTTATATGGGAGGACATGTCGATCGCCTGTATGTTGGACAGAGCTCAGGGAGAGCAGTATTTTGGGGCCGCAGATCGTACAGGAGACGACCAAGAAGATACAGCTGATTCGGGACAGGATGAGAGCAGCACAGAGCAGGCAGAAATCATATGCTGACAGGCACCATCGCCGACTCGAGTTCGCTGTTGGCGATCATGTTTTCCTGAAGGTCTCCCCGATGAAAGGTGTGATGAGATTTGGGCGGAAAGGGAAACTGAGTCCTAGATATGTTGGTCCTTTCGAGATCCTAGAGCGTGTTGGTCCAGTCGCTTATCGGTTAGCTCTTCCGCCTAGCTTCCCCGATGTTCACCCCGTATTCCATGTCTCGATGCTCCGCAAGAACCTTCATGATCCTTCCGAGGCGATTCAGCACCAAACAATCCAGCTAGAGAGTGATCTTTCTTTCACCGAGCAGCCGGTGGTCATTCTGGATCGGCAGGTCAAGAAATTGAGGTCGAAGGTTATACCGTCCGTCAAGGTCCTTTGGCGTGGCCCGAACAGCGAGGAGGTCACCTGGGAGACCGAGGTCGAGATGAGGAAGAGATATCCCCATCTTTTTGAAAGTACGCATAGTTAAATTCTAAATTCGGGGACCGAATTTCTTTAAGGGGGGAAGATTGTAACCCTTCGAAAATCGTTTAGGCAGTTTTTCGGTAATCGGCTAATTTTTCGGCTTTTTCCGTAAAAAGTCAAAATAGGTATTTTTCATTGTAGACCTAATTATACAAAATTTAGATAAGATATTACTATAATTTTGTCACTAAAATGTCACTTATAATTTTCTAGTTAAATAAAAAAAATCGTAATTAATTATTTTTTTTATTATTTTAAGCCTTTTTAAATACATTAAATTAGGGATAAATACAAATTTAATTAGGTAAATTTCATAATTAGGAATCTTTATAAGCTAAAATATGGTGTTAACAAAATTATATCATGACTTGCAAACTTTTGGTTTTAGGGTTGGAAATTTAATGGAAAAATGATGTAAAATGATGTCTTTTTTGTAAATTGTTGATGTGAAAGCATTAAATGATAACATGGGGTGTTTATTAACCTAGAAACTTCTCCAAAAATCCACAAACTCCCTCCCTTACCTGCTGGCCGACCCCCTTTGATGCAGAATTCCCTCACTTCTCACTTCTTTTTACTTCAATTTCCTTGCTAAAATTCAATGAAAATTCACAAATTTCCATCTCCATTCAAAGCCAAACCTTAATCCAATCTCTCTTCAACCCAAATTAGTTCAAAAACTTGATGAAAGGAGGCTTCTTGGTGACTTGATCAAGCTAGGGTTCAAGCTTGTGAGATGAAGATTCTAATCTTTTTGTTAACTTGTAGTTTAAATATGCTAGAATTGAAATTTGAAGTATTAGTTTAGTAGTAAATGTTTGTTTAGGAAAATCAAGAGAAGGATTTGATTTTTAAATTAGGGTTTGTAGCATGGTGGTTGGATTGAAGTTAGGGTTTTGTTATCTAATTGATTGGAGTGGTTAATTGTGTAATGTTATGCTCGCTAAATCGACAAAATTGAGATGTTTGTATCGAATCGGTAAGCAAATTGCATACTAGATTTTTACAAAATTAGAATGCGATCAAATTGCATTATGTTAGCGATATAATTAGCTTCGTATAGGGCTTTTTGAGTGCGCGAACGCGGGGTTTCGTCTAGTCGGGTAGTAGTTTTGTCGATTTCCCCGAAATGACGATTCTAGTTAAGGGTTAGCGATTTTCGTGCGTTTTCCCGTGCACCGAGTGAATGTTATGTTTAATTCGAGAGCGTCGATAATTGTATATTTTGACTTGCATCGTGTTAGGTTTTGTAATCTTATGCTTGGTGTTGTGCAAATATAGGATCGGTCGGGGAAACATCGGACACGGCACGTAAAGACAAGGCGGTGGTCGGATCGGATTAGCGGGGATTTCAGGTGAGTAGATGTATTCATCTATGGGGGAATCGTCTGAATGACGCGAGGCGCCCCCCTAGTTAGGATTACCCTACTTTTTGCAAGATTTATTTTGTTAGCTAGCTTATCCATTCTTGTACACTGCATACCCTTATAGCGAACAGTATATTAGATTGCATAGACATTCATCTATACTTATGCGATAACACTTCGTAGGACACGAACACCGTTACCATTGGCATCTGCTGCACGCGCACTATTCATGTGACACACACGCCTTTGGTAATTACCATGCCACGTGCACCATAGAACCTGTTTAACTTAGTATCGCCACTTGCATTCATACATGATATATGAACTTTGCATAGCTTGCTTATACCTCGCATTATCATCATATTTACATAGATTCTATCCAAAATTCACATCATATACATTGATATCATAGACATTTATTATATTTAACATGTGGACACTATGATTTTCTTGAGGATTTCAGTTTTTCTGTGATTTCTGGATTTTTGGGGAAAACCGCAAGAATTTAACAAAAGCTTGTATTTATCATTTTTAAAACAAAGTTGTGGTTTTCTCGTGATGTATGTATCGTCCACCATGAGCTTTCATGTTTTCTGTTGGATTTCGAGACACGATTCGAGGAGTGGATGAACCGTCTCGGGTACATGGTGGGTCCGGTATGGTACCCCGGGGCA
Source organism: Agapanthus africanus (assembly GCA_030015575.1). NCBI lineage: Eukaryota > Viridiplantae > Streptophyta > Magnoliopsida > Asparagales > Amaryllidaceae > Agapanthus > Agapanthus africanus. The sequence continues at coordinate 597,527,899 of CM057339.1, forward strand.
AGAAGATCGAGTTGTAGACGATGAGCCTGGCAGGGGAAGACTACCTACCGGTGATGTCTGGCGCGGCGGATATCCGGAGGATACCGACCGTTGTCGTGAGATTTATGATATGGGCCGATCCGGACTGACGGAGCCCGATATTGAGATAGATATGATTCCTATTTGGTGTCGATGCTTGACACGGGTTTTCAGATGATTTCTTGATGGTATTTAGCTATTATACAGATATTCATGTTCTAAAGTTAAGAATTCAATACCCTTAGCATTTAAAATACTTAAAGACTTAATAATGACATTGCATACCTGTGCATGCATACTAGAGATATTATATCACATATGGACATGCATGTTGTGGTGCATTGCGTGCATTCTTACGATTGCCTTATTAGATGTTATATTTACTCACGAGCTGGCAACTCACCCCCGTTGTGCCACAGTGTCTTGCAGATCGGACTCATCAGTCTTGTAGCGGCGGCTATCTTATTATCAGCTCCTTTTGCGCAAACTCGCGACATCGCCCGTAGGTGGGTTGCGAGCATATTTTATTTCTTTTGCTCTATCATTGTATCTAGTATTCTCCATCTACCACTTTATATTGTATATGCGACCTAGTGATGAGACTGAGAGATTTGTATATTTGTGGTTTCTTTTGGGTCGAGCTCACTTGAGCCGACGTGTGTATTGTGGTATTTTGCGTTTCTTTTATGCTCTTTTCTTGATGTGGTTATTATATTGCATGTGGTTGTGATCCGCCTTGGGCGAAGAGCTAGCTCCCGCTTGGGGATGCCATTTTATGATTACAGGTTTATTATCTTGTTGTACCCATTTTGGGGGATAGAAAATACAGGGGAGACTCTGCCGAAATTTTCAGAAATTTATGATGTTTTTAAAAAGGGATTCTTTGCAACTTAATTGATTTGAAAAATCGTTTTCATTAAAGGTTTTCCTTCACTCTCTTTTGATTTTGGTTTAGATTCTTCTGGGCTTTGGCTGACTTGGGCTACGTTACGCCTTTAGACGTCTCGTAATCTAAGTGCCTGTCGCGTTCCGTACTTTCGGGTCGTGATAGATCGTGCCCTCTTTCGGAATAAAATTCGATACTCCCCATTGTTCTATAGTGGTTCCCCGTGTGTATCCGTATCGGTTACATCCCCACCTCGATACCGGATAACACCTCACTTCTTCACGGGGTGGGTGGTATTCGGCCCCAACTCCACCTGGGGCATTACATCCCCCCCCCCCACTTAGAACAATGGTTCGTCCTCGAACCAGAAACCTACTTTTGAGGGACCGGCTCTGATACCATTCTGTCACGACCCGCCCCCAATACAGAGAGTATTGTCCGCTCTGGCCGAAGCCGCACGGTTTTGTCCTTCGGTGTGAATCGGACCTAACCAGGGGCCACTTCCCAGGAGGTCACCCATCCCAGGACTTCCCTGGCCCGAGCACGCTTAACTACGGAGTTCTTCAAACTCCGGAGTTCCGATTCATCCAAAAGGCGCCTTTGGATTAAAGAGGGGTATAATTCCATTTATAGTTCAGATCGTGCCCTCTTTCGGAATGAAATTCGATACTCCTCATTGTTCTATAGTGGTTCCCCGTGTGTATCCGTATCGGTTACATTCCCACCTCGATACCGGATAACACCTCACTTCTTCACGGGGTAGGTGGTATTCAGCCCTAACTCCACCTGTGGCATTACATTACGCAAACATTTTGTAATTTGTTAATGAAGATATAGGCATCTTCGGATTCTAGCCCGTGAAATTTGGGCAACATATTGATGAAGTGGGGTTTAATTTCGAAGTTATCCCCATTGGCCGGTGAAAATGAAAGACAAGTAGTAAGTGCGGTGCGCGTTAGATAGATAATATCTTGGAGCGTGATTCCTTGGGGCGCTTCGACGGGAGGATGTTGTGGGTTATTCGCACCCTGTTGAGGTGGAATCAGTCCCAAAATAGGTAAGGGGTTGTTAAGATTGAATCCCGACATCTCCTTAGAAGATGATGAATTTGAAGATGAAGGTAAAGAAGTGGAGGGAATTTCGACTTCGGAGTCGAACGCGTCGTCAGTAGGAACTAACGAGACACGGACTAAACGGGCGCTAGTGTCCCTAGTCTAACCGGACATACACTAAATGAGATGTAGTGTAGTCAAAAAGTAGAAGGCGGGGGTAAGAAAACGTCAATGAGAGAATGTGTGTGCAAGTTGGGTGCAATGGATTTCTAGCGACAAAATGGCAAGTTTTTGTAAAAATTTTGTTTTGTGTTTTTTTTTAGAGTCTTTGCAAAAGATTTTTATAGGGAACTAAGACGCACTTTCAAGCAATCACAATTTAAGCATGCACAATCAAGCATACAGTTAGGGTCTCCTAAGTCAACTAGACTGCTCCTAACTGGTCCAAAGGGCAAGTTGTGAGATATCCCTCGAATCGCCTCTTCACGGCCAATTGTGGCCAGGTAAGCACAAGTAAAGAAAAGATGGATCCGCTCACGATTCACCGTGAGACGGGACTTTTAAAATTACCTTTTACACTTGTCTAGCCTAGGCACCACAAAGTCGGGTTTAAATAAACGACCGATTGCCCACACCCTTCCTTTTTCCTAATGAGCGCGACAGTCCTTATTGGCTGAGTCTAAATATTTTTTAATTAAATCGAGGGTTGATGCATATACTTTTTGTGATTTTTGGGGTCCTAAGAAGGGTAATGAAATCCCCACCCAATCTGGATTGGTGTTATAGCCCCTTAAAAGTCCGTTTTAAAAATGCAAAGCAGTAAAAACACAAAAATCTAAAACACTTGCCAAAAAATATTATTTTTATTTGCGACGCAAAGAATCCTGCACAAGATTGATTTATTGGAGAGGGAGAAGAAATTTTGCGCAAAGAACCCTGCAGGAAATTTTTTTAGTGGAGTTTAGGGGGTTACGGAGGAGATAAGGAATACTTACAGAGAAATCAGATTGCTGACGTCAGCAGTTGACCCCGGTTCCGTGGTCAAACCTGCACTCGTGCCGCGGTTCCGCGGTGGAAGAATAGGTTCAGATCTCCAAAATCTTTCTGTTTTCTGTTGTGGTTCTCCTCTGTCTGTTCAGATCTTCTGTTTCTGGATTTGCTCACCGAGCTTGCTCCAGATCTGAATCTGTCCTTCTTCCTTTCCTGCGCAATTCACACAAAAACCCTTCAAAAAATAACAAGATAATATTTTTTATGTTTTTATATTTTTCATTTTTTATGATTTTTTTTAATTTTAATTAACCCGAAATTACAAAAAGAAAATAACTACCGCTATCCCCGGTAACGGCGCCATTTGATCGGTCGAAGTTTTGCGTATGCGTTTAAAATCAAAGTTAAGAATACCGCAATCAATAACGGTGTCGCTTGGTAGCTAGCCGGTTGAGTACGGGTCGGTCCACAGGAAAAACTTGTTCTTTTCTTATTGTTCTTACGAGTTAAGTCATATTTGTGGTAGGTTTTGATTTTTATAAAAACTAAGATTGAATTTGATTTGGATTAAAATCTTGCTAGGGTTAGGATTAGGTTAGTTTGGAAAGTTAATTCTACTCAGCGCTTCCTTTGCCCTAATTAAGAAAATAGGTGTTAGGGTAATAATTAACAAAGGGGATTAGCACGACAAAGAAGAAACTTCGTTTTTTCCTTTTGGTCCTTGTCCGTCCTTTCTTAACTCTTAGCCCTAACCACTATGTAAATCAACCACAACCGGTCTAACTAGGGAATCACCGCTATCTCGTGGGATAGGGTGCCGTAGTGAGCGGTGTGTGTTTGATTAACATTGAGTCCTAATTTAAAGTATTATACGGTTAAGAAAGGAGTGAGAGATTTCCATCTCTCAAACCTACCCAATCATAACCCTAACAAGTGTGGAATTACTCACTCATTAGGGTATTAACAATGGAATTCATTTTTATGGTTTATTTTAAAAACTATCTAAGTTGCAAATAATAAAAGACAAAATAAAATAGCAGATATTAAAAGAACAGATAAAAATGCAAGAATTAAATTCATATAAAAAGTCTTACTTTATTGATGCACTCTTGACGATTACAAAGGAATTAAAATTTTAGACTAGAAAAATAAAAAGAGGCATGCCCCAAAAAAGGCTGTAGGCTTTCCTATTTATAGATAGGAGAAAACCTAGGGTTTAAATCCGATCCACAGCTGAAATTGCAAGACTACCCTAAGAAAGCCGGGTCAAAGCACCGACACCCACCGACACGTGCACAGCACGGCCGCGGATCCGCGGCGGAATGCCCTCTTGGGCCGCGGTTCCACGGCCGTTTGGTGGGCTCTTGGGCTCAATTCTTCTGTGATGCTTCAAGTTGCTTTTTCCTTCTGTTTTCTTCACTTGGTTCCTCAGAATCTTTTCTACTGTCTTCCAGATTTCCAACAGTGCAGAATTTGTGGACTTTTACCGTTAGCTTCGCGTTTAAGTCTTGAATCTTGTGATGCCCTTGTATCTTGTGCAATCGAACTGTTCATTGATCTTCGTTTGTTCCGTAAACTGGTAGGCGGCATCTTGCAAATTCATCTATTTTTAGGTCGTAGTCTCACATTTGTAGCGTCTTTTCCTGAATTTCACTGTATTGTTCTGAGAACCTATAACCTGCAACTATTTTGCAGACATGGATCAAAAGAACCTATTTATTTGCAATATGATTAAGAATGGGGAATATAATAATGCAAAATTCTGATATGAACATTGTGGGGTAGGGAACTACCGGCCAGGGATAGCCGAGCAGGGTAGCCGCTCGGCTGCCTATTGTCGAGGGCTTCGATCCCTGGCGTTGCGGGGTAGGTAACTACCGGCCAGGGATAGCCGAGCAGGGTAGCCGCTCGACTGCCTCTTGGCGAGGGCTTCGATCCCTGGCGTTGCGGGGTAGGGAACTACCATCCAGGGATAACCGAGCAGGGTAGCCGCTCGGCTGCCTCTTAGTGAGGGCTTCAATCCCTGGCGTTGTGGGGTAGGGAACTACCAGCCAAGGATAGCTAAGCATGGTAGCCGCTCGGCTGCCTCTTGGTGAGGGCTTCGATCACTGGCGTTGTGGGGTAGGGAACTACCAGCCAGGGATAGCCGAGCAGGGTAGCCACTCGGCTGCCTCTTGGCGAGGGCTTAGATCTCCGGCATCGTGGGGTAGCGAACTACCAGCTAGGGATAACCGAGCAGGGTAGCCGCTCGGCTGCCTCTTGGTGAGGGCTTTGATCCTTGGCGTCGTGGGGTAATGAACTACCAGCCGGTGATAGCCGAGCAGGGGCGAGCCCGGTTGCCTCTTGGTGAGGTTCCTTAGGTCCCCTGGCAAGGTAGTCCTGGAGCTGCCGTCGAGGGAGGGTGTGTTGGTCATGCCTGGGCGCATGCGAGCTGACCGACACCTCCTCGGGAGGGACAAGGGCGCGATGAGGCTCGGGGCGAGGCGCTCTGGCGATGGACCTCGGTGTTGAACTGTGGGGCGCCCAGCGGGTCATGGAATATGTTGGCCCGGGAGATCTGCGGCCATGGGAGGCAGCGAGGCGGTGGTTGGCAGTGCCGACGTGAGCAGTGTCTTCTCTCTCTCTGTAGGGGTCCCGGTCCCGAGGTGGGGGAGTGGCGACCTGGAGAGCTTGTCCCGCCATTTGGACACGGACGAGCGTATCCACAACGGACGCTAGTCGATCTATCCAGGCGGTAAGGGCGTTGATGGCGTTTGGGAGAGGAGATTCGTCCGCGCCTCCATTGTGGGGGAGACTGTTAGTGTACATGCCCTAAAGGCCATTACTGTATTATACTAGTTTGTATATTACTTAATGGAAGCTTAGGATATTCACCTTGTATAGACAATCTTGCTCAATATAGTAGTATGCTACTTGGTTTGTTTCTGCTTTAATGTGTACATGTGTTTATTTTAGTATATCACCTATACACATTAGTGGAGTCCTTAGGATCTTTGCTTGATTACCAGAATTGTGATGGCAGTCACACTAGTGGGGGCTGGGTAATCCACAAGCACATCCTTATGTAGGTCCCTAGTCGTAGGACTATCGAGACAGGGCATCGATACTCCAGAGTAGACTAGCATATGCGCTTCTCATCCCAGTGTGGGAGACGGTCTGTCCCACAGCCGTCAGTACGTCGTACTTGAGATAGTATGCGGGTGCTCGTTAGGTTACAAGTACACTGGACAGGACTCGTAGGGAACTGTTGGTTGGTACTATACCTATCGTCAGTTATCAGTTCCCAGGTGACATGATTACAGCTTAGTCCGCTGACTTGACACTGTCACTTTGCCTCGACTGTGTTCCTAATGTACTTAGATTACTACCCTACCACGGCTCAAAGGAGTCGTGCAAACAGGTAGTAGTTGGGTGCAGTCCCGAAGTACTTAGAGGCAGTGATGGTTAGACAGGATTCGTCTCTCCCGGTATTGGGGGTTGACACCGCGCTGTGTCTAGGAGAGCCATTACACAAGTTGTCCCTGGCCAGGGCAAGCGAGATATAATGGTAGGTTTCCAGAGTTATCTCAGGGTGTTCTGGGCTACACTCCGACACGACTTGTACCGCTATTAGGGGACTGACATTTACCGCCCTCTAGGCCCGCCGTGCGATGTTATCAGACGAACAAACCGGACTGTACGGAGATTGTCACATCCAGGCTCAGTAGGAGTTCAAATGGGTTTCACCTCGTCCGTCTTCTTATCGGCATCGACCTAGGGACCGTTACGCACATCTAGTGCCGCTTGCGGTCTGTGCTTAAACCCACTGCCAGCGTAGTGTCGAGTCTTTAGAGTCCCATACAGAAAGCTATTCACCTTTAGGCAAAAGAGTAGGGGTCGCATAGTTTTGCGACAGGTCGCATGGTTTTGAGACAGGGTTCGGTCACATCCTTGCACTTGTGCACGTTTAGTGTCCGGACAGTAAACACTAGTGGGCTTTGGTTTAAGCCAGATCCTAGTGTACGTTTTGGGATTAGTTTTATCTCGTATGTATTCGTATTCCTCGGAACGCGGATGCGGGTGTGTATGCACAGTTGACAGAGAGACAGAGGCAGAGGATTCTCATTGGGGTTGTTGACTGTTTACTGTTGACCATTGACTTTTGCTAAAACCCTAATGAGAATATGAAATATGATTAACAATAATATTAATTAAGTATTATAGTGACATGGTTGAGATGAAGGGTTGACTTTGTTGACTTGTTGACTTTGTTGACCGGTTGACTAGGTTGGACTAGTTGACCACCGTCATTACGATGGCTATCATTTCATTGCAAAGACTTTTGCTTGCTTGTTTCTTTTTGCAAAATGAGTGCATGAAATGATATGGCCATTTTGACTTGAACCATCACATAATACTCAATTACTATTATGAGTTATCATTACTATTATGAGTTATCACGATTTTGGATTATGAGAGCTTGGATGGCAAAAGAGTTGCTCATTCTCTCATTTGCTTGAGCTCTCCCTCTTCCTCTTGCTCTCTCTCTAGTCTATGGTTCATATGTCTCATGTGTTGAGAAGCAAGAACCATAGAGATAAATCCCAGCACACTCCTCTACTCATCCTAGTTCATAAGGTTTGGCAAACCAAGTGTTCTAGTTCCTTCTAGTTTGAAGAGAAGCCAAAGGTAGAAGCTTTCAGGTGGATCCATCTTCGGCGCAAGGAGACGACGAGGTAAAGCCGATCCGACCACCGCAAGGAGTTGAAGACGAAGGAGTTCAAGTTAAGGTATAATCACCTAACCGAGTAGGTAAAACTCTTGTTAGGATTGTTAGATAGTTGTTTAACAAAGATCCGTATTTTGAGTCCATGTTACCACCTCTAGAAAAATCGTTTTTCATCATTTCCGCAAGCCCGTAAGTACCGGGAGAGGTAACGTGGACTTACAGTGGTATCAGAGCCTAGTTAAACACTATCTAACATGTTAGCAAAGTAACTAGAAGTTCGATCAGAGAAAAAGTCGCGAAACGAACCCGAAAAATCAAGTTTCTGTCGATTCTGTATTCTGTTCAAAAAATAATAAATCTTGCACCAAAAATAGACTCAGGCTTTTTTAAATACACCCAAGAAATTTGGTCCACCGAGTCGGTCAAAGCACCGCGGAAACGCGGCGGGAGCATGCTCCCGCCGCGGTTCCGTGGCCGAGTTGACTCGGTCGTGGAACAAGTTTCCTGCAGTGTTTTTCTGGGGCTGTTTTGGGATTTTTGAGATATGTTTTTTCTGCCCAGATTTTTCAGAAAGCAAAATTTGTTTTTGGGGCCTAAAAATCCGTATTTTGATCGAACTTCTAAAGACTTAAGCTAACGGGGTTGTATCTGTGATGTGATATATGTATTGAACGTCTGCTAATCGCTATACGTCGATTAGTTGGGGTTATACATATCTGTGATCTTGTAATGTTGATGGTATGTGTATATGAATTCATTGGATTGTCGCGGATGAATAGCCGGGGGGTTGTGAGATGAGAGTTTTCTTTTTCGTTCAATTCATGTAAATTTGTAATTGATGTAATATTATTTTTGGCCGCACAACCGGGGTGAGGTTGTAGCCGTCATTGTATAATTTCTTTTACTGTTTTTGCTCCTAGGATAGACCCAAGGTGGGGTGCACAAACTACCGGGTATCTCGAAGTGCCGAGTGGGGTACTCACGTCGTTGAGGGAGGTTGCTCCGCTTCGGATATTTTGCGGGTAGTTTGCCGCACCCGTAGGGGTCTAGGGTGGGGTTTTGGCTATTCATCGCGACCGTGTAATCCGCTTTTCGTTACAGGTTCGTACGAATTGCGGATTCCTAGTATATCCAATGTGTTCCTCAGTGATCTGGAATGGCTATCATTGCTATATATCTATATATGATATCGATTTAGGCGTTGCTTATGTTTTGCATCCGCGCTAGTCCAGCCCCCGCTCTGTCGTTAGTTAAGTAACCTAACGGGTAATGACGGGGCCCCGTGGCGAATGCGGATGGCATAAGCGTACGTTATATTTTGGTTGTTTTCTACAATGGTAGGATTAATTGATGGGACGCATTAAAATTAATGCAAGAAAAATAAACCAAGTAAAAGTCGTTGGAACACATTCAAAACCACTCGGTTCTTTTCAAAACCAAATTTTAAATGCGGAGCATGAACCACTCCTTTTTGAAAGCTATCTCGTTCCTTCGATTATATCAAGTTCACTACGTTCACGGTTTCGCCAAAACCATTCGTAGCCCTCCGTCGTTTCACATGAATGGTCAATAAGTATTCAAGCTATGTATGTTGGACAAAGTCAAGGCATAGTGATTGGTAGCTATTGGGTATTCATGTGCAGCATAAATAGATGTGTTGGTTTGGGACAGTCGTACTGCCATGTTGGCCAAAGTCAAGGGTAGGTACGGGTGGGTTCAAATTAACCTGGAGAATGACGGGTAGAACTTGACATGTGACTTATGATATTTTGGCCAAAGTTAAGGTCATAAGAGCATGGGGCAAAAATCCACATCGGGAGTTTCAAAAGAACTGAAACTTGCTAGCACTGCATACCATTTGGAGTATGATGATTCTGGTAGGATTCCTTCAGTTTTGTCACGCGATGATATTTGGATCCCGATCCTACTGTGAGTATATGCTACTCCTCGGGAAATTTCTCACTTAACGATCAATACTATAAACCAAGTAGGTGTCTAGAAAGGTGTTAGCGGGGCTACGCCCTCAGGGAAAAGAGGTTATTTTATTAAGGAACTTGACGAAAGCGTTGGAAAACCTCCCTCGAAGTACCGACACTAGCCTGGCTGAACGGTTAAGAAAGTATTGTAACGGTGAGATTGATCCTGACTAATTCTTCATTTTTGGTTTGAGGAGAGATTCGAGAGACAGTGGGAGCCATCCTATTTAGACAAATTAAAAACCACTCTAAACTTGCAAGAGCATCATGCTAAAGTATTTCTTCTCTTTCTCCTAATTGCAGCGACCCAAAATCATGACCGGACTTAAGTTACTACTAGATAAAAATATACTGACAGGGCCAAACTACAAAGATTGGCTCAGGAATGTCAAAATGGCAATCACTTATGACAAGTTGGGGTATCTCCTTACCACCAAAGCTCCCCCTGTCCCAGGTCCCAAAACCAGCGTCGCAGATAGGGAAATCCGTAAGACCTGGGAAATCGATTGCGCGAAGGCTAAGTGCCTCGTGCTTGCCTCTATGGACAATGAACATCAGAGGAGGCACGAGAATATGGACCTTGAATCCATATTTCTCCATACAAAAGAACTGTATGGAGAGCAATCCCGTATCGCCAGATACGAAGTCTCGAAAAAGCTGTTTTCGGCGAGTTTGGCCGTCGGATCATCGGTAGCGGAACACGCGCTTAAGATGATTGGCTTCATTGAAGAGCTCGCGGACCTAGGGACCACGTTAGAGAACGAGCTCTGCACGGGCTTGATTCTCCGGTCCCTTCCATCCACTTACGCCCAGTTTATCCTGAACTTCAACTTGCAAGAAAAGGAAGTTGAACTTTCAGAACTCCTCAACATGCTGAGGAGTGCATAGGGCACCCTACAGAAAGGTAGGGAAACATCCACTTTGTTTGTAGAAGGATCTTCCTCTTCTAGGTCCAAGGCGAAAGCCAAGGGAAAGAAGAAGAAAGCCCCCGCCAAACCAAAGGGCGGTGTTAGTAAAGTGGATACGAAGGGAAAGGCAAAAGCAACAAAGGTAGTGGGGAAGCTTGTGGGGAAGGAAGAGTGCTTTTACTATCACAAGAGTGGACACTGGAAGAAAGATTGCAGGGCTTGGAAGGACAGAACACAGGATCTGAAGCAAGTTTCGGCTTCAGCTTCAGGTGTGTATGTTATTGAAAACTGTCTATCAATAAACTCTACTTCCTGGGTTTTGGATATCGGATCAGGATCTCATATCTTTAATTCTTTGCAGGCGTTGAGAAAGCGTAGGTCTTTGAAGGCAGGTGACATGACCCTCAAAGTTGCAAACGAAGCTAGCATGGATACTAAGGCCGTGGGGGACTATCACCTGGGAATGTCAGATGGACATGTTTTGGTTTTACGTAATTGCTTTTTTGTACCCAATGCAACTTGTAATATCATTTCTGTATCTTTAATATCTAAAGAAGGTTATGAATTTGCGTTTGTAAGTAATATTGTAAACATTCACCTTAATCAAGTTCTGATTGGGTCAGGTACATTAAGCAATGGTATATACGTATTAAACCAACCACAGATTTTCAATGTCCAGAATACACACAAAAGAAAGTCTCCAGAAACAAATCAGGCTTTCTTATTGCATTGTAGACTGGGTCACATCAATGAGAGAAGGTTGACGAAGTTACATACAGAAGGATATTTGGATCCGTTCGAATATCAATCATATACAACTTGTCAATCCTGTCTCAAAGGAAAGATGACAAAGACTCTGTTCACTGGACACGGAGTAAGAGCGAGCTCGCCCTTGGGACTCGTACACAGCGACGTGTGCGGTCCAATGTCTACGCATGCACGAAGCGGTTATTCTTACTTCATTACTTTCACGGATGACTTTTCAAGGTACGGATATGTCTTCTTAATGAAACATAAATCCGAAGCCTTTGGAAAATTCCAGGATTATAAGAATGAAGTAGAAAAACAAACCGGCAAAAGTATCAAGACCCTGAGATCTGATCGAGGTGGTGAATACTTGAGTGCCGAGTTCCTGGATTACTTAAAAGAGAATGGAATTCTCTCTCAGCTTACTCCTCCATACACTCCGCAACATAACGGTGTATCGAAGAGACGGAACTGAACCCTATTGGATATGGTACGGTCCATGATGAGTAACGCTGAGTTACCGCGATCATTCTTGGGATATGCACTAGAATCAGCTGCATACCCTTTGAACCGAGTTCCAACTAAGACTGTGCCTACTATACCATATGAGATGTGGTGTGGGAAGAGACCCTATCTTAATCACATTAAGACATGGGGATGTCCAGCTTTTGTCAAAAAGCAGCATGCGGACAAACTCGAGGCACGCTCAGTACAGTGCAAGTTTATGGGATATCCAAAGAACTCCAAGGGATATTTCTTCTATTGCGAAGAGGAACAAAAGGTTTTTGTTTCTCGTCATGCCCACTTCTTGGAAACTCGGTTTTTGGAAAAACAGATAAGTGGGAGCGCAATAGAACTGGAAGAAATTCCAGAACCACGAGCTATTACTGAAAGCTTAGTAGAACCAGAGGGTTCGAAAGATCAGGACATTCCTACCCCGCTCCGCAGAAGTAGTAGGCGGTCTCATCCGCCCGAGAGATACTACGGTTTTCTCATAGACGGGGATAGAGAGGATTGTATCATTGATAGTGATGAGCTGACTAGCTTCCAGCAGGCCATTAAGAGCGTTGACTCGGTAAAATGGCTGGATGCAATGCGGACTGAAATGGAGTCCATGTACACCAACAAAGTATGGACGTTGGACATTGCTCCAGATGGGGTAAAACCCGTAGGATGCAAGTGGATCTTCAAAAGGAAGATTGGTGTAGATGGACAGGTTGAGACCTATAAGGCTAGACTTGTTGCAAAGGGTTTTCGTCAAAGACCTGGTTTAGACTATGACGAGACCTTTTCTCCAGTGGATATGCTGAAATCCATTCGGATCCTTCTTTCCATTGCTGCCTTCCACGATTATGAGATTTGGCAGATGGACGTAAAGACCGCTTTTCTAAATGGAAATTTAGAGGAGTGTGTTTATATGGACCAGCCAGAGGGTTTCATTCAGAGTGGGAGCAGCGGAAAGGTGTGCAAGTTGCTTAAGTCCATCTATGGACTAAAGCAGGCATCGCGGAGTTAGAACATCTGTTTTGATGAGACGGTCAAAGATTTTGGCTTTATCAAAAATCCAGATGAACCATGCATCTATAGTAGATTTGTAGCAAGAACTGTCGTATTCTTCGTATTGTACGTGGATGACAATCTCTTGATAGGAAATGACATTCCTATGCTACAATCTATCAAAGGGTTCTTGTCACACAGGTTCTCCATGAAAGACCTGGGTGATGCCTCGTACATTCTGGGGATCCGGATCCATCGTGATAGATCCAAGAGGATATCAGGACTTTCACAGTCCAGGTACATCGACACCATACTGAAAAGATTCAGTATGGAAGATTCCAAGCGCGGTAATCTACCGGCTTGTCAAGGGATCACCCTCTCCAAAGAGATGCCTCCCAAGACTGATTTGGAAAGGGATCGCATGTCTATTATACCCTACGCTTCTGCGGTAGGCTCTATAATGTATGCGATGTTGTGTACCAGACCAGATGTAGCTTATGCACTGAGTGTGGTAAACCGGTATCAGTCAAACCCTGGGGAGAAACACTGGATAGCGGTAAAGAACATTCTCAAGTACCTAAGAAGGACTAAGCAGATATTCTTGGTGTATGGCGGAAAAGACCTCCAGATCGAGGCCTTTGCTGACTCCAGCTTCCAGAGTGACCAGGATGATTCCAAGTCCATGTCGGGTTATGTCTTTACCCTTAATGGAGGGGTGGTGTGTTGGAAGAGTTCCAAACAGGAAACCGTTGCTGACTCGACAATGGAAGCGGAATATATCGCTGCTGCAGATGCCGTAAAAGAAGCCGTCTGGATAAGCAAGTTCTTGACAGAACTTCGGGTGGTTCCATCCATTATTGATCCAATACCTCTGTATTGCGACAACAACGGGGCTATAGCTTTAGCGAAGGAACCCAGGTCCCATCAGAAGTCCACACACATCTTGAGGCGGTATCACCTGATCAGGGAGATCGTGGGTCTCCAGGAGATCGAGGTTCGGAGAGTTGCTATGGAAGATAACACTGCTGATCCATTCATGAAGGCCTTACCCCAGACTCAGTTCGAGCGGCTGATCGAGATGATAGGTCTTCGATACGCCAGTGCATTGCCTTAGTGCAAGTGGGAGATTGTTAGTGTATATGCCCTAGAGGCCATTACTGTATCATACTAGTTTGTATATTACTTAATAGAAGCTTGGGATATTCACCTTGTATAGACAATCTTGCTCAATATTGTAGTATGCTACTTGGTTTGTTTCTGCTTTAATGTGTACATGTGTTTATTTTAGTATATCACCTATACACATTAGTGGAGCCCTTAGGATCTTTGCTTGATTACCAGCGTTGTGATGGCAGTCACACTAGTGGGGGCTGGGTAATCCATAAGCACATCCTTATGCAGGTCCTTAGTCGTAGGACTATCGAGACAGGGCATCGATACTCCGGATTAGACTAGCGTATGCGCTTCTCATCCCAGTGTGGGAGACGGTCTGTCCCACAGCCGTCAGTACGTCGTACTTGAGATAGTATGCGGGTGCTCGTTAGGTTACGAATATACTGGACAGGACTCGTAGGGAACTGTTGGTTGGTACTATCCTATCATCAGTTATCAGTTCTCAGGTGACATGAGTACAGCTTAGTCCGCTGACTTGACACTGTCACTTTGCATCGAGTGTGTTCCCACTGTACTTAGATTACTACCCTACCACGGCTTAAAGGAGTCGTGCAAACAGGTAGTAGTTGGGTGCAGTCCCGAAGCACTTGGAGGCAGTGACGGTTAGACAGGATTCGTCTCTCCCGGTATTGGGGGTTGACACCGCGCTGTGTCTAGAAGAGCCATTACACAAGTCGTCCCTGGCTAGGGTAAGCGAGATATACTGGTAGGTTTCCAGTTTTATCTCAGGGTGTTCTGGGCTACACTCCGACACGACTTGTACCGCTATTAGGGGACTGACGTTTACCGCCCCCTAGGCCCGCCATGCGATGTTATCAGACGAACAGACCGGACTGTACGGAGATTGTCACATCCAGGCTCAGTAGGAGTTCAGATGGGTTTCACTTCGTCCGTCTTCTTATCGGCATCTACCTGGGGACCGTTACACACAGCTAGTGCCGCTTGCGGTCTGTGCTTAAACCCACTGCCAGCGTAGTGTCGAGTCTTTAGAGTCCCACACAGAAAGCTATTCGCCTTTAGGCAAAAGAGTAAGGGTCGCATGGTTTTGCGACAGGTCGCATGGTTTTACGACAGGGTTCGGTCACATCCGTGCACTTGTGCACGTTTAGTGTCCGGACAGTTAACACTAGCGGGCTTTGGTTTAAGCAGATCCTAGTATACGTTTTGGGATTGGTTTTATCTCATATGTATTCGTGTTCCTCGGAACGCGGATGCAGGTGTGTATGCACAGTTGACAGAGAGACAGAGGCAGAGGATTCTCATTGGGGTTGTTGACTGTTTACTGTTGACCATTGACTTTTGCTAAAACCATAATGAGAATATGAAATATGATTAACAATAATATTAATTAAGTATTATAGTGACATGGTTGAGATGAAGGGTTGACTTTGTTGACTTGTTGACTTTGTTGACCAGTTGACTAGGTTGGACTAGTTGACCACCATCATTACAATGGCTATCATTTCATAGCAAAGACTTTTGCTTGCTTATTTCTTTTTGGAAAATGGGTGCATGAAATGATATGGACATTTTGACTTGAATCATCACATAATACTCAATTACTATTATGAGTTATCATTACTATTATGAGTTATCCTGATTTTGGATTATGAGAGCTTGGATAGCAAAAGAGATGCTCATTCTCTCATTTGCTTTCTTTCTCTTGCTTGAGCTCTCCCTCTTCCTCTTACTCTCTCTCTTGTCTATGGTTCACTTGTCTCATGTGTTGAGAAGCAAGAACCATAGAGATAAATCCCTACACACTCCTCTACTCATCCTAGTTCACAAGGTTTGGCAAACCAAGTGTTCTAGTTCCTTCTAGTTTGAAGAGAAGCCAAAGGTAGAAGCTTTCAAGTGGATCCATCTTCGGCGCAAGAAGACGACGAGGTGAGGCCGAACCGACCACCGCAAGGAGTTGAAGACAAAGGAGTTCAAGTTAAGGTATAACCATCTAACCGAGTAGGTAAAACTCTTGTTAGGATTGTTAGATAGTTGTTTAACAAAGATCCGTATTTTGAGTCCATGTTACCACCTCTAGAAAAATCGTTTTTCATCATTTCCACAAGCCCGTAAGTACCGAGAGAGGTAACGTGGACTTACAGAGACGGCGGCTAGCGTTTGGATTGTCGCGGTGATTGCTCGCCATTGAGTTGAGATCGGAAGGTGAACTTTGTTCAGTGGAATCAAGATGTTCCCACAGACGGTGCCAGCTGACGGATGTCGGATCTCGTCATGATGTTACCTTCCATAGATCTGTTGCAAGGGACGATGGACAGCTGAGATTGAGTTGGAGATTGCCTCATGAAGCGTGTGGATCTCAATGGGTTTGAGGTTGTTGTGGCCGAGCTACCTACAAGGAAGTCCCACAGTGGTTGCGCCACCGAGGACCCTCCGACGATCAATTTAGACCGGATATTTGAGCAGAGAAACGGCCTAATGAAGAAAGAATCACTTACTTGAGTCGCTTGAAAGAGGTGTTTATATACCCAGCAGCGAATGGCAGGCGGGCGTGAGAATCACACCGGCCGTTACGCCCCCGGCATCACGCCCGCGTGATAGGCGAGATCCCGTATTAATGATGAGACAGACTCGTTAATGGGGGATCGTGGTGGCGTGGAACGCGGGACGTGGCCGCCGGATATCTCGCGCATGACGAGATTCGCGGAGGCGTGGCGGAAGTGCCTGCGACTGGTGCTACTGGTCGGTCGGTGGGACCGAGGAAGATGAGCTTGGCGGGTGGCTCGGGAACAAGTGGGAAGCCGAGGCATCTTGGTTCTGCGGTAGCCCGGAGATGTGCTGAAAGGGTCGAGAAGGCCAATTGTGCAGGGGGCTCGGAGGCGAGCCAACGGTTGTCTATAAGACGGGCATAGGAGTGGTGTGGACGGTCACAGGAGGTCGGCCACGTCCATGGGCCGCAGACCCGGGATATTCCACCGACGTACCGTTCCTAGTCCTTTCTTACTACCTTCAGGACATGCATCTGTGACGTGTAACGATTTGAGAAATCGACGATATCGAGCATCATCAGTACTTCACCTTAAATTCTTAATCCTAATTGAAGTTGAAGAGCAATATATGGTACGAATATTATAGTTGCATGATCAAGTTGGCATTAACAATATATAATATAGTTTTCTGACGGTTTTGTGCACATTACTGCCTAGATTTGTTTATGTTATTTCCTAATGTTGACAGTTTTAATCTGCAACATCCTTATCCATTATCAATGCCAGTGAAAGGGAAATTTCATGGTGTATAAAATGTTCACCGTATTAAATGTGATGTAGCTTTTGTTAATTACGTACGGTGTATGGCTTGATGAGTTTTTGAAAGTTAGGCTTACAATAAATCCCAATCTACCAGATCGGTTTGTTGACTTTATCTTTTGTTTTTTTTTTAATCTAGATTAAGATATATATTTCTGATGTAATTAAACTTCGTACTACTATTATATATTGTTGAGATGAGTCCATGCTCAAGTTTCCATATATAAAAAAGAACTGTTGAAAATTCTAATTGAAGTGATCCTTTATCAAAAATAATATTACAAAACAAAAGATTCTAATTAATTCATTTGTATTTTTGCTTTTTTTTTTATTCATTTATTTTTTATTTTTGGATCTATCCAACTTCTCTGGCCTTTAATGTAATGAGACTTTATTTTATTATCATATACCTAGAAAGGCTATGACTCAACTTTCTTTAAAAAAAATATTGCATACTCTATGGTATTTTTTTAAAAATAAAATAAAAGGCAAGCACAGTCAGTTTTCTAGGAGGCCAACTGGTAGTAAACACTTCTTGTTTTTGTTAGATTTGTGGAAAATCACCATTTAAATCGAAAACATCGTTTCTTTGATGGAAATTGATTAAAAAGGATAAACTAAAGGTATTCTTAAAATGAAAAGCGAAGCTTATTTATACTCTAGCAATGCAAACTCTAAAGATGTAGATCATGTCATCTCTCAACATCATCATCTCATTTAAATATTTTAACCGACTTATTTAAAGTCGAATTTCAAATGCCCTAATTTCCCTCCGCAAAGACTAATAAGT
This sequence comes from Agapanthus africanus, assembly GCA_030015575.1. Taxonomy (NCBI): domain Eukaryota; kingdom Viridiplantae; phylum Streptophyta; class Magnoliopsida; order Asparagales; family Amaryllidaceae; genus Agapanthus; species Agapanthus africanus. The sequence goes on from CM057339.1 coordinate 597,545,910, forward strand.
CATTCCTTTTTTATTTCGTGAGTCATCTCTAGAACTTCATTCTAGAATCATATGATTTATATATCAAAAGGATCAAATCAAACACAATATCTAAATCAGTGATTGATTTTAACCATACAATATCTATTACATATCCACTTGCATCACATGTGAAAAAACCAAGTCACGCATAAAGAAATGGTGCTAGAAGTTGGGGAACTGTAATTTTTCCGAGCCAAAAAGCGGCTTCTTGCAATTTAATCGAGCCTTTCAATAGCAATGGCTTTTGTTTGTCTGAAAACAACATATCACAATGTTTTGCTCCACATTTCATAATGTTTGATATGTTGCAACATAAAATGCAGTGTATGTTGAACACAACACTGACATTGAACACACGCATTTCGTATATTTTGCTTAAAGTTAATTTAGCTTTATGAATAATTTAATTTTTGCTACAAACTTCTTAATGCAGTAAAGCTTCATCAATACACATGCATTCCTCCTCTTCAACTTTTCCCAGGCTCACAACATGTGAGATCTCTCTTCCTTGCACTTCAACCACATGTAGGCCACACCTTTCTTCACATTAAAGCTTGCAAATTTATTAAGGGGTTGCTTGCCTTTTTCCTTTCCCTCCCCCACCCAACCCCCTCCCCCCTCTCACCCACACCCTTTTTTCCTTTTTTCCCTTCTATATGTACCATTAGGGCTGTTCAGCGGCTCGGTTTGAACCCGTAACCCATTCGAACCAACCTGCTTTTGACGGATAAAATAACCGTTCTAAACCCGTCCGAAAGTGACGGGTTCAAAACCCGAACCAACCCATGATTGATTAGGATGGGTTTTAAAGTTTTTATAGCTCACTTGAACCTGAATCCACACCCACCCGCAACCAGTATTGGCACGCAACCGATCCGAACCCTCCGCTTAATAAACATTCGAACCGTTGATAAATTCAATTATATGGCCACGATCCATACCAATATAGGTTATCCAAGCCCTTTTCTTACTTTGAAATCTAAAGCTTAATTGAGTCTTCTCGACTTTTCAACTTTTTAAATTAAATATCAAACTTCGTTTATTTCTTGGTCATAGTATCGAAACTAATATTTCAATTTCTAAGCTCAAGAGATGGCACAAAACTATGGTTTGAAATTAAGAGGTCGGAGAAAGTTCGAAGTTTATGAATCATTGTTTTATATCATATAAACTATACGTCAAATTTAATATTTGAAACACGCTATTACCCAAATCGTATTTAACCCACCCGAATTAATGAAAGCCAAACCCGAACCTGTCACGTCCCGCTTCCCAAAATACGGAATACGAGAGGTGATAAGGCCAGCCATGCTCCCACGGTCAAGGAAATATCATACTGTAGTTACACTTCGGCTTCTAGCATTACGTAGTAGTCAGTAATCAATGCATAGGTAATGAGAAATGCAGTCCCTAAATACTACCAAAATAGATACAAAACTAACCAGATGGAAATCAAGGAAAAGACAACGCTGACGTGGCTGATCTAGATGTCCACGATATTCTCGAGGTACGACCGATCCTGATTCGAGCTAAGTCCATTTCTCACTCTGAGCATGCACACTCAGGTCGTCAGGGCGACACATATAGCAATAAATATATATATAATGGGTATGCAATATTATTGAACATGAGAAGTACAACAAAATGCAGAACATGAGTATAATAAACATCAACTGAATATGAATAGTGTAATATGGGTATCATGTCAGTAAATTGGCAATGCGTATGTCACTCATTATCGGTCACTAAGTCAATGAAATCAATTGATGGAAAGGATACCCGTGTTTACCAAGGGTCTCGTGCATGCCCGAGACAATGGTCCACTATGTCCGGAACATAACCCTGTCAGCCGAGTCGCTAGGCCCACGACCTAAAATATGTATGTATGTATGTATGTATGTATGTATGTATGTGCGTGTGTGTGTGTATCACTAAAAGCGAATGATCATCCTCTAAATCATTGTATCTCGCTAAATACGAGTTCAATTCCACCTTGATTTCCCCATTCCACAGGTTATAGTATGCATTCATGTATTAGATAGATTGTGGACAAATACGTATCGCTGTCACTTTCAATCACTTTTCCACTTATCAATATCACTGTCGTATTTGCCACAACCCAATCACTAACATTAATATATTGACAATGCAAATCAGACGCTAGGTTTCAATGTAAATGATCGCTAATCGAATAAGGGTATGACCGTTACATGATATGATGAGAATGCAATTAATTACGATACGAATAAAAATATAGCAGCCAGTGTCCTACCACTTGGAAAATTAACTATAAATCACACGCGCAGAATTTAGCAAAACAATGTAAAAGGGGTAAGCAGTATGTTTAATTATCTATCCACAAAAATTGGTTTCGCGTCAATCAGGTTTCAGGTTCGCTAGTTATGGGCATTTCTTTTTAAATGTTCACTGCTGGAAATCCAGTTTCTGAACTTGAAGTCCGTTTCGTAACATACTTTACTCCCAGTTGGGGGCATAATTAGGCGACACTACAGTTGGATAATATTTATCTTCAACAGTTAGGTTTCCAACGCATCATACGGATCGATAATATCCACTGTGTGCTGGGAGTTATGCTATATTTAATATCGGGACATGCGTTCTGTCCCTGCTCGGGACAGGAATATGTACTGATGGTTTAAAATGTGATTAAATTAGCAAATGTTGATAAAAATGAATGAAACCACTACCATTGGAAGGCTAAAACAATTGTATACACAGGGGTAATTGTCCCCACACACTATCACAATTAAACATTAAGGTTTCAGGGGTACAAATGCAAACCAAGGGGTAAGTTCCTGCACTGGACTGCGGTCCAAGGTTAGGCAAGTTCTTTTATCGACATTCATAGGATACATCTAAAGGTAAACCTACATGTCGTGTTAAAGGTTATGCAGTACCCTTCGCAAAGAACCCAAGATCTCTGCGATTGGATTTTTCTGGAATTAATTATGAATTTAACAGTATCAGGTGTTCGGTAAAACGTAAGTTTCGGTATAGACCTTAAGGCACCACTTTATGCTTGAAAACGACTTCAATTTGCCACCGAATTTCTACAGAATGTTTGTTAATAACATCAGGGTCTAAATATCATGATTTCCGCCATATTTAATTTAGTTATCTCTTATAGTTCACATCAAACACTTAGGGTAGTATCTGGCGAATGATCGAAAGACCAGTTTTCTTTAACCGATTGAATTTAAATATCATCTATATAGCCTCTATGTAATACTGATGCAACAATAAAATTGTACTATTGCTCACTATGCAATTTCAATGGTGGTTACGATCTAAATATAGTTATATGTTGTCACGACCCGAAAATTTGGCCCGTAACCGGCACTTAAACTACGTAACGTCTACAGGCATACGCAACTCAAGTAAGCCGAAACCCAGAAATCTAAACCACCCAAATCTAGATCAACGGAGAAAAACATAGATTTAACATTCGAAAAAAAATCACAAGTGAAATCTCTTACTCTAGTTTTCTTTCTTAAAAATTTCGGCAGCACCTCCTTTGTAAAAACTAGCCCCGAAAATGGGTACAACACAGATAATATATAAAGCATCCCAAACGGGAGCAAATCACGCCCAACGACGGAGAAAACCACCACAAGATATAAATACGACGCCGAAGCGAAGAATATAAAAGAAAACTGCATAAAGAGGTAAAACTTTTCAATATAACCAGCTCCCACGAGCACGACACCCAAAGTCACCAAAATATACAACACGGAATCCTCTCAACTTGTCTCTAAGTCATATACAAACAGTGGTAGATGGAGAATACTAGATCCAACAAAAACATACACAATGTACAAGCAGATAACCGCAGACCCACCTAAAAGCAAAGGCCTCACTGCCTAACGTAGACGTATCCGCAAAAGTAGAAATGATAATACGCCCTGCCGCGACTACTCAGAGGGTAAATCATGCAAAACACTGTGGCACAACGCGGGTGAGTTGCCAACTCGTGAATAGTAAATAACATCATACTGAAATCGTAAATATGTACTAACAGCAATAATCAATAGCATGTAAGCTGGTAGCATGAGTATGACAATATAAATATACGACTATCATGATCAGGGTACACCACCAGGTACTACATCTACATGAATAAGTGCATATCAACTAAGTACTGAGTGCGGGATAATAAATAATCTCATGCACAAATCATAAGCATGGAAAAACACGGTGTAACTCAGCAACACCCAAATCCCAAAATACTCAAATCGGCCCTCAGATCGGCCCTCAAATTCTGTAAGTCCCGTGGAACCTAAGTGTCAAACATCGACATTCAAAGACATCATGAAAACCAGTGTCTAACATCGACACGTTAATACTCGTATCCATACGTTCCTCGAAACCCAGGTATCGCACTTCGACACTTGTGTTCCACGTATCGGTCTTTCTGATATCCATACGTTTCTCGAAACCCAAGTATCCCACCTCGACACTTGTGATTCTACGTATCGGTCTTTTAAAATCCATATATCTCTCGGAATATAAGTGCCTAACATCGACACCTGAAATTACCATATCGCATGAAAACATATCTCAAATGCGTAAATCCACGTAAAACAACATATGCAACATAAAACATCAATATGAGCATATCACGGGAAAGGTCCTCTATTTAACTGCATTAAGTCATTAAATATATTTCGCGGTTCCCAAAATCCAAATCCAAAAATACATATATATACAGCGTCCCATTCCACCGATATATATGTTATAACAAACCAATCATGTAACAATAGAAAAGTATATGTGCGAGCATGTAAATATGGTATGGCATATGTATAGGCATGTAGGTACACAGGTATGCTATATGTCATATGCGCTATCGCACAAGAACAACTGCCTCTATGTCGCTAACCACTGGCAAGGTATATCAATGAGTATTTGTGTTGTGCGTATCATAGCAATTACCGACAGTGTGTGTGTAGCATATCATTGGTGCTCGTGCAACATGGACTGTCAATAATAGTGCAGTGTATAATAGATACAGTATCAAGCACAACGAGTAACTATATGCAATGAAAATCATGCAATATCTCTATATGAGCACATAAACATACGGCTAATATCATATCTAGCCCTGACGCTTAGCGCCATACGGGCGATTTCCCCATAGATGTTAAATCTACTCACTAATGGTCTCCAGCTATGAAAATCCGACCACCTGCTTCCTTTTGTTCGCAGCGTCCGAAGTCCACGCTTGCGATGCTATATTTCCACAAACTCAAGAAATAGTGCAAATATCTCAGAAATCGACCAATATAACGTAAAACTACGTATTAAGTAACGCGCCAACACTAAACTAACTCGCGGGTGTACGTCTAGTGGCTTACGTGCGTAACGATACCACAAAACCTACCCAAGTACAGCTGCTACACGAGATCACGATTCGTGTCGCAACACGTAACATGCGGACTCAAAACACTAGATTATAGGTAAACGATCCCATATTTTGCATACTGCAATTACTAAAAATGTAAACAGTACCAAACACCCCTAACCAACAGCAGACAACTACCCACAAAAGCCAAACCCCAGCACTTCCCTCCATCGCCGGCGTCGCCGGAATTTTGCCTAGGGTCGCCGGCCGAGGCCGGTGGGGTGGGTCTCGTGTCTCAGGTGGTGCTCCAGGGTCACTAGTACATCACTATAATTTTGTTTGATTTTTCTGTAAAAATCCTAGGTCACAGCAATTCACAGAGGCTCCAAAAAACACTAAAAACCCGATATTGCACTAAACGATATTTAAAGTGTTCTAAACCAAAATCAACGAACTACACAACATAAAAACTCCTATTTATCAGTGTAGGGATTATACCGAACAATCCTTGCTCCCAAGATCCAAGCTTTCCAAGTTCCAAGTAATCAAGAAACAAAAACCAAGAATTATAGTATTTTTGTGATTTATTTGGGAATTTTGAGGATTTATTATGCTAGAATTGATAAAAAGGAGAAAGAATTGACCAAGAGCAGAAGAGAGAGGGAGGAGCTCGTCCAAGGGAGAAGAATGGAGTCTTGTGTGGAATTTTCTAGCAATTTCTAACAATAAATGCAATTTAATACATTCACACAACACATGCACACATGCATACACCTCATTTCTTTTCTTTTCTTTTAAACTAAAATATAATTCCAAACAAATATCTAGATAATGTGAGAAGGTTTTGATTTAACTCAAACTTAATTGAAGAAAAGTTCACTTAAAAGAGATTTCCCAAAATGTAAATACCGTATTAAAATAATATTAAAAATGGGAAAAATTCTAATTGAACCAAAACGTCCTATATACCCCCAAAGCTTGCGCACTATCTTTATTTTAGCTAAACTAGGTGCTGGCAAGTCTATATGGTCGTTTGAAAACAGTCGGGTTAAAACGGAAAATACCGACAATTTAACCCTAAAACGGAAAAATTCGCATAACGATTTCTAAAACATTACAACCTCCCCCCACCTATTAGAATTCGGTCCCCGAATTAAAATTAACTACTAAGCGTACCTTCAAAGAGATGAGGGAATTTCTACCGCATCTCACTCTCGGCCATCCAAGTGATCTCCTCACTAGTAGGGTTATGCCAAAGAACCTTCACAGACGGCAAGGCTCTTGACCGAAGTTTCTTCACCTGCCGATCCAAAATAACTACCGGCTGCTCGGTGAATGAATGATCGCGTTCAACCTGAACGGTCTCATGCTGAATCATGTGAGAAGGATCATGAAGGTATCTACGAAGTATCAACACATGGAAAACAGGGTGAGCATCTGGAAAACTAGGTGGGAGCGCTAAACGATAAGCAACGGAATCCACTCGCTCAAGAATCTCGAAAGGACCTACAAATCTGGGACTGAGCTTCCTCCTCTTCCCAAATCGCATAACGCCCTTCATCGGAGAAATCCTCAAGATTACATGATCCCCCACTGCGAACTCAAGTCTGCGACGACGACGGTCGGCATAAGACTTCTGCTTGCACTGGGCAGCTCGCATCCTGTCTTGAATCAACTGGATCTTCTCCGTAGTCTCCTGAACTAGCTGGGGTCCCAAAACCAGACTCTCACTAAGCTCGGTCCAACAGACTGGCGATCGGCACTTCCTACCATATAGAGCCTCAAAATGTGCCATCTGAATAGTCTCCTGAAAGCTGTTGTTGTAGAAGAACTCAATCGACGGCAAGTGACGATCCCAACTGCCACCAAAATCAAGCACACATGCACGGAGCATATCCTCCAGAGTCTGAATAGTCCGCTCCGACTGACCATCGGTCTGCGGATGAAAAGCGGTGCTAAAACTCAACCGGGTATCCAAAGCTTCCTGAAGCTTCTGCCAAAGACGGCTAGTAAACTAGGTACCTCTGTCGGATACTATACATGTGGGAACACCGTGCAAACGCACAATCTCATCTATATACAGCTGTGCATACTGAGCATACCCTAAAGTAGCCTTCACTGGAAGGAAGTGAGCCGCTTTCTTCAACCGGTCAACAATCACCCAAATGGAGTCATACCCTCTACTGGTCCTGGGTAGACCCACAATGAAGTCCATGGAAATCTGCTCCCATTCCAACTCCGGAACGGGTAAAGGCTGCAACTCTCCAGACGGTCTCTGATGCTCAGCCTTGACTTGCTGACAAGTCAGGCACCTCGAAACAAAGTCTGAAATATCATGTTTCATCCCTTCCCACCAGTAAAAGTCTCTCAAGTCACGGTACATCTTGGTGGAACCTGGATGAACGCTAAAGGCCGACTGATGTGCCTGCTCTAGGATCTCGCGTCTCAACCCATCAGCATCTTGTACACACAAGCGAGTCCCGCATCGTAACACACCCTGGTCATCAATCATGAACTCTGAAACTGTACCCTGTCGAACAAGCTCAAGAATCTCGGACAAACGGGTATCACTGGGTTGCGCCTCACGGATACGATCAAATAGTAGTGGACGGGCGCAGACATGAGCAAACTGTCCCCCAGTGGAAGTGAACTCGAACTGCACTCTACCATCACACAAGAGCTTCCAATCTGCAGACGACTGACGCTGAACTGTGCTCAACCGGGATAAGCTACCCCCGGGCCTACGACTCAAAGCATCAGCTACCACATTCGCCTAGCCCGGGTGATAAAGGATCTCACAATCATAATCCTTCACTAGCTCCATCCATCGGCACTGTCTCAGGTTCAGATCTCGCTGCTGGAAAATATACTTCAAGCTCTTGTGATCCGTGAAGATCTGACACGACTCCCCGTATAAGTAGTGTCTCCAAATCTTCAACGCAAAGACCACCACGGCAATCTCAAGATCGTGAGTGGGGTAATTCTTCTCGTGCTTCTTTAGCTACCTAGAAGCGTAAGCAATCACTCTGTCGTGCTGCATCAACACATAGCCGAGCCCCACTCGAGAAGCATCACAATAAACAACATAGCCGCCCGATCCAGAAGGTAAAGAAAGAACTGGTGCTGTCGTCAACCGATTCTACAACTGCTGAAAACTCTGCTCGCACGCATCAGTCCATAGAAAAAGAACTCCTTTCCGGGTCAGTCCAGTCAGCGGTGCAGCGATACTCGAGAAATCCTGCACAAAACGGCGATAATAACCAGCTAAGCCCAAAAAGCTGCGGACCTCAGTCACCGATACAGGTCTGGGCCAAAGCTGTACAGCCTCTATCTTCCTCGGGTCTACAAGAATACCATCACCAGTCACCACATGACCCAGGAAGTCAACACTATCAAGCCAAAATGCGCACTTTGAGAATTTAGCATACAGCTGGTGCTCTCTTAATATCTGCAAAGTAATCCTCAAGTGCTGCTCATGCTCCTCACGACTCCTAGAGTAGACCAGTATGTCATCAATAAACACTATAATAAACTGGTCGAGGAACGGCCTGAAAATCCGGTTTATCAGATCCATGAACGCTGCTGGCGCATTGGTGAGTCCGAACGACAACACCAAAAACTCATAATGCCCATAGCGCGTACGAAAAGCAGTCTTCGGAATGTCATCATTCCGAACCCGCAACTGATGATACCCTGAACGTAAATCAATCTTTGAAAAATGTTTTGCACCCTGGAGCTGATCAAATAAATCATCAATGCGAGATAAAGGATACCTATTCCGCATCATAACTCGGTTCAACTGACGATAGTCCACACATAGCCTCAAACTTTCGTCCTTCTTATTGACGAACAGAGTTGGATTTAGTGCCCTCAAAGTCAATTATTGGATCGCAGGCACGTGATTGCAATGATTGAGGAGGATCTATGCCTGTAGGACAGTCTTACTCGAGATGATAGTATGCTATCTGGTTTGCCTTTATCAGTCGTGTACATGTTCAGGTGACTGATTACATGTTACACGTTGATAGAGCCCTTAGGATCTTGCTTGACTACCAACAGTATGAGGGCGATCATATACGTGAGAGTTGGGTAGTCCATAAGCACATCCTTAATAGTGGTCCCTAGTCATGGGAGTTTCGAGACAGGGCATCGATACTCCGGAGTAGACTAGTGTATACAGTCGAGACCCCGACGAGGGGCGGTGGCCGGTCTCACAAGCCGCTGGTGTCAGTTGGATCACCTAAGATGTATACAGGTGCTCATTGGGTTATGAGTACACCGGACAGGACTCGCCGGGAACCTGCTAGTTGGTATTATACATATCGTCAGATAGAAGTTCCCTGGTGACATGTGTACAGGTTAGTTCACCGACCTGAGGTTGTCATTTGTCTCGTGTGAGTTCCCACTGTGCTCTGATTTCTACCCTACCATGGCTCAAAGGAGTCGTGCAAACAGGTAGTTTTTGGGTACAGTCCCGAGCCACATGGAGGCACGTGAGCGGATCGGCAGGGGATTCGTCTCTCCCGGTATTAGGGGTGGAGATCGCGCTATGTCTAGGAAAGTCATTACACCAAGTCCTTGGCCAAGGCAGGTGAGAATTACTGGTAGGTACTCCGGTAGTTTCTCAGGGTGTTCAGGGCTTGTCTCCGACATGACTTATACCGCTATTGGGGGTCTTACGTTACTAGCCCCCTAGGCCGGATATGCGATACTCATAGACGAATGGACCGGACTGTATATACATTGTCACTGTTAGGCTCAGTAGGGTTCCGGATGAGTTCGCTCATCGGCCTCCCTTGAGGTCAGTCCATGGGCAGCCATTAGCACAGCTAGTGCCGCTGACGGCTTGTGGTTAAACCCACTGCCAGGGTACTGACGAGTCATTAAAGTCCCCCACAGATAGTTTCCCAAGTTAGGGTGAAACTTTATAAAGGCCGTATGGTTTTATGGCAGGGTTCGGAAAATGCACGTGCATTCACGCACGTGTCATATTTCGGGCAGATAATACTGGTGGGCTTTGGTTTAAGCCGGATCCATGTATTATACTTTGTAGATATAATATCTTTGTCTCAGTTGCATTTGTATTTGGTCGTAATACAAATGTGGGTATATTTATACAGTTACGGGGTTATCCTGAAATTCGTTTCGGGATCGCTTTTGGAAGTTACCAGTTTCCTGTTTTCTATCACCCGTATTTAACATTCGGTTAAATGCGGATTTATCTTTTCTTCTCTTGGGTGAGTCATGAGGTGAGTCGTGTTTCTAGAAGGTTCTAGATATGGTTACTTGATTTTGGTTCATTGTATGCATTAATGAATGGTGACTAGGTTTAGATGAGTCATTCATTGTATTAATGCATTTTGTTTGTGCTAACGATATTTCTTCATGATCTTTATCCTTGTGGTCACCCCTTTCCTCCTACACTCACCCCCCACCTCTATAAGTGGCCGGCCCCTCTTGGATGCCCACTAGAGGAATTCACTCTCACTTGATTGGAAAAAGATGATAGATTTGTGTATGGAAATTTCATAGCTCCTATTATTCCATCACCCGATTCAAATGGCAACTTCATTAACTGTTCGTCCATGGCTTTGGACGTAACGAGACAAAGTGATCTACTCATTCTCTACATCAATCTTGGTCATCTCTTTTAGCAAACTTGATGACTGAGTTGCCTCAAGTCAGAGGCGGGAGCCCGTTTAAAGATCCGATGACGTGGTGCTACCTGGAAGAGAAGATCGGAGATCGACGAGATCGAAGTAGTCGCAACGGAGCGTGGGATGATGGTTAAAGAACGAAGTACTCGGATCGTTCGGTATAACCTTTCTACCATCTTTTTAGTTTGTTAGTTTAGCGTTAATGGCAGATCCGGGTTATAGTATGCGATAGCGCCAGATATAAAAGTTTTGTTCCGTATTTAGCGTCTGAAAGATGGCCGGGGCGCTACCGCAGACTTACATGGTATCAGAGCCAGGCAATTAAGCTTTACTAACTTGTGCTAACGCGTTTAAAACATCGATCGAACGGATTTCAAAAATCGCAATTTTCTGTGAAAAGTTTCTGTCGAATTTTTAAACAGGTCTAAAAATTATTTTGAGCATCTCAGAAAATCGTGCAGGCTTCTCTAAGAATACTGGTGAAATTTGGTCAACTGTTGACTCCAAAGCGCCGCGGAACCGCCGCACAAACCCTAGTTTGGCCGCGGTTCCGCGGCCGTTTTAGAGCTACAGTGAACCATTTTTCTACAGTAGGTTCTACATTGAAAATTGTGGTTTTTGGAATATTTCTTTTGGGCCCATATTTTGTTGCTGTACAGCAGATGTATGTGGGGACCACTTCGGGAAGTTTTGTCGATCGAAACTTAAACGTGTTAGTTTACAGTACTTACATTATATCTCCGACCGTGAATGTCATTCGAGCGGTAAATTGCGTCTAATTGCTATAGTCCTTTTAGACGGATTTGCGAACGTGACATTCGCGTTGATGTTCTGTGTTGTGCTGTGATGTTGCGGATTTGTCGTGGTGGATAGCAGTGTGAAATGGTAGTGCAGTTTGGATTTATTTGTACATTTGATATTGCGGGGCGAGCATCCAACATGTGGACTGCCGTCACTGCCTGTTTGTATAATATTCTTTTGGGGCACGACCGGGCTGAGGTCGATATACCCGTTGTACATATTTTTCATTTCTGTACTAGGTTTGCCCCGCAACGGAGTGCATGGATAGCCGGGTTCTGGAGGGCAACGGGTCTGCATCTCATGGCTTTGAGAGGCAGAGGGGCCTCACTCTAGAATTGGCAGATTATTCGCCGCACTCGTATGGGGTACAGGTTGACCCAAGGAGGGGTGCTCAAGTTACCGGATTCCGTGAAGTGCAGGGTGGTCCATTCACTTTGCTGTAAGGAGGCTGCCTCGCTTCAGGTTTTGGCGGGTAACTTGCCGCACCCGTAGGGATCTAGGTTTCATTACACAGGCTATCCACACGACCAAGGGAACGTCGGGTTTCAGTAGCGGCTCTGTGAAACCCGGGGATCCCAGATTATCTGTATTGTTCTATGATGCTTATTACTTTTCTGTAATGTTGCATATTATCACGCCTGGAGCTATTATTGTATATTGGTATATATACTATTAGATGTTGTATATGTTTTGCACCCGCGCTAGTCCAGTCCCCGCTCTGTCGTTAGTTAAGTAACCTAACGGGTTATGACGGGACCCAGTGACGAATGCGGATGGCATATACATACATTTTATTTTCGTTCTTTTCTGGTGTGATTAATTGATGGGACTGCGTTGATTCTGATCAATGCAAAGTAAAACAAACCTATTTGGATGTTGTTGGAACAAATTTAAAAAGTGTTATAACAAAGATGTTTCCTTTTGTTTTGCACAGTGGTATTCGGTTGGAATATCCTGCACCTCATTCGACGAGGCAAGGGCCGATATCCCTTCACCGGGAGTGACACCTTGGGCAGAAGTTTGCATTAGGGTAATAACTTCACTATAGTCGATTACATGTTGCTTTGCATCGCGGTATTCAGTGGAATATCCTGCACCTCATTCCACGAGGAAAAGAGCCGAGATCCCTTCACCGGGAGTGACCTCTTTAGCAAAGGTTTTCGCCACTATATTTTTATAAAAAGCTATCAGGTTCCTTCAACGAGATCAAGTTCATTACGTTAAAGGTTTTTCACCAAAAACCAGCCGTAGCCCTCCGTCATTTCTTATGGATGGTCAGTAGTATTCAAGCTATATTTGTTGGCTTTCGTCAAGGCATAGTGTTTGGTAGCTGCTGGGGTATTCATTTGTTGCATAGATAGATGAGTTGGTTTGGGACAGTCGTATTACCTTGTTGGCTTTCGTCAAGGGTGTGTACGGGTGGGTTCGAATTAACAAGATAATGACGGGCAGAACTTGACATGTGACTTATGATTTGTTGGCTTTCGTCAAGGTCATAAGAACATGGGGTAAAAATCATATCGGGAGTTTCTAAAGAAACTGAAACTTGCCAGGCATGCGCATACCTTCTGGAATGTGATAACGTGAGTGGATTCCGTCACGTTATCATGCGATGAGAGTTGGATCCCGATTCCTACTGATGAGTTGGTTTACTTTTCGGATGATCCCAATTGATTCTTCTTTTAGGTTTGGAGGAGAATTTGACAGTACAGTGGGAGGTTTCCGGATTAGATAAAGTGATAACCATTCTGATCTAGGTAAGAGTGCATGCAGAGTGTTTCTTTTCTCTCTCTCTTTGGCAGCGACCATTGACCGACCCTAGACTATGACTCAGTGACCAAGTTGACCGAACCTTCTTAAAATACTAGCTTTTGGATTGTCTGAGTTGCATAAGTCATTGCTACTCCTTCTTTTACCCTTTGCATTTCTCAGAACACCCCGTATTACTACGGACATCCACTTCCATTGGATAGATCCATCGTATGGTTATATACGAACTCGAAGGGACTTCTTCGAGGATGGATCCAGGTTCATGAGAAATAGAATTGGTTTATTCAGTTGTCTTTTATTATCACCTTCTCTCAGGTTGCGAGGGCTCCTTGGTTTAGGAGAGTACACCTATTACGCTTATTTGATAGTCTTCTTCCAAACCATAGGCAGGTGCCGAAAGGTAGGGAATGAAGAAAACCAATTAGCCTAAGTAGGGTGTACAGAAGGTAATATGTAAAGATAAAATAAAGGGATTAGAAAGAGGGCAAAGTAAATTGCGACTGTTATCATTCACGACCAAACCGCGTACTTCATCGCCACTCCTATTTCACCTTTAAAAGAATAAGGTATTATTCAGTTGTCTTTTATCATCACCTTCTCTCAAGATGTGAGTACTCCTAGGTTGAGGAGGGTACACCTATTATGCTTACTGGATAGTCTTCTTCCAAACCATAGGCTGGTGCCGAGGTTGAGGAGGGTACACCTATTATGCTTACTGGATAGTCTTCTTCCAAACTATAGGCTGGTGCCGAACGGTAGGGAAGGAAGAAAACCATTTAGCCTAACGATGGTGTACAGAAGGTAACGACTAAAGACAAATAAAGGGATTAGGAGAGATGGCATAGAAATATACGGTTAAAGTCATGAATTGGATTATAGAAGAGGCATTACTATGAATACCAGGATACCCCTACAAAACATTTTCATGTTTCAGTGCATTGTTAAAGAAAAACTGTTTTCCCGATTAGATACTTACTCCAGGGTATGTATTTACCAGGTTTCATTCTCATATCTGTATGGTTTTACAGATAATGAGTGGGAGCAAGTTATTGGGAATTAGGTGATCATCCTCATTATATCGGAATTCGTTGTAATTGGTGATATTTGAGGAAATCGCCTGGGTACAGTTTTCAACCTACGACGCACAGGTTTTGAGTTATTCAACTCAGCAGACTTATACAGAGTATTGTATGTTGTCCAAGGTCCATCAGGACAAAGGGGTAGGTCCTCGTACTATGTTCTGTTTACTTATGACTTCTCTAGTATTTAAACAAGTGTTTCGTAGAAATACAAGGTCTAAGTTTTGAGAAGTTGTGGGTATAAGAATAAAGTAGAGAACCAAGTATCGCAAGTATCGGGATTCTTCAAAGAGATCGAAGATGTAGATTCTTGTGATTGGTATTCAGATGATAGTAAAAGTTTTGAGAAACTTGTTTCTCTTTCAGGTTACTCATAATTGGATAGATTCCAAAGTTGAGTAATGCTGATTAGCCTCTCTCCATTAAGTTGATATGCACTGGAGACAGCTGCATGATTAGAATCTGGTTCCAATTAAATAAGTGCCAAAGATTCTATATTGGATATAGAATGGTTCATATCTTAACGATGTTAAGGTACGGGGAGTTGTCCGGCTTATGCTTAAAACCAGACTCTGGATAACTCAGAGCACGTTTCTGTAATGGTTGTTTGTGGGTTGGCCCAGGCTATGACGAGGTTGACTTTCTACCATCTGGAAGATCAATAGTGATATTGTTCTTGACTCGCCACAGTTTTAGTAAAATGGATTTTTTCAGAAAACAGTAGTGGGAGTATGGTAGAACTGGAAGTGATTCCAGAACCGCAAACGATTACGGAAAATTTGATAGGACCTAAAGATTCAATCAGGTTTTACATTCCATTAGCCACTCCGCAGATATGGTGGGTAACCTTAGACACCCGAGAGGTACTTCGGTAGCCTCAAGGACGGTGACAGAGAGGTTCTTGCTTACCCAGACTTGACACTACTGTTGTTCCAGACTATGAGACCCGGCAGGAGGTTAAGTATAGCGTCGTTCTAAACTAGATTTAGAAGTGCACGTATATATTATTCTACCAGAGGGTTGTTGCTGTAGGGTTTCTAGGAACACTCAAGAGGTTCCACAAGGCATCAACCATGCCAAAACCAAAATTTTCATGTGCCTAAGAATCCTATGCAAGATCGTTAACAAGAGTTTAGGCGAAGAGCAAGCAAGTAAACAACTTTATTGCTAAGTGAAAGGGACTACAACCTTTGTAGATCTGGTCCACCACTTCTTTAGCTCCGTGATGACGTCCGTTCGCTGCGATCACCGGGATCCCAGACTCTAGCGGTTTCGTCGGAGAAACGAGCGGGCTAGGTCGTTGACTTCGATGCCGAAGATGATCTACGTCGAGGCAACTCTAACTCAAGCTCCATCTTCACTTGGTCAAGAAACTTGTGAAAAAAACACCCTCTACTACATGGCAAGTGGTAGAGGATGAAGAAATAGGAAGTGGGTTCATTTTGAATTTGGATATCTCACTTGATTTCATCACTTGAAATTTTTCAAGAAAGTTTTCTTCTCTTCATGAAGAAGATGAAGAAGAAGAAGAAAGAAAATAAATTAATTCTCAAAATAATAATTCAAGTGAATACTTATCATAATGCAACCATGGGTGAGTTAACTTGTGTAGAGACTAAACTAGGGTTTAGATGAATGGTTAGGTTAAGGAAAGAAACAAAATGGTCAAAGTTATTCAAAGCTTCATGAAGCTTCAAATAAAATCCAAAAAAAGACACCATTTTATTTCTTGCCAAAATGAATAAATAAATAAATGAATAAATAAATTAAAACCCTAACCATTTACCTAAACATGGTTCAAAGCATACACACATCCAAGTTTGCATGTATCATCAAACATGATACAAAGTAGTGCACAAAACTATATCATATATACAATGTGCACATCAAGTGAGAAAATCCATCTTAAGCGAACAAATACTAGTTAATGTAAAGTAATATATCAAATATATAATTATACATTAAATCATTAAATCAACACTTGATTTAATGATCCGGTCATATAGCATATAACCGACTAATATCAAGTGTATCAATGTATCAAATCAACAATTGATTCGGTAACCCGGCTATATCATATATAACCGACCAATGATACAAATTGCGAGAATGGAATACAGTATCACATACTGGTATTATTCTCGGTCCCGCACATATCTCATATGCGCTCCTATTTCATTTCGCTTTAGCCAGGAAACCTCTGTGTAGGACTCTAAAGACTCGTCAATACGCCGGCAGCAGGTGATGATCATATCAAACACCCACAAGCCACAAGAGGTCTGCTAAACGTAACGGCCACCGGGGTATTGAGCGATCAGAAGATCAACAAGTAAGCCCGCTCACACTCCTGTGAATCCAACCAGCAACACTTACCGTACAGTCCGGTCTCGTCGTCTGATATGTCGCATATCTTGCCTAGGGGTGGTAAACGTCAGACCCCAATAGCTCGATAAGTCATGTCGATATGAGGTCTATAACAGTTCGAGAAACTACTGGTAACACTTACCAGTAAATCTCAGCAACCCTGGCCAGGGATTTCTGGTTATAGCCAATCGAACACAGCGCAACATCAACTCCCTATACCGGGAGAGACGAATCCCCTCCTATCGCTCATTGCCTCCATGTGATTCGGGAATGTACCCAAAAACTACCGTTTTGCATGCCCTCTTGGACGTGGTAAGGTGGAAATCAAAGTACAGTGGGAATCACACAAGACTCTATGACGATCTCGGGTCTACAGACTAACCTGTACCAGTGTCACCAGAGAACTGCCATCTGACGTAAGGTATAATACCATCTGGGAGTTCTCGGCGAGTCCGTCCAGTGTACCCAGTCTCCCCTGAGCACCCGTATATCAGCTCTGATGTCAAACACCAATGGATATGGGATCATCCATCGCCCATTTATATGGGTCGAGAAGGTATACGCTAGTCTACTCTGGTATATCGATGCCCCGTCTCGATACACCCACGACTAGGGACCTTGAAGGATGTACTTATGGACTACCATATCCCCACTAGTATGATCCGCATCATAGTCCAGGTAGTCAAGTACACATACTAAGGGCTTTACCAACATGTAACAGAGAGACAATCAGTGTACACGTTAAGATAAAGAGTAACCAGATAGCATACTATCATGTCGAGCAAGAAAGTCCTCCCTATATATGTCCCAGCATCCACTACAATATACATCCTATGTACAGTAATGGCCTCTGGGGCATACATATAACTAACAATCTCCCACTTGCACTACGGCCATCTGTAGCAGTGGTTGCAGTATCTCATACTCAACCATCCCATAAAAGTCTCTCTCTGGGAAAAGGCCTTTGTGAGTGGATCCGCCATGTTGTCCTCTGAGTCTACTCTCCTAACCTCGATCCCTTGGAGATCAACCATCTCCATGATCAGGTGATACTGCCTTAGAATATGTCTGGATCACTGACGGGACGGGCGTTCTTTGGCATAAGCCACAACTCCATTGTCACACAATGGGAGGAACGAAGTTCATCTCATGAACTAATATCCATCTAGACTGCCTCTTTGGTAGCATGTTAAGTAGCGATGTATCCAGCCTTTATTGTCTAGTTTGCCACGGTATCTAGCTTGGAACTCTTCTAACATACCGTCCCTCTACTGAGGGTAAAGACAATGCATGTGACTGACATTCAGTCGTCCTTATCACCTTGGAACATTTCCAGTGATTCTCCCCAGGATCAATTGATACCATCTCACTACAACTAGTGAGTATTATAATATCCAATTAGATCTATCTCATAGATCCAAAACCCAGGATTTTAGTAGGTATCACTTTGATCCTATTTGGAGAATCAATGTGATAAGCGGAGATTGACCGAGCGTAGTATAGGAAACTACTTCCCTATCAAGAGTATGTCATCCACGTACTCACTAGGATTACCACCATACTCCCTACTACCTTTTTGTATATACAAGGTTCATCTACCATTTTGATGATGTCAAACCATTTTGATGATGTCAAACTCTTTGACTAACACATCAAAACAGACGTTCCAACTCCGCGATGCCTGCTTTAATCTGTAAAGCAACTTGCACACGTTTCCGCTGCTCCCACTGTTTAAGAAGCCCTCTGGCTGTGTACTTTTAGACGTTCTCTTCTAAATCAATATTTAGAAAAGCAGTCATGATACCCAACCACCAGATATCGTAGTCATGATATGCAGCAATGTTAAGTAGGATCCGGATGGACTTAAGCATAGAAACTGGAAAAGGTTTTATCATTATCCACGGCTGGTTGATGACGAAAACCTTTAACAGGTCTAGCTTTGAAAGTCTGAACTTTTCCATCTACACCAAGTAATCTTCTCAAGATATACTTGCTCCTGAGGGGGATTTAACCCTTCAGATATAGCAGCCAAAGTCCATACTTTGCTGGTGTACATGGATTCCATCTCAGATCGCTAAGCATCCAGCCTTTCTTACAGAGTCCTACTCCTGATGGCCAGCCTGAAATTAGTTGGGTCGTCATCTCATGATGCAATCCTCGCTCCCATTGTCATGGAGAAACCGAAGTATCTCTCAGGAGGATGAGGAACCATACCAGATCGGCGCAGAGGCTGAGGTTCGTCGGGGACCATTGAATCCTTTGGTTCTGTCAAATCATCAGCTGCAGTTTGTATAGCTGGAACCTTTCCAGTTCTACATAACTGACCATGCCTCGAGCTTGTCCGGATTTTGCTTTTAGACATAGGCCGGACAACCCCAAATCTTAACTAACTTAAGATATGGGCTCTTCCCTTTCCATATCACATATGAAGTGGTAGGCAACTGATTTGATTGGAACCCTATAGGTATGCAGCTTCTCAAGCACATAACTCCCAAAAGGAAATTGGAAACTCAGTAGTACTCATCATAGAGCACACCATATCACATAGGGTGCTATTGCTCCGCCCCGATACACCGACATGCTGTGGTGTATACGGAGGAGTAATGCTGAGAGAGAATCTCATTCTCCTTTAGAATAGTCCAGGAATTCCATGCTCAAGTATTCTCCTCCTTGATCACATCAAAGGACATAATACTTTTACCCGTTTTTGGTTCTCTACTTCTAACTTATATTATGTGAATATCTCAAAAGCTTCGGACTTGTGTTTCAACAGGAACATATATCTGAATCTTGAGAGATCATCAGAGAATGTAATGAAGTACAAAGAATCGGTCTTGGCATGTGTAGACAGGGGACCTACATACAACAATATGTATCATCCCAAGAGTTCACTAACTCTTTCTCTGTTTCTAGTAAACAGAGCTATGGTCATCTTATCTCCGTGACATGACTGGCAAGTTTCACAAGATGTAAATTCAAACTGATTTAAATATGCATATACAATGTAACTTAAGCTAGTCGGGTCACATTGATATGACCTAGTCTACAATACCTCAAGAAGGAATCGTTCATTTCTGAACTCTTCCTCTTGTGTGTGTTCTGTATACTAAGAACTGTAGTTTGATTTAGAACATCAATGCTTTTAGATAACGTGCCTGAACCGATCAACTTTTGATATAGGAAATGTTCAAAACATTATCCAACAATACAAAATTTTATCATTTCTTTACTAATAACGAGACTGATATGATTTTGTATATCAGGTTCGGTAGCTAATAACATTCGTTCAGAAGCAATGTATTGGTAATACAGGGTGACAGTGACCAACAGACTTGGCTGCAACGCTTGCACCGTTTTCTGTCTCATGAAACTTATCACCCGTTCTCAGCTCTCTACCTTTCTGTAGCCCTATGTAACAGATTACATATCTGGGATCTTGATCCGGTATCAAATACCCAGGTCGTAGAGCATACAGAGAAACAGTTCTTTGTAATGAACACACCCGAAGGAGATGCATCATATGCACTTTCTTCGTTTGGGCGGCAGGGGAATCCTGGTATTCCCCAATTTCCTGCTCTGTCTTATAACAATTATAAGTTGGAGCGGGACCAACGTTCCCCAGCTCAGTATAACAAGCGGGTTCTGTCAATACATCCATATTATTATCTTGATTAAGGCGTGACATGGTCGCTACCTGGAGAGAGAGAGAAGAAAACACTCTGCGTGTGCTCTTGCAAGATCAGATTGGTTATTAGTTTATCTAATCAGGATGGCTCCCACTGTTTTTATCAAATCTTCCTTCAAACCCTAAAAGGAAAGACTAGCCGGGATTAATTACACGCTACAAGTTCGCCAATCTTTCAGCCAGGCCATTGTCGGTACTTTGAAGGAGGTTCCCCGTGCTTTCGCACGGACCTAATTACAGTAAACCGCGTTTTCCCAGAGGCGTAATCCCGTTGACACCTTTCTAGACACCTACTAGATCGGCTAATTGTAATGTGTAAAACTCTCCTAGGAGTAACAATTACTCGCAGTGGGTATCGGGATCCAACTATCTCATAGAAGGTATGCAATCTCATTGCAAATTTCAACACTTGAAATTCCCGATAATATTTTTCCCCTAGCGTCCTATGACCTTGACGTAGGCCAACAAACCATAGTCCGCTAGTCAAGTTCTACCCGTCATTTCTTGATTGAATTAAACCCACCCGCACGACCCTTGACGCAGGCCAACAAAGTCACACGACTACCCTAATCCAATCTGCATCATATGCATAAACAGATAAATACTAGTTAGCTACCGCACACTACGCCTTGACGCAGGCCAACAAACATAGCATGAATACTAAGTAGGACTTATCTGAAATGACGGAGAGCTACGACAGGTTTTTCTGAAAACCTATTGCGTAAAGAACTTGATATCGTTGTAGAATCAAATGATTTTAAAATGGAGTGCTTTTGAGGCTTTTCTAGTTTTGCTAAAGGGGTCACTCCCGGTGAAGGGATCGTCGGCTCTTTCCTCATCGAATAAGGTGCAGGATATATCATATATACCGCTGTGCAAAGCAAAAACTATAGAAGCAATCAAAAGACAAACCGAGGGTTGTAGTATCTGCCAGTTATTGCTAAAGGGGTCACTCCCGGTGAAGGGATCTCGGCCCTTTCCTTATCGAATAAGGTGCAGGATGTTCTACAAGGAACACCACGATGCAAAGCAAGAACTGTAGCTACCTGTTTTTGAAAATTTGATTCCACAACATCTTAGGTTTCTTTTATTTCATTAATCATATTAATGAAGTCCCATCATTTAAGGTACCTAAACATCACAGATAAATACGACGTACACTTATGCCATCCACATTCGCCTCGATGTCCACTCGTGCACCGTTAGGTTAGGTAACTAACGGCAGAGCGGGGCAGGGCTACCGCGGGTGTAAAACATAAGTAACGCCTATATAATATATCATATATACTATATACAGTATTTATCACAGAACATCAAATGATCACATCACAGATATTGCAGCAGAAGAATCATATGAAATATTGGATATACTAGGACGTCCGTGTTTTCAATACGAGCCTGTATAAAACACGGATTCCACGGTCGCGATGAATAGCCAAACCCACACCCCTAGACCCCTACGAGAGCGGCAAGCAACCCTACCAATTCTAGAGTTAGGAGACCCGGACTCGACTCCTCGAGTTGGTCTCCCTCTGGACTCTAGAACCCGGTTACTTGTGCCCTCCTCCTTGGGTCTATCCTAGTGCGGAAAAGTAAATAATATACAAAAGGTGACATCTTCCGCAACCTGGAAGTGCCCCAATAAAAGAATATTACATACATATTTTTACATGAATGAAAATAAAAACTCTCGTCTCACATAAAAACCCCCGGCTATTCAAAACGCGACGATCCAATATAACATATCCAGCAACACATAACATCACATGTCATCAACGTAAGTAAACATGTGTATCCCAATTGTCGTTGACATATAGCAACGAAACTGGCGATATCACATATTACACTTACGGTCACAGAAAAGAAAGTGTAAAACTACAACAATTGGAATCCGCAATCTCCTCAGACATCGCATGCCTAACCAAATGAATTCCTTAGACATCACATGCCTAACAATTATAAACCCCGCATTTTAGTCTCTATATCAAAAACACTTTTCAATATCTATTCGGGCAATTCAACAAGATTCCCGAAAAACTGATCGAATGCTCGTCGCAAACTTTAGTAGGCGGTCGCACCCCCGATACCGTCAACGAAGTGCACCAAGGCGGAACGCTGCTGCCGCGAGCACCCGAACGGATGCTTTTGGTGATGGGGTTCTCCTACAGTCACTTGGTCGGGGCTATGGGGCGTGGCTGTCTATTAAGTTTACCGGCGAATATCCGCGTACGCTACGTGATTGCGACGGACTTTTGATCGCATCAAAATTCCGTGGCAACTGATCATTTGAGATTAAAGTGCTATATTTATAACATTCATATTAGTTATCACATAACTACTTGTGAATTCCAAATATTGTATCACATTCCAGATAAACAAAAAATGTTAAACTTTCCGATCGAACAGTCAAACACCCAACTTTTCCCGAAACAGCTCAACACATGAAATAAGTTTAAAAATATTCACTTCATGCCTCAGTACCAACGGTCTAGCCGTAGAAGGGTCAAGCCAACGCCTCAAATATGGCACGCCGTACTGCCCCAAACCCTAAGTTTCAAAGGGCAGTTCAAGACGGTCACATAATCGAGTTAAGGTTTGTTGTCTTCTAGAGGTCCATCGCTTTACTTGCACTACTTAGAACGTTTTCAAACTTCGGAAAAATCCAACACTTGGAAATTTCCCGGCAGGGGAAAAAGTTGGTATTTATATCCGGTCGAACTTTTTAACATGTTCTAAAATTACCCGGAAAAACACATAGACAATGTTAAACAATCCGATCGAATCATCGAGTTCCTAAAACAACCCCAGAAAACTCAACTGTTGAGTACAAATTAAAAATTCCCAGAAAACTCGGGAATAAAATAGTGACATTACTATGCAAAATTTAGTGAAAGAACTGACCGTACGGCCGCGGAACCGCCGCACGAGCCATGCTCGTGCCGCGGTTCCACGGCGCCTTGATCGACTTAGGCCCACGTTTTGCACAGTAATTCATATAAGACCCTGCTTATTTTTCTGCATATTTTTAATTCACAAAAATCCACAAATTCAAAAAATGTACAGAGAAGGGTTCCGTTTAGGGTTTCGGGGTTCGATCGGACTTCTAACATCGTCTACACTTCGCCAAAGGCTCTAGCTAGGCTCTGATACCACTGTAGGGTTCCTAGGCACACTCAAGAGGTTCCACAAGGCATAAACCATGCCAAAATCAAAATTTTCATGTGCCTAAGAATCCTATGCAAGATCGTTAACTAGAGATTAGGCGAAGAGCAAGCAAGTAAACAACTTTATTGCTAAGTGAAAGAGACTACAACCTTTGTAGATCCGGTCCACCACTTCTTTAGCTCCGTGATGACGTCCCTTCACTGCGATCACCGGGATCCCGGACTCTAGCGATGGTTTCGTCGGAGAAACGAGCAGGCTAGGTCGTTGACTTCAATGCCGAAGATGATCTACGTCGAGGCAACTCTAACTCAAGCTCCATCTTCACTTGGTCAAGAAACTTCTGAAGAAAACACCCTCTACTACATGGCAAGTGGTAGAGGTTGAAGAAATAGGAAGTGGGTTCACTTTGGATTTGGATTTCTCACTTGATTTCATCACTTGAAATTTTTCAAGAAAGTTTTCTTCTCTTCATGAAGAAGATGAAGAAGAAGAAGAAGAAAGAAAATGAATTAATTCTCAAAATAATAATTCAAGTGAATACTTATCATAATGCAACCATGGGTGAGTTAACTTGTGTAGAGACTAAACTAGGGTTTAGGTGAATGGTTAGGTTAAGGAAAGAAACAAAATGGTCAAAGCTATTCAAAGCTTCATGAAGCTTCAAATAAAATCCAAAGAAAGCCACCATTTTATTTCTTGCCAAAATGAATAAATAAATTAAAACCCTAACCATTTATCTAAACATGGTTCAAAGCATACACACAACCAAGTTTGCATGTATCATCAAATATGATACAAAGTAGTGCACAAAACTATATCATATATACAATGTGCACATCAAGTGAGAAAATCTATCTTAAGTGAACAAATACTAGTTAATGTAAAGTAATATATCAAATATATAATTATACATTAAATCATTAAATCAACACTTGATTTAATGATCCGGTCATATAGCATATAACCGACTAATATCAAGTGTATCAATGAATCGAATCAACACTTGATTCGGTAACCCGGCTATATCACATATAACCGACCGATGATACAAATCGTGAGAATGGAATACAGTATCACATACTGGTATTATTCTCGGTCCCGCACATATCTCATATGCGCTCCTATTTCATTTCGCTTGAGCCAGGAAACCTCTGTGTAGGACTCTAAAGACTCGTCAATACGCCGGTAGCAGGTGATGATCATATCAAACACCCACAAGCCGCAAGCGGTCTGCTAAACGTAACGACCACCCGGGTATTGAGCGATCAGAAGATCAACGAGCAAGCCCGCTCACACTCCTGTGAATCCAACCAGCAACACTTACCGTACAGTCCGGTCTCGTCGTCTGATATGTCGCATATCTTGCTTAGGGGTGGTAAATGTCAGACTCCAATAGCTCGATAAGTCGTGTCGATATGAGGTCTATAACAGTTCGAGAAACTACTGGTAACACTTACCAGTAAATCTCAGCAACCCTGGCCAGGGATTTCTGGTTATAGCCAATCGAACACAGCGCAACATCAACTCCCTATACCGAGAGAGACGAATCCCCTCCTATCGCTCATTGCCTCCATGTGATTCGGGACTGTACCCAAAAACCACCGTTTTGCACGCCCTCTTGGACGTGGTAAGGTGGAAATCAAAGCACAGTGGGAATCACACAAGACTCTATGACGATCTCGGGTCTACAGACTAACCTGTACCAGTGTCACCAGAGAACTGCCATCTGACGTAAGGTATAATACCATCTGGGAGTTCTCAGCGAGTCCGACCTGTGTACCCAGTCTCCACTCAGCACCCGTATATCATCTCTGATGTCAAACACCAATGGATATGGGATCATCCATCGCCCATCTGTATGGGTCGAGAAGGTATACGCTAGTCTACTCTGGTATATCGATGCCCCGTCTCGATACACCCACGACTAGAGACCTTGAAAGATGTACTTATGTGTTGGAGATAGTGCCCTCAGAGTCAATTATTGGATCACGGGCACGTGATTGCAATGATTGAGGGAGGACCAATTCCGGTAGGACAGTCTTACTCAAGATGATAGTATGCTATCTGGTTTATCTTTATCATCGTGTACTGCTTTAGGTGACCTGACAGGTCATTATTGCACGTTGATAGTGTAAGTCCGCGGTGGCGCCTCGGCCGTCGATCCGACGCCGGAAACATGGAAACAAAAACTTTGCAAACTAGCAAACCGGCACCACCGCGCACTTTTATCCCGGATCGGGCCATTAACCGAGCTACTCGCAAACTAAAAGATGGGTGAAGAGATATACCAAGCGATCCGTGTCCTTCGGTCTTCGTCTCCACTCCGATCTCCCGCGGAATCTGCGTCCGTCACCTCCTCGTCGGAAAGGGCACCACGTAGCCGGATTCTTTTACGGGCTCCCACCTCTGGACCGAGGCAACTCGGGCGCGAAGTTGGCTAGCCGACGCGTCCAAGATTTGCTGTAGATATAATGTAGTGGGTTGTCTCTTTAGGGTTTATGTTGCCATGATGGAGGAATAGAGAAAGAACAATGGAGAGAGGTATGGAATTTTTGGCAAGCCAAGAATTAAATGAGATTAATCAATTCCTACACATAATGAATTCCCTCACCCTCTCCCTCCTAATGTGGCCGGCCTCTCAAGTGAGAATGGTGGTGGGAATTATCCAAGCAAATCAAGTGGAGAAAAGAATTCATAAAACAAGAATAATGATCACCACAAATCAACCTCACCATCCAACTCAATCCTATCATAATAAATGCAAGTGATGAGATTAAAATGGAATCTCATGATGAAGGTACCATTTTACAAAGGACCCCCTCCACAACTGTTATTTGCACACATTTGCAAATAACCCCCTCCACCACAAAAGTCCGGCCGTGAAGGAACAAAGGAAAACCGGCCGGAACGGAATGCAAACTGGCAACTTCAGAAAACTGATCCCGTAATAAATTACAGGAAAACCCCGCTACTGCATATACATGCCCACATTTGTATTCCCACTGAATACAAATGCAAACAGACAAAATCTACACTATCTCATACTAGGATCCGGCTTAAGCCAAAGCCGGCTAGTAAAAACAGTCCGATCACGATCCGTGCAATACCGCACGTATCTGATCGAACCCTGCCATATCTCCATACGGCCTCTACAGCGTTTCGCCCAAAACCTGAGTAACTGTGTGTGGTGGACTCTAAAGACTCGTCAATACTATGGCTGTGGATTTAACCACTAGCACGTCAGAGGTATAAGCCATACGTGACGGGCCACCAGCTACTGACCAAAAGGGACGTCGATGAGCGAACTCATCCTGACACCCTACTGAGCCTGTCAGTGACAATATCCATACAGTCCGGTCCGTTCGTCTATGAGCATCGTATGGCGGGCCTAGGGGGTTGGTAAAAGTCAGACCCCCAAAAGCGGTACAAGTCGTGTGGGAGTGTAGCCCAGAACACCCTGAGATACTAGCCATATGTTCTAGCTCTCCTAGACACAGCGCGACCTCACCCCCAATACCGGGAGAGACGAACCCCTGCAGATCCGTTCACTGCCTCCACGTGGCTCAGGACTGTACCTAACTAAAACCTGTTTGCATGACTCCTTTGAGCCGTGGTAGGGTAGTAATCAAAGAACAGTGGGAACTCACACGAGACAAATGACGATCTCAGGTCGATGAACTAACCTGTACACGTGTCACCAGGGAACTGCTATCTGACATCAGGTATAATCCCAACTAGCAGGTTCCCGGCGAGTCCTGTCCGGTGTACTCATAACCCAATGAGCACCTGTATACATCTTAGGTGAACCAACTGATACCAGTGGCTTATGAGATCGGCCACCGCCCCTCGTCGGGGTCTCGACTGTATACATTAGTCTACTCCGGAGTATCGATGCCCTGTCTCGAAACTTCCACGACTAGGGACCTTTTAAGGATGTGCTTACAGACTCCATCTCTCACGTATATGATCGCCCTCATACTGCTGGTAGTCAAGCAAGAATCCTAGGGGCTCTATCAATGTATAATAGCGACTCGTAAGGTAACCTAAAGCAGTACATGATGATAAAGATAAACCAGATAGCATACTATCATCTTGAGTAAGACTATCCTACTGGGACAGGTCCTCCCCTCAATCATTGCAATCTCGTGCCTGTGATCCAATAATTGACTCTGAGGGCACTATCTCCAACAATCTCCCACTTGCACTCAAGGCTAATTATTGCGATGTCGCATACTCACAGCCCGTGTGATACCGAACACCCAACTCCTCTACTAGTCAGTCTCACAAAGCTCGTTTGTGAAACTATTGCGTTCGAGAAATAGCCTCAGTGAGTGGATCCGCTCTGGTGTTTCTTTCTATGTCTCTCTTTATCTCAAGTTCGCGGAGAAAGCCATCTCCCGAAATGAGCAATACCTGTCTTAGAATATGTCTGGATATCTGATGGGACCTAGCTCATAAGTGAACTCCAAATCCAAACTTCTTAGACTGTATCGTCAACTGAACTTAATCAGTATCCTGCGCCATGCCTTCCCTCAGTATGTACCTGGACCACCTGTCCATAATACTGCCCCTCGTCAGATGGAAAACTATAACTCTGACAGTCACTCTGTCATCCATGTCACCTTGGAAGCCTGGAATGATAACTGTCTCCCGAAGGAGAATGCTGTTATCATATCCCTAGAACATCCACTTATGTTCTAAAACTGCTTCCGATCGTTTCTTCAAAATTGGATTAATATCAACTTATTGCACCTACTGCAAAAACAACATCTGGTGTGGTACTTGACATCTCATGATTGACTCAATTGCCTAAGCAAGTGATCTGCCAATCATGCATATCCCTCTCCCCTTTAGTCTGTAAGACACCTTTAGAGAGGGTGACCCCATCACCTGCAGGTATACTACCGTGCCAGGAGTCGTCCATTCTAAATACTCATAGAATGTTGTCTAAATACCCTGATTGGGAAACCACCCAAATCTAGATCTAAAATCATAGATCTAGTAACCAAAATGTCAGATATAATATCCAAGTCCTATGTGGAGAAACCACTGTGTGACGACCAAAGTATAACCGATCGTAGTATAGGAATATCACTTCCTTCTCTGTGTATGTCATCAAATACCAGGACATCATACCCTACTACCTTCTTAACAGATCCATCCCCTATTCTGATGAAGTCAAACCTATGACTGTCTCATCAGAAATAGATGATCTATCTCCGATATATTTGCTTTAGTCTATAAATAGACATAAGCCAACTGTCCACCAATGCTTTCGCTGCTCCCACTGACTACGACAACCCTCTGGCAGAGTCATATAGACATACACTTCTAAAGCTAGTTTAGAACGACGCTATACTCATCCTCCTGCCGGGTCTCACAGTCTGGAACAACAGCAATGGCAAGTCTGGGTAAACAAGAACCTCCCTGCCACCGTCCTTGAGCATACCGAAGTACCTCTCGGGTGCCTGAGGTTACCCACCATATCTGCGGAGTGGCCAATGGAATGTCAAATCAGATTGAATCTTTAGGTTCTTATCAAATCTTCAGTAATCGTTTGCGGTTCTGGGATCACTTCAAGTTCTACCATACTCCCACTACTGTTTTCTGAAAAAAAAATCCATTTTTAATTAAAACTGTGGCGAGTCAAGAACAATATCACTATTGATCTTCCAGATGGTAGAAAGTCAACCCTCGTCATAGCCCGGGTCAACCCACAAACAGCCATTACAGAAACGTGCCTTAAGTTATCCAGAGTCTGGTTTTAAGCATAAGCTGGACAACTCCCCGTACCTTAACAATGTCAAGATATGAACTGTTCTATATCCAATATAGAAACAGAGGCACTGATTTAATTGAACCAGATTCAAATCATGCAGCTGTCACCAGTGCATGTCTACTAAATGGAAGGAGGCCGATCAGCGTTACTCAACTCAGGAATATTTCCAATTATGAGTAACCTGAAAGAGAAGAAAGTTCTCTTAATCATTACTATCAACTGAATACCATTCACAAGTATCTACATCTTCGATAACCTTGAAGAATCCCGATACTTGCAATACCGGGTTCTCTACTTTACTCTTATACCTATAACTTCTCAAAACTCAGACCCTGTGTTTCTACGAAACACTTGTCTAAAAACCAGAGAAGTCATAAGTAAACAGAATATAGTACGAGTACCAACCCCTCTGTCTTAATGGACACCGGACAATATACAATACTTTGTACAAGTCCGTTGAGTCTAATAACTCATTCACTGTGTGTCGTAGGTTGAAAACTGTACTTATGGTTAAGAAGAATTACAACGCTGTTCAATGCTCCTTACCTAACCATCCACTGATATAGGTAAATGTCATGACAAAATTTCAAAAAGGTATATCTCACTCTATAAAAATAGACGTACAAATATATCAATTTGAAATTGGTGCATAACAACGGATATTCAAAACCATATATTTGCCGACCGGCAAACAACCCAGGTGACTTCCTCAAATATCACCAATTACAACGAATCCCGATATAATGAGGATGATCACCTAATTCCCAATAACTTACTCCCACTCATCATCTGTAAAACCATACAGATGTGAGAATCCAACCTGGTAAATACATACCCTGGAGCAAGTGTCTAATTGGGAAATCAGTTTTCTTTTAACAGTACACAGTGAAACTGAAACATTGAAATGTTTCGATGGGGTATCCCGGTATTCCTAGTAATGCCTCTTCCATTATCCAGATTCACAACTATAACCGTATAATTCTTTGCCACTTCACCAAATCCCTTTTTATGTCTTTAGTCATTACCTTCTGTACACCCCTTTAGGCCAAATGGTTTTCTTCCTTCCCTACCGTTCGGCACCAGCCTATGGTTTGGAAGAAGACTATCCAATAAGCATAATGGGTGTACTGTCCTAATCCTAGGAGCACTCGCAATGCGAGAGAAGGTGAAGATAAAAGACACCTGAATGAACCTTATTCCTATTTCTCCTGAACCAGGATCCATCCCCGAACTGGAAAAGTTCCTTTCGAGTTCGTATATAACCATACGATGGATTATCCAATAAACTTGGGATCTTCGTAGTGATACGGAGTGTCTTGGAGAAATACAAAGGTGATTTAGGATTGGCGAAGAAATACTTGGTTTGGTCGTGAATAGCAGTTGCAATTTACTTTGCCCTCTTACTAATCCCTTTCTTTGTCTTAACTTAATACCTTCTGTACACCGTTTAGGCCAATTGATTTTCTTCATTCCCTACCGGTCGGCACCTGCCTATGGTTTGGAAGAAGACTATCCAATTTGCGTAATAGGTGCACTATCTCCTAAACCAAGGAGTACTCGCAACCTGAGAGAAGGTAAAAGGAAAAGACAACTGAATAGTCCTATTCGTTTTCTCCAGAACCGGAAACCATCCTCGAATTCCTTCGAGTTCGTATATAACCATACGATGGTTTTGTCCAATGGAAGTGGACGTTCGTAGTAATACGGGGTGTCCTGGAGAAAAGGGTAAAAGTAGGAGTGGCAATGAGGTTTGCAACTCTGACAATCCAAAAGCCAGTGTTAAGAAGGTTCGGTCAACATGGTCACTGAGTCATAGTCTAGGGTCGGGTCAATGGTCGCTGCCAAAGAGAGAAAGAAAAGAAACACTCAGCGTGCACTCTAACCTAGATCAGAATGGTTATCACTTTATCTAATCTGGAAACCTCCCACTGTAACGTCAAATTCTTCCCCAAACCTGAAAGAAGAATTAGCCGGGATCACCCGATGAGTAAACCAACTCATCAGTGGGAATCGGGATCCAACTATCATCGCATGATAACGTGACGGAATTCGCTTACGTTATCACACTCCAGAAGGTATGCGCATATCTGGCAAGTTTCAGTTCTTTTGAAACTCCCGATGTGGATTTTTGCCCAATGCTCTTATGACCTTGGCGTGAGGTCAAAATATCATAAGTCACATGTCAAGTTCTACCCATCATTATCCAGGTCAATTTGAACCCACTCGTACATACCCTTGACGAAGGCCAAAATAGTAGTACGACTGTCCCAAACCAACGCATCTATCTATGCTGCAGATAAATATCCGGCAGCTACCAATCACTATGCCTTGGCGTGAGGTCAAAATACATAGCTTGAATACTACCGAATATTTAACTGAAATGATGGAGGGCTACGAATGGTTTCTGGCGAAAACCTTTAACGTAATGAACTTGATATCGTTGAAGGAACCAGATAGCTTTTAAAAATATAGTGACGAAAACCTTTGCTAAAGAGGTCACTCCCGGTGAACGGATCTCAGCACTTTCCCCGTAGAATGAGGTGCAGGATATTCCAACTGAATACCACGATGCAAAGCAAAAGTTATCGGCTATAGTGAAGTTATTGCCCTGACGCACTTTTGTCCAAGGGGTCACTCCCGGTGAAGGGATCTCGGCCCTTTCCTCGTCGACTGAGGAGCAGGATATTCCAACTGAATACCACGATGCAAAACAAAAGAGAACGCCCTTGCAATAACAGCATTTTGGAAAAGTGTTCCAACAACATCAGAATAGGTTTGTTTAACTTGCATTGATCAGAATCAACGCAGTCCCATCAATTGATCACACCAAAAAGAACGAAAATAATGATGTACGTATATACCATCCGCATTCGCCACTGGGTCCCGTCATCACCCGTTGGGTTACTTAACTAACGACAGAGCGGGGACTGGACTAGCGCGGATGCAAAACATATACAACATCTACTAGTATATATATAATATATAATTTTCGCTCAAGGCGTGATAAAATGCAACATCACATAAATGTACAGCATCACAGAATAATACAGATATCTGGGATCCCCGGATTTCATAGAGCCGCTACTGAAACCCGGCGTTCCCCTGGTCGTATGGATAGCCTGTGCAATGAAAATCCTAGACCCCTACGGGCGCGGCAAGTTACCCGCCAAAACCTGAAGCGAGGCAGCCCCCTTCAGCAACGTGAATGGACCACCCAGCACTTCACGGAATCCGGTAACTTGGACACCCCTCCTGAGCCAACCTGTACCCCCTACGAGTGCGGCGAATAGCCCGCCAATTCTAGAGTGAAGCCCCCTCCGTCTCAATGCCATGAGATGCGGGCTTGTTGCCCTCCAGAACCCGGCTATCCGTGCACCCCACCATGGGGTAATCCTAGTACAGAAAGTAAAATATATATACAACGGGTACATCGACCTCGACCTGGTCGAGTCCCAAAAGAATAATACAAACCGGCAGTGACGGCAATCCACATGTAGGACGCTCGCCCCGCAATATCAAATGTACATTTAAAACAAAACTGTACTTCTATTGCATCCAGGCTATCCCCCACGACCAATCCGCAACATCACAGCACAACACAGAACATCAACGTGAATGTCACGTTCGCAAATCCGTCTAACCGGGCTATAGCAGTTAGACAGGATTTACCGATCAAGTGACATTCACGGTCGCAGATATAATGTAAATACTGTGAACTAGCATGTTTAAAATATCCGATCGAACAAATTCACCGAAGTGGGCCCCAAGCACTACTGTAGCACTTACAGAAAATCTGGGCCCAAAAATAATATCCCAAAACCCCTATTTCCAAGTCTAAAGCCCTCTGGAAAAATTTGGAACGCTGAACAGTTAAAAGAGCGGCGGAACCGCGGCCCAAGCATGGGTTTGGCCGCGGTTCCACGCCGTTATGGTGAGATCTCGCGACCAAATTTTCACAGATTGCTTAGATTTCCATGCACAGTATTCTGCAACAACCTGAAAAATTTTTGGAGCTAAAAAAAATTCGACAGAAACCAGTGCACTGAAAATACGGTTTTTGCGATTTTTGTTAAATGGGGTTTTAAACATACTAGAGCAAGCTAGGCATGGTTAATGGCGTGGCTCTGATACCAATGTAAGTCCGCGGCGGCGCCCCGGCCGTCGATCCGACGCCGGAAACACGGAAACAAAAACTTTGCAAACTAGCAAACCGGCACCACCGCGCACTTTTATCCCGGATCGGGCCATTAACCTAGCTACTAGCAAAATAAAAGATGGGTGAAGAGATCTACCAAGCGATCGGTGTCCTTCGGTTTTCGTCTCCACTCCGATCTCCCGCGGAATCTGCGTCCGTCACCTCCTCGTCGGAAAGGGCACCACGTAGCCGGATTCTTTTACGGGCTCCCACCTCTGGACCGAGGCAACTCGGGCGCGAAGTTGGCTAGCCGACGCGTCCAAGATTTGCTGTAGATATAGTGTAGTCGGTTGTCTCTTTAGGGTTTATGTTGCCATGATGGAGGAATAAAGAAAGAACAATGGAGAGAGGTATGGAATTTTTGGCAAGCCAAGAATGAAATGAGATTAATCAATTCCTACACATAATGAATTCCATCACCCTCTCCCTCCTAATATGGCTGGCCTCTCAAGTGAGAATGGTGGTGGGAATTATCCAAGCAAATCAAGTGGAGAAAAGAATTCATAAAACAAGAATAATGATCACCACAAATCAACCTCACCATCCAACTCAATCCTATCATAATAAATGCAAGTGATGAGATTAAAATGGAATCTCATGATGAAGCTACCATTTTACAAAGGACCCCCTCCACAACTATTATTTGCACACATTTGCAAATGTCACGACCCGAAAGAGCACGTGACTGGCCCTTGAACCATATGAAGCCTATAGGACTCCATCTGATCCAAGTAAGCCAAAAGCCCAGAAATCTAAAACCATTTTTAGAATAAGTAAAGAAAACTGGTTTAAGGAAGTGAAGAAATACAGGTTTGAAATCAAGGTTTTTAAATAACTAAGCCGAAGGTACGTTTTGAAAACAATAAAGTCTTTTCTAAAAATTTCGGCAGAGTTTCTTTTGAAAAACTGGCCCCGAATGGGGTACAACAAGTATAACAATATGTATGCAATGATAATGGCATCCCCAAGCGGGAGCTAGCTCTTCGTCAATAGACGGTCACAACCACACATGCAATAATAATATACAACGCCAAGTGGCGAGGATCAAATCCAAAGAAAGCTCAAAAGCAATAAGAAAAACCGCAATACTACTAAGCGCGACTCTAAGGTCGAAAGAATATACAAGTTTTTGGTTGATGGACAATTTCTAGATACAATGAAATAAAATAAATACAATGGTGATTCTTGATGCGAAAGAATCCACCTACCGAAAGCAAGTCACCCGCAAGAAAGAAGTGTGCCAAAAATGCCGCAATAGAACCTGTACGGCAGAACCTGCAAGAACTGTGGCACAACGGGGGTGAGTTGCCAACTCGTGAATAGAAACATCTACAAGCAGAAACCGAATGCAAGACATAACCTAAGTCAACGATCAATAATATAATCCACAAGAGTACATCTGAGTGTAAAAGGGTGGCAAGATAACATCTAATCATGTATGTAGTGCCAGGTACTCAGGTAATAACATGTCATCAGTGTAGGGTATGTCTGCATGAAGTAACCATGAAGAAATATCAATGATATCAATACACATATATTAGCGTCCCATACCACTAATATTGGTGTAAGGGTATATATAACAGCGCCCTCATACCCTTTTATATATACAAATGAAGTATGATAAGTGTAAATCCAGTCTGTATATGAACCATGTCTGTAAATATGTGGAACCCGTCCACCTGTCACCCACTGACAGTAAGCATCATGTATGCAATGTGAGGATATAAACAAAATCATGGGAAAGCATCATGAAACCCGTGCCTAGCATCGACACGTAAATCCTCATCCATATGGGGCTCCGTCTGCGGTATCGGCCCTCGACCCCGGCAGTACGAGTCAACCCATGTCCATCTCTGGGCTCCGTCTGCGGTATCGGCCCGTCGGCCCCGGCAGTACGCCCATCTCTCGGCTCCAGGCGGTATCCCCCGGATATCCGCCGAGCTCAAATACAATCACCGGTAGGTACTCGCCCGCCTCCAGGCTCAATCGGCATAACCCATCGATCATCTCGCCGAGGGGAACCATACCGGGCCCACCACGAACCCGCAAACGGATCATCCCTCCTCGAATCGGGTTTCAAGCACACGTCTCAGCACCGAGAAAACGCGTGGTGGACGCACCGAAATATCATATCACGAGGTACCGGGTTTTCATAAAAGTGCATCTTTTCTTAAATAACCCCACGGTCCTCAAAAACCAGAAATCACATGAAAATCCAACATCAGGAAGCAAATCCAATGCGATGTGCTATGCAGTCAATCCATGACGTATGCGACATGTAAAGAACAGTAATCATATCGGAAATCATGCAACATGGAATAGTAATGTGCATATGTCGAAGGAAGAATCATCTCATGAATGCAATAGTACTACAGTGTAGTGGCATGGCAATTATCGATGATGAAGTGTGTGAGCCGGCAAATAGTGTACGTGGAACATACGCATCATCGATAATGGTGCTGGTGTCCAAACAGCATGATAATAATATAGCAATGCACATATGCCAGCAATACGAATAGCATGAAGATGCAGAAATCTAGTAGTCAACACCACAGAGAAGTATCTACTATGCAACTACATCTAAGTATCAGGTCAATCAGGAGGGGTAGGTGTGGAAACCACCTAAATCTGAGTCGGTACATATATAAAGTTGTATAGTCGGTGATCTCGCCTCAATGTCATATCATAAGATATCCTCGAGTTATGAGTGCGGATCCATCATCAATATCGGCTCGTACGGTAAATCATCGTACGGCATCCCCATAGCTGGGTAGGGGTCAACATCTCACTGTCTCATCACATAACAGATATCACCATCATCAGATCATATAGTCTGGAGTACTACTCTATGTCTAGTACAAAACGGTAACATCAGTAAGAATGCATGCGGGGGTAAACACATATCCCAAGCCCGCAAGAATCACAAGTCATATCCCACATATGAATCGTATCAAATCACCGATCCCAGGGCACCGATCCCAGGGCACAAGCCCACATCATCGACTCATCTCCAAAGTCATCACATATCATCAATCACAGTGCAAGTACAAGTGATAAGCAAGGGTGTGTGTATGGGTGTAATTCTATCCTAGGGTTCGCGACTATGAACTGCGCTAGTCACTTCTAACCCTATACTATCCATAATACACCTAATATCACAATAACTACATAATAATCTATCTACGGACTGCGGGGGTGCTATACGCCATCCACCCGACTTCCCCCTGTAGATATAATCTACTCACCTGTATCATCATTTGCGGACATCACCACGCATTTGCTTGTCGTCCCGAAATCTTCATGGGTACCTACACATCAAATATCGTATATGCGCATTAAAACCAAAAAAAACTAAAACGGCGCATGAAATCCAAAACGATACGATAAGGGGGCCTATAGGTGAGAACCTATGGCACGCTTCCAAAACCATCAATAAATCCTCTATATCGTCGTAAAAACGACAAATAGTCGAGGCAAAACACATTCCACCATTTCAGAAATGAAAATACGGAATACGGAAACTAAAGTCCAAAACAGCAACTCATGAAATGTGTTCCAGATTTCACCCTAGAAAGAATCTGTCAAAACTAGAAGTACCCAGGGCCAAGAATTGAGGAATTGGGGCTATGCACAGAAAACGAGGCGATTCCTCACTGGTCTGGCCGCAAATTGCGGCCAGAAAGGAGATTTTGGCGGCCTTAAGGTGGAGTGGGGAGCTAGGGTTTTGGGTGTTGCCTCTATGGTGCCTGCACATCTCAATTTCCACTCAATATTATTTTAGGGTTCTCGGGGTGTTAGCAGATTCTAATTAACAGTGACAGATTCCAGTTTTTTCCCCGATATTGGTTTCTAAAATCCGTATTCTGGTTCAAGCTTCAGGTTTTGGGTTCTAATTCAAACACTAGGGTATTGGTAAGACCTCTACTGAGCTCAACTTCATAATACAACACCAATTTCCCTCAAACCCTAACTAGGTTATCACCAAGTCCATAATATCACACAATATCGATGAAATCTTAACATGGGTCTATAGGAAAGGCTATAATTAAGCTAATGGTTCAGTAATTACCTCCATTAGCAACTCAAGAAAATTCTTGAGTTGCCCCTAGTGGCCAAAATCCTTGCTTCTTTAGCTCCATGTGTAGATCTAGGGATTTTGCACAATTTTAATGAAAGGAGATTGGGGTTTTGGAGTGATTTTTGAGATGAAATGAGGAGTTGAAGAGGGGAGGGAAAGAGGCTAGGCAGCAGCAGCAGCAACTATGGGAGAGGGGAAGAAAATGAGAGGGGAAAAAGCTAAGGGTTATAGTCAAAGGTCCACCTCTCTCTCTCTCACCTACCCTCATCATTACATTTTCTTTTCTTTTCCTTTTCTTTATAACTCCAAACCTTCTCACATCAATAGTAATCCCAAAAGAAAACCATGGCTAGAAAATGCACAAGTGTAGAAAAAAGTGGTATGTGCAAGTTTTGCACAAAATTGCCAAAAAACCCGATTAGCGATTTTAATCGCGATTAGCACTAAATTAGTGTCAAACTAATCACAAAAACTTAAAAATGTCATAATTCAATAATTTACCCTATTTTAGAATTTTCCATAATTTGTCATAATTTTTCTAACATTTTTCCTATTTAATTGCATTTAATTATAGATTTAATATTAAAATAATCAATAAAATAATATTAAATTATAAAAATTCCCAAAATTAATATTTTATATTTTTGAAAATGTTACAATCTACCCCCCTTAAAGAAATTCGGTCCCCGAATTTAAATTTAAACCCCCAATACTAAAAACAATTTCAGTAATAATCCATTTTGTCGGGGCTCCGAAAATATCACCACATAAAACATCACAGCGCAATGCATGCGCATGAAAAATGAGCAGATAACTCAAAAGCAAAACTCCGTCAAGCATTTCGCAATCATCGGAGTCGAGGTAAAAACACAATGTCAAATCCAATACAAAACCGATATGATATGGATCAAAACTACACATGTAGACATCCAATCTATACATGTAAAAAAAAAACTGATGTAAAAGCATGCAAAAGTATATCCAGGTACCGTCCACTGACTAGTCCTGCTCAGCATGAAAGCAAAAATCCACATCATAAAAGGTACTGCTCCAAAAGGAATAAATCCCAAAAATGCACATAACACAATCCTGTGCGTCTGGTGCGCACGGAAATCAAGATCCATAAATGTGTCAAACAGGTATACAAAACAACATCTAGGTGCAACGGGCGTGCACGAAACATCTGTCGTAGGCAACGTGTGTGTGCCTGACAGAAAAAATCAGGTGCATGTGACATGCACGAAGAATCCCGATTTAGTGCATCTGGCGTGCACCAAAATCGTATATCAAAACACTAAAGGTGCATGAAAACTATGCTGGAAGTGTAAATCAAATCACTGAATACAGTAGGCATGAAATCTCCAGCAATATCTCAAATGTAATAACTCAGCGCAAAACATATAAATATCCAGTGGGTGCATGAAACCAATATCATGAAACTCAGTCATCAAAACTAAATCATGCAAACAGAATGCCCAAAATACCGAAATCCAAAATGACGGATACGTGATAATCGAATCACAAAATCACAAATCATAGATACCGTCGTCGGTAGTTCCTCCTTCAAGGTCGAGAAGGAGTCGGTGCAATCCACTGCTAGCAGCGCAGGATATCTACCTGCCTCTTGCTCACGATCTGGCGTCCTCTGACTCTCTGGGTCCTTATCTTCTCTGTGGGTTACCAATCTCACAGTCAATCGGCTCATCGGCCCTGTCAGGTGTGCTAACGGGGACGATTCCGTTCTGGCACTTCTCTGGTCACCTCTCGGTCAATCCTCACGACCACTCGTAAGGCAGCATATCACTGGCGTCGGCCTCTGGGTCTCTGAAAGCACGTCTCACATCTGATTCTGGGTGCAAACATCGTTGCAGCAATGTCCTGGAAGGAATCCTGCTCAAGGTCTCTTCCAATCATGCCTAGGCCGATCTGTACGGAGGCTGGCTCTCCTGCACAACCTCTTCTCGCTCAAAAGATACCTGTGTCCTCAGCACAATATCTTCTCAGAAACTGGTCACATCCCAACGTCTCTGTAAGCAAATCAGGTCTCTAGTCTCGACGGGAAGCAATGACAGCTCATCAGTGTCTCACACGAACCTCTTGTTCCAACTGTCTCTATCGTCGTCCACTATGACGTCACGCCAAGCTACGATGCACTGCACTGTTCTCGGCCACGGTCTATCGGAAGTCTCTCGCACAGATTCAAAATCGCGTACTCTGTAGCTTCATCATTCTGTAGCAGATGTCAGGCCGAACTGGTCCTCGGGAACACGTCCCAACCATCGGAGGAATACTCGTCACTCGTCCGTCCTTGATCAATTAGCAACGCATCTGGGTAAGTTTCTTTATCCGAACCTGGCCAACCACCTTGTCGACCATGCTGAACTCTGTCTTGCTGGGTGCGCGCAATACGACCACTCCTGGTCTAGGTCTTCTCGTATCGTACTCCAGAAAGGTCCTGTCGAGGTTCCTTCTCAAATCTCAATCCTGCCGAAATGCCCGGAAGTCGTCATCCAATGCTGGAACGAAAGCTTATTCCGGAACGGCTGCATACTTATCGCGCTTCTTTCTGGACGATATATCCATATACCACGCCTCGGGGTGCGTATCACATCTCTAATATCAGCGGAGTGGGACGTCATCTCGTCGAAATCTCGAGCGAACTCTTTTATTCACTCTGCGTCAATGTCGACTGATTCGGACTCGTCTCATCATGGCTGCACGAACTGCGCTCCGACGGCTATGCTCGCACCTGGAGTCTCCCAAGCAGTGTCCCATCACGATATCCGAAAGATGTCGAACCATCCGATCGACTCGCCAGATCCTCATAATCCCCCAAGAGCTCACATCTCGGGTACAGTTTAATAGTATCGAGTACATGCCACAGCGTCGGTGGTCCAGCCGTAGAAGGGCAAACCCAAGCCTCACTAATGGCGCCGCGGAACCGCCGTAAACCCTAAGGTTCAAAGGCTGTCACACGGTCATTAAGTCGAGTTAGGGTTTCATTCTTCTAGAGGGTCCATAGAATCACCTGCATGTCTTTCCGTATACTTTAAACTTGGAAAATAGGCTCCTGACATTCGATCGTCTCTATCGACTCTCAACGAACCTGCGTGAAGTCGTCTCTATCTGGAATCGATCCACCTAATGACTCGCATCGGGTAAGCAAACTCACCACACGTCCTAGTCATTCATCCTCGGTGACTAGCGACTCGCTATCATATCTCCATGAACATGCTCATGCTGCAGTAGCTCCAACCATCTGGGCGATATCTCGTCATTTGCAGCAGCAACTGGCTCATACGCCTGTACGCCGAACAACGCCTCGATCCTCCAGGAAAGGCAATACATAAGCGGTCATCTCTGAGTCGGTCTGCTCTAGATCTGAGTAACACTCTCCACACTGGAAATCTTCAACTCAACTGGGCCCGCTCTGACGCAAAAATCGGACGAATCACCTTCGTCTCTCAAATCGGGTAGACTAGCTATCATCAGTCGCATATCTACCTGCAAGCTCCGGCAATCTCAGCTCGTAAGCTCCGAAAGCAACCTCCTGTCAATCTCAGCAACAGCTGGTCCATCTGTCTGCACAGTAGGCGACATCACAATCTCTGAGGTATGCTGTACATCAACAGTCTTCTCTCAACTGGCAGCTCTAACAATGGCCCGATCATCCGGTGCAGACCAAGCACTCGCCTCCACTAGAGGTCACAATCACCAACATTAACCCGAGACGTTCCCATGTCACCAGAAAACACAATGGTCGGCCCTCATACCAAACGAGCTCACACCGGCCGTAACCCTAGCAGCAGCCCAAACTGCGCTCAAACATGGCGACAGGAACCTCAATAGAGTATCAAAGAGAGCACATCAGTAGCAAGAAGGGAAACAACAGATCCAGAGTGGATACATGATCATAGGAAGGAACAACATCAATGAAGGTATGATCATGAAACTAATAGAATCGGGGATCTCAAATGGATGTATAATCCTGGATATGAAGAGAATCACTGATCTAGAAAGTATGTACATCCTAAGGTTCCTTAAGCGGAGTGGCGTGTCGTAAGTATGCCGCGGAACATACCAACGGTACGTCACTCTACTTTAGTCACCTATTCCATCAACCAAGGGTCATCCTAATACGACGAAAGTTCGGGTCGAATACCCCCTCGACCAAGCCTAAGTTCCGTAAGGTCAAGCCTAAGTTCCGTATATAAATAACGCCCTAGGCTCCACATAGTCAAACTCAGACTCGAACCAAGGTCAACCTAGCGCTCTGATACCAACTTTGTCACGACCCGAAAGAGCACGTGACTGGCCCTTGAACCATATGAAGCCTATAGGACTCCATCTGATCCAAGTAAGCCAAAAGCCCAGAAATCTAAAACCATTTTTAGAATAAGTAAAGAAAACTGGTTTAAGGAAGTGAAGAAATACAGGTTTGAAATCAAGGTTTTTAAATAACTAAGCCGAAGGTACGTTTTGAAAACAATAAAGTCTTTTCTAAAAATTTCGGCAGAGTTTCTTTTGAAAAACTGGCCCCGAATGGGGTACAACAAGTATAACAATATGTATGCAATGATAATGGCATCCCCAAGCGGGAGCTAGCTCTTCGTCAATAGACGGTCACAACCACACATGCAACAATAATATACAACGCCAAGTGGCGAGGATCAAATCCAAAGAAAGCTCAAAAGCAATAAGAAAAACCGCAATACTACTAAGCGCGACTCTAAGGTCGAAAGAATATACAAGTTTTTGGTTGATGGACAATTTCTAGATACAATGAAATAAAATAAATACAATGGTGATTCTTGATGCGAAAGAATCCACCTACCGAAAGCAAGTCACCCGCAAGAAAGAAGTGTGCCAAAAATGCCGCAATAGAACCTGTACGGCAGAACCTGCAAGAACTGTGGCACAACGGGGATGAGTTGCCAACTCGTGAATAGAAACATCTACAAGCAGAAACCGAATGCAAGACATAACCTAAGTCAACGATCAATAATATAATCCACAAGAGTACATCTGAGTGTAAAAGGGTGGCAAGATAACATCTAATCATGTATGTAGTGCCAGGTACTCAGGTAATAACATGTCATCAGTGTAGGGTATGTCTGCATGAAGTAACCATGAAGAAATATCAATGATATCAATACATATATATTAGCGTCCCATACCACTAATATTGGTGTAAGGGTATATATAACAGCGCCCTCATACCCTGTTATATATACAAATAAAGTATAATAAGTGTAAATCCAGTCTGTATATGAACCATGTCTGTAAATATGTGGAACCCGTCCACCTGTCACCCACTGACAGTAAGGATCATGTATGCAATGTGAGGATATAAACAAAATCATGGGAAAGCATCATGAAACCCGTGCCTAGCATCGATACGTAAATCCTCATCCATATGGGGCTCCGTCTGCGGTATCGGCCCTCGGCCCCGGCAGTACGAGTCAACCCATGTCCATCTCTGGGCTCCGTCTGCGGTATCGGCCCGTCGGCCCCGGCAGTACGCCCATCTCTCGGCTCCAGGCGGTATCCCCCGGATATCCGCCGAGCTCAAATACAATCACCGGTAGGTACTCGCCCGCCTCCAGGCTCAATCGGCATAACCCATCGATCATCTCGCCGAGGGGAACCATACCGGGCCCACCACGAACCCGCAAACGGATCATCCCTCCTCGAATCGGGTTTCAAGCACACGTCTCAGCACCGAGAAAACGCGTGGTGGACGCACCGAAATATCATATCACGAGGTACCGGGTTTTCATAAAAGTGCATCTTTTC
The DNA here is from genome assembly GCA_030015575.1 of Agapanthus africanus. Taxonomy (NCBI): domain Eukaryota; kingdom Viridiplantae; phylum Streptophyta; class Magnoliopsida; order Asparagales; family Amaryllidaceae; genus Agapanthus; species Agapanthus africanus. The sequence goes on from CM057339.1 coordinate 597,589,662, forward strand.
TTAAATAACCCCACGGTCCTCAAAAACCAGAAATCACATGAAAATCCAACATCAGGAAGCAAATCCAATGCGATGTGCTATGCAGTCAATCCATGACGTATGCGACATGTAAAGAACAGTAATCATATCGGAAATCATGCAACATGGAATAGTAATGTGCATATGTTGAAGGAAGAATCATCTCATGAATGCAATAGTACTACAGTGTAGTGGCATGGCAATTATCGATGATGAAGTGTGTGAGCCGGCAAATAGTGTACGTGGAACATACGCATCATCGATAATGGTGCTGGTGTCCTAACAGCATGATAATAATATAGCAATGCACATATGCCAGCAATACGAATAGCATGAAGATGCAGAAATCTAGTAGTCAACACCACAGAGAAGTATCTACTATGCAACTACATCTAAGTATCAGGTCAATCAGGAGGGGTAGGTGTGGAAACCACCTAAATCTGAGTCGGTACATATATAAAGATGTATAGTCGGTGATCTCGCCTCAATGTCATATCATAAGATATCCTCGAGTTATGAGTGCGGATCCATCATCAATATCGGCTCGTACGGTAAATCATCGTACGGCATCCCCATAGCTGGGTAGGGGTCAACATCTCACTGTCTCATCACATAACAGATATCACCATCATCAGATCATATAGTCTGGAGTACTACTCTATGTCTAGTACAAAACGGTAACATCAGTAAGAATGCATGCGGGGGTAAACACATATCCCAAGCCCGCAAGAATCACAAGTCATATCCCACATATGAATCGTATCAAATCACCGATCCCAGGGTACCGATCCCAGGGCACAAGCCCACATCATCGACTCATCTCCAAAGTCATCACATATCATCAATCACAGTGCAAGTACAAGTGATAAGCAAGGGTGTGTGTATGGGTGTAATTCTATCCTAGGGTTCGCGACTATGAATTGCGCTAGTCACTTCTAACCCTATACTATCCATAATACACCTAATATCACAATAACTACATAATAATCTATCTACGGACTGCGGGGGTGCTATACGCCATCCACCCGACTTCCCCCTGTAGATATAATCTACTCACCTGTATCATCATTTGCGGACATCACCACGCATTTGCTTGTCGTCCCGAAATCTTCATGGGTACCTACACATCAAATATCGTATATGCGCATTAAAACCAAAAAAAACTAAAACGGCGCATGAAATCCAAAACGATACAATAAGGGGGCCTATAGGTGAGAACCTATGGCACACTTCCAAAACCATCAATAAATCCTCTATATCGTCGTATAAACGACAAATAGTCGAGGCAAAACACATTCCACCATTTCAGAAATGAAAATACGGAATACGGAAACTAAAGTCCAAAACAGCAACTCATGAAATGTGTTCCAGATTTCACCCTAGAAAAATCTGTCAAAACTAGAAGTACCCAGGGCCAAGAATTGAGGAATTGGGGCTATGCACAGAAAACGAGGCGATTCCTCACTGGTCTGGCCGCAAATTGCGGCCAGAAAGGAGATTTTGGCGGCCTTAAGGTGGAGTGGGGAGCTAGGGTTTTGGGTGTTGCCTCTATGGTGCCTGCACATCTCAATTTCCACTCAATATTATTTTAGGGTTCTCGGGGTGTTAGCAGATTCTAATTAACAGTGACAGATTCCAGTTTTTTCCCCGATATTGGTTTCTAAAATCCGTATTCTGGTTCAAGCTTCAGGTTTTGGGTTCTAATTCAAACACTAGGGTATTGGTAAGACCTCTACTGAGCTCAACTTCATAATACAACACCAATTTCCCTCAAACCCTAACTAGGTTATCACCAAGTCCATAATATCACACAATATCGATGAAATCTTAACATGGGTTTATAGGAAAAGCTATAATTAAGCTAATGGTTCAGTAATTACCTCCATTAGCAACTCAAGAAAATTCTTGAGTTGCCCCTAGTGGCCAAAATCCTTGCTTCTTTAGCTCCATGTGTAGATCTAGGGATTTTGCACAATTTTAATGAACGGAGATTGGGGTTTTTGAGTGATTTTTGAGATGAAATGAGGAGTTGAAGAGGGGAGGGAAAGAGGCTAGGCAGCAGCAGCAACTATGGGACAGGGGAAGAAAATGAGAGGGGAAAAAGCTAAGGGTTATAGTCAAAGGTCCACCTCTCTCTCTCTCACCTACCCTCATCATTACATTTTCTTTTCTTTTCCTTTTCTTTATAACTCCAAACCTTCTCACATCAATAGTAATCCCAAAAGAAAACCATGGCTAGAAAATGCACAAGTGTAGAAAAAAGTGGTATGTGCAAGTTTTGCACAAAATTGCCAAAAAACCCGATTAGCGATTTTAATCGCGATTAGCACTAAATTAGTGTCAAACTAATCACAAAAACTTAAAAATGTCATAATTCAATAATTTACCCTATTTTAGAATTTTCCATAATTTTTCATAATTTTTCTAACATTTTTCCTATTTAATTGCATTTAATTATAGATTTAATATTAAAATAATCAATAAAATAATATTAAATTATAAAAATTCCCAAAATTAATATTTTATATTTTTGAAAATGTTACAGCAAATAACCCCCTCCACCACAAAATTCCGGCCGTGAAGGAACAAAGGAAAACCGGCCGGAACGGAATGCAAACTGGCAACTTCAGAAAACTGATCCCGTAATAAATTACAGGAAAACCCCGCTACTGCATATACATGCCCACATTTGTATTCCCACTGAATACAAATGCAAACAGACAAAATCTACACTATCTCATACTAGGATCCGGCTTAAGCCAAAGCCGGCTAGTAAAAACCATCCGATCACGATCCGTGCAATACCGCACGTATCTGATCGAACCCTGCCATATCTCCATATGGCCTCTACAGCGTTTCGCCCGAAACCTGAGTAACTGTGTGTGGTGGACTCTAAAGACTCGTCAATACTATGGCTGTGGATTTAACCACTAGCACGTCAGAGGTATAAGCCATACGTGACGGGCCACCAGCTACTGACCAAAAGGGACGTCGATGAGCGAACTCATCCTGACACCCTACTGAGCCTGTCAGTGACAATATCCGTACAGTCCAGTCCGTTCGTCTATGAGCATCGCATTGCGGGCCTAGGAGGTTGGTAAAAGTCAGACCCCCAAAAGCGGTACAAGTCGTGTCGGAGTGTAGCCCAGAACACCCTGAGATACTACTGGAATACCTGCCAGCAAATCTCCTGCCTTGGCCAAGGACTTTTCAGGTTCTGGCTCTCCTAGACACAGCGCGACCTCACCCCCAATACCGGGAGAGACGAACCCATGCGGATCCGCTCACTGCCTCCATGTGGCTCGGGATTGTACCCAACTAAAACCTGTTTGCACGACTCCTTTGAGCCGTGGTAGGGTAGTAATCAAACCACAGTGGGAACTCACACGAGACAAATGACGATCTCAGGTCGATGAACTAACCTGTACACATGTCACCAGGGAACTGCTATCTGACATCAGGTATAATCCCAACTAGCAGGTTCCCGGCGAGTCCTGTCCGGTGTACTCATAACCCAATGAGCACCTGTATACATTTTAAGTGAACCAACTGACACCAGAGGCTTGTGAGACCGGCCACCTCCCCTCGTCGGGGTCTCGACTGTATACACTAGTCTACTCCGGAGTATCGATGCCCTGTCTCGAAACTCCCACGACTAGGGACCTTTTAAGGATGTGCTTATAGACTCCAGCTCTCACGTATATGATCGCCCTCATACTGCTGGTAGTCAAGCAAGAATCCTAGGGGCTCTATCAACGTGTAATAGCGACTCGTAAGGTCGCCTAAAGCAGTATACGATGATAAAGATAAACCAGATAGCATACTATCATCTTGAGTAAGACTGTCCTACTGGGACAGGTCCTCCCCTCAATCATTGCAATCACGTGCCTGTGATCCAATAATTGACTCTGAGGGCACTATCTCCAACAGATAGAGCCCCTAGGATTCTTTCTTGACTGCCAGCAGTATGAGGGCGATCATATACGTGGGAGCCGGTAGTCTATAAGCACATCCTTAAAAGGTCCCTAGTCGTGGGAGTTTCGAGACAGGGCATCGATACTCCAGAGTAGACTAGTGTATACAGTCGAGACCCCGACGAGGGGCGGTGGCCGGTCTCACAAGCCACTGGTGTCAGTTGGTTCACCTAAGATGTATACAGGTGCTCATTGGGTTATGAGTACACCGGACATGACTCGCCGGGAATATGCTAGTTGGTCTTATACCTGACGTCAGATGGCAGTTCCCTGGTGACATGTGTGCAGGTTAGTTCATCGACCTGAGATCGTCATTTGTCTCGTGTGAGTTCCCACTATACTTTGATTACTACCCTACCACGCTCAAAGGAGACGTGCAAACAGGTTTTAGTTGGGTACAGTCCCGAGCCACATGGAGGCAGTGAGCAGATCTGCAGGGGTTCGTCTCTCCCGGTATTGGGGGTGAGGTCGCGCTGTGTCTAGGAGAGCCATTACACAAAGCCCTCGGCCGAGGCAGGAGATTTACTGGTAGGTATTCCAGTAGTATCTCAGGGTGTTCTGAGCTACACTCCGACACGACTTGTACCGCTTTTGGGGGTCTGACTTTTACCAACCCCCTAAGCCCGCCATGCGATGCTCATAGACGAACGGACCGGACTGTACGGATATTGTCACTGACAGGCTCGGTAGGGTGTCAGGATGAGTTCGCTCATCGACGTCCCTTTTGGTCAATAGCTGGTAGCCCGTGACGTATGGCTAATACCTCTGACGTGCTAGTGGTTAAATCCACAGCCATAGTATTGACGAGTCTTTAGAGTCCCCCACAGTCAGTTGCTCAAGTTTCGGGCGAAACGCTGTAGAGGCCGTATGGAGATATGGCAGGTTTCGATCAGATACGTGCGGTATTGCACGGATCAGGATCGGACGGATAATACTAGCGGGCTTTGGTTTAAGCCGGATCCTAGTATAGTACAGTGTAGATTTTGTCTCATTGCATTTGTATTTCGGTCGGAATACAAATGCGGGTATGTATATACAGTAGCGGGGTTTTCCTGTAATTTATTACGGGATCAGTTTTATGAAGTTGCCAGTTTGTTTTCCGTTTCGGCCATATTTCTTTGTATCTTTCATTGGCTGAAGATTGGTGGAGGAGGGCTTATTTGCATTTGTGCAAATTAGTATTTTGGAGGGTTGTCTTTGCATGATGATTGTGCCATCATTTAACTTGTTGCTTCATGATGGCTTGACCTTTTGGAGTCATGATGATTATAGATGATGGAGGGTTATGATAATGGAGTGAGGATTGGTTTTTGATGATCACACTTTCTCTCTCTTTGGTGTATGATTGATTTTCCCCCCTTGACTTTTCTATACCCAACCCCACTCTCATTCCTCTCCTCTCAAGATATTGTTTTGGCCGGCCACAAGAAGGGGGGGCTGCCCAATTTTTGATAGGGGAATTTTTGCTCTTTTCATGCTACAAAATTCCCAAGTTCATCCACAAAAGCTTTCATCTCATTCCTCCACCATATACATGGAAACTTCAACCCCTAGAGACACATAGAGTTCTACACTATTCTACAGCAACTCTTGGGCACGTCAGCTCGCCAACTTCGTGCCCGAGTTGCCTCGGTCCAGAGGTGGGAGCCCGTAAAAGAAGCCAGCGACGTGGTGCCCTTCCGGCGACGTGGTGGAGACCGGAGATTCCGCGGGGAGATCGGGACGACGAAGAAAAGACCGAAGGACACGGATCGCTCGGTATATCTCTCTACCCCTTCTCTTGTTATCTAGGACTAGTTTAATGGCCCGATCCGGGATTTTTATGCGCGGTGGTACCGGTTTACCAGTACGTAAAAAGTTTCGTTTCCGCATTCCGGCGTCGGATTGACGGCCGGGGCGCTGCCGTGCACTTACATTATGGACTACCATGTCCCCACTAGTATGATCCGCATCATAGTCCAGGTAGTCAAGTACACATCCTAAGGGCTTTACCAACATGTAACAGAGGGACAATCAGTGTACACGTTAAGATAAAGAGCAACCAGATAGCATACTATCATGTCGAGCAAGAAAGTCCTCCCTATATATGTCCCAGCATCCACTACAATATACATCCTATGTACAGTAATGGCCTCTAGGGCATACATATAACTAACAGTTGCGGTCAGTGGGAGCAGCGGAAGCATAGTGGGCAAGTAGCTTATGTCTATTTATAGACTAGAGCAGTTATAGCGGAGATTGATCATCTAATTTTGATGTGACAGTCATGGGTTTGACTTCATCAGAATAGGGGATGGATCAGTTAAGAAGGTAGTAGGGTGTGATGTCTTGGTATTTGGATGACATACACAGAGTAGGAAGTAAAATTTCTATACTACGATTGGTTGTACTGTGGTCGTCACACAGTTGTTTCTCTAGACAGGATATGGATATAATATCTAACATTCTGGTTACAGAGTAAAGGGGAGAGGGATGCGCATGATTGACAGATCACTTGCTTAGGCAATTGAGTCAATCATGAGATGTCAAGTACCACACCAGATTGTTAGTTGTATGTATGCCCTAGAGGCCAGTATTGTACAGATATTGTATATTATATTGGATGCTTGGACATATATAGAGATGACTTTCTTGCTCGATATGATAGTATGCTATCTGGTTACTCTTTATCTTAACATGTACACTTGTCTCTTTAAACTGTCTTATAGTTACATGTTGGTAAAGCCCTTAGGATGTGTACTTGACTGCCTGGACTATGATGTAGATCATACTAGTGGGGACATGGTAGTCCATAAGTGCATCCTTCAAGGTCCCTAGTCGTAGGTGTATCGAGACGGGGCATCGATATACCAGAGTAGACTAGCGTATACGCTTCTCGACCCATGAGATGGGCGATGGATGATCCCATATCCATTGGTGTTTGACATCAGAGATGGTATACGGGTGCTCAGTGGAGACTGGGTACACTGGACGGACTCGCCGAGAACTCCCAGATGGTATTATACCTCACGTCAGATAGCAGTTCTCAGGTGACACTTGTACAGGTTAGTTTGTAGACCCGAGATCGTCATAGAGTTTTGTGTGATTCCCACTGTTCTTTGATCTCCACCTTACCACGTCCATGAGGGCGTGCAAAACGGTGGTCTTTGGGTACAGTCCCGAGTCACATGGAGGCAATGAGCGATAGGAGGGGTTTCGTCTCTCCCGGTATTGGGGGTTGATGTTGCGCTGTACTCGATTGGCCGTAACAGGGAAGTCCCTGGCCAGGGCTGATCAGAGATTTGCTGGTAAGTGTTACCAGTAGTTTCTCGACCCGTTATGAGCCTCACATCGGCACGACTTATCGGTTATTGGGGTCTGACGTTTACCACCCCTAGACTTGATATGCGACATATCAGACGAACAGACCGGACTGTACGGTAAGTGTTACTGGTTGGATTCACAGGAGTGTGAGCGGGCTAGCTCGTCGATCTTCTGATCACTCAATACCCGGATGGCCGTTACGTTTAGCAGACCGCTTGCGGCTTGTGGGTGCTTGATATGATCATCATCTGCTACCGGCGTATTGACGAGTCTTTAGAGTCCTACACAGAGGTTTCCTGGTTCAAGCGAAACGAAATAAGAGCGCATATGAGATATGTGCGGGACCGAGAATAATGCGTGTATGTGATACCGTATTTCATTCTCGCGATAAATGTTTCGATTGGTCATATTCGATATGACCTAGTTATCGAATCATTGATTCGATAAATCGATACATTGAATGCTAGTCGGTTATGTGCGACATGACCGGATCATTAAATCAAGTGTTGATTTAATGATTTAATGTATAATTATATATTTGATATATTACTTTGCATTAACTAGTATTGGTTCACTTTAAATGGATTTTCTCACTTGATGTGCAAATTGTATATGTGATATACTTTTGTGCACATGTTAGTATCATGTTTGATGATGCTTGCTCATTTGGTTAAGTGTATAGAATTAAACCTAGGTTAAGAAAGTGATTAGGGTTTTCATTTATCCATTCTTTTATTTATTCATTTTTGGAAAAAGAATGGGATAAGAATACAAAATGGTTGCTTTCTTTCTTGAACATTGTTGAAGCTTCTTGAAGCTTTGACTTTGTGACCTTTTTGTCTTCACACTAAACCCTAACCATTCTTCTAACCTTAGTCAATTCTCTACATTTAACTATGGTTCACATTATGATAAGTTTGGTTTTTCTTTTCATTTTAAAAACAACTTATCATATTCTAGCCACTTCTTCTTCTTCATCTTCAAGAGAGAAACCTTGATGCCATCAATGGCAACTTGAGCTATAGTGTGAGAAATCCAATTCTAAAGAGAACCCACCTCCTATTTCTTCACCCTCTACCTCTTGCCAAGTTGTTTTGGGTGTTTTCTTCACAAGTTTCACCACTTGATGAAGTCGGAGCTTGAACTTGCGATGCCTCGACGTAGATCATCTTCGGCACGAAGCCGACGACCAAGTCCGCCCTATTCTCCGGTGAAGCCTACGTTCGAGCTTGGGAATCGAGATGGACAGCGAGAGGATGCCTACGTGGAGCCAAGGAAGAGGATAACCGGATCTACAAAGGTTGTAGCATCCAACCTTTAGTTAAGTAGTTAACTAGTTCTGTTTTTCGCCTAGAATTCTAGTCTAAGATCCGTATAAGGGTCTCTCGGCACCCATAAATTTTTATATTGGCATGTTCGATGCCTTGTGAGACCTCTATAGGGTGCCTAAGAACCTTTCACTGGTATCAGAGCCTAGCTAGAGCCTTAGGCGAAATCTAGACGCAATTTGAAGCCCGAACGAACCCGAAACCCTAAACCAAACATGCTCTCTGTACATTTTCTAAAATCTGGGATTTTTCAATATTAAAAAGGCTTAAAAAATTCAGCAGGGAATTCTAAGAATTACGATGCAATTTTTTTCCAATGAACAGTGATAAGCGCGGCGGAACCGCGGCCTAAGCCAGCTTAGGCGGCGGTTCCGCGGCGTCTTGATGACGTCATCCCTCCTGCTCTGCACAGTAATTCATAGTTTCTGCAGCTGAGTTTTATGGGTATTTTTAATAATTATTCCAGAGTTTAATTTTCTGGGGTCTTTTAGAGCTTCGGTGTTTCGACCGGATTATCAAATTTCGTCTTTGTGTACTTCCGGATAATTTATAGAATATGTTAAAAAGTTCGACCGGATATAAATACCCAACTTTTCCCCTGTCGGGAAATTTCCAAGTGTTGGATTTTTCCGTAGTTTAACGACGTTCTAAGTAGTGCAAGTAACGCGATGGACCCTCTAGAAGACAACAAACCTTAACTCGATTATGTGACCGTCTTGAACTGCCCTTTGAACCTTCGGGTTTGGGGCAGTACGGCGTGCCACATGTGAGGCGTTGGCTTGACCCTTCTACGGCTGGACCGTTGGTACTGAGGCACGAACTGAATATTGTTAGACTTATTTCATGTGTTGGACTGTATCGGGAAAACTTGGGTATTCGACTGTTCGATCGGAAAGTTTAACATTTTCTGTTTATCTGGAATGTGATACAATAATTGGAATTCACAAACAGTTATGAGATAACTGAATGAATGTTATAAATCTAGCAGTTTAGTCCCACATGTTATTGAAAAGAGTTTTCGATAATGAGACTAAAATGCGGGATTTATATCTGTTAGGCATGTGATGTCTAAGTATTTCATTTGATTAGACATGCGATGTCTAAAGAAGTTGCGGATTCCAATTGTTGTAGTTTTACACTTTCTTTTCTGTGACCGTAAGTGTAATATGTGATATCGCCGGTTTCGTTGCTATACGTCAACGACAATTGGGGTATGCATACTTACTTACGTTGATTACATGTGATGTTATGTGTTGCTGGATATGTTATATTGGATCGTCGTGTTTGAATAGCCGGGGGTTTTTATGTGAGATGAGTGTCTTTCATTTTCATTCATGTAAAAACTTGTATGTAATATTCTTTTATTTGGGGCACTTCCAGGTAGAGGAAGTTGTCACCCTTTGTATATTATTTACTTTTCCGCATTAGGATAGACCCAAGGAGGGGACCACAAGTAACCGGGTTCTGGGGTCTAGTGGGAGACCAACTCGAGGAGTCGAGTCCGGGTCTCCTAACCCTAGAATTGGCAGGGTTGCTTGCCGCTCTCGTAGGGGTCTAGGGGTGTGGGATTGGCTATTCATCGCGACCGTGGAATCCGTGTTTTATACTGGCTCGTATTGAAAACACGAACGTCCTAATATATCCAATATTTCATATGTTTCTTCTTCTGCGATTCTGTGATGTGATTCTGTGATGGATTTAGTATATAGTATATATGATATATTATATAGACGTTACTTATGTTTTACACCCGCGCTAGCCCTGCCCTGCTCTGTCGTTAGTTACCTAACCTAACGGTGCACGAGGGGACATCGAGGCGAATGCGGATGGCATAAGTGTACGTCCTATCTATCTGTGATGTTTAGGTATTTAAATGATGAGACTTCATTAATGTGATTAATGAAAGATAAGAAACCTAAGATGTTGTGGAATCGAATTTTAAAATAAAACAGGTAGCTACAGTTCTTGCTTTGCACAGCGGTATATATGATATATCCTGCACCTTATTCGATGAGGAAAGGACCGAGATCCCTTCACCGGGAGTGACTCCTTTAGCAATAACTGGCAGATGCTACACACTCGGTTTGCTTTTGATTGCTTCTATAGTTTATGCTTTGCACAGTGATATATATGATATATCCCGCACCTCATTCGACGAGGAAAGGGCCGATGATCCCTTCACCGGGAGTGACCCCTTTAGCAAAACTAGAAAAGCCTCAAAATCACTCCATTTTTAAAACTTCATTTGTGTAGCGTCTTGAAAAGTCGTTTTGGGGTTTTCCTGAAAATCGGTGAAAATTCGGTATTTTTCCGAAAACCGTCTTTCTCGTTATTTTGCTGTTTAGGGCTAATTATACCTAAAATGGATAGGTAATTGCTTGTTTTTAGTAGATAATGAGTTAATTATGAAATTCTGGTCGTTTAAAAATTTTCCCTATTTTTTTCATTTTTTTAATATTATTTTAAGCCGGTAAGAAAATACATTAAATTAGCGATAAATATAAATTTTTCTGGGCTAATTTTAATCTCTAAAATTATGATAATTAAAAGCTAGTGGTAACATAAATTTTTAGTAATTTATTTTGATTTTAAACAAATTTTTATGATATGAAACGAATTTATTGAATTTTGAGCTAAAACTTGCAATTTTTGACTTGTAGGGGGCCTTTTTGCATAAAATTTCTTTTGTAAAACCCCTCTCTCTTTTCCCTCAGCCCTAGGACAGCCCCACCTTATGCAAGTCCAGAAATTTCTGGCCTCATTTCCTTGGTTGCTTTCTTGAGTTGATTTAGTTAGTTTATGGCTTTATTTTAAATATAATGGATAAGTTATGGTACATTGACTTTGGAGGGTTGACCAAGGACTTTTCCCCACTCACCCACACCCCTCCCCATACCTCATTCTGGCCGAAACCTGAACCTCCTCTTCTTCATCTCTTTTCTTTTCATTTTTCTTCAAATTTCTTCAAAAAAAACACATCAAAATCCACACTTTATTCAAAAATCCAAACAAAATCCTTATGCTATCATTATCCTTAGCCATTCTTGCTTGAATCTTGGAGCTAGGAAGCCATCCTTAGAGGCAAATCACTTGCTTGATCCATAGATCTTGAGGTATAATTTCTATCAAGTTAGTTCTTTTGGCTAAATTCCTTTAAGTTTATGGTTTTAGTGTTAAAATATTAACTAATTTCTAATCTAGTTTAAAAAAGAGTAGTTTGTTTAAACTAGGGTTTTGAAGCCATGATAGTTAATTGAGTTGTTTTGTAGTTAATCTAATTGTTACTTAACTAATCTATATGGTTACCTTGTTATGTAGTCTTCAAATTTTGCTAATTTAGTTAACTTTAAAAGTTCGATTTTAGTTGTAATTGTTGTTTTAGGAAAATCTAGAAAGGGTTATGTATGGAAAATGAGTTGAATTAGGGTTTAGAAACCATTATTTAGTTGATTTAATCTATTTTGTTATCTAGTTGTTTTGCTAACCTAATCTAGAAGGTTAACTTGCTAATTGGGTTTGAAATTAGTGTTAGTTAAGTTTTTCTAGTATGGATTTTGAATTGCGATTGCTTTTGAGAAAAATCAAGAAAGGGTTGGTTGTGGAATTTAGGTTTTGGAGCATGGTTAATGTGTTGAAATTTTTTTTAGTGGTTATCTAATGGTGTGACTTGGGTGATTATGCTAGACTGTAGTCGTTTTGTCGCAAATCGGCGATTTTTGCACCGATTTTGGAATGCAAATGCTTACTAGTTTTGTTATAAAATTATGTGATGAATTATTTTTGGATATCTTGATGATTGTAATGGCTTGTCCTATGACTTTTAGGATGCGTGAGTGCGGATTTTTGGGTAGTCGGGTTTTAGTTTTGCCGGGCGACCAAATCGGCGTTTTTTGGCAGTTTTTGCGATTTTCGCGTGTGTTCCGCGCACTTTGTGCACGTTGTACCTAGCTAGCGAACTTTAGTAGTTTCGTTGGGGTTTTGCGTCGTTCTTGATATGTAACCTTATGTTTGGTATTAATGTAAATTCCAGATTCGGTCGCGGAGACGTCAGACGCGGCGCGAAAAGGAAAGGCGGTGATTGGACACAGCTAGCCAGGGATTCCGGTGAGTAGATGTAACATCTACGGGGGACTATCGTTGGATGGCGCAAGCCGCCCGATAGTTTTAGTAACTTACAAGATCCTTAGTGATGTTAGTAATTAGGGGTGAAATACTTAGTTGACTATTTGCTGCATCCATGCATTATATTGACATACCTATACGAAACCATTTCATAGGACACCTGCACCATTGCCAGGGTTTTTATATGCAGCACGAGCACTATTCATGCTTACACACACACCCTGGTAATTGTCATGCCACCACACTAGATAACCTTTAAATTTAAACCTGTTACTAATTGATACTTAAACTTGTGCTATTGCCTTTAATTCCTTAAAACGAAACCGTAGGATTGCTATTCATGTGCATGTACTTCATCATATTAATTGTTCATGCTTAATCCATTAATCACACATCGCAACTTGATTATTGATACCATATGCATTCATTATCACTGATATATGCACTTATGAGGACTTCTTGAGATTTTATGATATTGCTGGATTTCGGGGGAAAGCCGCAAAATTTCCAAACTTATTATATTTTTAAAACATGTAAATTGCGGTTTTCTAGTGATGTAAGTGTCGTCCACCATGAGTTTGCTGTGGTTTTTGGAGACCCGTTTCGAGGAGTTGGATGAACCGTTTCGGGTACATGGTGGTCCCAGTAGGGTACCCCGGGGCAAGAAGCTCGTGGTGTTGACGATGAGCCTGGCAGGGGACGGATTACCTACCGGTGACTTCATTGGGCACGGCGGATATCCAGAGGATACCGACCGGGGCCGCGAGAGGATGAGATATTGATATTGAGATGGGTCAGCCGGATGGCTGAGGCCAGAGACACTATGACATGGATTTATGAGATTTGAGACAGCTTTTAGGTGTCGTTGCTGGACATCGGTTCTCGTTGATTTCTTTGAGTATTATGCTGGTATTCTAAAAGAGTTTCAAAACACAAAAAGAGATAAAATGTTTCTTATATATACCTATTGAGACCTCAGATATTCATGTTGCATACATATTAGTACACTGATGTTGTATACACACCTGCTAGTGCATCCAGTCATACCTTTATTTTAGATGCTAGGATGCTTGTGTGCATGTATACGATAGCCTTTGTAGATGTTATTTATTACTCACGAGTTGGCAACTCACCCCCGTTGTGCCACAGTCTTTTGCAGGTCCGCTCCGTCAGTTCAGTAGCGGCGGGCGCACTTGTTCTTTTGCCTCTTTTGCCTGGGCTCGAGATTTGCTCATAGGTGGGTTATGTTATTATTTTGTACCACCTTGTATATTCTTTGTATCTAGTGTACTCCATCTACTGTTTCTACCAGATTTATTGTATATTGACCTAGAGATGAGACTGTGAGGTTTGTGGACTTTTATGCTGTATTTTGGGGTCGAACTCACTTGTGTCGACATGACGTTTTCTTATGCTTCATTATGATTATTTGCTTGTTGTCATTTTATATTGCGTGGGATTTGTGACCGCCTTGTGGCGAAGAGCTAGCTCCTGCTTGGGGATGCCCTATTTTGTTGGATTCATGTATATTTTGTTGTACCCATTTTTGGGGGCCAGTATTTACAAAGGAGACTCTGCCGAAATTTTCGGAAAAATTGGTATTGTTTTTAAAAAGGGTTTTACATGACTTATTTGATAAACTTGCTTTCAAATGATTGGGTTTTCTTCACTCTTTTGCTTAATTGGTTTTGTTTTCTGGGCTTTGGCTTACTTATTTTACGGACGTCTTTAGACGTTTCGTAAACTTAAGTGCCAGTCACGTTCCGTACCCTGCGGGTCGTGACAAAGTTGGTATCAGAGCGATAGGTTTTACCTTTGTGAGTGTAGGATGACCCTTGGTAGATGGAGTAAGTGACTTAAGCAGGGTAACGTAGCGTGCGTATGTCCGCGGCATACTTACGATACGGTACTCCGCCTAAGTGACTTTAGGATATACTTGCTTGAAAAATTCCTTCTTCAATTCCGTGTATCCTATGATCCTATTGCACTGTTCTTACTGTCCTGTTTCCTGTAACAGCCACTATGCCGCCGAAGGCTACGAGGGCACAGAGGGCTGCCGCCAGAGACGAGATTCGAGCTGGCTCGTCCGAGACTAAGACTGAGCAGGGTGGTATGCCTACGCCGCAGGGACAGACCGATCCACCTTCCCCAGGCCGTATGGATAGGCTCGAGACTGGTATGGAGGAGTTGCGACAGATGATGGGAGGCATGCAGGAGCTACGTCAGATGGTAGGATCCCTAGTTGCAGCCAGTCGTACACCGAGGCCGGATGACGTACGTACTACATCACAGACGACCATGATACCTGCTCCTACTACTACCATCGTGGCCATTCCGGTTTCACTACAGGATTTCATGAGGCTGAGACCTCCAGTATTCACCGGCACCGAGGCAGCGGAGGACCCACAGACGTTCCTTGATAGTTTAGCCAGGATCTGCCGTTCGCTGAGATGTTCGGATGATCGATGGGTAGAGCTTGCGAGTTTCCGACTAGAGGGTCTCGCGCAGACATGGTGGGAGTCAGTCTTGAGAGGTCGAGCTGCAGGTTTACCGCCTATGACTTGGGCCGAGTTTACAGCGGTCTTTCTTGCCCGTTTCCTTCCAGAGAGCGTTCGTGACGCCAGAGCTCGCAGCTTCGAGGCCTTAGTCAAGACACCTGAGATGACGGTGTCTGAGTATGACATCCAGTTTACACAGTTATCCCGCTATGCTCAGTATTTGGTGGATACCGAGGAGAAGATGGTGAAGAGGTTCGTACAGGGACTGGATGCTCAGCTATATCTTGCCATTGGCGCCCAGCACTACGACACTTATTCAGCTGCTATGGATACGGCATTGCGGATGGAGGCACGCATATCACGGACTTCGGCTGTTCCTGGGCCGAAGAGGATTCGCACCGATGTACCGTCTCAGAGGCAGCGCGCCAGATTCTTTCCGAGAGATAGGCCTGGCAGAGGATTTGGGCGGGGACAGTTATATGGTTCTTATCCCCAGGGGCAGCAGCCGTCACCAGGATGTTTTGGGTGCGAGAGTCTGCACCATCTTGTCAGAGACTGTCCGGTGAGACGACAGGGAGCAGCGACAGTTCCGCATGTGACCCTACCACCATCACCACCCCCTCCTCAGAGAGCCCTACTTCCTACCCCAGGCGATGCTCCACGCCAGTTAGGTGCACCGAGAGGCCGTGGACGCGGCGGTCCTGTTCAGAGAGGACGAGGAGGCGGAGGCCGAGGTCGAGGTCAGCCCGCTATCGGTGGAGGACAGGCCCGAGTTTTTGCTTTGACACCGCAAGATGCGCAGGCGTCCAATGCCGTTGTGACAGGTACCTTGCCAGTTTGTTCTTTCGACGCACGGGTATTATTCGACCCAGGTTCCACACATTCGTACGTATCTACACACTTTGCACCGATGTTGGGCCGTGAGTCGTCGTCGTTAGATCAGCCACTTGTTGTTGTTACTCCGGTAGGCGAGTCGTTTGTCGCTCGGTTTGTATTTCGTTTGTGTTCCGTTCGTATCGGGGAGAGGGATTCATCAGTTGATTTGATACTCCTCGATATGTTGGACTTTGATGTGCTTCTGGGCATGGATTGGCTAGCCACTTGTTATGCTTCGGTGGGTGCCGTGAGAAGGCAGTCAGATTTAGCTTTCCGGGAGAGCCAGTCCTTGTTATTCAGGGAGACCGCAGTGTCACCCTTCCCAGCTTAATTTCGTCTCTTCGCGCTGGTCAGCTCTTGCGGAAGGGATGTCATGGATTCTTAGCGTATATTTGTGATACTCGAGCTGCAGAGGTTCCGTTGGACCGGGTCCCGGTTGTTTCTGAGTTCCCTGATGTTTTCCCTGATGAGCTGCCTGGGCTACCGCCTGAGCGCGAGGTTGAGTTCTGCATTGATTTGATTCCCGGCTCGGGGCCTATTTCTATACCGCCTTATCGGATGGCCCCGGCAGAGCTTCGAGAGCTGAAAGATCAGTTGCAGGATTTGTTGGATAAGGGGCTTATTCGACCGAGTGTTTCTCCGTGGGGTGCTCCGGTCCTGTTTGTCAAGAAGAAGGATGGAAGTTTGCGCTTATGTATCGACTACCGCCAGCTGAACAAAGTTACCGTTCGGAACAGATACCCGTTGCCGCGCATTGATGATTTGTTCGACCAGCTTCAGGGTGCGGGGTATTTTTCGAGGATCGACTTGCGATCAGGATACCATCAGCTGCGAGTTCGACATGAGGATATACCGAGGACGGCTTTCCGCACGTGCTACGGCCACTACGAGTTTTTGGTGATGTCGTTCGGACTCACCAACGCCCCAGCAGCATTCATGGATTTGATGAACCGTACATTCAGGCCGTATCTTGACTTGTTCATCATCGTGTTTATCGACGATATCTTGGTGTACTCCCGGAGTAGAGAGGAGCACGAGCAGCACTTGCGGATTACGTTACAGACTCTGAGGGAGCACCAGCTGTTCGCGAAGTTCTCCAAGTGTGCATTCTGGCTGGACAGCGTCGGATTCTTGGGTCACGTGGTTACGAGAGACGGCATTTGTGTGGACCCGAAGAAGATTGAGGCTGTTCAGCAGTGGCCCCGACCTACATCGGTTACTGAGATCCGTAGTTTTCTAGGCTTGGCGGGCTACTACAGGCGTTTTGTTCAGGACTTCTCCCGTATAGCTGCACCGTTGACCGGTTTGACCCGGAAGGGAGTTCCTTTCGCTTGGACAGAGGAGTGCGAGCGCAGTTTTCAGCAGCTACGGACTTGTTTGACAACGGCGCCGGTATTATCTTTGCCTTCGGGGTCAGGCGGATTTGTTGTCTACTGTGATGCTTCGCGAGTGGGATTAGGATGCGTATTGATGCAGCATGGCCGGGTGATCGCTTATGCTTCTCGGCAGTTGAAGAAGCATGAACAGAACTACCCCACTCATGATTTGGAGATGGCTGCAGTGGTCTTTGCACTGAAGATTTGGCGACATTACCTTTACGGCGAGTCGTGTCAGATATTCACCGATCACAAGAGCTTAAAGTACATATTTCAGCAGCGAGACCTGAACCTCAGACAGCGTCGTTGGATGGAGTTGGTGAAAGACTACGACTGCGAGATCTTATATCACCCCGGCAAGGCAAATGTGGTGGCAGATGCGTTGAGTAGGAGGCCCGAGGGTAGTATATCCTTTTTGCGCGCAGTGCAGAGGCAGTCGTCAGCAGATTGGCAGATGTTATGCGACAGCCGAGTTGAGTTTGAGTTCACTCAGACAGGGGGACAGCTCGCGCATGTTCGTTCACGCCCACAGTTGCTTGACCGTATATATGAGGCACAGCGCAGTGACGACCGTTGCTCAGAGATCATGGCACAGATGGGACAGGGCAGATTTTCCGAGTTCGTGGTTGACGATTAGGGGATTTTACGATATGGATCTAGACTGTGCGTACCAGATGCTGATGGATTGCGGCGCGACATTCTTGAGGAGGCACACCGATCAGTGTATAGTGTCCACCCCGGTTCCACCAAGATGTACCATGATAAGAGAGAGACCTACTGGTGGGACGGGATGAAGAGGGACATTGCGGAGTTCGTTTCGAGATGCCTGACTTGTCAGCAAGTCAAGGCCGAGCACCAGAGGCCCGCAGGAGAGCTACAGCCGTTACCCATTCCAGAGTGGAAATGGGAGCAGATTTCGATGGATTTCGTTGTGGGTCTACCCAGGACCAGTCGAGGGTACGACTCCATCTGGGTGATCGTGGATAGATTGACGAAAGCGGCTCACTTCCTGCCAGTGAAGACGACTTTCAGCTTTGCTCAGTATGCTCAGCTCTATATTGACGAGATTGTGCGACTACATGGCGTACCGACTTGTATCGTGTCAGATCGAGGCACTCAGTTCACCAGCCGACTTTGGCAGAGACTTCAGGAGGCTTTGGGCACTCGTTTGAGCTTCAGCACAGCGTTTCATCCGCAGACAGACGGACAGTCAGAGCGGACCATTCAGACTCTCGAGGACATGCTCAGAGCGTGCGTTTTAGACTTTGGTGGTAGCTGGGATCGTCATTTACCTCTAGTAGAGTTCTCCTACAACAACAGCTTCCGGGATACTATTCAGATGGCACCTTTCGAGGCATTGTATGGGAGGAGATGCAGATCGCCCGTTTGTTGGACGGAGCTCAGCGAGAGCAGCATTTTGGGGCCGCAGCTTGTTGAGGAGACGACAGCGAAGATACAGTTGATCCGAGACCGGATGAGAGCGGCTCAGAGCAGGCAGAAATCCTATGCAGACAGGCGCCGTCGCAGATTAGAGTTCGCAGTTGGCGACCATGTTTTTCTGAAAGTCTCTCCGATGAAGGGCGTGATGCGTTTTGGGCGAAAGGGGAAGCTTAGCCCTAGATTCGTAGGTCCCTTCGAGATCCTCGAGCGTGTCGGCGCTGTTGCTTATCGTTTGGCTCTTCCACCCAGCTTTCCCGATGTTCACCCCGTCTTCCATGTTTCGATGCTCCGCAAGTACCTTCACGACCCTTCGCATGGGATTCAGCACCCGACAGTCCAGCTAGAGCGCGACCTTTCTTTTGCAGAGCAGCCGGTGGCCATCTTGGATCGGCAGGTGAAGAAGTTGAGGTCTAAGATTATACCAACCGTCAAGGTCCTTTGGCGTAGCCCGAGCAGCGAGGAGGTTACCTGGGAGACCGAGGGCGAGATGAGGAAGAAATATCCCCATCTCTTTGAAGGTACGCGTAGCTATATTTTTAAATTCGGGGACCGAATTTCTTTAAGGGGGGAAGATTGTAGCGTCTTGAAAAGTCGTTTTGGGGTTTTCCTGAAAATCGGTGAAAATTCGGTATTTTTCCGAAAACCGTCTTTCTCGTTATTTTGCAGTTTAGGGCTAATTATACCTAAAATGGATAGGTAATTGCTTGTTTTTAGTAGATAATGAGTTAATTATGAAATTCTGGTCGTTTAAAAATTTTCCCTATTTTTTTCATTTTTTTAATATTATTTTAAGCCGGTAAGAAAATACATTAAATTAGCGATAAATACAAATTTTTCCGGGCTAATTTTAATCTCTAAAATTATGATAATTAAAAGCTAGTGGTAACATAAATTTTTAGTAATTTATTTTGATTTTAAACAAATTTTTATGATATGAAACGAATTTATTGAATTTTGAGCTAAAACTTGCAATTTTTGACTTGTAGGGGGCCTTTTTGCATAAAATTTCTTTTGTAAAACCCCTCTCTCTTTTCCCTCAGCCCTAGGACAGGCCCACCTTGTGCAAGTCCAGAAATTTCTGGCCTCATTTCCTTGGTTGCTTTCTTGAGTTGATTTAGTTAGTTTATGGCTTTATTTTAAATATAATGGATAAGTTATGGTACATTGACTTTGGAGGGTTGACCAAGGACTTTTCCCCACTCACCCACACCCCTCCCCATACCTCATTCTGGCCGAAACCTGAACCTCCTCTTCTTCATCTCTTTTCTTTTCATTTTTCTTCAAATTTCTTCAAAAAAAAACACATCAAAATCCACACTTTATTCAAAAATCCAAACAAAATCCTTATGCTATCATTATCCTTAGCCATTCTTGCTTGAATCTTGGAGCTAGGAAGCCATCCTTAGAGGCAAATCACTTGCTTGATCCATAGATCTTGAGGTATAATTTCTATCAAGTTAGTTCTTTTGGCTAAATTCCTTTAAGTTTATGGTTTTAGTGTTAAAAGATTAACTAATTTCTAATCTAGTTTAAAAAAGAGTAGTTTGTTTAAACTAGGGTTTTGAAGCCATGATAGTTAATTGAGTTGTTTTGTAGTTAATCTAATTGTTACTTAACTAATCTATATGGTTACCTTGTTATGTAGTCTTCAATTTTTGCTAATTTAGTTAACTTTAAAAGTTCGATTTTAGTTGTAATTGTTGTTTTAGGAAAATCTAGAAAGGGTTATGTATGGAAAATGAGTTGAATTAGGGTTTAGAAACCATTATTTAGTTAATTTAATCTAATTTGTTATCTAGTTGTTTTGCTAACCTAATCTAGAAGGTTAACTTGCTAATTGGGTTTGAAATTAGTGTTAGTTAAGTTTTTCTAGTATGGATTTTGAATTGCGATTGCTTTTGAGAAAAATCAAGAAAGGGTTGGTTGTGGAATTTAGGTTTTGGAGCATGGTTAATGTGTTGAAATTTTTTGTAGTGGTTATCTAATGGTGTGACTTGGGTGATTATGCTAGACTGTAGTCGTTTTGTCGCAAATCGGCGATTTTTGCACCGATTTTGGAATGCAAATGCTTACTAGTTTTGTTATAAAATTATGTGATGAATTATTTTTGGATATCTTGATGATTGTAATGGCTTGTCCTACGACTTTTAGGATGCGTGAGTGCGGATTTTTGGGTAGTCGGGTTTCAGTTTTGCCGGGCGACCAAATCGGCGTTTTTTGGCAGTTTTTGCGATTTTCGCGTGTGTTCCGCGCACTTTGTGCACGTTGTACCTAGCTAGCGAACTTTAGTAGTTTCGTTGGGATTTTGCGTCGTTCTTGATATGTAACCTTATGTTTGGTATTGATGTAAATTCCAGGTTCGGTCGCGGAGACGTCAGACGCAGCGCGAAAAGGAAAGGCGGTGATTGGACACAGCTAGCC
Organism: Agapanthus africanus; assembly: GCA_030015575.1. Classification (NCBI taxonomy): domain Eukaryota; kingdom Viridiplantae; phylum Streptophyta; class Magnoliopsida; order Asparagales; family Amaryllidaceae; genus Agapanthus; species Agapanthus africanus. Next base: position 597,611,018 of record CM057339.1, read on the forward strand.
AGGGATTCCGGTGAGTAGATGTAACATCTACGGGGGACTATCGTTGGATGGCGCAAGCCGCCCGATAGTTTTAGTAACTTACAAGATCCTTAGTGATGTTAGTAATTAGGGGTGAAATACTTAGTTGACTATTTGCTGCATCCATGCATTATATTGACATACCTATACGAAACCATTTCATAGGACACCTGCACCATTGCCAGGGTTTTTATATGCAGCACGAGCACTATTCATGCTTACACACACACCCTGGTAATTGTCATGCCACCACACTAGATAACCTTTAAATTTAAACCTGTTACTAATTGATACTTAAACTTGTGCTATTGCCTTTAATTCCTTAAAACGAAACCGTAGGAGCTATTCATGTGCATGTACTTCATCATATTAATTTGTAACATTTTCAAAAATATAAAATATTAATTTTGGGAATTTTTATAATTTAATATTATTTTATTGATTATTTTAATATTAAATGCAAATAAATAGGAAAAATGTTAGAAAAATTATGAAAAATTATGGAAAATTCTAAAATAGGGTAAATTAGTGAATTATGACATTTTTAAGTTTTTCTGATTAGTTTGACACTAGTTTAGTGCTAATCGCGATTAAAATCGCTAATTGGGTTTTTTGGCAATTTTGTGCAAAACTTGCACATATCACTTTTTCTACACTTGTGTATTTTTCTAGCCATGGTTTTCATTTGGGTTTACTATTGGTGTGAGAAGGGTTGGGTTTTAAAAGAAAAGGGAAAAGAAAAGAAAATGCAATGATGAGGGTAGGTGAGAGAGAGGTGGACTTTGACCTTAACCCTTAGCCTTGTTTCTCCTTCTCATTTCTTCCCCTCTCTCCCACAGTTGCTGCTGCTGCCCCTTCTCCATTTCCCTCCCCTCCTCAAGCCATGAATCATCTCTAAAAACACACCAAAACCCCAATCTCCTTTCATTAAAAATGTCCAAAATCCCTAGATCTACACATGGAGCTAAAGAAGCATGGATTTGGTCACTAGGGGGCAACTCAAGAATTTTCTTGAGTTGCTAATGAAGGTAATTTCTGAACCATTTGCTTAATTATAGCCTTTCCTATAACCCCATGTCAAGATTTTATCGATATTGTGTGATATTATGGATTTGAGAGAAACCTAGTTAGGGTTTGAGTGAATTGGTGTTGCATTATGAAATTGAGTTCAATTGAGGATACACCAACACCCTAGTATTTGAATTGAAACCCAAAACCTGAAGCAAACACCAGAATACGGATTTTAGAAACCAATATCGGGGAAATTGTGTTTTCTGTCACTGTTATTTGGAATCTGCTAACACCCCGAGAACCCTAAAATAATATTGAGTGGACAGTAGCATGTGCAGGCACCCAGGAAACTAACCCCAAAACCCTAGCCCCTATCTCATCCGTACGGCCGCCAAAACCTCCATTCTGGCAGCAAATTGCGGCCAGACCAGTGGGGAAATTCCTCGTTTTGCGTGCCTGGCCCCATTTCATCAATTCTTGGCCCTGGGTACTTCTAGTTTTGACAGATTCTGTCTAGGGTGAAATCTGGGACATATATCCTATGTTGTCGTTTTGGATTCGTGTTTCCGTATTCCGTATTTTTGGATTCTGAAATGGTGGAATGTGTTTTGCCTCGACTATTGTCGTTTATACGACGATATAGAGGATTATGGATGGTTTTGAAGGCGTGCCATAGGTTCTCACCTATAGGCCCCCTTATCGTATCGTTTTGGAGTTTATGCGCCGTTTTATATTGGATTTGGTTTTAACGCGCATATACGATATTTTGATGTGTAGGTACCCATGAAGACTTCGGACGACAAGCAAATGCATGGTGATGTCCGCAATTGGTGATGCAAAGTGAGTAGATTATATCTACGGGGGAAAGTCGGGTGGATGGCGTATAGCACCCCCGCAGTCCGTAGATAGCTTATTATATGGTATTGTGATATTCGGTGTATTTTGGATATGTAGGGTTAGAAGTGACTAGTGTAGTTCATAGTCGCGAACCCTAGGATAGAATTACCCTATACATATACCCTTGCTTTTCACATGTACTTACACTGTGATTGATGATATGTGACGACTTTGGAGATGAGTCGATATTGTGGGCTTGGTGCCCTGGGATCGGTGATTTGATACGATTCATATGTGGGGTATGACTTGTGATTCTTGCGGGCTTGGGATGTGTGTTTACCCCCGCATGCATACTTTACCGATGTTACCGTTTGTACTAGACATAGAGTAGTACTCCAGACTATATGATCTGATGATGGTGATATTTGTTATGTGATGAGACAGTGAGATGTTGACCCCTACCCAGCTTTTGGGAATGCCGTACGATGATTTACCGTACGAGCTGATATTGATGATAGATCCGTACTCATAGCTAGAGGATATCTTACGATATGACATTGAGACGGGATCACCGACTATATATCTACATATATACTTAGACTCAGTTTTAGGTGGTTTCCACACCTACCCCTCCTGATTGACAGGATACTTAGGTGTAGTTGCATAGTAGATACTTCACTGTGCTGTTGATTACTAGATTTCCGCATATTCATACTATTCGCATTGCTGGCATATGTTCATTATTATGCTATTATCATGCTGTTAGGACACCAGCACCATTATCGATGATGCGTATGTTTCACGTACACTATTTGCCGGCTCACACACTTCATCATCGATAATTGCCATGTCACTACACAGTAGTACTATTACATTCGTGATATGATGCTTCCTTTGACATATGCGCATTCCTATTCCATGTTGCATGATTTCCGATATGATTACTCTCTTTACATGTCGCATATATCGTGGATTGATTGCATAGTACATCGCATTGGATTTACTGCTGGATGTTGGATTTTCATGTGATTTCTGGTTTTTGAGGACCGTGGGGTTATTTAAGAAAAGAGGCACTTTATGAAAACCCGGTACCTCGTGATATGATATTTCGGTGCGTCCACCACGCGTTTTCTCGGTGCTGAGACGTGTGCTTGAAACCCGATTCGAGGAGGTGATGTACCGTTTGCGGGTTCGTGGTGGGCCCGGTATGGTTCCCCTCGGCGAGATGATCGATGGGTTATGCCGATTGAGCCTGGAGGCGGGCGAGTACCTACCGGTGATTTTACCTGAGCTCGGCGGATATCCGGGGGATACCGCCTGGAGCCGAGAGATGGGCATACTGCCGGGGCCAACGGGCCGATATCCGCAGACGGAGCCCAGAGATGGACATGGGTTGACTCATACTGCCGGGGCCGAGGGCCAATATCCGCAGACGGAGCCCCATACGGATGAGGATTTACGTGTCGGTGTTTGGCACGGGTTTCATGATGAGTTTTCCATGATTTTGGTTATATCCTCACATTGCATACATGATGCTTACTGTCAGTGGGTGACAGGTGGACGGGTTCCACATATATACAGACTTGGTTCATATACAGACTGGATTTACACTTATCTTACACCAATATTAGTGGTATGGGACGCTAATATATGTGTATTGATATTATTGATATTTCTTCATTGATACTTCATGCGGACATACCTTACACTGATGACATGTTGTTACCTGAGTACCTGGCACTATATACATGATTAGATGTTACCTTGCCACCTTATTACACTCAGATGTACTCTTGTGGATATTTTACTGATCGTTGACTTAGGATTGTGTCTTGCATTCGATTTATCCTTGTAGATGTTTCTATTCACGAGTTGGCAACTCACCCCCGTTGTGCCACAGCTCTTGCAGGTTATGCCGTACAGGTTCTATTGCGGCATTTCTGGCACATTTCCTTCTTGCGGGTGATTTGCTTTGGTAGGTGGATTCCTTCGTATCAGGAGTCACCTTTGTATTTAATTTATTCATTGTATCTAGAAATTGTCCATCAACCAAAACTTGTATATTCTTTCAGACTCAGAGACAGTGTTGTATTATTCGACCTTAGAGTCGCACTTAGTAGTATTGCGGTTTTCTTGCTACTTTTGAGTTTTCTTTTGGTTTTGATCCTCGCCACTTGGCGTTGTATATTATCATATCATTGCGTGGTTGTGACCGTCGATTGACGAAGAGCTAGGTCCCGCTTGGGGATGCCTTTATCATTTTATATATTGTTATTCATGTTGTACCCCATTCGGGGCCAGTTTTACAAGAGAAACTCTGCCGAAATTTTTAGAAAAGACTTATTGCTTTCAAAACCTACCTTCGGCTTAGTTATTTAAAAAACCTTGATTTCAAACCTGTATTTCTTCACTTCTTTAAACCAGTTTTCTTTATTTATTCTTCAAAATGGTTTTAGATTTCTGGGCTTTTGGCTTACTTGGATCAGATGGAGTCCTATAGGCTTCATATGGTTCAAGTGCCAGTCACGTGCTCTTTCGGGGCGTGACAAAGTTGGTATCAGAGCGCTAGGTTGACCTTGGTTCGAGTTTAAGTTTGACTATGTGGAGCCTAAGGAGTTGTTTATTTACGGAACTTAGGCTTGACCTTATGGAACTTAGGCTTGGTCGAGGGGGTGTAAACCCGAACTTTCGTCGTTTTAGGATGACCCTTGGTTGATGGATTAGGTGACTAAAGTAGAGTGACGTACCGTTGGTATGTTCCGCGGCATACTTACGACACGCCACTCCGCTTAAGGAACCTTAGGATGGACATTTGTTTAGAGATCAGTGATTCTCTTCCTATCCAGGATTATACATCCATTTGAGATCCCCGATTCTATTAGTTTCATGATCATATCTTCATTGATGCTGTTCCTTCCTATGATCATGTATCCCCTTTGGATCTGTTGTTTCCGTTCTTGCCTTTGATGTGCTCTCTTTTGATACTCGATTGAGATCCCTGTCACCATGTTTGAGCGCAGTTTGGGCTGCTGCTAGGGTTACGGCCGGTGTGAGCTCGTTTGGTACGAGGGCCGACCTTTGTGTTTTCTGGTGACATGGGAACGTCTCGAGTTAGTGTTGGTGTTTGTGACCTCTAGTGGAGGCGAGTGCTTGGTTTGCACCGGATGATCGTGCCTTTGTTAGAGCTGCCAGTTGAGAGAGGACTGTTGATGTACAGTATACCTCAGGGATTGTGATGTCGCCTACCGTGCAGACAGATGGACCAGCTGTTGCTGAGATTGACAGGATGTCGCTTCCGAAGCTTACGAGCTGAGATTGCCGGAGCTTTCAGGCAGATATGCGACAGATGATAGCTAGTCTACCCGATTTGAGAGACGAAGGTGATTCGTCCGATTTTGCGCCAGAGCGGGCCCAGATGAGTTGAAGATTTCCAGTGTGGAGAGTCTTACTCAGATCTAGAGCAGGCTGATTCAGAGACGACCGCCATTGTGTTGCCTTTCCTGGAGGATTGAGGCGTTGTTCGGCGTACAGGCGTATGAGCCGGTTGCTGCTGCAAATGATGAGATATCGCCCAGATGATTGGAGCTACTGCAGCATGAGCATGTACTTAGAGAGATGATAGCGAGTCGCTAGTCACCGAGGATGAATGACTAGGACGTGTGGTGAGTTTGCTTACCCCGATGCGGGTCATCAGGCGGATTGATTCCAGCTAGAGACGACTTCACGCAGGTTCGTGAGAGTCGATAGAGACGATCGAATGTCAGGAGCCTATTTTCCAAGTTTAAAGTATACGGAAAGACATGCAGGTGATTCTATGGACCCTCTAGAAGAATGAAACCCTAACTCGACTTAATGACCGTGTGACAACCTTTGAACCTTAGGGTTTACGGCGGTTCCGCGGCGCCATTAGTGAGGCTTGGGTTTGCCCTTCTACGGCTGGACCACTGACGCTGTGGCATGTACTCGATACTATTAAACTGTACCCGGGATGTGAGCTCTTGGGGGATTATGAGGTTCTGACGAGTCGATCGGATGGTTCGACATCTTTCGGATATCGTGATGGGATACTGCTTGGGAGACTCCAGATACGAGCGTAGCCGTCGGAGCGCAGTTCATGCAGCCATGATGAGACGAGTCCGAATCAGTCGACATTTGAGCAAGGTGGAGTAAAGAGTTCGTACGAGATTTCGACGAGATGACGTCCCACTCCACTGACATTAGAGATGTGATGTGCACCCCGAGGCGTGGTATATGGATATAACTTCCAGAAAGAAGCGCGACAAGTATGCGGCCGTTCCGGAAAAAGCTTCAGCTTCAGCATTGGATGATGACTTCCGGGCACTTCGGCAGGATTGAGATTTGAGAAAGGAACCTCGACAGGACCTTTCTGGAGTACGATACGAGAAGACCTAGACCAGGAGTGGTCGTTTTGCGCACACCCAGCAGACCAGAGTTCAGCCTTGTCGACGAGGTAGTTGACCAGGTTTGGATAAGGGGACTTACCCAGATGCATTGCAAATTGATCAAGGACGGACGAGTGATGAGTTTCCTCCGATGGTTGGGACGTGTTCCCGAGGACCAGTTTGGCCTGACATCTGCTACAGAGTGATGAAGCTACAGAATACGTGATTCGAGTCCGTGTGAGAGACTTCAGATTGACCGTGGCCGAGAACAGTGCAGTGCATAGTAGCTTGGCATGACGTCATAGTGGACAACGAGGGAGATAGTCGGAACAAGAGGTTCGTGTGAGGCACTGACGAGCTGTCATTGCTTTCCGTCGAGATTAGAGACCTGATTTGCTTACAGAGACGTTGGGATGTGACCAGTTCTGAGAGATGTTGTTCTGAGGATACAGGTGTCTTTTGAGCGAGAAGAGGTTGTGCAGGAGAGCCAGCCTCTGTACAGATCGGCATAGGCATGATTGGAAGAGATCTTGAGCAGGATTCTTCCAGGACATAGCTGCCATAATGTTGCACCCAGGATCGGATGTGTGACGTGCCTTCAGAGAGCCAGAGGCCGACGCCAGTGATATGCTGCCTTACGAGTGGTCGTGAGGTTTGACCGAGAGGTGACCAGAGAAGTGCCAGAACGGAATCGTCCCCGTTAGCACACCTGACAGGGCCGATGAGCCGATTGACCGCGTGATAGGTAATCCGCAGAGAAGATAAGGATCCAGAGAGTCAGAAGACGCTAGACCGTGAGCGAGAGGCAGGTAGATATCCTGCGCTGCTAGCTGTGGATTGCACCGACTCCTTCTCGACCTCGAAGGAGGAACTACCGAAGACGGTATTTGTGATTTGTGATTTTGTGATTCGATTATCACGTATCCGTCATTTTGGATTTCGGTATTTTGGGTGTTCTGTTTGCATGATTTAGTTTTGGTGACTGAGTTTCATGATATTGGTTTCATGCACCCACTGGATATTTATATATTTCGCGCAGAGTTTTCATGCATTTTAGTGTTATGCTTTGATTCGTGCACGCTGATGCACACGATTGTGAGATTTTCCTTTGAGGTACACCTGATTTTGGTTTGAGACGCATTTTATCATTGATTTTGACCCGGATTTTGATGGTTGGTTTTGCACTCCGTGCTGGTGATGTGCTTTACACCTATTCGATGTTTGTTATTGGATTTCGTGATTCCGTGCATGTTGAGTGCGCAGGGTTTAGATTTTCATTCGTGCACGATGGATGCACAGATTTGGATTTTCGCGCGTGTTGGGCGCATGTTTTTTAGATACGATTTTGGTGCGCACCCGATGCACTAAATCGAGATTTCTTCGTGCATGTTAGATGCACCGGACCTTGGCTGTCAGGCACATACGTTGCTCATGACAGAGGTTTCATGCACACCCGTTGCACCTAGATGTTGTTTTGTGCACCTGTTTAGCACATATTGGATTTTTGATTTCCGTGCGCACCAGACGCACAGGATTGTGTTACGTACATTTTTGAGATTTATTCCCTTTGGAGCAGTACCTTTTATGATGTTGGGTTTTTGCTTTCATGCTGAGCAGGACTAGTCAGTAGACGAAACCTGGATATACTTTTGCATGTTTTACATCAGCTTTTTACGTGTATAGATTGGGTGTCTACATGTGTAGTTTCGATCCATATCATATCGGTTTTGTATTGGATTTGACATTGTGTTTTTACATCGACTCCGATAATTGCGGGATGCTTGACGGAGTTTTGTTTTTGAGTTATCTGCTCAGTACCCTTGCGCATGCATTGCGCTGTGACGTTCTTTGTGTTGATGATTTCGGAGCCCCGACGACTTTAGTTTATTACTGAGATTGTTTTAGTGGTGGGGGTTTAAATTTAAATTCGGGGACCGAATTTCTTTAAGGGGGGTAGATTGTAACATTTTCAAAAATATAAAATATTAATTTTGGGAATTTTTATAATTTAATATTATTTTATTGATTATTTTAATATTAAATGCAAATAAATAGGAAAAATGTTAGAAAAATTATGAAAAATTATGGAAAATTCTAAAATAGGGTAAATTAGTGAATTATGACATTTTTAAGTTTTTGTGATTAGTTTGACACTAGTTTAGTGCTAATCGCGATTAAAATCGCTAATTGGGTTTTTTGGCAATTTTGTGCAAAACTTGCACATATCACTTTTTCTACACTTGTGTATTTTTCTAGCCATGGTTTTCATTTGGGTTTACTATTGGTGTGAGAAGGGTTGGGTTTTAAAAGAAAAGGGAAAAGAAAAGAAAATGCAATGATGAGGGTAGGTGAGAGAGAGAGGTGGACTTTGACCTTAACCCTTAGCCTTGTTTCTCCTTCTCATTTCTTCCCCTCTCTCCCACAGTTGCTGCTGCTGCCCCTTCTCCATTTCCCTCCCCTCCTCAAGCCATGAATCATCTCTAAAAACACACCAAAACCCCAATCTCCTTTCATTAAAAATGTCCAAAATCCCTAGATCTACACATGGAGCTAAAGAAGCATGGATTTGGTCACTAGGGGGCAACTCAAGAATTTTCTTGAGTTGCTAATGAAGGTAATTTCTGAACCATTTGCTTAATTATAGCCTTTCCTATAACCCCATGTCAAGATTTTATCGATATTGTGTGATATTATGGATTTGAGAGAAACCTAGTTAGGGTTTGAGTGAATTGGTGTTGCATTATGAAATTGAGTTCAATTGAGGATACACCAACACCCTAGTATTTGAATTGAAACCCAAAACCTGAAGCAAACACCAGAATACGGATTTTAGAAACCAATATCAGGGAAATTGTGTTTTCTGTCACTGTTATTTGGAATCTGCTAACACCCCGAGAACCCTAAAATAATATTGAGTGGACAGTAGCATGTGCAGGCACCCAGGAAACTAACCCCAAAACCCTAGCCCCTATCTCATCCGTACGGCCGCCAAAACCTCCATTCTGGCAGCAAATTGCGGCCAGACCAGTGGGGAAATTCCTCGTTTTGCGTGCCTGGCCCCATTTCATCAATTCTTGGCCCTGGGTACTTCTAGTTTTGACAGATTCTGTCTAGGGTGAAATCTGGGACATATATCCTATGTTGTCGTTTTGGATTCGTGTTTCCGTATTCCGTATTTTTGGATTCTGAAATGGTGGAATGTGTTTTGCCTCGACTATTGTCGTTTATACGACGATATAGAGGATTATGGATGGTTTTGAAGGCGTGCCATAGGTTCTCACCTATAGGCCCCCTTATCGTATCGTTTTGGAGTTTATGCGCCGTTTTAGATTGGATTTGGTTTTAACGCGCATATACGATATTTTGATGTGTAGGTACCCATGAAGACTTCGGACGACAAGCAAATGCATGGTGATGTCCGCAATTGGTGATGCAAAGTGAGTAGATTATATCTACGGGGGAAAGTCGGGTGGATGGCGTATAGCACCCCCGCAGTCCGTAGATAGCTTATTATATGGTATTGTGATATTAGGTGTATTTTGGATATGTAGGGTTAGAAGTGACTAGTGTAGTTCATAGTCGCGAACCCTAGGATAGAATTACCCTATACATATACCCTTGCTTTTCACATGTACTTACACTGTGATTGATGATATGTGACGACTTTGGAGATGAGTCGATATTGTGGGCTTGGTGCCCTGGGATCGGTGATTTGATACGATTCATATGTGGGGTATGACTTGTGATTCTTGCGGGCTTGGGATGTGTGTTTACCCCCGCATGCATACTTTACCGATGTTACCGTTTGTACTAGACATAGAGTAGTACTCCAGACTATATGATCTGATGATGGTGATATTTGTTATGTGATGAGACAGTGAGATGTTGACCCCTACCCAGCTTTTGGGAATGCCGTACGATGATTTACCGTACGAGCTGATATTGATGATAGATCCGTACTCATAGCTAGAGGATATCTTACGATATGACATTGAGGCGGGATCACCGACTATATATCTACATATATACTTAGACTCAGTTTTAGGTGGTTTCCACACCTACCCCTCCTGATTGACAGGATACTTAGGTGTAGTTGCATAGTAGATACTTCACTGTGCTGTTGATTACTAGATTTCCGCATATTCATACTATTCGCATTGCTGGCATATGTTCATTATTATGCTATTATCATGCTGTTAGGACACCAGCACCATTATCGATGATGCGTATGTTTCACGTACACTATTTGCCGGCTCACACACTTCATCATCGATAATTGCCATGTCACTACACAGTAGTACTATTACATTCGTGATATGATGCTTCCTTTGACATATGCGCATTCCTATTCCATGTTGCATGATTTCCGATATGATTACTCTCTTTACATGTCGCATATATCGTGGATTGATTGCATAGTACATCGCATTGGATTTACTGCTGGATGTTGGATTTTCATGTGATTTCTGGTTTTTGAGGACCGTGGGGTTATTTAAGAAAAGAGGCACTTTATGAAAACCCGGTACCTCGTGATATGATATTTCGGTGCGTCCACCACGCGTTTTCTCGGTGCTGAGACGTGTGCTTGAAACCCGATTCGAGGAGGTGATGTACCGTTTGCGGGTTCGTGGTGGGCCCGGTATGGTTCCCCTCGGCGAGATGATCGATGGGTTATGCCGATTGAGCCTGGAGGCGGGCGAGTACCTACCGGTGATTTTACCTGAGCTCGGCGGATATCCGGGGGATACCGCCTGGAGCCGAGAGATGGGCATACTGCCGGGGCCGACGGGCCGATATCCGCAGACGGAGCCCAGAGATGGACATGGGTTGACTCATACTGCCGGGGCCGAGGGCCGATATCCGCAGACGGAGCCCCATACGGATGAGGATTTACGTGTCGGTGTTTGGCACGGGTTTCATGATGAGTTTTCCATGATTTTGGTTATATCCTCACATTGCATACATGATGCTTACTGTCAGTGGGTGACAGGTGGACGGGTTCCACATATATACAGACTTGGTTCATATACAGACTGGATTTACACTTATCTTACACCAATATTAGTGGTATGGGACGCTAATATATGTGTATTGATATTATTGATATTTCTTCATTGATACTTCATGCGGACATACCTTACACTGATGACATGTTGTTACCTGAGTACCTGGCACTATATACATGATTAGATGTTACCTTGCCACCTTATTACACTCAGATGTACTCTTGTGGATATTTTACTGATCGTTGACTTAGGATTGTGTCTTGCATTCGATTTATCCTTGTAGATGTTTCTATTCACGAGTTGGCAACTCACCCCCGTTGTGCCACAGCTCTTGCAGGTTATGCCGTACAGGTTCTATTGCGGCATTTCTGGCACATTTCCTTCTTGCGGGTGATTTGCTTTGGTAGGTGGATTCCTTCGTATCAGGAGTCACCTTTGTATTTAATTTATTCATTGTATCTAGAAATTGTCCATCAACCAAAACTTGTATATTCTTTCAGACTCAGAGACAGTGTTGTATTATTCGACCTTAGAGTCGCGCTTAGTAGTATTGCGGTTTTCTTGCTACTTTTGAGTTTTCTTTTGGTTTTGATCCTCGCCACTTGGCGTTGTATATTATCATATCATTGCGTGGTTGTGACCGTCGATTGACGAAGAGCTAGCTCCCGCTTGGGGATGCCTTTATCATTTTATATATTGTTATTCATGTTGTACCCCATTCGGGGCCAGTTTTACAAGAGAAACTCTGCCGAAATTTTTAGAAAAGACTTATTGCTTTCAAAACCTACCTTCGGCTTAGTTATTTAAAAAACCTTGATTTCAAACCTGTATTTCTTCATTTCTTTAAACCAGTTTTCTTTATTTATTCTTCAAAATGGTTTTAGATTTCTGGGCTTTTGGCTTACTTGGATCAGATGGAGTCCTATAGGCTTCATATGGTTCAAGTGCCAGTCACGTACTCTTTCGGGGCGTGACATAATTGATCATGCTTAATCCATTAATCACACATCGCAACTTGATTATTGATACCATATGCATTCATTATCACTGATATATGCACTTATGAGGATTTCTTGAGATTTTATGATATTGCTGGATTTCGGGGGAAAGCCGCAAAATTTCCAAACTTATTATATTTTTAAAACATGTAAATTGCGGTTTTCTAGTGATGTAAGTGTCGTCCACCATGAGTTTGCTGTGGTTTTTGGAGACCCGTTTCGAGGAGTTGGATGAACCGTTTCGGGTACATGGTGGGCCCGGTAGGGTACCCCGGGGCAAGAAGCTCGTGGTGTTGACGATGAGCCTGGCAGGGGACGGATTACCTACCGGTGACTTCATTGGGCACGGCGGATATCCAGAGGATACCGACCGGGGCCACGAGAGGATGAGATATTGATATTGAGATGGGTCAGCCGGATGGCTGAGGCCAGAGACACTATGACATGGATTTATGAGATTTGAGACAGCTTTTAGGTGTCGTTGCTGGACACCGGTTCTCGTCGATTTCTTTGAGTATTATGCTGGCATTCTAAAAGAGTTTCAAAACACAAAAAGAGATAAAATGTTTCTTATATATACCTATTGAGACCTCAGATATTCATGTTACATACATATTAGTACACTGATGTTGTATACACACCTGCTAGTGCATCCAGTCATACCTGTATTTTAGATGCTAGGATGCTTGTGTGCATGCATACGATAGCCTTTGTAGATGTTATTTATTACTCACGAGTTGGCAACTCACCCCCGTTGTGCCACCGTCTTTTGCAGGTCCGCTCCGTCAGTTCAGTAGCGGCGGGCGCACTTGTTCTTTTGCCTCTTTTGCCTGGGCTCGAGATTTGCTCATAGGTGGGTTATGTTATTATTTTGTACCACCTTGTATATTCTTTGTATCTAGTGTACTCCATCTACTGTTTCTACCAGATTTATTGTATATTGACCTAGAGATGAGACTTTGAGGTTTGTGGACTTTTATGTTGTATTTTGGGGTCGAACTCACTTGAGTCGACATGACGTTTTCTTATGCTTCATTATGATTATTTGCTTGTTGTCATTTTATATTGCGTGGGATTTGTGACCGCCTTGTGGCGAAGAGCTAGCTCCCGCTTGGGGATGCCCTATTTTGTTGGATTCATGTATATTTTGTTGTACCCATTTTTGGGGGCCAGTATTTACAAAGGAGACTCTGCCGAAATTTTCGGAAAAATTGGTATTGTTTTTAAAAAGGGTTTTACATGACTTATTTGATAAACTTGCTTTCAAATGATTGGGTTTTCTTCACTCTTTTGCTTAATTGGTTTTGTTTTCTGGGCTTTGGCTTACTTATTTTACGGACGTCTTTAGACGTTTCGTAAACTTAAGTGCCAGTCACGTTCCGTACCCTGCGGGTCATGACAATTTGATTCTACAACGATATCAAGTTCATTAAACAATAGGTTTTCAGAAAAACCTGACGTAGCCCTCCGTCATTTCAGATAAATCCTACTTAGTATTCGTGCTACGTTTGTTGACCTCCGTCAAGGCGTAGTGTGCGGTAGCTAACTAGTATTTGTCTGCTTATGCATATGATGCAGATTGGATTAGGGTAGTCGTACGACCTTGTTGACCTCCGTCAAGGGTCGTGCGGGTGGGTTTGATTCAATCAAGAAATGACGGGTTGAACTTGACTTGCACCCTGTGGTTTGTTGACCTCCGTCAAGGTCATAGGATGCTTGGGGCAAAATATTATCGGGAATTTCAAGTGTTGAAATTTGCAATGAGATTGCATACCTTCTATGAGATAGTTGGATCCCGATACCCACTGCGAGTAAGAGTTACTCCTGGGAGAGTTTTACACATTGCAATTAGCTGATCAAGTAGGTGTCTAGAAAGGTGTCAACGGGGTTACGCCTCTGGGAAAACGAGGTTTACATTAATTAGGTTCGTGCGAAAGCACGGGGGACCTCCCTCGAAGTACCGACACTGGCCTGGCTGAAAGATTGGCGAACTTGTAGTATGTAATTAATCCCGGCTAGTCTTTCCTTTTAGGGTTTGAAAGAAGATTTGATAAAAAGCAGTGGGAGCCATCCTGATTAGATAAGATAATAACCAATCTGATCTTGCATGAGCATACGCTAAAAAGTTTTCTTCTCTCTCTCTCTCCAGGTAGCGACCATTTCATGTCCTAATGAAGATAATAATATGGATGTATTGACCGAACCCGCATGTTATACTGTGCTGGGGAACGTTGGTTCCGTTCTTTCTTATAAGAGTTATAGGAATGAACAGGATATAGGGGAATGCCAGGATTCCCATGCCACCCGAATGAAGAAAGTACATGTAGATGCATTTTCTTCGGGTGTGTTCGTTACTGAGAACTGTTTCTCCATTTGCTCTACGTCCTGGGTATTAGTGTAGGGTTCCTAGGCACTCTTGTGAAGGTTCATAAGGCATCAAACTTGCCCGGATTAAATTTTAGACGTGCCGAACAACCCAAAGCCGGGATGTTTGCTAGATTATTAGGGTTGAACATGTAATAAGATAACTTTTATCTAAGTGTGAGGGATTACAACCTTTGTAGTCCGCTCCTTCACTTCACAAGCTCCGAGTAGAAGTCCCTTTGCCGCGATCCATGATCTCCCGGACTCATGAGAGGCTCCACGACTCGAACGATCCATTCTAGCTTGTCGTATTCCAAATCTCCGATGATCTACGTCGAGGTTTCGAAGAACTCAAGCTATCTCACTCTAAAGAAGTGAACACACTAATCCCATGGGCTAGATGAGATGAGTATGAGAGAGTAGTAATTTTGCTTTCTTTTAATATCATTTTCTCATAATCTTTCATCACTTTAGGATTTTCAAGAGAGCTTTTCTTGAAGAAGGAAGAAGATGATAATGGAAAATATATCATAAGCTTAAAACCTTTTGTGATGAATAGAAAGAATTATATGATTGATTGTAAACCATGGTCAAGGATGATAGGATAAGAATGAGTAGAGAGTTAACTAGAGTTAGGGTTTGGTTGGGTTAAATGAATGTGTCATTCTAAATATCTTAAGAATGACAAAAGAAAATTGCTTCTAGAAGGAACTTAAAGCTACTAACCCTAATCAAACCCTAACCTCAATTAATCATCCTTAAACATGTTTAACAATTAATCATATCATGTCACAATAATATATATCACATATATATTATATATTTGCAACAAAAGAAAATAATACAATTAACATATATCGCATATATATCAATGTATCATCCCGCGAGAAAATGAAATAATAAAGTAAGCCAATATTAGTTAATATAATAATATATTATTATATATTAAATCATCGAATCAACACTTGATCCGACGATCCGGCTATATCGAATATTACCGACTAATATATCATATACCGATTCATCGAATCAACACTTGATCCGATGACCCGGTTCATATCCATATATCGCGAGAATATAATACGGTATCCCATATCGCATTATTCTCGCTCCTGCGCATATCACATATGTGCCACTACTCTGTTTCGCCTGAGCCAAGAAACCTCTGTATAGGACTCTAAAGAATCGTCAATACGCCGGTAGCAGGTGATGATCATATCAAACACCCACAAGCTGCAAGCGGTCAGCTAAACGTAACAGCCACCCAGGTATTGAGCGATCAGAAGATCAACAAGCTAGCCTGTGCGTTCTCCTGTGAATCCGATCAGTAACACTCCCGTACAGTCCGGTCTGTTCGTCTGATATGTCGCATATCAAGTCTAGGGGTGGTATACGTCAGACCCCAGTAACCGATAAGTCGTGTCGATGTATGGCTCATAACGGGTCGAGAAACTACTAGTAACACTTACGAGTAAATCTCTATATCAGCCCAGGCCAGGGACTTCCAATTATAGCCAATCGAACACAGCACAACATCAACTCCCTATACCGGGAGAGACGAATCCCCTCCTATCGCTCATTGCCTCCATGTGATTCGGGACTGTACCCAAAAGCCACCGTTTTGCACGCCCTCTTGGACGTGGTAAGGTGGAAATCAAAGCACAGTGGGAATCACACAAGACTCTATGACGATCTCGGGTCTTCAGACTACCCTGTACCAGTGTCACCGGAGAACTGCCATCTGACGTGTGGTATATCACCATCTGGGAGTTCTCGGCGAGTCCGTCCAGTGTACCCAGTTTCCACTGAGCACCCGTACACCATCTCTGATGTCAAACACCGATGGATATGGGATCATCCATCGCCCATCATATGGGTCAAGATGCGTATACGCTAGTCTACTCTGGTGTATCGATGCCCTGTCTCGATATACCCTCGACTAGGAACAGTTATAGGATGTACTCATCGACTACTGTGGCCCCACTAGTATGATCTCATCATAGTCCCAGTAGTCGAGTACAAGTCCTAAGGGCTTTATCAACATGTGAGAGTAAAACAGTAAACCAATACAAGTCAACATGTTAAGATAAAGTGAAACCAAATAGCATACTATCATGACGAGCAAGAAAGTCTTCTCTATATATAACCAAGCATCCATTATAATATACATCATATGTACAACAATGGCCTCTAGGGCATATACATAACTAACAATCTCCCACTTGCACTAAGGCCAGCTGCTGTAGTATCTCATACCTAGCATCCCGAATAATCTCTCAAACTGTATCTGGGGAATAGCCTTCGTGAATGGATCCGCAGTGTTGTCCTTCGTATCTACTCTCCTGACCTCGATCTCCCGGCGATCAACTATCTCCCTGATCAGGTGATACCGCCTCAGAATATGTCTGGACTTCTGATGGGACCTGGGTTCCTTGGCTAACGCCACAGCTCCATTGTTATCGCAATACAGAGGTATTGGATGCTCAATGGATGGAACCACACCAAGTTCACTAATGAACTTCTTGATCCAGACAGCCTCTTTGGCAGCATCGTTGGCAGCGATGTAATCAGCCTCCATCGTTGAGTCTGCAACGGTATCCTGTTTGGAACTCTTCCAACATACCGCCCCTCCATTGAGGGTAAAGACAAAACCCGAATGCGACTTAGAGTCGTCCTTATCACTTTGGAAGCTGGAATCGTTAAAGGACTCCACCTGGAGTTCTCCATTACCATACACCAAGAACATCTCCTTAGTCCTTCGTAAGTACTTGAGAATGTTCTTCACTGCTGTCCAATGACTCTCTCCAGGATCTGCTTGATACCGACTCACTACACTTAGTGAGTATGCTACATCGGGTCTGGTACATAGCATCGCATACATGATAGAGCCTACTGCTGAAGCATAGGGTATCCCTTGCATGCGAGCTCTCTCCAAATCAGTCTTAGGAGACATCTCTTTGGAGAGAGTGAGTCCAGAGATCGTGGGTTGGTTCCCACGCTTGGATTCTTCCATACTAAACCTCTTTAGTATGGTGTCAATGTACCTGGATTGGGACAATCCCAGTATCCGTTTAGATCTATCTCTATAGATCATGATTCCCAATATGCAGGAGGCATCACCTAGATCTTTCATTGAGAATCTCTGTGATAAGAAGAGCTTGACTGATTGCAGCATAGGAATATCATTTCCTATCAAGAGTATGTCATCCACGTACAATACGAGGAAGACCACCTTACCCTCTGCCACCTTCTTATAGATACAAGGTTCATCTATATTTTTGATGAAGTCAAACTCTTTGACTACAACATCAAAACAGATGTTCCAACTCCGCGATGCTTGCTTTAACCCATAAATGGATTTAAGCAGCTTGCATACGTTACCGCTACTCCCACTATCTACGAAACCCTCTGGCTGAGTCATGTACACGCACTCTTCTAAATCACCGTTTAGAAAGGCGGTCTTAACATCCATTTGCCAGATTTCGTAGTCATGGTATGCAGCAATGGCAAGTAAGATCCGGATGGACTTAAGCATAGCCACTGGAGAAAAGGTTTCGTCATAGTCCACACCTGGTCTTTGACGAAAACCCTTTGCTACAAGTCTAGCTTTGAAAGTCTCAACTTTTCCATCTACACCAAATTTCTTTTTAAAAATCCACTTGCTCCCAATGGGTTTTACCCCTTCAGGAACATTTTCTAAAATCCACACTTTATTGGTGTACATGGATTCCATCTCAGATCGCATTGCATCCAGCCATTTCACAGAGTCAGTACTTGTGATGGCCTGCTCGAAACTAGTGGGTTCATCATCATTCATGATGCAATCCTCGCTTCCACCATCAATGAGAAAACCGTAGTATCTCTCAGGTGGACGAGAAACCATACTAGATCTGCGGAGAGGCTGGGGTTCGTCGGGTACTACTGAATCCTCTGGTTCCACTAAATCATCTGTTGTAGTTTGTGTCGCTGGAACCTCTTCCAGTTCTACCTCAGTGCCACTAATTTCTTTTTCAAGAAATTCCTTTTCTAAAAAGGTGGCATATTGAGAAACAAACACCTTTTGTTCCTCAGCGTGATAGAATATATATCCATAAGAATCTTTTGGATATCCTACAAACTTACATATACTTGATCTTGCCTCGAGTTTGTCTGGATTTTGCTTTTTAACATAGGCCGGACAACCCCATATCTTAACTCGTTTAAGAGATGATCTCTTTCCATTCCATATCTCATATGGAGTGGTAGGCACCGATTTAGTTGGAACTCTATTCAATAGATATGTGGTTGTTTCCAGTGCATAACCCCAAAAGGAGATAGGTAACTCAGCAGTGCTCATCATAGAGCGCACCATATCTAATAGTGTGCGATTCCTTCGCTCCGATACACCGTTGTGCTGTGGTGTATAAGGAGGAGTAAGCTGAGAGAGAATCCCATTCTCTTTTAGATAATCTCGAAACTCATTACTTAAGTATTCACCTCCTCGATCAGATCGAAGAATCTTAATACTTTTGCCCGTTTGATTCTCTACTTCTTGCTTATATTCTCTGAATTTCTCAAAAGCTTCAGACTTGTGTTTCATCAGGAACACATATCCGAATCTTGAGAGATCGTCAGTGAATGTAATGAAGTAGGAAGAACCGTTCCTGGCATGCGTAGACATGGGACCGCATACATCACTATGTACCAGTCCTAAGAGTTCGGTAACTCTTTCTCCGTGTCCACTAAACGGAGCTTTGGTCATTTTTCCTTTGAGACATGAATGGCAAGTATCATAAGTTGATAATTCGAACGAATTCAAATAACCATCTCTATGTAACTTAGCCAGTCGTGTCGCATTGATATGACCAAGTCTACAATGCCACAAGTAGGATTCGTTCACTTCTGAACTTTTCCTCTTGTGCGTGTTTTGTATATTCAGGACTGTATTCTGATTTAGAATGAATATGCCATTATGTAACGAGCCTGATGCAATCAACTTTTGATCTAGGAATATGTTCATAACATTATCCTGTACTACAAAATTATATCCTTCTTTACTTAATAAAGAGACTGATATAATGTTGCACATCATGTTCGGTATATAATAGCACTCATTTAGAATCAGTGTATTACGACTTGGTAATACAAGGTGATATTCGACAACTGCTTTGGCTACAATACTTGCACCGTTCCCTACTTGAACGGAATGATCACCTTTTCCCAGTTCTCTACCTTTACGTAGCCCATGTAACTGTTTACATATGTGGGATCCAGATCCGGTATCTAATACCCAGGACGTAGGGTGAACTGAGAAACAGTTCTCAATAACTAACACACCTGAAGAAGATGCATCAACATGCATGTTCTTTTGGGCGGCGTGAGAATCTAGATATTCTCCTGTTTCCTGTTCAGTCTTATAACTCTTATAAGAAAGAACGGGTCTGACGTTCCCTTGCTCAGTACAATAATCAGGTTCAGTCAATACATCCATATTATTATCTTGATTATGGCCTGAAATGGTCGCTACCTGGAGAGAGAGAGAAGAAAACACTTTAGCGTATGCTCTTGCAAGATTAGATTGGTTATTATCTTATCTAATCAGGATGTCTCCCACTGTTTTTATCAAATCTACCTTAAAACCCTAAAAGGTAAGATTAGCCGGGATTAATTACACCCTACAATTTCGTCAATCTTTCAGCCAGATCAGTGTCGGTACTTTGAGGGAGGTTCCCCGTGCTTTCGCACGGACCTAATTAGTAAACCTTGTTTTCCCAGAGGCGTAACCTCGTTAACACTTTTCTAGACACCTACTTGAATGACTAATTGTCCTGTGTAAAACTCTCCCAGGAGTAACTCTTACTCGCAGTGGGTATCGGGATCCAACTATCTCATAGGAGGTATGCAATCTCATTGCAAATTTCAACACTTGAAATTCCCGATAATATTTTTACCCCTAGTGTCTTATGACCTTAACTATGGTCAACAAATCATAAGCACTAGTCAAGTCCTACCCGTCATTTCTTGATTAATTTAGACCCACCCACATGACCCTTAACTATGGTCAACAAAGTCATATGACTGTCCTAATTAATCACATCTTATGTTATCTAGGAAAATATCACTTAGCTACCGTACACTGCGCCTTAACTATGGTCAACAAATGCAGCACGAATACTAAGTACTCTATTTTCCTAAAATGACGGAGGGTTACGCAGGTTTTTCAGAAAACCCTGAGCGTAATGAACTTGATATCGTCATAGAATCATGTAGTTTTTGAAAAGGAGTGTTTTGAGGCTTTACTTAATTTCGCTAAAGGGGTCACTCCCGGTAAAGGGATCGTCGGCCCTTTCCTCATCGAATAAGGTGCAGGATATATCATATATACCGCTGTGCAAAGCAAAACACTAAAAGCAATCAAAAGACAAACCGCGTTTTGTAGCATCTGCCAGTTTCGCTAAAGGAGTCACTCCCGGTGAAGGGATCTCGGTCCTTTCCTCATCGAATAAGGTGCAGGATATATCGTATATATCACTGTGCAAAACAAAACTGTAGCTACCCTTTTTAGAAAGTTTTTGATTCTACAACATCTTTAGGTTTCTTTTCTTTTATTAATCTCATTAATAAAAATCCCATCAGCTTATGCTTCCTAAGCATCACAGAAGAAACGAAAGCAGTAATATTTATATATCAGCATATATATATAGTATAAGCATTCGTCTCAGGCAGTAATATGATCTCATCACAGAACATTGCAGCAGAAGAACATATATGAAATATTGGATATACTAGGACGTCCGTGTTTTCAATACGAGCCTGTATAAAACACGGATTCCACGGTCGCGACGAATAGCCAAACCCACATCCCAAGACCCCTACGAGAGCGGCAAGTAACTCTGCCAATTCTAGGGTTAGGAGACCCGGTCTCGACTCCTCGAGATGGCCTCCCACTGGACCCTAGAACCCGGTTACTTGTGCTCCCCTCCTTGGGTCTACCTAATGCGGAAAAGTAAATAATATACACTGGTGACAGCAACCGCATCCTGGAAGTGCCCCAAATAAAAGAATATTACATTACAAATGAATTTTACATGAATGAAAATAAAAACCCTCATCTCACATAAAACCCCCGGCTATTCTGATCGCGACGATCCAATATAACATATCACAGAAACACATAATATCTCATATCATCAACGTAAGCAAGCATGCGTATCCCGATTGTCGTTGATGTATAGCAACGAAGCCGGCGATACACCATATACTACGCTTACGGTCACAGAAAAGAAAGTGTAAAACTACAATATTTGGAATCCACAATCACTTTAGACATCGTAAATCCGAAATATCACATACTTCGTATTTCATGCCTAACTCTATGAATTCCACATATTGTATCACATTCCAGATAAATATACGGTATTAAACTATTTGAACAGATAATCAAACACCCAAAATTTCCCGAAGTGCTCAACTCTTGAGCGGAGTTCAAATAATCTCAGAATATGTCACAGTACCAGTGATCCAGCCGTAGAAGGGCCAAGCCAACGCCTCACATGTGGCACGCCGTACTGCCCCAAACCCGAAGGTTCAAAAGGCAGTTCAAGACGGTCACATAATCGAGTTAAGGTTTGTTGTCTTCTAGAGGGTCCACCGCTTAACTTGTACAATTTTCCGAAAGATTTAAACCCAATAAAAATTCAACGCTTGAAAGTTTGCCGTGCCGGAATAAAGTGGGTTAATGACATCCGTTCAACCAGTTTAACAGTTTCTAAATATCCGGAAAGAAATACGAATTTAAAATTTCCGATCGAGTCTACTATTACAAAACAAACCCCAGAATTTTAAACACCTGGAACAGAATAAAAATATCCAGAATGGTCAGCAAGTACCTACGGGAATTACCATGAAGCCACGTGTCAAGATTTCACTGTTCCACCGCGGAAGAGCCGCGCAAGCCATGCTTGCGCCGCTCTTCCGCCGCCGTTTGGTCGAATTAGGGGCTCGGGTTTTATGATAATTCTTAGATTTCCCTGCTGATTGTTTTACATATTTTTAATTCAGAAAAATCCCAAAATTTAAAAAATTTCCAGAGAGGGGTCAAGTTTCGTCGTTTCGGGTTCGATCGGAGTTTTAACTTCGTAAACACATCGCCTAATGCTCTAGCTAGGCTCTGATACCACTGTAGGGTTCCTAGGCACTCTTGTGAAGGTTCATAAGACATCAAACATGCCCGGATTAAATTTTAGACGTGCCGAACAACCCAAAGCCGGGATCTTTGCTAGATTATTAGGGTTGAACATGTAATAAGATAACTTTTATCTAAGTGTGAGGGATTACAACCTTTGTAGTCCGCTCCTTCACTTCACAAGCTCCGAGTAGAAGTCCCTTTGCCGCGATCTATGATCTCCCGGACTCATGAAAGGCTCCACGACTCGAACGATCCATTCTAGCTTGTCGTATTCGAAATCTCCGATGATCTACGTCGAGGTTTCGAAGAACTCAAGCTATCTCACTCTAAAGAAGTGAACACACTAATCCCATGGGCTAGATGAGATGAGTATGAGAGAGTAGTAATTTTGCTTTCTTTTAATATCATTTTCTCATAATCTTTCATCACTTTAGGATTTTCAAGAGAGCTTTTCTTGAAGAAGGAAGAAGATGATAATGGAAAATATATCATAAGCTTAAAACCTTTTGTGATGAATAGAAAGAATTATATGATTGATTGTAAATCATGGTCAAGGATGATAGGATAAGAATGAGTAGAGAGTTAACTAGAGTTAGGGTTTGGTTGGGTTAAATGAATGTGTCATTCTAAATATCTTAAGAATGACAAAAGAAAATTGCTTCTAGAAGGAACTTGAAGCTACTAACCCTAATCAAACCCTAACCTCAATTAATCATCCTTAAACATGTTTAACAATTAATCATATCATGTCACAATAATATATATCACATATATATTATATATTTGCAACAAAAGAAAATAATACAATTAACATATATCGCATATATATCAATGTATCATCCCGCGAGAAAATGAAATAATAAAGTAAGCCAATATTAGTTAATATAATAATATATCATATATATTATTATATATTAAATCATCGAATCAACACTTGATCCGACGATCCGGCTATATCGAATATTACCGACTAATATATCATGTACCGATTCATCGAATCAACACTTGACCCGATGACCCGGTTCATATCCATATATCGCGAGAATATAATACGGTATCCCATATCGCATTATTCTCGCTCCTGCGCATATCACATATGTGCCACTACTCTGTTTCGCCTGAGCCAAGAAACCTCTGTGTAAGACTCTAAAGAATCGTCAATACGCCGGTAGCAGGTGATGATCATATCAAACACCCACAAGCTGCAAGCGGTCAGCTAAACGTAACAGCCACCCAGGTATTGAGCGATCAGAAGATCAACAAGCTAGCCTGTGCGTTCTCCTGTGAATCCGATCAGTAACACTCCCGTACAGTCCGGTCTGTTCGTCTGATATGTCGCATATCAAGTCTAGGGGTGGTATACGTCAGACCCCAGTAACCGATAAGTCGTGTCGATGTATGGCTCATAACGGGTCGAGAAACTACTAGTAACACTTACCAGTAAATCTCTATATCAGCCCTGGCCAGGGACTTCCAGTTATAGCCAATCGAACACAGCACAACATCAACTCCCTATACCGGGAGAGACGAATCCCCTCCTATCGCTCATTGCCTCCATGTGATTCAGGACTGTACCCAAAAGCCACCGTTTTGCACGCCCTCTTGGACGTGGTAAGGTGGAAATCAAAGCACAGTGGGAATCACACAAGACTCTATGACGATCTCGGGTCTTCAGACTACCCTGTACCAGTGTCACCGGAGAACTGCCATCTGACGTGTGGTATATCACCATCTGGGAGTTCTCGGCGAGTCCGTCCAGTGTACCCAGTTTCCACTGAGCACCCGTACACCATCTCTGATGTCAAACACCGATGGATATGGGATCATCCATCGCCCATCATATGGGTCAAGATGCGTATACGCTAGTCTACTCTGGTGTATCGATGCCCTGTCTCGATATACCCTCGACTAGGAACAGTTATAGGATGTACTCATCGACTACTGTGGCCCCACTAGTATGATCTCATCATAGTCCCAGTAGTCGAGTACAAGTCCTAAGGGCTTTATCAACATGTGAGAGTAAAATAGTAAACCAATACAAGTCAACATGTTAAGATAAAGTGAAACCAAATAGCATACTATCATGACGAGCAAGAAAGTCTTCTCTATATATAACCAAGCATCCATTATAATATACATCATATGTACAACAATGGCCTCTAGGGCATATACATAAGTAACAATTAGATACCGGGTCAGGATCCCATATATGTAATCAGTTACATGGGCTCAGGAAAGGTAGAGAACTTGGAGAAGGTGATAAAGACATTAGAGTCGGAAATGGCGCAATTGTTGCAGCCAAGACTGTCGGGGAATATCACCTTGTATTACCAACTGGTAATACATTGGTTCTGAACGAATGCTATTACATGCCGAACCTGATATGCAACATTATATCGATTTCTTTATTAAGTAAAGAGGGATATAATTTTGTATTACAGGATAATGTTATGAACATTTTCCGTAACCAAAAGTTGGTTGGATCAGGCACGTTGTGCAATGGCATTTATGTTCTAAATCAATCAACAGTTCTGAGCATAACAAACACACACAAGAGGAAGAGTTCAGAACTGAACGAATCCTACTTGTGGTATTGTAGACTGGGTCACATCAATGTGACACGACTGGCTAAGTTGCATAAAGATGGATATTTGAAACCTTTCGAATTTTCATCTTATGACACTTGCCAGTCATGTCTCAAAGGCAAGATGACCAAAACTCCGTTTACGGGACACGGAGAAAGAGTTACCGAACTCTTGGGACTAATACATAGCGATGTATGTGGTCCCATGTCTACACATGCCAGGGATGGTTCTTCATACTTCATTACATTCACTGACGATCTCTCTAGGTTCGGTATGTGTTCCTGATGAAACACAAATCAGAAGCTTTTGAGAAATTTAGGGAATATAAACAAGAAGTTGAGAACCAAACCGGAAAAAGTATTAAAATCCTACGATCCGATCGAGGAGGAGAATACTTGAGCAATGAATTCCTGAACTTCCTAAAAGAGAATGGGATTCTCTCTCAGCTAACTCCTCCATATACACCACAGCACAACGGTGTATCGGAGCGGAGAAACCGCACCCTATTAGATATGGTGCGCTCTATGATGAGTGTAGCTGAGTTACCTGTTTCCTTCTGGGGATATGCACTGGAAACAGCAGCATACCTACTGAACAGGGTTCCCACCAAATCTGTTCCTACCACACCATATGAGATATGGGAAGGGAAGAGACCATATCTTAATTTTATAAAGATATGGGGTTGCCCGGCCTATGTCAAAAGACAAAAACCGGACAAACTCGAGGCAAGATCTGTTTTGTGTAAGTTTGTTGGATATCCCAAACATTCGCGAGGGTATATCTTCTACCACAGTGAGGAACAAAGAGTATTTGTTGCTCAACATGCCACCTTTTTAGAAAAGGAATTTCTTGCAAAAGAAATTAGTGGCTCGGAGGTAGAACTGGAAAAGGTTCCAGCTGAACAAAACACAACATAAGATTTAGTGGAACCAGAGCATTCAGTGGCTTCCGACGAACCTCAGCCTCTCCGCCGATCTAGTAGGGTTTCTCGCCCACCTGAGAGATACTACGGTTTTCTCATGGATGGTAGGAGCGAGGATTGCATCATGGAGGATGATGACCCAACTAGCTTCGAGCAGGCCATCACGAGTGGGGACTCAGTGAAATGGCTGGATGCTATGCGGTCCGAGATGGAATCCATGTACACCAACAAAGTATGGACTTTGGACGTTGCTCCTGAAGGGGTAAAACCCATTGGGAGCAAGTGGATCTTCAAGAAGAAACTTGGTGTAGATGGGAAAGTGGAGACTTTCAAAGCTAGACTTGTAGCAAAGGGTTTTCGTCAAAGACCAGGTGTGGACTATGACGAAACCTTTTCTCCAGTGGCTATGCTTAAATCCATCCGGATCATGCTTGCCATCGCTGCATATCATGATTACGAAATCTGGCAAATGGATATTAAGACCGCCTTTCTAAATGGTGATTTAGAAGAGTGCGTGTACATGACTCAGCCAGAGGGCTTCGTAGACAGTGGGAGCAGCGGGAAGGTGTGCAAGCTGCTTAAATCCATTTATGGATTAAAGCAAGCATCGCGGAGTTGGAACATCTGCTTTGACGTCGTTATCAAAGAGTTTGATTTCGTCAAAAATCCAGATGAACCTTGTATCTACAAGGAGGTGGCAGAGAGTAAGGTTGTCTTCCTCGTATTGTACGTGGACGACATACTCTTGATAGGAAATGATATTCCTATGCTGCAATCGGTTAAGCTCTTCTTATCACAAAGATTCTCAATGAAAGATCTTGGTGATGCCTCCTGCATATTGGGAATCAGGATCTATAGAGATAGATCCAAACGGATTTTGGGATTGTCCCAATCCAGGTACATTGACACCATACTAAAGAGGTTTAGTATGGAAGAGTCCAAGCGTGGGAACTTGCCCACAATCTCTGGAGTCACTCTCTCCAAAGAGATGTCTCCCAAGACTGATTTGGAGAGAGCTCGCATGCAAGGGATACCCTATGCTTCGGCAGTAGGCTCTATCATGTATGCGATGCTATGTACCAGACCCGATGTAGCATACTCGCTAAGTGTAGTGAGAAGGTATCAAGCTGATCCTGGAGAGAGTCATTGGACAGCTGTGAAGAGCATTCTCAAGTACTTGCGAAGGACTAGAGATATGTTCTTGGTGTATGGTAACGGAGAACTCCAAGTGGAGTCCTTTACCGATTCGAGCTTCCAGAGTGATAAGGACGACTCTAAGTCGCAGTCGGGCTTTGTCTTTACCCTTTACGGAGGGGCGGTTAGCTGGAAGAGTTTCAAGCAGGAAACCGTGGCAGACTCGACGATGGAGGATGAATACATCGCTGCCAACGATGCTGCCAAAGAGGCTGTCTGGATCAAGAAGTTCATTACTGAACTTGGAGTGGTTCCATCCATTGAGCATCCAATACCTTTGTATTGCGATAACAATGGAGCGGTGGCTTTGGCCAAGGAACCCAGGTCCCATCAGCGATCCAGGCATATTCTGAGGCGGTATCACCTGATCCGGGAGATAGTTGATCGCCGGGAGATCGAGGTCAGGAGGGTTGACACGAAGAACAACACGGCGGATCCACTCACGAAGGCCATTCCCCAGACACAGTTTGAGAGACTCTTCGGGATGCTCGGTATGCGATACTACAGCAGCTGGCCCTAGTGCAAGTGGGAGATTGTTAGTTGTATGTATGCCCCAGAGGCCAGTATTGTACAGATATTGTATATTATATTGGATGCTTGGACATATATAGAGATGACTTTCTTGCTCGATATGATAGTATGCTATCTGGTTACTCTTTATCTTAACATGTACACTTGTCTCTTTAAACTGTCTTATAGTTACATGTTGGTAAATCCCTTAGGATGTGTACTTGACTGCCTGGACTATGATGTAGATCATACTAGTGGGGACATGGTAGTCCATAAGTGCATCCTTCAAGGTCCCTAGTCGTAGGCGTATCGAGACGGGGCATCGATATACCAGAGTAGACTAGCGTATACGCTTCTCGACCCATGAGATGGGCGATGGATGATCCCATATCCATTGGTGTTTGACATCAGAGATGGTATACGGGTGCTCAGTGGAGACTGGGTACACTGGACGGACTCGCCGAGAACTCCCAGATGGTATTATACCTCACGTCAGATGGCAGTTCTCAGGTGACACTTGTACAGGTTAGTCTGTAGACCCGAGATCGTCATAGAGTCTTGTGTGATTCCCACTGTGCTTTGATCTCCACCTTACCACGTCCATGAGGGCGTGCAAAACGGTGGTCTTTGGGTACAGCCCCGAGTCACATGGAGGCAATGAGCGATAGGAGGGGTTTCGTCTCTCCCGGTATTGGGGGTTGATGTTGCGCTGTGCTCGATTGGCCGTAACAGGGAAGTCCCTGGCCAGGGCTGATCAGAGATTTGCTGGTAAGTGTTACCAGTAGTTTCTCGACCCGTTATGAGCCTCACATCGGCACGACTTATCGGTTATTGGGGTCTGACGTTTACCACCCCTAGACTTGATATGCGACATATCAGACGAACAGACCGGACTGTACGGTAAGTGTTACTGGTTGGATTCACAGGAGTGTGAGCGGGCTAGCTCGTCGATCTTCTGATTGCTCAATACCCGGATGGCCGTTACATTTAGCAGACCGCTTGCGGCTTGTGGGTGCTTGATATGATCATCATCTGCTACCGGCGTATTGACGAGTCTTTAGAGTCCTACACAGAGGTTTCCTGGTTCAAGCGAAACG
Organism: Agapanthus africanus; assembly: GCA_030015575.1. Classification (NCBI taxonomy): domain Eukaryota; kingdom Viridiplantae; phylum Streptophyta; class Magnoliopsida; order Asparagales; family Amaryllidaceae; genus Agapanthus; species Agapanthus africanus. The sequence continues at coordinate 597,640,130 of CM057339.1, forward strand.
AAATAGGAGCGCATATGAGATATGTGCGGGACCGAGAATAATGCGTGTATGTGATACCGTATTTCATTCTCGCGATAAATGTTTCGATTGGTCATATTCGATATGACCTAGTTATCGAATCATTGATTCGATAAATCGATACATTGAATGCTAGTCGGTTATGTGCGACATGACCGGATCATTAAATCAAGTGTTGATTTAATGATTTAATGTATAATTATATATTTGATATATTACTTTGCATTAACTAGTATTGGTTCACTTTAAATGGATTTTCTCACTTGATGTGCAAATTGTATATGTGATATACTTTTGTGCACATGTTAGTATCATGTTTGATGATGCTTGCTCATTTGGTTAAGTGTATAGAATTAAACCTAGGTTAAGAAAGTGATTAGGGTTTTCATTTATCCATTCTTTTATTTATTCATTTTTGGAAAAAGAATGGGATAAGAATACAAAATGGTTGCTTTCTTTCTTGAACATTGTTGAAGCTTCTTGAAGCTTTGACTTTGTGACCTTTTTGTCTTCACACTAAACCCTAACCATTCTTCTAACCTTAGTCAATTCTCTACACTTAACTATGGTTCACATTATGATAAGTTTGGTTTTTCTTTTCATTTTAAAAACAACTTATCATATTCTAGCCACTTCTTCTTCTTCATCTTCAAGAGAGAAACCTTGATGCCATCAATGGCAACTTGAGCTATAGTGTGAGAAATCCAATTCTAAAGAGAACCCACCTCCTATTTCTTCACCCTCTACCTCTTGCCAAGTTGTTTTGGGTGTTTTCTTCACAAGTTTCACCACTTGATGAAGTCGGAGCTTGAACTTGCGATGCCTCGACGTAGATCATCTTCGGCACGAAGCCGACGACCTAGTCCGCCCTATTCTCCGGTGAAGCCGACGTTCGAGCTTGGGAATCGAGATGGACAGCAAGAGGATGCCTACGTGGAGCCAAGGAAGAGGATAACCGGATCTACAAAGTTTGTAGCATCTAACCTTTAGTTAAGTAGTTAACTAGTTCTGTTTTTCGCCTAGAATTCTAGTCTAAGATCCGTATAAGGGTCTCTCTGCACCCATAAATTTTTATATTGGCATGTTCGATGCCTTGTGAGACCTCTATAGGGTGCCTAGGAACCTTTCACAGATGTTGTTTATGCACTAGATGCAATAAGTTTGTATTAATCCAATCCTCGAGAAACATAAGGAAGCAGTTTTAGAACATAAGTGAATGTTCTACGTATTTGATGACGGCAGCCTCCTTAGGAGACGGTTATCATTCCTGGCTTCAAAGGTGACATGGATGATAGAGAGATTGTCAGGGTTATAGTTTTCCCACTGACGAAGGGGGAAGTATTATGGACAGGTGGTCCAAGAGGATACTATGGGAGGCATGGTGCTGGATACTGATTAGGTTCAGTTATCGATAAAGTCTAAGAAGTTTGGATTTGGAGTTCATTTATGAACTAGGTCCCATCAGATAACCAGACATATTCTAAGACAGGTATTAGTCAATTCGGGAGATGGCTTTCTCCGCGAACTTGAGATTAAGAGAGACATAGAAAGAAACATCAGGGCAGATCCACTCACTGAGGCTATTTCTCGAACACAATAGTTTTACAAACGAGTTTTGTGAAACTGATTAGTAGAGGAGTTGGGTGTTCGGTATCACACGGGCTGTGAGTATGCGACATCGCAATAATTACCCTTAAGTGCAAGTGGGAGATTGTTGGATATAGTGCCCTCAAAGTCAATTATTGGATCGTAGGCACGTGATTGCAATGATTGAAGAGGACCTATGCCGGTAGGACAGTCTTACTCGAGATGATAGTATGCTATCTGGTTTGCCTTTATCAGTCGTGTACATGTTCAGGTGACTGATTACATGTTACACGTTGATAGAGACCTTAGGATCTTGCTTGACTACCAACAGTATGAGGGAGATCATATACGTGAGAGTTGGGTAGTCCATAAGAACATCCTTAATAGTGGTCCCTAGTCGTGGGAGTTTCGAGACAGGGCATCGATACTCCGGAGTAGACTAGTGTATACAGTCGAGACCCCAACGAGGGGCGGTGGCCGGTCTCACAAGCCGCTGGTGTCAGTTGGATCACCTAAGATGTATACAGGTGCTCATTGGGTTATGAGTACACTGGACAGGACTCGCCGGGAACCTGCTAGTTGGTATTATACATATCGTCACATAGCAGTTCCCTGGTGACATGTGTAAAGGTTAGTTCATCGACCTGAGGTCGTCATTTGTCTCGTGTGAGTTCCCACTGTGCTTTGATTTCTACCCTACCACGGCTCAAAGGAGTCGTGCAAACAGGTAGTTTTTGGGTACAGTCCCGAGCTACATGGAGGCACGTGAGCGGATCGGCAGGGGATTCGTCTCTCCCGGTATTGGGGGTGGAGATCGCGCTATGTCTAGGAAAGTTATTACACCAAGTCCTTGGCCAAGGCAGGTGAGAATTACTGGTAGGTACTCCGGTAGTTTCTCAGGGTGTTCAGGGCTTGTCTCCGACACGACTTATACCGCTATTGGGGGTCTGACGTTACTAGCCCCCTAGGCCGGATATGCGATATTCATAGACGAACGGACCGGACAGTATATACATTGTCACTGTTAGGCTCAGTAGGGTTTCCGGATGAGTTCGCTCATCGGCCTCCCTTGAGGTCAGTCCATGGGTAGCCGTTACGCACAGCTAGTGCCGCTGACGGCTTGTGGTTAAACCAACTGCCAGGGTACTGACGAGTCATTAGAGTCCCCCACAGATAGTTTCCCAAGTTCGGGCGAAACGTTGTAGAGGCCGTATGGTTTTATGGCAGGGTTCGGAAAATGCCCGTACGTTCACACACGTGTCATATTTCGGGCAGATAATACTGGTGGGCTTTGGTTTAAGCCGGATCCATGTATTATACTTTGTAGATATAATATCTTTGTCTCAGTTGTATTTGTATTCGGTCGTAATACAAATGCGGGTATATTTATACAGTTACGGGGTTATCCTGAAATTCGTTTCGGGATCGCTTTTGGAAGTTGCCAGTTTCCTGTTTTCTATCACCCGTATTTAACATTCGGTTAAATACGGATTTATCTTTTCTTCTCTTGGGTGAGTCATGAGGTGAGTCGTGTTTCTAGAAGGTTCTAGATATGGTGACTTGATTTTGGTTCATTGTATGCATTAATGAATGGTGACTAGGTTTAGATGAGTCATTCATTTTATTAATGCATTTTGTTTGTGCTAAAGATATTTCTTCATGATCTTTATCCTTGTGGTCACCCCCTTTCCTCCTACACTCACCCCCCACCTTTATAAGTGGTCGGCCCCTCTTGGATGCCCACTAGAGGAATTCACTCTCACTTGATTGGAAAAAGATGATAGATTTGTGTATGGAAATTTCATAGCTCCTATTATTCCATCACCCGATTCAAATGGCAACTTCATTAACTGTTCGTCCATGGCTTTGGACGTAACGAGACAAAGCGATCTACTCATTCTCTACATCAATCTTGGTCATCTCTTTTAGCAAACTTGATGACCGAGTTGCCTCAAGTTAGAGGCGGGAGCCCGTTTAAAGATCCGATGACGTGGTGCCACCTGGAAGAGAAGATCTGAGATCGACGAGATCGGAGCAGCCGCAACAGAGCGTGGGATGATGGTTAAAGAACGAAGGACTCGAATCGTTCGGTATAACCTTTCTACCCTCTTTGTAGTTTGTTAGTTTAGCGTTAATGACAGCGCCAGTTATAAAAGTTTTTGTTCCGCATTTGGCGTCTGAAAGACGGCCGGGGCACTACCGTAGACTTACAAACAGAACAGGAGATCCCCATGGCGAAACACTCGGACGCACAAGTCCCAAATCAAGAAACTCTTGCAATTGATCTTTAAGCTCTCTAAGCTCTGCCAGAGCCATCCGATAAGGCGGTATAGAAATAGGCTCCGTGCCAGGAATCATATCAATGCAGAACTCTATATCGCGCCCTGGCGGCAACCCAGGTAACTCATCGGGAAACTCTCGCACAGTAGGAACCTGATTCAACGACTCCACTGTGGCTCCTGTATCATGAATGAAAGCCAAGAATCCCCGACATCCCCTCCTTAAAAGCCGACTAGCGCACAAGACAGAAATCAAACTGTGAGGGGTGGCGCCACGGTCCCCCTGCACAACAAACACTGACTCGCCGGGAAAACAAAACCTAACTGCCTTCTCTCGGCAGTCCACGGACGCGTAGCAAGTAGCTAACCAGTCCATGCCCAGCAGAACGTCGAAGTCCAACATCTCAAGAAGGATCAAGTCGACGGGCAAATCTTTGTCCCCTATACGGACAACACACGACCGGAACACGTGTCGTGCAACAAACGACTCTCCTACAGGAGTAGCCACGACCAGCGGCTGACCTAGCCAACACGACTCTCGTCCTAACCTCGGCACGAAGTGCGTAGAAACATACGAATGCGTAGATCCCGGATCGAAAAGAACATGTGCATCAAAAGAACATACAGAAAGGGTACCTGAAACCACAGCATTGGACGTCTGAGCGTCGTGGTGAGTCAAGGAAAACACCCGAGCCTGCCCTCTACCGGCAACTGGCTGACCTCCGCCTCTTCCACTCCGCCCTCTCGGTACAAAACCACCGTGACCCCAACCTCTCTGCACAAGAGTCTGACGCGGAGCAACAACTGGCATAAGGGGCAACGCCCTCTGAGGTGGAGAAGGTGGTAAGGTAACCTGCGGTAAAGCCGCCTCGCTCACTGATTAGTCAAAAATATTGTATATTTTAACCGGCAATTTCCTCATCATTTGCATTCATATAGAAGTGTCCGGCATTCATATTCTACATATTAGCAAATCTATCACAGATTATCAGATTACATGTATTAGACCTTAAAACCGGCATTTCTAGGGAAATTGACTGCATTGCATGGCATCGCAATATTTCTATATGTCGCAACCCGTGTTTTGAAGTCTGTGCAGGAAACTAGAAGCGTGCTCAAATCAACACTGCTCAAAAGATACGCCAACTCACTAACTTCAGATCTGGTATCAATACAAAGTAGCAATCACAATTCAATATATCAAAAGAAGCCCTAAATGACAGAACAAGGCCACACCAGAAGACCCAAAGCCCAAGCTTTCCAAAGCGCCGCGGATCCGCGGCAATAGCTTGCTTGTGCCGCGGATCCGCGGTGGGACAATGGATTCAGACAACAAATTTTGGTCTACAATTCTTCATTCATGGCCCACTGCTCAGAAATGTATCTCAAGTTCCAGAAGACTCTAGAGGTTTTTGCCAGATCAGCAAACTAGGGTTTCCAAGCCTAATTAAACCTTGCTTAAACCCTAAGCTAGCTCCTAACAATCTACCTTCTAGAAGACTCAACAAACTTTTGGAGGGAACTACCATTTCAAACCTAAACCTAGGGTTTGGGAAGTCTATAAATAGAAGCCTAGACCTAGGGTGAAAAAAAATCTTAGATCATCATATATCATACATCCAAGAGAGGGTATGATTCATTTTTAGTTCATCACTTTCTTCATCCCCTTCCTCCACAAGTCTAGTGAGAGGGCTTGTGGGAAACCCTAACCCTAATTCCAATTAAAATCAAGATCCCGAGTACCCATTAAGCAAGAAGCCCTACAACCTTTAGGAGCGGAGCCGATCTTCAACGGAGCAAGCGATCCGAGCCGATCCACGACTCACGAAGCCGAGCGATGCCCGATCAACAATTTAGATTCTACCTCTTGTAGTTCTTGAAGCGAATGTAATCAAAATTGTTGAGATAAATAAAGGTGATATTCTTTTATCTTGTTTTCTTTAAATTCTGCATCATGATATTTTTAAAATTCGTGAATATTTTCTGTATGGTGATGTGTGAATAAAACTCCGCTCGTCGACGAGTCGAGACGGTCAATAGAAAGATGATGTAACATAGCTTTAATCGATTCTTGAGTCCTACGTGTTTTGAAAACCCAAGCAAGTTCAAGAAACGGCGACCCATTTTGTTTCGATGCTTTCTTGATTGATATTGTTCAAATTGGGGAGTTACGATCGTTTCTTGAATTTGGTAGAGGCTAGAAAAGGAATGCTATCGACGAAAGAACAAGGGTTAAAAGATGAAACCCTAGTTTCATCAAGAAAGCCCTAACTCTCGTCGATGATCATCGATCTAGTATCAATCCTTCGAAGGACAAGAACACGAAATCTTAAGATTACATCACGTCTATAGATCCGATCGATTCCTACAAGCCTCTTTTAGATTCTTGACTGTTGATTGGAAATATCATCGATACACCGATTCTTGACTGTTTATCTTTTTCTTGATTCTTGAATAGAATAGTGACACTTGAAAATCAAAACTCTTGAATCTTGTTTTCGTTTATCTTAGCTTAACTTTTCAATTCAAGCATATCATAATACAAACGAATCGTGCAATCCCTGTGGACGATCCGCACTTATTCATGAACTACAATTGACACCGTAGTTTGATTGCGGTCAATATAATTTTTGGTTGTGATGTCTTTACAATTTTCTTAAATCGACACAACAAGATTTTAAATCAATCAAATGGCGCCGTTGCCGGGGATTTACGCGCTAATTCGTTTCAATTATAATTTTGAATTGAAATATTTATTTCATTGTGATTTTTTAGATCAAAATTCGTGCAAACCCTAAACAATTTGTTGTGTTTCATTGCAAGGAGATCTGGAGCTTGCTGGAAATTGATAAAAATTTTTGGAAAATTCCAGAGAGCTGAGGGAGTCTACAGAAGCTCCCTGAAAAAGTTTGGTTCAGTGATCCCACATTTCAACCGCGGAAGCACGGCATAAGGAGGGATACGCGGCGGAACCGCGGCATCTTGGGGGGTTCTCTGCAAAAATTTTCTCTCAGGTACTTTCTTACCTTCTCATCTCTCCTCTTTTTAGCTCCAACTAACACTTTGCTGCAGGATTCTTTGCAAATAATCGCAGCTCGCAAATTGCAAATTAAATTTGTGCGTGATTTTGTTTCTTGGTTGTTTTGCATTCTAAATACGGAAATTAAGGGGCACGGCCAAATCCAAATTAGGTGGGGAGTTCATTACCCTTCCTAGGCCCCGAAAACCACCAAACTTGGATCCGCATTGACCCACATTAACTAAAAGAAATCTAGAGATGACTCTAAGGACTGTCGCGCTCAATTAGGACAGAAGAAGGCCGTGGGTAATTCATTGCTTATCCGCGTTTTCCTGTGGTGCCTAAGGCGAGTGTGTCTAAGGCTAGTGGTTATTAATTAGGCCCACTACTTACGTAGTGGAGTACCTTCCCACTTACCTGGCACTTATCCGGCCACAGGGAGACAAAGAGGCAGTGGAGGATTCTATCCCGCGACTATTCTTTTGCCAGTTAGGAGCGGTCTAGAGCCGGACCTAGGTGACCACTAGATTCTAGGGTTTGTGTGCTGCATTTGTTGTGTCGCATCATTTTTTTCAAAAATCCGTCCCTTTTTCAAAAGCAAACACCGCATTCATTTACCCCTAATTATAAGCCAACGCTGCCACTTGTACTAACCCTTTTTAGTACAAGATAGGCTGGACACGGGATTCTAGTGCTCGTTTAGTCCGCGTACCCTTTATCGACTCCGAAGTCGATATTTCTCCATTTACCTTTTCTTTACCTACTACCACACCCACACCGATGGATCCAAATCCATCAAACTTCTTTAACCCTAATCTGCCGTCGTCCGTTGGTGCGCAGAATCCACCCCGCATCTCTCTCCAGGAGAGATGCTATCCACTTAGAGGTCCTCTTTCGACCTGCTTATCCACACCACCAGCTAATGGGGATAACTTTGAGATTAAGCCCCAGTATATCAATCTTTTACCCAAATTCCACGGACTCGAGACTGAGGACGCTTACGTTTTCATTACCAAATTTGAAAACGTATGCGCAATGATGGGTACGTCACAACTTTCAGTGGATGCGATGCGTCTACGACTTCTTCCATTTACATTGTGCGATATAGCCGAGAAGTGGCTATATAACACTACCGCACATTCTATTACGAATTGGGAAGAATTCGTCGCTGCATTCCTTAAGAAATTTTACCCAATCCAAAAGACAGCTCGAATCCGTAGCGAACTGAATCAATTTGCCCAGCTCCCTACCGAACCATTTTCAAAATGCTTTGAACGTTTCAAGGATCTTTTGGTTCAGTGTCCTCATCACGGCATCCCGAGATGGGAGCTTTGCCGAATCATTTATGAGGGCATTAACTCAAACACTAAACAGAGCCTTGAAAACATGTGTCAAGGTACTTTTATGACCAAGGATGATGGGGAAGCTTAGAAGTACTTAGAAGAGTTCGCTGAAAAATCACTACAGTGGGAGAGTGGAACCCAACCATTGAATAGGGGTGGCGTACACCAAATAGATGTGTCCATAGGTGTTCGAGCTGAGATGGCAGCAATGCAAAAGAAGCTTGACGCTATGGAACACAAATTTTCTGCAGCCTCCCTAAACCCAACGTCGCTCCCCAAAACTGTTTGTGGGTGCTGTTCTGATCCGTCTCATTTAACGGAAGAATGTCCATTAAACTCGGCGTTTCAAGGTCACGAGCATTCTAATGCCGCATTTCAAAGACCTTGAAACGATCCATATTCTTCCACGTACAATCAGGGTTGGAGGAATCACCCGAATTTCGCTTGGAACCAAAACCAATCTCAAAACACGGTTCCAAACACGAATCAATCTCAAAGGGCTCTTCCTCCACCACAACAGCAACCCCTTCAACTCACTCAGCACCCCTATCAGTCACAAAATTTCCAAAACCAGGGCAACAATCCTGCACAGTCTGATCCTATGCAGTCCTGTTCTGACGAATTCTCTCAATTCACTCAAACCATGAAATCACTTTTATCAAATTTCATAGAGGTTTCGACTGAGGTTAGATCTTCCGTCAGTGAGATAAAGAAAAACTCAGCGTCCCAACCTGAGAGTATCAGATCGATGGAAGCTGAAATCGCACGCCTAAAAGCCGAAATGAGTGCGAGAGAAAAAGGGAAACTTCCCTCTCAACCCCTACAGAATCCTGGGCATTACAATGTAAATGCTATCACAACGTTGAGATCGGGAAAAGTGCTGAATAATCATGTCGGGGAAGGTATTGATGATACTGAAAATCATATCAACAACCCGGCTGAGACCTTTCTACACACACACACTTCTCCTTCTGATCCTTCTTCTTCTACCACACCATCTTCTCGTGAGCCTATTCTCCATTTCCCATTAGGCTCGACACCTTCTCCCAACCCTTATAGTTCTCCACAGACGGTCCCCACACCTCTTTTGGGACCTCGTCTACCCCCTTTTCCTTCTCCTATGATGGACCCTGCGCTTATTGCGAAAGCTCCTTACCCGAACCGGTTAAGGGGTAACAGAACGAGTCCTCATATAGAGAAAATTATAGAAATGTTCAAACAGGTTAACATCAATATCCCTCTCCTAGATGCGATTCAACAAGTCCCCGCTTATGCGAAAATTCTTAAGGACTTGTGCACTAGGAAGAGGAAGACTCAAGTGCCGAAGAAGGTCTTTATGTCTAATAATATCAGCACTGCTTTTATTCCCCAGCTACCAAAGAAATGAAAGGACCCAGGATGTCCTACAATATCGATTTCTATTAGGGGTAAAAACATAAATCGTGCTCTTTTAGACCTTGGCGCAAGTGTTAACCTACTCCCTTATTCTGTCTATGAGCAACTAGGGATTGGAGAGCTGAAACCTGCTCACTGCACTCCCCAGATGGCAGACCGATCTATCACCAAACCAAGGGGTGAATTAGAGGATGTGTTGATAAAGGTCGGGGAATTTGTTTTCCCTGTAGACTTCATTGTGCTCGACACACATCCTGTAGCAAACCCCCGGGGCCAAATTCCGGTGATTCTAGGTCGTCCTTTCCTTGCCACTTCCAACGCTGTTATAAACTGTAGAAACGGTTCAATGAACTTATCATTTGGAAATATGACCATTGAACTAAATATCTACAAAGTTGGAAGTCAGCCATCAGAACCCTCTGCTCATATTTTAGATGTGTGCTCTGTCCATGAGATCGCTCCCGATGTTGTGGAGCTGACGAACTTGGCTTTACTGATCTCGATGACATTACCACATCTCTGTTTGACTTTACACAAGATCTTAGTGAGGACACTTTACCTACACTTGAGTCCTGCACTTCTGACTTTTCTCCACCCGAGTCTGTATCTTTCACAGGCTCTGAGCTTCTTTGTAAATCCAAAAATCACTCAATGATACCTCTTTCTATCATTTCTCCGCCTGAATTAGATCTCAAAATTTTACCGTCTCATCTGAAATATGCTTATTTAGGTGAGAAGGAGACTTTACCGGTTATAATTTCCGCTTCTCTAGCATTAGAGCAAGAGAATGCACTTTTATCGGTATTGAGATCTAACAAAGAGGCGTTTGGTTGGAGTATGGCGGACATCAAAGGGATTAGTCCCTTGATAGTTGAACATCATATACATGTGATGGATTATGCCAGACCAACCCGAGAACCACAGAGACGGTTGAATCCCGTCATGAAGGAGGCGGTCATGAAAGAGATCGTCAAATGCTTAGATAATGGTATTATATACCCCATCTCCGATAGCCAGTGGGTGAGTCCTATACATGTCGTTCCTAAGAAATCCAGCATCACAGTTATCACCAATGAGGCGAATGAGTTGATTCAGACACGCACCCAAACTGGGTGGCGTGTATGTATCGATTATAGAAAACTCAACGCTGCCACGAGAAAAGACCATTTTCCTCTACCATTCATTGATCAAATGCTGGAACGCTTAGCAGGACGAGAGTATTATTGTTTTATGGACGGATACTCAGGGTACAATCAGGTCCCCATCGCCAAAAAGGATCAAGATAAAACCACTTTTACTTGTCCTTTTGGTACCTTTGCTTACAGTCGCATGACCTTCGGGCTATGCAATGCTCCCGCTACCTTTCAGCGGTGTATGATGGGGATATTCTCTGATATGGTAGAGAATTTCTTGGAGATCTTTATGGACGACTTCTCGATTTTTGGAGACTCTTTTTCCGATTGCCTAGCGAATCTTGACGCTGTTCTTACTCGTTGCAAAGAGAAGAACTTGACTTTGAACTGGGAAAAATGCTATTTTATGGTCCAAGAAGGAATTGTCCTTGGACATGTTATTTCACAGAAAGGCATTGAGGTTGACAGAGCTAAAGTAGATGTCATTCAAAACCTCCCTCATCCCAAAAGCGTCAAAGATATTCGCTCTTTCCTTGGCCATGCGGGCTTTTATAGGAGATTCATTAAGGACTTTAGCAAAATTGCTAGACCTTTAACTCTTCTCCTGGCCAAGGATACGACCTTCCATTTTGACTCGGATTGCGAGACAGCTTTCGACTCACTTAAACACTCACTCACTTCAGCCCCCGTTTTATCATCACCAAACTGAGACTATCCCTTTGAGCTGATGTGTGACGCATCTGATTTTGCAGTAGGTGCAGTCTTAGGACAGCACATCGAAAAGATGCCACACGTGATTTACTATGCTAGTAAGACCCTGCATGATGCGCAAATCAATTATACAACCACAGAAAAAGAACTCTTAGCGGTTGTATTTGCATTAGAAAAATTCAGGCCTTACTTAATCGGCTCACCTATAGTTGTGTATACTGACCATTCCGCTTTAAAACATCTTCTGGCGAAGAAAGATGCAAAAGGTCGACTAATACGTTGGATCCTTCTGTTACAAGAATTCGATCTTGTTATCAAAGATAAGAAAGGATGTGAAAACGTAGTAGCTGACCACCTTTCACGCATCATTTCTTCCCCTGTGACCCTGCCGATCAATGACTCGTTCCCTGACGAGCAACTCTTGAGCGTGTCCAATGAACCATGGTTCAGGGATATTGTGAACTATCATGCCACGGGACTGATACCCTGCGATTGGTCGAAACAGGACAAATACTGTTTTCTATCCCAAGTAAAACACTTTTACTGGGACGAGCCCTATTTGTTTAAATATTGTCCTGATCAAATCATTCCCCGGTGCGTCCCGAATGAAGAGTTCAAGAGTGTTCTTTCTTTTTGTCATGATCAGGCCTGTGGGGGTCACTTTGGTCCTAGAAAGACAGCGGAAAAGGTTTTGCAATGTGGATTTTATTGGCCGACCTTATTCAAGGACGCATTTGAGCATTGCAAAACCTGTACACAATGTCAGTATACGGGTAGAATATCCCAGAGGAATGAAATGCCTCAGCAACCCATTCGGGTTGTTGAAATGTTCGATGTTTGGGGCATAGATTTTATGGGTCCTTTTCCCAACTCCTTTGGGAATCTGGACATACTGCTGGCGGTTGATTATGTCTCAAAATGGGTAGAAGCCATTCCAAGTCGCACTAATGACAAGAAAGTTGTCATTAAGTTCTTAAAAGAGAATATCTTCTCGCGATTTGGACACCCACGCGCTATTATTAGCGATAATGGGACACACTTCTGCAACAGGTCTTTCGAGACTCTGATGCGGAAATACTCAATCAACCACCGACTTTCTACACCCTATCACCCCCAAACAAGCGGGCAGGCTGAAATCTCAAACAGACAAATCAAACTTATCCTGGAGAAAACTGTTGCTAAAAATAGAAAAGACTGGTCGACCAAACTGACAGATGCACTTTGGGCATTCCGAACTACATATAAGACCGACCTAGGGATGTCTCCATTTAGGATAGTGTTTGGAAAAGCATGTCATTTACCCGTTGAAATAGAACATAAAGCATTGTGGGCTATTAAAGAAATAAATTTTGATTTAAACCTTGCTTGCAACTTTCGGAAGCTGCAACTTAACGAGCTAAGCGAACTCCGCGATGAAGCTTATGATAACGCTGTAATCACAAAGAATAGGACTAAGGTTTTTCACGATAAAAACATTTTAAGGAAAACATTTTCACCTGGTCAACAAGTCCTTCTTTATGATTCACGATTACACCTTCATGAGGGTAAGCTCCGATCTCGATGGAAGGGACCTTTTGTTGTGCGGTCTGTATACCCGCACGGGGCAGTAGAAGTAGAAAATGGTAAAAACGGCACTGTTTTCAAAGTAAATGGACATAGATTAAAGCCGTACTTTTCCACTGACCCCACGGAGGAGCTCTTGTTCTTACAAGAGCCAGTTTATTTGGATTAAAATTCCTCCGTCTCACCTTCATATCCAGTATATCACTGCATCATCTTTTGAATGGAGGTGAGTAAAAAGAATAAGTTTGGGGGAAGTTCTTCACTTATATATTTTTGCCCCCACTAATAATTCCTCCCAGATTTACAAGTTTTTGTAGATATAACTGTCAGCAACAGTGAGGACACTGTTGAAAACAAGTTTGGGGGAGGTTTGTGCTTATTTTTCGCATCATTTGCATATCATCTGCATAAGCACAAAACATTTCTTTTAAAAAAAAAATCTATAAAAATTGAAAAATTTTCAAAACCCATAAAAATTCAAAAAATTTCAAGTATAAAAATAATTTTAATATTTACACTTTTTTGTATATAAATAAGATAATGAAAGTTTAGATAGTGAAAAATTACATCCATGAGATTAGAAAAATTTAAGAAAACTAAGAAAATTAGAAGTTTTCTTATTCGAACTAGTAATAAGTAGTTATGAGCCGTTGTCCCAAGGGTTAGTAAGATGAAAGACGTCACTAATCTGAGGATAAAAATAAGTCTGAAAAATAGTTTCTATTCTGGAAGCCAAACATTTTGAACGTTGCTATCCTGCTATTCGCACTTACACATGTCTTAAAGCCTGGGATAGTAGAGGATACCTTGAAATGCTCTTGTCTTAAAGCCAAAAGTATGAAGGAAATAAAAGAAAGAGCGAATGAAGAAAATATAAAGTGGTGAGAAAAATGGACACTGGTTTTGTTATCACCAAGGGCAATAAAAAAAAATATATAGCGAGGGTGCTTTTTCACCTAGTGCCCTAAGGCCAACTGATCTGGGAGTCACTGCTATGCCTGAGGTGGTGCAAGACGAGGAAAATACACCAAGTAAGCAAGCACAGGAGTAATCGGTCGGTTAGTACCTCAAGAAGTATTAACGGTCGCATGAAAGTGTGTGAGCAATCTCGTAAATATTCATTAATTAAAAAGTACTGAGGCTGATGGGCAAGAGTATGATAGCTTGAATTGAATTCTCCGGTTGTAGGGATGTCTTTACACACACGCAGGGTTATATGATCGATGTTTGGAAGAAAGATAGGAATGAAGAATAAGACGATGTTTTATTGAGGGAGGACGTGATTTCTGACATTTTTTCATGACCATTAAGATAGGGCTCATGACAACCGAAAAGCTAGCTTAGTTGGAAACCCTAATTTTCAAAGTCTTTCTTTTACAATTATTTTCTTTAAATGTAATATTCATGATCTTTCTTTTATTATTGGATTTTGTGGGTGCAATCCGCTGAAAACCCTCAGGAGACAACACTCCTCCTACTAGGGACACCTAGAGGATTAAAGGCTTGTTGCACGTGCTCAGTGCAATCGTGTTGCCTACGAAAGTGTGCTAGTTAGTTTTTCTCTTTCTTTATTTTCTCCTTCTCTTTTTAATAAAACATTCGCTCGAGACGATCGAAATTAAGTTTGGGGGAATTTGATTAGTCGAAAATATTGTATATTTTAACCGGCAATTTCCTCATCATTTGCATTCATATAGAAGTGTCCGGCATTCATATTCTACATATTAGCAAATCTATCACAGATTATCAGATTACATGTATTAGATCTTAAAACCGGCATTTCTAGGGAAATTGACTGCATTGCATGGCATCTCAATATTTCTATATGTCGCAACCCGTGTTTTGAAGTCTGTGCAGGAAACTAGAAGCGTGCTCAAATCAACACTGCTCAAAAGATACGCCAACTCACTAACTTCAGATCTGGTATCAATACAAAGTAGCAATCACAATTCAATATATCAGAAGAAGCCCTAAATGACAGAACAAGGCCACACCAGAAGACCCAAAGCCCAAGCTTTCCAAAGCGCCGCGGATCCGCGGCAATAGCTTGCTTGTGCCGCGGATCCGCGGTGGGACAATGGATTCAGACAACAAATTTTGGTCTACAATTCTTCATTCATGGCCCACTGCTCAGAAATGTATCTCAAGTTCCAGAAGACTCTAGAGGTTTCTGCTAGATCAGCAAACTAGGGTTTCCAAGCCTAATTAAACCTTGCTTAAACCCTAAACTAGCTCCTAACAAACTACCTTCTAGAAGATTCAACAAACTTTTGGTGGGAACTAACATTTCAAACCTAAACCTAGGGTTTGGGAAGTCTATAAATAGAAGCCTAGACCTAGGGTGAAAAAAGATCTTAGATCATCATATATCATACATCCAAGAGAGGGTGTGATTCATTTTTAGTTCATCTCTTTCTTCATCCCCTTCCTCCACAAGTCTAGTGAGAGGGCTTGTGGGAAACCCTAACCCTAATTCCAATTAAAATCAAGATCCCGAGTACCCATTAAGCAAGAAGCCCTACATCCTTTAGGAGCGGAGCCGATCTTCAACGGAGCAAGCGATCCGAGCCGATCCACGACTCACGAAGCCGAGCGACGCCCGATCAACAATTTAGATTCTTCCTCTTGTAGTTCTTGAAGCGAATGTAATCAAAATTGTTGAGATAAATAAAGGTGATATTCTTTTATCTTGTTTTCTTTAAATTCTGCATCATGATATTTTTACAATTCGTGAATATTTTCTGTATGGTGATGTGTGAATAAAACTCCGCTCATCGAGGAGTCGAGACGGTCAATAGAAAGATGATGCAACATAGCTTTAATCGATTCTTGAGTCCTACGTGTTTTGAAAACCCAAGCAAGTTCAAGAAACGATGACCCATTTTGTTTCGATGCTTTCTTGATTGATATCGTTCAAAATTGGGGAGTAACGATCGTTTCTTGAATTTGGTAGAGGCTAGAAAAGGAATGATATCGACGAAAGAACAAGGGTTAAAAGATGAAACCCTAGTTTCATCAAGAAAGCCCTAACTCTCGTCGATGATCATCGATCTAGTATCAATCCTTCGAAGGACAAGAACACAAAATCTTAAGATTACATCACGTCTATAGATCCGATCGATTCCTACGAGCCTCTTTTAGATTCTTGACTGTTGATTGGAAATATCATCGATACACCGATTCTTGACTGTTTATCTTTTTCTTGATTCTTGAATAGAATAGTGACACTTGAAAATCAAAACTCTTGAATCATGTTTTCGTTTATCTTAGCTTAACTTTTCAATTCAAGCATATCATAATACAAACGAATCGTGCAATCCCTGTGGACGATCCGCACTCATTCATGAACTACAATTGACACCGTAGTTTGATTGCGGTCAATATAATTTTTGGTTGTGATGTCTTTACAATTTTCTTAAATCGACACAACAAGATTTTAAATCAATCACTCACATGTGGCTCAGCACAATCTCGAACCCGATGACCCAAACTCCCGCACCGGTAACACCCGGATACAAACTGCTGACCCTCCTGAGGGTAAGAGCTAAAAAGCCGACCTCGTCCCGAACCTCCACTATCTGAACGGGAACTGTCACGACATCTAAACGCCCGCCTCACTAACGGATCACCAGTATGAACCTTCTTCGGATCCGGAGCAACTGACGACTCAGAAAGACGCTCCTTAACCAATAGGGCTGCATCCACCACTGCCGCATACGTCTCACAATGCTGAACGCTGATGGCTAGGAACAACTGGGTAAGCAGGCCTCGAACAAACCTCTTCACCCTCATCTCCTCAGTCGCTACCAGGTACGGAGCATACACAGACAGCTCGGTAAACAGTACATCATACTCAGACATTGCCATCCCCGGAGTCTGACGTAACGACTCAAATCTATGCGCTCGCGCATCCGTGACGCTCAGTGGAAGAAAACGGGCGAGAAACACCGTCACAAACTCGGCCCAGGTCATAGGAGCAAGACCCGCGGCTCTGCCCCTCTCTAACGACTCACACCACTTCTGGGCCATACCCTCAAGACGAAAGCTCGCAAATTCCACCCATCTCTCATCGGAGCATCGGAGCGAACGACAAATCCTGTCCATCCGGTCGATGAACGAATGCGGATCTTCAGTAACATCAGTGCCAGAAAACACCGGAGGCCTCAGCCTCATAAACTCTGTCAGTGACACGGTAATAACCTCCGGAGTTGTAACTGTAACTGCCGGAACTGTAGGTACCATCGTGGTCCCTGCAACGGGTGGAACAACTGCCTGCCCCTGCGCTCGAATGGCCTCTACTAAGGTCCCCATCATCTGCCGCAGGTCCTGCATACCAGCCCCAAACATAGCAATATGCTCCGGTACAACAGGCGTACCGCCCTGGTCAGTCCTCACCTCAGGCGATTCAACTCTAACCTCGGCCCTCGCGGCCGCTCTTTGTGCCCTCGTAGTCTTCGGCGGCATATAGGCTGGAAATTGAAGCAAGATTCGATAAGGAAACAGGAATCGAATCACAAAGATGTATATCATCATGGAAGGATATCAATCAATAAGTCCTAAGGTCACTTAGGCGGAGTACCGTGTCATAAGTATGCCGCGGAATATATACACGCTACGTCACTCTGCTTAAGCTACCTACTCCATCATACCAAGGTCATCCTACACTCCGAAAGATAAAACCTAGAGCTCTTATACCAACTTTGTCAAGACCCGAAAATTTGGCCCGTAACCGGCGCTTAAACTACGTAACGTCTACAGGCGTACTGTAACGCCTTAGATTTCGGTTAGTGTTCATTTAGACGTTAATGCGGGTTTACTGTAAAAAGTTTACCAATTCGGGTTCCTCACATTTAATAACATTTAATTAATAATTTATTTTTATTTGTTATGGACACGCACGCACGTGTGCACGTTAATGTGAGGATTTGTTTGTGCCAACCTTGATCTTAGCAACCATGACACTTAACCAAATCCTTGTTAATCTAATCCTGAACCTAAACCCTAGATCTTTTGTGTGAGTAAGAAGATATTTTCTTTGGAGTGATGAGGTGTGTGTGAAGGCATTAATGAGGAATTAATGCTATGGTTACACTCACCCTCATCTCTCACCCTACACTCACCTCCCTCTCTCATATCCTCACACACTCTCTCACTCTCTATCTCTTTTACTCTCTCATTTCCTCTCTCATCTTAACTGAACACTCTCATTCCCTCCCCAAATTCATCTCATTTATTCACAAATTTCATCAAAAATCACATCTTTTTCCTTGGATTTCCCTCTTGGATGCCTAGGAGCATGCAAAGCTTGGATCTTTGAGTTCCTTTGTGCAGGTAATGTTCTTTTGCTGTTGTTTATGTGCTTTTAGTGTAGCTTAGCTTGTTAGTTTTAGTTTAGATAGCGTTTGGTGTCGTTTCGTGCAAATATCGTATTTTAAGTGCCTATTTGTGACATATGGGATCTGCTGTGACCCGGAGAGTGTACTAGAAAACCAAACAATGCTGTTGTGTTGTTCCTGAGACCATAGGACCTCACCTGAAGAACGAGCCGCCCTGCTCGGATCTCGGCCGGCGACCCTAAGGATATTTCCGGCGACATCGGCCCCTTGGTGGAGTTGGGATGTGGGTTTTTGTGGGTAGGTCTATGCTGTGGTTTAGGCGTTTTTGGTCTTGTTTAGTCGTTGAGTTTTCGCTGCATGCGAAATCTGGGATCACCTAGGTAGTTTCTTGTGTTACGTTTAAGCGCGATACGTTATACGACACGGATCGTGCACTTTGTGTGGTTTTGCTCTTAAGTTGTTTTCGTCGTGTCGCTAGCACGTTAACCACAATACAGACACTTGAGAGTAAGTTTTGTGTTGTTGCGTCGGTCTATTATAGTTTGCACGTGTTTTGGGTCTATTATTAATATTTACTTATTTTATTGTTCTAATGTTGCAGGTTCACAGGCGGGGACTTCGGAAGCTGCTACAAGAGGAAAACTGGTGGTAGACTTCACCTAGCTTATAGAGTTGGTGAGTAGATTTAACATCTACAGGGGAATCGCCCGCATGGCGTTATGCGCCTGCGCTAGAAATGACTTGACTGGTCGCATATTCTATTTCATATTTAGAATTTGAGACTACACTTTATTGCTTAGATATTGCTGTGCTTGGACTAGTATCCTTAGGACACTGCACATATTATTGACGATTCATGTTGCACGAGCACTGATTGTATGCCACACACACCGTCAATAATTGTCATGTCACGCACAACCCACTTATAGATATAATATCGTTTGGTTAGGATCATTGAGACATTGATTCATATTTCTTATCGCATATGACATTTAGCATACCTGTATATCCACATGCTTACGCATATGCCTTCATATACTTATATGCTAGATACCTATATACCTATAGAGTATTGTACCATTAGTGATAGGTATATACACACTTCATGACACAGCTACAGGTATACCTTGCACACATACTTCACTTATACCCAGGGGGTATATTACATCATTTACTTATAGGTAGATACATATACCTTGCTATACCTTATTGTTTACACATATATCTGGTTATAGCTACATGTTTACCTTTACTTGATGTTATTTAGACTTGGATAAATTAGGAACCGCGTGATATTTATATTAACTTATTGCAGTTAATTAGCGGCTTTTCCTTCATATGCTTACATTTCAGTTTTATGTTGCATATATTATATTCATGGATTTTCGCATTTCGATATGGATTTTTTCATGATATTTCTTTTTATTTCTAAGTATATATAACAGTGAAATGGGACGCTGTTATATATGCCTTTACACCAATATTAGTGGAATGGGACGCTAATATATGTGTATTGATTCTTGCATTTGTACTTATTCTTTACTTGATATTTGTATGCATATACTCTGAGTTTTGTTATAATACCGACACGGGATCGAGAATGTCGGTGTTTGGCACTTAAGATTCGAAGGATGTATAATACCGATACGGGGATCGAGAGTGTCGGTGTTTGGCACTTAAGATTCGAAGGACGTATAATACCGATACGGGGATCGAGAGTGTCGGTGTTTGGCACTTAAGATTCGATGGACGTATAAACATGTATTTTCGCGTCGATGCTTGACACATTATTTTCATGATATTTTACTCTTATATATATGTATATATTAGTGGAATGGGACGCTAATATATATGTATACATATACATTCATATACTTCATCTTAATTATTCAGGAAAAATATACCTAGTATATAAGAGATTCACTTGATATTGGATTTAGGACATTTGAGATCACTTGATTTTGTACATTCAGGATATAGGAGATTTATTTGATATTGTACATTAAGGATTTGTGAGACTTATTTGATATGAGAGACAATTTGGGGGCTGATTTAAGGAAATTGGGATTTGGATTGTCTTGTTGGATTGTGATCCTACCACGATGTCAGGATTCCGTGGAAATGACATATTTCATTCCATACTCCACATTTATTGTTTATGCACTGCTTCATGTATTAGTAGTACCTGTTAGTGTACCTTTCATGACTGTTGCATTTATACATTTTCATATCATTATTGCATGATTATTGCATACCAATTGTCATAATATTATTGCTTCATGTATTAATTGTACATGTTAGTGTACCTTTCATGATTATTGCATTTATATGACCTTTTATTGCTATTAATTGCATATGTTAGATTCGCGCTTTACGTGCATACTTGCGATTACCTGCATATGTTATTTACTATTCACGATTTGGCAACTCACCCCCATAGTGCCACAGTTGTCTTGCAGGGTGTTCCCCAGAGTAGTCGAGGCAGGCTATTCATCTATCTATCATCTTTTGCTACGGATACCGCATCAGCTCACAGTGTGTAGTTTTTTTAGGTGGGTTTTGTGGTCATTCGTTGTTGTATTGTATATTCGTTGTATCCTTGTACTCTCCATCTACTATTTTCTTGTTTGACTTAGAGACTTGGTGTGAGGACGATATTGTATCTTATTTTGTGACTGGGTTGTCTTTTATAAAGTTTCCATTTTATCGTCTTTTATTTCTTCGCTACAGCGTCGTATATCTGTTGTGGTGGTTGTTTTCCGCCTTTGGACGTGTATTTGCTCTCGTTTGGGGATGCTTTACTTAAATTTATATTGTACCCATTTTTGGGGCTAGTTTTTACAGAGGAGGTGCTGCCAAAATTTTAAAGGAAATAAAGTTGGACTTTTTAAAGAATTTGGTTGAGATTTCAAATGTTTAAAAACTTCTATTAATTTCTTACTACTTTTAATGGTTTATATTTCTGGGTTCTGGATTTCTTTTACTGCGTTACGCCTGTAGATGTTGCGTAGTATTAGGGCCGTCACGTGCCAATTTCGGGTCGTGACAAAGTTGGTATCAGAGCGCTAGGTTTTACCTTTCGGAGTGTAGGATGACCTTGGTATGATGGAGTAGATAGTTTAAGCAGAGTAACGTAGTGTGTGTATGTCTGCAGCATACTCACGATGCGGTACTCCGCCTAAAGTGACCTAAGTACAAATTGCTTGAAATTCCTTCCTTGAAGATTCATATTCTTGTGATTCGATTTCCGTGTTCATATTGAATCATATTTCCATTTATAGCCTATGCCGCTGATGACTATGGAGACTCAGAGAGGTGCAGCGAGGGCCGAGGTCAGAATTGACTTGGGTAGGACGAGGACTAACCAGGATGGCACGCTCGTTGCACAGGAGCAGACGAATCCGCCTTCGACAGATCAGCTCGCTAGGCTTGTGGCAGAGATGCAGGACTTGCGCCAGACGATGAGTTCTTTGGTTGAGGCCATTCGAGCGCAGCTACAGGAGGTTGTCACCCCTGTTACCCAGTTGTTCCTTGCTATCAGCATGCAACATTCCATCACATACATAGCACCAGTAGATGCAGCCCCAGTTGACGAGACACGTATTCCAGAGACTCTGGGAGTTCCGGAATAGTGGAGGACTCGTACAGAGGTACCAGGCCAGAGAAAGAGGCCTTGTCGCCAAGACAGCTTTCGTGACCGTCGCGAGAGTAGTAGAGGTTTGGGGCGAGGAGAGTCGTGTTAGGTAGATCAGCCATTTGTTGTGTTAATTTCTGTCAGCGATTCTTTTTTTGCGCAATACGTATTTCAGTCGTGTGCCAATCGGTTAGGAGATAGAGATTCGTCCGTCACTTTGATCCTTCTAGAGATGTTGGATTTGACGTTCTCCTGGGCACGGACTGGTTAGCTACGTGCTAGACGTCTGTGGACTACCGCGAGAAAACAGTCAGGTTTTTCTTTCCCCGGCGAGTCAGTTCTTGTTGTGCAGGTGGATAGTTGTGCCGCCTCTCACAGCTTGAATTCAGCCTTTTCGCTAGTTGTCTTTTGAGGAGGAGATGTCGTGGATTCTTGGCGTTCATTTGTGGTACCGAAGCACTATGCCTTGACGAAGGTCAACAAACATAGCTTGAATACTACTGACCATCCATAAGAAATGACGGAGGGCTACGGCTGGTTTTTGGTGAAAAACCTTTAACGTAATGAACTTGATATCGATGAAGGAACCTGATAGCTTTTTATAAAAAATATAGTGGCGAAAAAACATTTTCTAAAGAGGTCACTCCCGGTGAAGGGATCTCGGCTCTTTCCTCATGGAATGAGGTGCAGGATATTCCAACTGAATACCTCGATGAAAAACAACTTGTAATCGACTATATTGAAGTTACTACCCTGACTTAAACTTCTGCCCAAGGGGTCACTCCCGGTGAAGGGATCTCGGCCCTTGCCTCGTGGAATGAGGTGCAGGATATTCCAACTGAATACCGCTATGCAAAACAAAAGGAAACATCTTTGTAATAACACCTTTTTAAAATTTGTTCCAACAACATCAAATATAGGTTTGTTTTATCCTTGCATTGATAAGAATCAATGCAGTCCCATCAATCAATCACACCAGAAAAGAACGAAAATATAATCTACGTATATGCCATCTGCATTCGTCACGGGGTCCCGTCATCGCCTGTTAGGTTACTTAACTAACGACAGAGCGGGGGCTGGACTAGCGTGGGTGTAAAACATATACAACATCTAATAGTATATATACCAATATACAATAATCGCTCCAGGCGTGATAATATGCAACATTACATAAAAGTAATAAGAATCACAGAACAATACAGATAATCTGGGATCCCCGAGTTTCACAGAGCCGCTACTGAAACCCGACGTTCCCCTGGTCGTGTGGATAGACTGTGCAATGAAACCTAGACCCCTACGGGTGCGGCAAGTTACCCGCCAAAACCTGAAGTGAGGCAGCCCCATACAGCAAAATGAATGGACCACCGGGCACTTCATGGAATCCGGTAACTTGAGCACCCCTCCTTGGGTCAACCTGTACCCCCTACGAGTGCGGCGAATAGTCTGCCAATTCTAGAGTGAGGCCCCTCTGCCTCTCAAAGCCTTGCGATACGGACCCGTTGCCCTCCAGAACACGGCTATCCGTGCACTCCGTCGTGGGATAAACCTAGTACAGAAATAAAAATATGTACAACGGGTATATCGACCTCAGCCCGGTCGTGCCCCAAAAGAATATTATACAACAGGCAGTGACGGCAGTCCACATGTTGGACGCTCGCCCCGCAATATCAAATGTACAAATAAATCCAAACTGCACTACCATTGCACACTGCTATCCACCATGACATATCCGCAACATTACAGTACAACACAGAACATCAACGTGAATGTCACGTTCGCAAATCCGTTTAAAAGAACTATAGTAATTAGACGCAATTTACCGCTCGAATGACATTCCCGGTCGGAGATATAAAGTAAGTACTGTATACTAAAAATTTTAAAATTTCGATCGACAAAATTTCCCGAAGTGGGCCCCATGAACTTCTGTTGTACAGTAATAAAATCTTGGCCCAAATGAAATATTCCAAAAACCACAATTTCCACTGAAGAAGCCATTGTAGAAATTTGGACCACTGGTCCCACAGATTGGCCGCGGATGCGCGGTGAAACCCTAGGTTTGACCGCGGATCCGCGGTGGTCTTGTGGGGTCACGTGACCAAATTTCTACAGTTAGCTTAAAAAACCCTGCGCAACTTTCTGTGATATACAAAATAATTTTTGGACCTGATTTAAAATCGACAGAAACTGTGAACTGAAAAAATGTAGTTTTCGAAAATCCGATCGATCGATGTTTTAAACGTGTTAGCACAAGTTAGTAAAGTTTAATGGTGAGGCTCTGATACCACTGTAAGTCCACAGTAGCGTCCCAGCAGTCTAGCAGACGCCAAATGCGGAACAAAAACTTTTTACAAACTGGCGCTATCGCGTACTATAACCCGGATCTGCCATTAAAACTAAACTAACAAACTACAAAGTGGGTAGAAGAGTTATACCGAACGATCCGAGTTCTTCGGTCATCAACCATCATCCCACGCTTTGTTGCGGCTGCTCCGATCTCCTGAATCTCCAATCTTCTCGTCCAGGTGGCACCGCGTCGACGGATCTTTAAACGGGCTCCCTCCTCTGAACCAAGGCAACTCGATCATCAAGTTTGCCAAAAGAGTTGACCAAGATTGATGTAGAGAATGAGTAGAACACTTTGTCTCGTTACGTCCAAAGCCATGGACGAACGGTTAATGAAGTTGCCTTTTTGGATCGAATGGAAATGAGAAATGGATCACATCTAATTTCTTTCTACCAAAACTATCATAATCTTTTTCAAGCAACCATAATGATTCAAGAAGAGGGGCCAGCCACTATATAGGATGAGGGAGGTGAGTGTAGGAGAAGGGGGTGACCACAACAATAAATGAGAAAGGATGATTCATAATACACCTTGTATGAACACATTAAATGCAAACCAATGAACATAAACCTAGTCATTAACCTAGTCACCCTTGCATTAAATGAATCATTAAATGCACTAATGAGTCACTTAACACATCACTATCCTAGTCATCATCTAAAAGCTTCCACACTCATCTCAAGAAAAGATAAATCCGTCTTTAACCGAACGTTAAAGATGGGCGATAGAAAACTGGAAACTGGCAACTTCCAAAAGTGATCCCGAAACGAATTTTAGGATAACCCCGTAACAGTATAAACATACCCGCATTTGTATTACGACCGAATACAAATGCAACTGAGACAAAGATATTATATCTACACAGTAAAATACTGGGATCCGGCTTAAACCAAAGCCTACCAGTATTATCTGCCCGAAAAATGACACGTGCGAAAACGTGCATTTTCTGAACCCTGCCATAAAACCATACGGCCTCTACAACGTTTCTCCCGAACTTGGGAAACTATCTGTGGGGGACTCTAATGACTCATCAACACACTGGCACTGGGTATAACCACTAGGACGTCAGAGGTACTAGCTGTACGTAACGGTTGCCTATGTATTGATTGGAAGGGAAGCTAACGAGCGAACTCATCCATAAACCCTACTGAGCCTGACAGTGACAATATCCATACAGTCCGGTCCGTTCGTCTAAAGAGTATCGCATACCGAGTCTAGGTGGGTGGATAAAGTCAGACCCCTAATAACGCGATAAATCGTGTCGGCATGAAGCCCATCACCATCTGAGAAACTACTGATCCAAATCAGTAATTCTCCACTACCTCGGCCGAGGATTTCTAGTGATGGCCATCTGTGCACTGTGCGACATCAACCCCAATACCGGGAGAGACGAATCCCCGACGATCCGCTTACTGCCTCCATGTGGCTCGGGACTGTAGCCAAAAAATACCTGTTTGCACGTCTCCTTTGAGCGTGGTAGGGTAGAAATCAAAGCACAGTGGGAACTCACACGAGACAAATGACGATCTCAGGTCGACAAACTAACCTGTACACATGTCACCTGGGAACTGCTATCTGACGATATGTATAATACCAACTAGCATGTTCCCGGCGAGTCTTGTCCGGTGTACTCATAACCCAATGAGCACCTGTATACATCTTAGGTGAACCAACTGACACCAGTGGCTTGTGAGACCGGCCACCGCCCCTTGTCGGGGTCTCGACTGTATACACTAGTCTACTCTGGAGTATCGATGCCCTGTCTCGAAACTCCCACGACTAGGGACACTTTAAGGATGTGCTTACAAACCCCAGCTCCCACGTATATGATCGCCATCATACTGCTGGTAGTCAAGCAAGAATCCTATGGGCTTTATCATCATGCAATAGTGAACTAAAGCATGTATACGATGATAAAGTCAAACCAGATAGCATACTATCATCTCGATCAAGACTGTCATATCGGTATAGGTCATGCCTCAATCATTGCAATCACGTACTTGCGATCCAATAATTGACTTTGAGGGCACTATCTCCAACAATCTCCCACTTGCACTTAAGGCTAATTATTGCGATGTCGCATACTCACAGCCCGTGTGATACTGAATATCCAACTCCTCTATTTATCAGTTTCACAAAGCTAGTTTGTAAAACTCTTGTGTTCGAGAAATAGCCTCAGCGAGTGGATCCGCCATGATGTTTCTTTCTATGTCTCTCTTAATCTCAAGTTCGCGGAGAAATCCATCTCCCAAATCGAGTAATTCCTGTCTTAGAATATGTATGGATATATGATGGGACCTAGTTCATAAATGAACTCCAAATCCAAACTTCTTAGACTGTATCGATAACTGAACCTAATCAGTATCCAGCACCATGCCTCCCACAGTATCCTCTTGGACAACCTGTCCAAAATAATGTCCCTCGTCAGAGGGAAAACTATAACTCTGACAATCACTCTATCATTCATGTCACCTATGAAGCCTCGTATGATAACTGTCTTCCGAAGGAGGTTGCCGTCATCAAATCCGTAGAACATTCACTTCTGTTCTAAAACTGCTTCCTTATGTTTCTCCAGGATTGGATTAATATTAACTTATCGCATCTAGTGCAAAAAAACAACAACATCTGGTGTGGTACTTGACATCTCATGATTGACTCAATTGCCTAAGCAAGTGATCTGCCAATCATGCACATCCCCCTCTCCTTTAGTCTCTAAGACACCTTTAGAGAGGGTGACTCCATCACCTGCAGGTACTCCACCATGCCAGGAGTCATCTATTCTAAAATACTATTAGAATATTGTCAAAGTACCCATATTGGGAAACTACCCAAATCTAGATCTAAAATCATAGATCTAGTAACCAGAATGTCTGATATTATATCCATATCCTTTGTGGAGAAACAACTGTATGACGACCACAGTACAACCGATCGTAGTATATGAATTTTACTTCCTACTCTGTGTATGTCATCCAAATACCAGGACATCACACCTTACTACCTTCTTAACAGATCCATCCCCTATTCTGATGAAGTCAAACCCATGACTTTCACATAAAAAATAGATGATCATATCTCCACTATATCTGCTCAAGCTTATAAATAGACATAAGCTACTTGCCCACTATACTTCCGCTGCTCCCACTGACTACGACAACCCTCTGGCAGAATAATATCTACGTACACTTCTAAAGCTAGTTTAGAACGACGCTATACTTATCCTCTTGCCGGGTCTCATAGTCTGGAATAACAGTAGTGTCAAGTCTGGGTAAACAAGAACCTCCCTGTCACCGTCCTTGAGGCTACCGGAGTACCTCTCGGGTGTCTGAGGTTACCCACCATGTCTGCGAAGTGACTATTAGAATGTCAAACGTGATTGAATATATAGGTCCTATTAAATTTTCCGTAATCGTTTGCGGTTCTGGAATCACTTCTAGTTCTACCATACTCCCACTACTGTTTTCTGAAAAAGTCCATTTTACTAAAACTGTGGCGAGTCAAGAACAATATCACTATTGATCTTCCAGATGGTAGAAATGTCAACCCTCGTCAAAGCCAGGGTCAACCCACAAACTGCCATTACAGAAACGTGCCTTGAGTTATCCAGTGTCTGGTTTTAAGCATAAGCCGGACAACTCCCTGTATCTTAACATCGTTAAGATATAAACCATTCTATATACAATATAGAAATAGAGGCACTAATTTAATTGGAACTAGATTCAAACCATGCAACTGTCTCCAGTGCATATCAACTTAATGGAGAGAGGCTAATCAGCATTACTCAACTTAGGAATACATCCCATTATGAGTAACCCGAAAGAGAAACAAGTTTCTTAAAAACCATTACTATCAACTGAATACCAATCACAAGAATCTACATCTTCGATTTCTTTGAAGAATCTCGATACTTGCGATACCTGGTTCTTTACTTTATTCTTATACCCACAACTTCTCAAAACTTAGACATTATATTTCTATGAAACACTTGTCTAAAAACTAGAGAAGTCACAAGTAAACAGAACATAGTACGAGGACCTACCCCTCTGTCCTGACGGACACTGGACAATATACAATACTCTATATAAGTCCGCTGAGTTAAATAACTCAAAACCTTGTGCGTCGTAAGTTGAAAACTGTACCTAGGCGATTTCCTCAAATATCACCAATTACAACGAATTCCGATATAATGAGGATAATCACCTTATTCCCAATAACCTACTCCCACTCATCATCTGTAAAACCATACAGATGTGAGAATCATACCTCGTAAATATATACCCTGGAGTAAGTATCTAATCGGGAAATCAGTTTTCCTTTAACAATGCACTGAAACATGAAAATGTTTCGTAGGAGTATCCTGGTATTCCTAGTAATGCCTCTTCCACAATTCAATTCATGAATTTAACCGTATATTTCTTTGCCATCTCTCCAAATCCTTTTATTTGTCTTTAGTCTTTACCTTCTGTACACCATCGTTAGGCTAAATGGTTTTCTTCCTTCCCTACTGTTCGGCACCAGCCTATGGTTTGGAAGAAGACTATCCAGTAAGCATAATAGGTGTACTCTCCTAATCCTAGGAGTACTCGCACCTTGAGAGAAGGCGATGATAAAAGACAACTGAATAATACCTTATTCTATTTCTCCCGAACTGGGAAAAACGCAAAGGTGAAATAGGAGTGACGATGAAGTACGTGGTTTTGTCGTGAATGTTTAGCAGTCGTAATTTACTTTGCCCTTTTTCTAATCCCTTTAATTTTGTATTTAGTTATTACCTTCTGTACAACCTACTTAGGCTAATTGGTTTTCTTCATTCCCTACCTTTTGGCACCAGCCTATGGTTTGGAATAAGACTATCCAATAAGCGTAATAGGTGTACTCTCCTAGACTAAGGAGCCCTCGCAACCTAAGAGAAGATGATAATAAAAGACAACTGAATAAACCAATTCTATTTCTCCAGAACCTGGATCCATCCTCGAAGAAGTCCCTTCAAGTTCGTATATAACCATACGATGGATCTATCCAATGGAAGTGGATGTCCGTAGTAATACGGGGTGTTCTGAGAAATACAAAGGGTAAAAGAAGGAGCGGCAATGACTTATGCAACTATAGACAATCCAAAAGCCAGTATATTAAGAAGGTTCGGTCAACTTAGTCACTGAGTCATAGTTTAGGGTCGGTCAATGGTTGCTGCCAAAGAGAGAGAGAGAAAAGAAACACTCTGCGTGCACTCTAACCTAGATCAGAATGGTTATCACTTTATCTAATCAGGAAACCTCCCATTGTAATCTCAAATTCTCCTCCAAATCTGAAAGAAGAATTAGTCAGGATCACCCGAAGAGTAAACCAACTCATCAGTGAGAATCGGGATCCAACTATCATCGCATGATAACTTGATGGAAGCCACTCAAGTTATCACACTCCAGAAGGTATGTGCATGCCTGGCAAGTTTCCTGTATATTTGAAACTCCCATTGTGATTTTTGTCCCATGCTCTTATGACCTTGACGAAGGTCAACAAATCATAAGTCACATGTCAAGTTCTACCCGTCATTGTCCAGGTTACAAGCCCTTGACGAAGGTCAACAAGGCTATAAAACTGTCCCAAACCAACACATCTATCTATGCAAAAAATGAATACCCCAGCAGCTACCAAGCACTATGCCTTGACGAAGGTCAACAAACATAGCTTGAATACTACTGACCATCCATAAGAAATGACGGAGGGCTACGGCTGGTTTTTGGTGAAAAACCTTTAACGTAATGAACTTGATATCGATGAAGGAACCTGATAGCTTTTTATAAAAAATATAGTGGCGAAAAACCTTTTGCTAAAAAGGTCACTCCCGGTGAAGGGATTTCGACTCTTTCCTCATGGAATGAGGTGCAGGATATTCCAACTGAATACCTCGATGCAAAGCAACTTGTAATCGACTATATTGAAGTTACTACCCTGACATAAACTTCTGCCCAAGGGGTCACTCCCGGTGAAGGGATCTCGGCCCTTGCCTCGTGGAATGAGGTGCAGGATATTCCAACTGAATACCGCTATGCAAAACAAAAGGAAACATCTTTGTAATAACACCTTTTTAAAATTGGTTCCAACAACAACAAAATAGGTTTTTTTTTATCCTTGCATTGATAAGAATCAATGCAGTCCCATCAATCAATCACACCAGAAAAGAACGAAAATATAATGTACGTATATGCCATCTGCATTCGTCACTGGGTCCCGTCATCACCCGTCAGGTTACTTAACTAACGACAGAGCGGGGGCTAGATTAGCGCGGGTGTAGAACATATACAACATCTAATAGTATATATACCAATATACAATAATCGCACCAGGCGTGATAATATGAAACATTACAAAAAAGTAATAAGCATCATAGAACAATACAGATAATCTGGGATCCCCGGGTTTCACAGAGCCGCTACTGAAACGCGACGTTCCCCTGGTCGTGTGGATAGCCTGTGCAATGAAACCTAGACCCCTACGGGTGCGGCAAGTTACCCGCCAAAACCTGAAGTGAGGCAACCCCCTACAGCAAAATGAATGGACCACCTGGCACTTCACGGAATCCGGTAACTTGAGCACCCCTCCTTAGGTCAACCTGTACCCCCTACGAGTGCGGTGAATAGTCTGCCAATTCTAGAGTGAGGCCCCTCTGCCTCTCAAAGCCATGAGATACGGACCTGTTGCCCTCCAGAACCCGGCTATCCGTGCACTCTGTCGCGGGATAAACCTAGTACAGAAATAAAAATATGTACAACGGGTACATCGACCTCATCCTGGTCGTGCCCCAAAAGAATATTATACAACAGGCAGTGACGGCAGTCCACATGTTGAACGCTCGCCCCGCAATATCAAATGTACAAACAAATCCAAACTGCACTACCATTGCACACTGCTATCCACCACGACATATCCGCAACATTACAGCACAACACAGAACATCAACGCGAATGTCACGTTCGCAAATCCGTCTAAAAGAACTATAGCAATTAGACGCGATTTACCGCTCGAATGACATTCCTGGTCGGAGATATAAAGTAAGTACTGTATACTAAAAATTTTAAAATTTCGATCGACAAAATTTCCCGAAGTGGGCCCCATGAACTTCTGCTGTACAGTAATAAAATCTGGGCCCGAAAGAAATATTCCAAAAACCACAATTTCCACTGAAGAAGCCATTGTAGAAATTTGGACCACTGGTCCTACAGATTGGCCGCGGATGCGCGTTGAAACCCTAGGTTTGACCGCGGATCCGCGGTGGCCTTGTGGGGTCACATGACCAAATTTCTACAGTTAGCATAAGAAACCCTGCACAACTTTCTGTGATATGCAAAATAATTTTTGGACCTGATTTAAAATCGACAGAAACTGCGAACTGAAAAAATATAGTTTTCGAAAATCCGTTGGATCGATATTTTAAACGTGTTAGAACAAGTTAGTAAAGCTTAATGGTGAGGCTCTGATACCACTGTAAGTCCACGGTAGCGCCCCGGCAGTCTAACAGACGCCAAATGCGGAACAAAAACTTTTTACAAATTGGCGCTATCGCGTACTATAACCCGGATCTGCCATTAAAACTAAACTAACAAACTACAAAGTGGGTAGAAGATTTATACCGAACGATCCGAGTCCTTCGGTCTTCAACCATCATCGCACACTTTGTTGCGGCTGCTCCGATCTCCTGAATCTCCAATCTTCTTGTCCAGGTGGCACCACGTCGACGGATCTTTAAACGGGCTCCCGCCTCTGAACCGAGGCAACTCGATCATCAAGTTTGCCAAAAAAGATAACCAAGATTGATGTAGAGAATGAGTAGAATACTTTGTCTCGTTACGTCCAAGGCCATGGACGAACGGTTAATGAAGTTGCCTTTTTGGATCGAATGGAAATGAGAAATGGATCACATCTAATTTCTATCTACTAAAACTATCATAATCTTTTTCAAGCAACCATAATGATTCAAGAAGAGGGGCCGGCCACTATATAGGATGAGGGAGGTGAGTGTAGGAGAGGGGGGTGACCACAATAATAAATGAGAAAGGATGATTCATAATACACCTTGTATGAACACATTAAATGCAAACCAATGAACATAAACCTAGTCATTAACCTAGTCACCCTTGCATTAAATGAATCATTAAATGCACTAATGAGTCACTTAACACCTCACCATCCTAGTCATCATCTAGAAGCTTCCACACTCATCTCAAGAAAAGATAAATCCGTTTTTAACCGAACGTTAAAGAGGAGCGAAAGAAAACTGGAAACTGGCAACTTCAAAAAGTGATCCCGAAACGAATTTCAGGATAACCCCGTAACAGTATAAACATACCCGCAATTGTATTACGACCGAATACAAATGCAACTGAGACAAATATATTATATCTACACAGTATAATACTGGGATCCGGCTTAAACCAAAGCCTACCAGTATTATTTGCCCGAAAAATGACATGTGCGAAAACGCACGTGCATTTTCCGAACCCTGCCATAAAACCATACGGCCTCTACAACGTTTCGCCCGAGCTTGGAAAACGATCTGTGGGGGACTCTAATGACTCTTCAACACACTGACACTGGGTATAACCACTAGCACGTCGGAGGTACTAGCTGTACGTAACGGTTGCCTATGTATTGATTGGAAGGGAAGCTAACGAGCGAACTCATCCATAAACCCTACTGAGCCTGACAGTGACAATATCCGTACAGTCCGGTCCGTTCGTCTAAAGAGTATCGCATGCCGAGTGTAGGGGGTGGATAAAGTCAGACCCCTAATAACACGATAAATCGTGTCGGCATAAAGCCCTCACCATCTGAGAAACTACTGATCCAAATCAGTAATTCTCCACTACCTCGGCCGAGGATTTCTAGTGATGGCCACCCGTGCACTGTGCGACATCAACCCCCAATACCGGGAGAGACGAATCCCCGACGATCCGCTCACTGCCTCGATGTGGCTCGAGACTGTACCCAAAAATACCTGTTTGCACGTCTCCTTTGAGCGTGGTAGGGTAGAAATCAAAGCACAATGGGAACTCACACGAGACAAATGATGATCTCAGGTCGACAAACTAACCTGTACACATGTCACCTGCTATTTGACGATATGTATAATACCAACTAGCATGTTCCCGGCGAGTCCTGTCTGGTGTACTCATAACCCAATGAGCACCTGTATACATCTTAGGTGAACCAACTGACACCAGTGGCTTGTGAGACCGGCCACCGCCCCTCGTCGGGGTCTCGAATGTATACACTAGTCTACTCTGGAGTATCGATGCCCTGTCTCGAAACTCCCGCGACTAGGGACACTTTAAGGATGTGCTTACAAACCCCAGCTCCCACGTATATGATCGCCATCATACTGCTGGTAGTCAAGCAAGAATCCTATGGGCTCTATCATCATGCAATAGTGAACTAAAGCATGTATACGATGATAAAGTCAAACCAGATAGCATACTATCATCTCGAGCAAGACTGTCATATCGTCATAGGTCCTGCCTCAATCATTGCAATCACGTACCTGCGATCTAATAATTGACTTTGAGGGCACTATCTCCTACAGATTGATCGTCAATTTAACCGGCCTACGGTGTGGATGGGTATCCTTTACCTCGCATTGACGATTTCTTCGATTAGCACCAGAGTGTGAGATATTTTCTAAGTTTGTTCTGGATCAGGTCATCATTGTTGCGGGTTTGGAGTGATGACATTCCGAAGACTGCCTTGTGCGTGCTACGGGCTTTGTGTGTTGGTGTGTCATTGGACTCACCAATGCCCTAGCAGCATTCGTAGATATGATGAACCAGATTTCTTCAGGCCGTTCCTCGACCAGTTATTGTTGTGTTATTGACGACATTCTGGTCTATTGCAATTTGTTTTTAGGAATAGGAGTAGCACTTGAGGATTTGTTTTGCAGAAGTTGGGAGAGCCCAGCGGTTTGCTAGATTCTCGGAGTGTTCCTTCAGGCTTGTTGGTGTTGACTCCTAGGTCTTGTAGTTACGGGAGACGGTTTTGTATGGTTCGGAGGAAGATCGTGGTCGTACAGCTTAGGCCCGGACTTGTGAGCAGGACGGAGGTCCGCAGATTTTAGGCATTGCAGGTTTTTACCACCGTTTCGTGCAGGATTGCTAGTGTAGTGCTGCACCGTTGACTTGGATGACCGGAAAGGAGGTTTCTTTCCTTTGGACTGAGGCATGTGTGCGAAGTTTCTGCAGTTGAAGATTCGGTTGACAACTGCATCAGTTCTTTCTTTGCTTTTGGTTCGGGCGACTTTGTGGTTTAACTGTAATGTTTCACGAGTGGGGCTCAATTGTATACTGAGGTGACACTATAGGTTATCGCTTTCGCTTCCCTACATTTGGAGGAAGTACGAGCAGGATATCTCACTCACGATCTGGAGATGGCCGCGGTGGTTTTGCGTTGGAGATTTGGAGACACTTCTTGTTCGAGAGTCGTGTCAGATTTTCACGGACCACTAGAGCTTAATGTACATCTTCCTGCAGCGGGTTATGATTGTTGAGACAGTCTTCTGCAGATTTACAGTTCTTGTGCGATCATTGAGTACAGCTTAAGTTCGCCTCTACCGAGGGGACGGCTTATTCATGTTCGCGCCCGACCCCTTTTCCTTAATCGCTTTTGCGAGGCACTGCCCGCCGATGCTCATTTGTCAGAGATACTTGTGCATACTCGGCTGGGTAATGATTCAGAATCCTTGATTGTGACAAGGGTGTGCTAAGTTTAGGGATGCATTTGTGTACCTGATATTATTGGGTAGAGACACGAAATCCTAGATCAGGCACATCTGTCAACTCTCTGTACTCATTCAAGTTCCACCAACATTAGACGGGACTTGTGAGATAGTTACGGGTGGGCAAGGATGTAAAGAGAAGTTTCGGGTTTCGTTTCAAGGTGTCGGTCTTGTTGTGTGTTTTGGTTGAGCATCTGAGACCGGCTGGAGAGTTGCAACCTTTTTCCATTCCGAAGTGGGAATGGGAGCAGGTCTCCACGAATTTCGTTATGGTGTCTGTAGGGTTGCTAGGCATGCATACAAGGTTCTACGAGGCATCAACCATGTCCGATTTAAAAATTAGTCGTGCCGAACAACCCGAAGCCGGATCTTTAAACTAGAGATTAGGCGAAAACTAACATGTTAAACACTTTAACACTAAGTGAGAGGGATTACAACCTTTGTAGATCTGGTCCTTCACTTCTAAAGCTCCGTGTTGAAGTCCCTTCACTGCGATCATCGTGTTCCGGACTCTCGAGAGGCTCCACAAAGAGAAAGATGCAGTCTTGCTTCCGATCATCGATACAAAGAGGATCTACCTTGAAGTTTCGTTAACACAAGCTAACACTCATAATATGAAGTGAACACCCTCATCTAAATGGCAAGGATAGATGAGGATGATGAAGTAGGATTTTTGCTCTCTTTTATTTTCATTTACTCACTCATTTTTCATTACCTTGAAAAAGCTAGAAAGCTTTTTCTATGAAAGAAAGAATGAAGAAGATGAAAAATAAACCTCAAACCTTTTGTGATGAATAATGAAAGGATAAATATGATGATTGATGCAACCATGGTCAACTAAACCCATGTAGAGAATTAACGAGGGTTAGGGTTTGGGTTGGGTTAAAGCATGAGTCACCACAAAATATCTTTCACAAAACAAAACTAAACCTTCTAGAATCACCTAGAAAGTATTAACCCAAATCAAACCCTAATCTTATTTAATCTCTACTAAACATGTTGCATTAGTTATCATATCATGTTACAATATTATATATCACAAATATAATATTTATTGTAACCAAATAAAATAATACAATTAACATATATCGCATATATATCAATGTATTACCCGAGTGAGAAAAAGAATCTTTTAGTGAGCAAATATTAGTTAATGTAATTTAATATATCATATATATTATTATACATTAAATTATCGAATCAACACTTGATCCGACAATCTAGCTATATCGCATATAACCGACTAATATTTATCCGTACCGATTCATCGAATCAACACTTGATCCGATGATCCGGCTGATATCAAATATCGCGAGAATAGAATACGGTATCTCATATCGTATTATCCTCAGTCCCGCACATATCACATATGTGCTCCTACTCCGTTTTGCCTGAGTCATGAAACCTCTGTGTAGGACTCTAAAGAATCGTCAATATGCCGGCAGTAGGTGATGATCATATCAATCACCCACAAGATGCAAGCGGTCAGCTAAACGTAACAACCACCCAGGTATTGAGCGCTCAGAAGATCAACAAGCAAGCCTGTACATTCTCCTGTGAATCCAATCAGTAACACTCCCGTACAGTCCGGTCTCGTCGTCTGATATGTCGCATATCTCGCCTAGGGGTGGTAAACGTCAGACCCCAGTAGCTCGATAAGTCGTGTCGATTTGAGGTCTATAACAGTTCGAGAAACTACTGATAACTCTTACCAGTAGATCTCAGCAACCCTGGCCAAGGATTTCCGGTTATAGCCAATCGAACACAACACAACATCAACTCCCTATACCGGGAGAGACGAATCCCCTCCTATCGCTCATTGCCTCCATGCGATTCGGGACTGTACCCAAAAGCCACCTTTTTTCATGCCCTCTTGGATGTGGTATGATGGAAATCAAAGTACAGTGGGAATCACACAAGACTCTATGACGATCTCGGGTCAACAGACTACTCTGTACCAGTGTCACCGGAGAACTGCCATCTGACGTGAGGTATAATACCATCTGGGAGTTCTCGGCGAGTCCGTCCAGTGTACCCAGTCTCCACTGAGCACCCGTACACCATCCTTTATGTCAAACACCGATGGATATGAGATCATCCATCGCCCATCATATGGGTCAAGATGCGTATACGCTAGTCTACTTTGGTGTATCGATGCCCTGTCTCGATACACCCTCAACTAGGAATAGTTATAGGATGTACTCGTCGAGTACCGTGGCCCCACCAGTATGATCTCATCATAGTCCCAGTAGTCGAGTACATATCCTAAGGGCTTTATCAACATGTAACATAAAGACAATCAGAGAACATGTTAAGATAAAGTACAACAAGATAGCGTACTATCATGTTGAGCAAGAAAGTCCTCCCTATATATGTCCAAGCATCCATTACAATATACATCGTATGTACAGTAATGGCCTCTAGGGCATACGTATAACTAAAAATCTTCCACTTGCACTAGGGCCATCTGTTGTGGTATCACTTACCCAACAATTAGCTGTGGTTGAAGTATCTCATACTCAACCATCCCATAAATGTCTCTATTGGGAAAAAGTCCTTTGTGAGTGGATCCGCGCTATCATCCTCTGTGTCTACTCTCCTAACCTCGATCTCCCTGGAGATCAACCATCTCCTTGATCAGGTGATACTGCCTAAGAATTATATCTGGATTTCTGATGGGACGGGGGTTCCTTGGCCTAAGCCACGGCTCCATTGTCACACAATGGTAGGAACGATGTTCATCTCATGAACTTATATATCCAGACTGCCTCTTTGGTAGCATCCTTGGTAATGATGTATCTTTCCTTTAATCGTCTAGTAAGTCACGGTATCTAGCTTGAAACTTTTCCAACATACCGTCCCTCCACTAAGGGTATAGACAAGCTTGCGACTGACATTCAGTCATCCTTATCACCCTGGAACCTTTCCAATGATTCTCCCCAGGATCGATTGATACCATCTCACTACAACTAGTGAGTATCCTAGCATCCAATTAGATCTATCTCATAGATCCAAAACCCTGGATTTAGGAGGTATCACTTTGATCCTATATAGAGAATCCTTGTGATAAGCGGAGATTGACCGAGCGTAGCATAGGAAACTCCTTCCTTATCAAGAGTATGTCATCCACATACTCTACGAGGATCACCACCATACTCCCTACGACCTTTTTGTATATACAAGGTTCATCTACCATTTTGATGAAGTCAAACACTTTGACTTCCACATCAAAACAGACGTTCCAACTCCACGATGCCTGCTTTATCACATAAAACATCTTGCACACGTTTCCGCTGATCCCACTGTCTACGAAGTCCTCTGGCTATGTACTTATAGACGCTCTCTTCTAAAACATCATTTAGAAAAGCAGTCATGACACCCAACCGCCAGATATCGTAGTCATGGTATGTAGCCGTGGCAAGTAGAATCTGGATGGACTTAAGCATAGCTTTGAAAGTCTCAACTTTTCTATGTACACCTAGTAATCTTCTCAAGATATACTTGCTCCTGATGGGGATTTAACCCTTCAGATAGAACAACCAAAGTCCATACTTTGTTGGTGTATAAGGATTCCATCTCAGATCAATAAGCATCCAGCCATTCTTATAGAGTCCCACTCCTGATAGCCTGCTCGAAACTAGTTGGGTCATCATCTCATGATGCAATCCTCGCTCCCACTGTCATAGAGAAACCGAAGTATCTCTCAGGTGGGTGAGGAACCCTACTAGATCGGCGGAGAGGCTGAGGTTCGTTGGTTACTATTGAATCCTTCGGTTCTACCAAATCATCTGTTGTAGTTTGT
Source organism: Agapanthus africanus (assembly GCA_030015575.1). Classification (NCBI taxonomy): domain Eukaryota; kingdom Viridiplantae; phylum Streptophyta; class Magnoliopsida; order Asparagales; family Amaryllidaceae; genus Agapanthus; species Agapanthus africanus. Next base: position 597,679,056 of record CM057339.1, read on the forward strand.
ATAGCTGGAACTTTTCCAGTTCTACATAACAGACCTTGCCTCGAGCTTGTCCGGATTTTGCTTTTAGACATAGGCCGGACAGCCCCAAATCGTAACATACTTAAGATATGGGCTCTTCCTATTCCATATCACATATGAAGTGGTAGGCAACTGATTTGATTTGAACCTTATTCAATAGGTATGCAACTTCTCAAGTGCATAACTCCCTAAAGGAAATAGGAAACTCAGTAGTGCTCATCATAGAGCACACCATATCACATAGGGTGATATTGCTCCGCCCTGATATACCATCGTGCTATGGTGTATACGAAGGAGTAATGCTGAGAGAGAATCTCATTCTCCTTTAGAATAGTCCAGGAATCTCCGTGCTTAAGTATTCTCCTCCTTGATCTCATCAAAGGACATAATACTTATACCCGTATTTTGGTTCTCTACTTCTAACTTACATTCTGTGAAAATCTCAAAAGGTTCGGACTTGTGTTTCAACAGGAACATATGTCTAAATCTTGAGAGATCATCAGAGAATGTAATGAAGTACAAAGAACCGATCTTGGCATGTGTATACAGGAGACTTTCATACATCAGCATGTATCAATCCCAAGAGTTTACTAACTCTTTCTCTGTTTCCAATAAACAGAGCTACGGTCAACTTATCTTTGTGACATGACCGGCAAGTTTCACAAGATGTATATTCAAACAAATTTAAATATGCATCTTAATGTAACTTCAGCTAGTCGGGTCGCATTGATATGACCTAGTCTACAATGCCTCAAGAAGGATTCGTTCATTTCTGAACTCTTCCTCTTGTGTGTGTTCCGTATACTAAGAATTGTAGTTTGATTTAGAACGTCAATGCTTTTAGATAACGTACCTGAACCGATCAACTCTTGATATAGGAAATGTTCAAAACATTATCCAACAATACAAAATTATATCTTTTCTTTACTAATAAAGAGACTGATATGATGTTGTATATCAGGTTCGGTATCTAATAACATTCGTTCAGAATCAATGTATTCTGGTAATACAGGGTGATAGTGACCAACATACTTGGTTGCAACACTTGCACCGTTTCTATCTCATGAAACTTATCACCCGTTTTCTGTTCTCTACCTATCTGTAGCCCATGTAACAAATTACATATGTGGGATCCTGATCCGGCATCAAATACCCAGGACGTAAAGCATACTGAGAAACAGTTCTCTGTAATGAACACACCCGAAAAAGATGCATCAGCATGCACTTTCTTCGTTTGGGCGGCACGGGAAATCTGGTATTCCCAAATTTCCTGCTCTGTCTTATAACAATTATAAGTTGGAGCGGGACCAACGTTCCCCAGCTCAGTATAACAAGCGGGTTCGGTCAATATATCCATTTTATTATCTTGATTAAGGCGTGATATGGTCGCTACCTGGAGAGAGAGAGAAGAAAACACTCAGCGTATGCTCTTGCAAGATTAGATTGATTATCTAATATATCTAATCAGGATGTCTCCCACTATTTTAATCAAATCTTCCTTCAAACCCTAAAAGGAAAGACTAGCTGGGATTAATTACATGCTACAAGTTCGCTAATCTTTCAGCCAGGCCAGTGTCGGTACTTTGAGGGAGGTCCCCCGTGCTTTCGCACGAACCTAATTAAAGTAAACCTCGTTTTCCCAGGGGCGTAACCCCGTTGACACCTTTCTAGACACCTACTTGATCGGCTAATTGTGATGTGTAAAACTCTCCCAGGAGTAACTCTTACTCGCAGCGGGTATCGGGATCCAACTATCTCATAGAAGGTATGCAATCTCATTGCAAATTTCAACACTTGAAATTCCCAATAATATTTTGCCCCTAGCATATTATGACCTTGGCTAAGGTCAACAAATCATAACTGCTAGCCAAGTTCAACCCGTCATTTTCCGATTGAATTAAACCCACCCGCACGACCCTTGGATAAGGTCAACAAAGTCGCACGACTACCCTAACTCAATCGCATCATATGCTTATACAGATAAGCACTAATCAGCTACCGCACACTACGCCTTGGCTAAGGTCAACAAACGCAGCACGAATACTAACCAGTACTTATCTGAAATGACGGAGGGCTACGACAGGTTTTTAAGAAAACCCTTTGCGTAATGAACTTGATATCGTTGTAGAATCGAGTGATTTTAAATGGAGTGTTTTTGAGGCTTTTCTAGTTTTGCTAAAGAGGTCACTCCCGGTGAAGGGATCGTCGGCTCTTTCCTCATCGAATAAGGTGCAGGATATATCATATATACCACTATGCAAAGCAAAAAACTATAGAAGCAATCAAAAGACAAACCGAGTTTGTAGCATCTGCTAGTTTCACTAAAGAGGTCACTCCCGGTGAAGGGATCTCGGCTCTTTCCTCATCGAATAAGATGCTGGATGTTCTACAAGGAACACCGCAATGCAAAGCAAGAACTAGAGCTATCAGTTTTTAAACAAGTTTCTACAACATATTTAGGTTTCTTTAATTTCATTAATCTCATTAATGAAGTCCCATTTTAATATGCTTCACGAGCATTACATTTCAAACGAAATCTGCAATATAACATATATCTCATATATATATAATATAAACATTCGTCTCAGTCTGTAATATGATCTCATCACAGAACATTGCAGCAGAAGAACATATATGAAATATTGGATATACTAGGACGTCCGTGTTTTCAATACGAGCCTGTATAAAACACGGATTCCACGGTCGTGATGAATAGCCAAACCCACATCCCTAGACCCCTACGAGAGCGGCAAGTAACACTGCCAATTCTAGGGTTAGGAGACCCGGTCTCGACTCCTCGAGATGGTCTCCTACTGGACCTCAGAACCCGGTTACTTATGCTCCCCGCCTTGGGTCTACCTAATGCGGAAAAGTAAATAATATATAATGGTGACATCATCCTCAGCCCGGAAGTGCCCCAATAAAAGAATATTACATACAAATGAATTTTACATGAATGAAAAAGAAAAAACTCTCATCTCACATAAAACCCCCGGCTATTCAAAACGCGACAATCCAATATAACATATCACAGCAACACATAATATCTCATATCATCAACGTAAGCAAGTATGCGTATCCCGATTGTCGTTGATGTATAGCAACGAAGCCGGCGATACACCACATACTACGCTTACGGTCACAAAAAAGAAAGTGTAAAACTACAACAGTTGGAATCCGCAACCTCCTTAGACATCGCATGCCTAACCAAATGAATTCTTTAGACATCGCATGCCTAACAATTATAAACCCCGCATTTTAGTCTCATTATCGAAAACTCTTTTCAATATCAAGTCGGGCAATTCAACAAGATTCCCGACATCCTAATCGAATGCTCATCGCAAACTTTAGTAGACGGCCGCACCCCCGGATGCCGTCAACGAAGTGCACTAAGGCGGAACACCGCTGCCTCGAGCACCCGAACGGATGCTTTTGGCGATGGGGTTCTCCTACAGTCACTTGGTCGGGGCTATGGGGCGTGACTGTCTATTAAGTTTACCCGGCGAGTATCCGCGTACGCTAGGTGATTGCGACGGACTTTTGATCACATCAAAATTCCGTGGCAACCGATCATCCGAGACTAAACTGCTAGATTTATAATTTTCAAATTAGTTATCTTATAACTACATGTGGATTCCAATTATTGTATCACATTCCAGATAAATAGAAAATGTTAAACTTTCCGATCGAATAATCAAACACCCAAGATTTCCCCAATATATCTCAACACTTGAAATCAGTTTAAAAACATCCATCGCATGCCACAGTACCAATGGTCCAGCCGTAGAAGGGTCAAGTCAACGCCTCACATGTGGCACGCCGTACTGCCCCAAACCCTAAGATTTTGAGGCAGTTCAAGACGGTCACATAATCGAGTTAAGGTTTGTTGTCTTCTAGAGGGTCCACCGTGTCACTTGCATGACTTTACAAAAGTTTCAAACACGAGGAAAAATCCAACTTTTGAAAAATTTCCGACAGGGGAAAAAGTGAGTTATTGATATCCGTTCGAACTTTTTAACAGTTTCTAAAAATTATCCGGACAAACTAAACAAAGTTAAATTATCCGATCGAATCAACGAGTCCCCAATGCAACCCTAGAAAACTTAACACTTGAGTGGAATTAAAAAATTCCCAGAAAAAAATAACAAGAAAGGACCTAAGAATAATTACATGAAATTCCAGGGACTAAGTCACAATTTTGGCCGCGGAACCGCCGCCAAACCCTTGGTTCGGCCGCGGTTCCGCGGTCATATGAGCGAATTAGAAGGCCGTACTTCACAGTAATTCTTAGTTTTTCCTGCTTGTTTTTCTGAGCATTTTTAATTCAGAAAAAATCAACTTTTTGAAAATTATCCAGAGAAGGGTAAACATCGGGGTTCTCGGGTTCGATCGGACTTTAAACTTCGTCTAGACTTGGCCTAAAGCTCTAGCTAGGCTCTGATACCACTGTAGGGTTGCTAGGCACGTATACAAGGTTCTACGAGGCATCAACCATACCCGATTTAAAAATTAGCCGTGCCGAACAACCCAAAGCCGGATCTTTAAACTAGAGATTAGGCGAAAACTAACATGTTAAACACTTTAACACTAAGTGAGAGGGATTACAACCATTGTAGATCCGTTCCTTCACTTCTAAAGCTCCGTGTTGAAGTCCCTTCGCTGCGATCATCGTGTTCCGGACTCTCGAGAGGTTCCACGAAGAGAAAGATGCAGTCTTGCTTCCGATCTTCGATACAAAGATGATCTACCTGGAAGTTTCGTTAACACAAGCTAACACTGATAATATGAAGTGAACACCCTCATCTAAATGGCAAGGATAGATGAGGATGATGAAGTAGGATTTTTGCTCTCTTTTATTTTCATTTACTCACTCATTTTTCATTACCTTGAAAAAGCTAGAAAGCTTTTTCTATGAAAGAAAGAATGAAGAAGATAAACAATAAACCGCAAACCTTTTGTGATGAATAATGAAAGGATAAATATGATGATTAATGCAACCATGTTCAACTAAACCCATGTAGAGAATTAACTAGGGTTAGGGTTTGGGTTGGGTTAAAGCATGAGTCACCACAAAATATCTTTCACAAAACAAAACTAAACCTTCTAGAATCACCTAGAAAGTATTAACCCAAATCAAACCCTAATCTTATTTAATCTCTACTAAACATGTTGCATTAGTTATCATATCATGTTACAATATTATATATCACAAATATAATATTTATTGTAACCAAATAAAATAATACAATTAACATATATCGCATATATATCAATGTATTACCCGAGTGAGAAAAAGAATCTTTTAGTGAGCAAATATTAGTTAATGTAATTTAATATATCATATATATTATTATACATTAAATTATCAAATCAACACTTGATCCGACAATCCAGCTATATCGCATATAACCGACTAATATTTATCCGTACCGATTCATCGAATCAACACTTGATCCGATGACCCGGCTGATATCAAATATCGTGAGAATAGAATACGGTATCTCATATCGTATTATCCTCGGTCCCGCACATATCACATATGTGCTCCTACTCCGTTTTGCTTGAGTCAAGAAACCTCTGTGTAGGACTCTAAAGAATCGTCAATACGCCGGCAGTAGGTGATGATCATATCAATCACCCACAACCTGCAAGTGGTCAGCTAAACGTAATAGCCACCCAGGTATTGAGCGCTCAGAAGATCAACAAGCAAGCATGTACATTCTCCTGTGAATCCAATCAGTAACACTCCCGTACAGTCCGGTCTCGTCGTCTGATATGTCGCATATCTTGCCTAGGGGTGGTAAACGTCAGACCCCAGTAGCTCGATAAGTCGTGTCGATTTGAGGTCTATAACAGTTCGAGAAACTACTGATAACTCATACCAGTAGATCTCAGCAACCCTGTCCAGGGATTTCTGGTTATAGCCAATCGAACACAGCACAACATCAACTCCCTATACCCGGAGAGACGAATCCCCTCCTATCGCTCATTGCCTCCATGCGATTTGGGACTGTACCCAAAAGCCACCTTTTTGTACGCCCTCTTGGACGTGGTATGATGGAAATCAAAGTACAGTGGGAATCACACAAGACTCTATGACGATCTCGGGTCAACAGACTTCTCTGTACCAGTGTCACCGGAGAACTGCCATCTGACGTGAGGTATAATACCATCTGAGAGTTCTCGGCGAGTCCGTCCAGTGTACCCAGTCTCCACTGAGCACCCGTACACCATTCTTGATGTCAAACACCGATGTATATGGGATCATCCATCGCCCATCATATGGGTCAAGATGCGTATACGCTAGTCTACTCTAGTGTATCGATGCCCTGTCTCGATACACCCTCGACTAGGAACAGTTATAGGATGTACTCGTCGACTACCGTGGCCCCACTAGTATGATCTCAACATTGTCCCAGTAGTCGAGTACATATCCTAAGGTCTTTATCAACATGTAGCATAGAGATAATCAGAGTACATGTTAAGATAAAGTACAACTAGATAGCGTACTATCATGTCGAGCAAGAAAGTCCTCCCTATATATGTCCAAGCTTCCATTACAATATACATCGTATGTACAGTAATGGCCTCTAGGGCATACGTATAACTAAAAGTGTCTACCCAGGTTTAGTCAGGGTGTGACTCCATTCGGATGCTTGTTGTCCGGTTTTGCTCGGTTTGCTCAGTTGTTCTTTGTTAAGTTTGTGCGTACATATTAATTTTTTTTGGCAGTTGGGATCGTCACTTGCCATCGTTAGGATACTTCTTCGATAGCTGTTATCGGGAGTCACTCCAATTGGCAACCTTTAGGTTTAGGGGTTAGGTCGTGGCGATCACCAGTCTGGTTTTTTTTCTGACTCTGCGTAGTAGGATTTTTGGACCCCAGTTAGTCTTGAGATTTTGGAGATGATCCAGTTGATTCAGGTCAGGATGATAGTAGCCCAGTGCAGACAGAGGTCATATGCCGACCGTGATGGTCGCAGACTTGAGTGCGCAGTGGGAGATCGTGTATTCCTATGGACTTTCCGGTGAATGGCGTGTTGAGTTTTGGGAAGCTTACCCCAGAATTGTAGGTCCTTTTGAGATCCTTAAAGCGAGTTAGTTTCGTTGCCTTTAATTTGGCACTTCCGCCCAGATTATTGAGTATTCACCCCGAATTCCTTGTGTCGATACTTTGCAATTACCTTCATGACCTTTCTCACATGATTCAGCACCAGACCATTTAGCTTGAGACGCGATCTTTCGTTCACCCGCAGCCAGTTGTGTTAATGGCTCGGCAGGTGGAGAAACTTCGGTCATGGGTCTTGCCATCTGTGGAGAGTTTTCTTGGACGTATCCATATAGTGAGGTGATCACTTGGGAGGCTACGAACGAGATTTGAGAGTTTTGTACTCTTCTCTTTGAAGGTACACTTAGTGAGAATTTTAAATTCGGGGACGAATTTTTATAAGGCGGGAGATTGTAACGTCTTAGATTTCGGTTAGTGTACGTTTAGACGTTAATGCGGGTTTACTGTAAAAAGTTTACCAATTCGGGTTTCTCAAATTTAATAACATTTAATTAATAATTTATTTTTATTTTTTATGGACACGCACGCACGTGTGCACGTTAATGTGAGGATTTGTTTGTGCCAACCTTGATCTTAGCAACCATGACACTTAACCTAATCCTTGTTAATCTAATCCTGAACCTAAACCCTAGATCTTTTGTGTGAGTGAGAAGATATTTTCTTTGGAGTGATGAGGTGTGTGTGAAGGCATTAATGAGGAATTAATGTTATGGTTACACCCACCCTCATCTCTCACCCTACACTCACCTCCCTCTCTCATATCGTCACACACTCTCTCACTCTCCATCTCTTTTACTCTCTCATTTCCTCTCTCATCTTAACTGAACACTCTTATTCCCTCACCAAATTCATCTCATTTGTTCACAAATTTCATCAAAAATCACATCTTTTCCTTGGATTTCCCTCTTGGATGCCTAGGAGCATGCAATGCTTGGATCTTTGAGTTCCTTTGTGTAGGTAATGTTCTTTTGCTGTTGTTTATGTGTTTTTAGTGTAGCTTAGCTTGTTAGTTTTAGTTTAGATAGCGTTTGGTGTCGTTTCGTGCAAATATCGTATTTTTAGTGCCTATTTGTGACATATGGGATCTGCTGTGACCCAGAGAGTGTACTAGAAAACCAAACAATGCTGTTGTGTTGTACCTGAGACCATAGGACCTCACCTGAAGAACGAGCCGCCCTACTCGGACCTCGGCCGGCGACCCTAAGGATATTTCCGGCGACATCGGCCCCTTGGTGGAGTTGGGATGTGGGTTTTTGTGGGTTGGTCTATGCTGTGGTTTGGGTGTTTTTGGTCTTGTTTAGTTGTTGAGTTTTCTCTGTATGAGAAATCTGGGATCACCTAGGTAGTTTCTTGTGTTACGTTTAAGCGTGATACGTTATACGACATGGATCGTGCACTTTGTGTGGTTTTGCTCTTAAGTTGTTTTTGTCTTGTCGCTATGCACGTTAGCCACAATACGGACACTTGAGAGTAAGTTTTTTGTTGTTGTGTCGGTCTATTGTAATCTGTACGTGTTTTGGGTCTATTATTAATATACACTTGTTTTATTGTTTTAATGTTGCAGGTTTGTAGGCGGGGACTTCGGACACTGCTACAAGGGGAAAACAGGTGGTAGACTTCACTTAGCTTGGAGCATTGGTGAGTAGATTTAACATCTACAGGGGAATCACCCGCATGGCGTTATGCGTCTGGGCTAGAAATAACTTGACTGGTCGCATATTCTATTTTATATTTAGAATTTGCGACTACACTTTATAGCTTAGATATTATTGTGCTTGGACTAGTATCCTTAGGACACTGCATATATTATTGACGATTCATGTTGCACGAGCATTGATTGTATGCCTGTCACGACCCGAAAGTACGGAACATGACCGGCACTTAAACTACGAAACGTCTCGAGGCGTACGTAATCTAAGTAAGACGAAAACCCAGAAATCCAAACCAAGAAAAGTAGTAGAGTGGAGGAAAACCATTTTTAAATCAAATAGTTTGCAACACACGCCGAAATATGCATTTTAAAATCACAAGTCTTTTCTAAAAATTTCGGCAGAGTTTCCTTTGTAAAAACTGACCCCAAACGGGTACAAAACCTGATAAGGCATATATAATGAAATAAGGCATCCCCAAGCGGGAGCTAGCTCTTCGTCAATCGACGGTCACAACCATGCAAGCAATAATAGAATGCCGAAGGGCGAGGATCACAACAGAAAAAGAAACTCAAAACAGCATGAAATCCATAGAAATACAACGCGCGACTCTAAGCTCCAAAGAATAACATCACTGGTCTCTATCTGAAATAAATACATGTTTGGTTGATTGAACTTCTAGATACAACTGAATAATAGTATACAAAATATACTGATGGTCACGATGCAAGTGAACCCACCTACTAGCAAATCACCCGAAAATGGAAATAGTGCCAGCAAAGCCGTAATGAAATCTGTACGGCAAAACCTGCAAGAAACTGTGGCACAACGGGGGTGAGTTGCCAACACATGAATAAAATACATCTACGAACAGAAATCGCATGGATGACGCAGTCCTAGGTCATACGATCATAATATATCCTCAAATATATAATCTGCAGCCTATAACAATGGTTAGGGTATACCTCAAAACAACTGTAATGCCAAGTGTTCGTGTCAGTGCCTCGGGTAGCAATATATCACATGGATGAGGTATGAATGCATGAAAACAGAGTACATGTAAACGAAGAAACTGCTTTCATAATTTAGTGAGATTTCTGTATTTTCAAAACGAGGTATCATAAATGAAATCAGTATAAACCGTGTCTAGCATCGACACAAAAACATAAATCCAAATATTTCAATATCTCAGGCTCCGGCTACCCGGACTGACCTGAATCATCAAATCTCAGTATCTCAATATCTCAAAATCTCAATGTCTCAATCTCACTATCTAGGGCGCCGTCAGTCCAGACCGGCCCCTACCATCAATCTCAAGACCACGACAGTATCCACCGGATATCCGACGCGTCGGGTAAAAGCACCGGTCGGTAGTGCTCCCCTGCCTGGCTCAACGCCATCCTTTGCGACCTTCTCACCCCGGGGTACCGCACCGGGCCCACCATGTACCCGAAACGGTTCATCCAACTCCTCGAATCGGGTCTCGAAATCCATCAGCAAACTCATGGTGGACGACTCATACATCATAGGAAAACCGCACTTTTCATTTAAGAAGAGAGAGAAAAGAAGTTTATAAATGTTTTTGCGGTTTTCCCCCAAATCCAGGAAATCTCATGAAAATCCAAATCCAAATCATCGATGGCATGTGAAACAATGAATATAGGCATAAAAATCCATGAATGCGGCATAACAGTGAATAACAATATGCATGAAGTAGCAAATAATAACTGCAATGTCTAAACTGGTATATAAGGCAAGCATACTAACATCATGTCGAAGTTATTAGCTAACAAGCTATGTCCATGTAATAGTATTTTCTAAAGTGTATGTAACATGGCAATTACCGATGAAGATGTGTGTGAGCTGGAAAGTAAGTGTGCGTGGTACATACGCATCATCGGTAATGGTGTTGGTGTCCTAACAGCATGATATCAACAATGCAATATGAAATCAAAATATAAGTATGCGATGCTGAGCGAACAACAATAATGTGCGGAAGCTGAATACTAGACACAACGATAACCAATATGGTCTAACAACTACACTAACTATAGGGCTGAGCTAACAGGCTAACTAAAGGTAAGGAAACCGCCTAACATCTGAGTCGATACATATACATATATATATTAGTCGGTGATTCCGCAATAGTATCACATTCGATACAATATCTATAATCAGGCATCCCAAGTCGAAAGTGCGGAACAATCATCAATATATAGCTCGTACGTAAATCTGTCGTACGGCAGCCCTAAATCTGGGTACGGGTCAATATCACATTCATCCCATTATTTCTCTGGTATCCTCTTTATCAATGATCATAATCCGGGGTACTGACCTACGTCTATTACAATACTGATATCATCAATAATCCTGATCTGACTGCTAATCTACAGCCTCATACAAACCGATGTCATCACCACATATCATCATAAGGAGGTATACATCGCCCAATAAGGCCTATTATAAACATCCTAACATATCATATCTCATATCACGATCACATGTCGACCATTTTATTTATATCACTATTCACATGGTATCATCGTCCAAAGATCCGCTATAACATCATGACGTGTCTCAAATACGAATCTTGCCATATCACCGATCTCACGGTCTCAAATCAAATCTCATCGACTCGCCTTAAATCCTAAATACTATCCTCAAATCCAGTATATGAACACATAGTCTCATACCCATGTGAACACATAAATATATATATTCCCATCTACGCACATAAGAAAGAAGAATGTATGCAAGTATTGTGTGTGTGTGTGTGGTGCAACCACTACTCTAGGGTTTCGCAACGCTAAACCAATCCAAACACACAAAATATCCATCTTTATCATCAATAATCTCAACAATATATAATCAATATATGTGTGTATACGTATTCGTATACATCACCATGAACTGCGGGGGTGCTATACGCCATCCACCCGACTTCTCCCCGTAGATATAAATCTACTCACCTTGCTTCTTGTGTGCCGATGCCGATGTCGCCATCATCATCTTCAACGCCTCGACTTCACGTGGGGTACCTACAAGGATATCACAAATGCTAAAGCACATGAAAATCACATCGGAAACCAAAACGGCATACGCTACGCCCATAGGTAAAAACCTATAGTATCGCATGCAAACACGATCAATAACCCTTTGCCGTTGACGTTCAAACGCCACCCGACAGAAACGAATCACCAAATACCAAAATCCATGCTAAAACAAGTCGTAAACCATGTGCCAACATAAGGAAACTACCCCAGATTCTACCCTATATGGAATCAGTCAAAATTGCATATACCAAAGGTCAAATTTATAGGGTATAAGGCTACAGAACAAAAACGAGGGGGTTCCAACCTGCTCTGGCCGTAATTTGCGGCCAGAAGGGATTTATCTATGGCCTGGGGAAGGAGATAGGGGCTAGTGTTTTGTGTGGTGGTTCCAGGGTGCCTGCACATCTCACTGTCCAACCAAAATTATTTTAGGAGTCTCGGGGTGAAAGCAGATTTCCAAAAACACTCGCAGAATTACAGTTTTCCCCGATATCGATTCTATAAATCCGTATTCTGGGTTCTAATCTCTAGTTTGGTCTAATCTAACTTCACAACAGGGGTTGTAGCCTTTAATTACACCTCAATTCATCTTTAATTTCATATCAAACCCTAAACCCTAACTTGAATTTTCCAAAGTCCATCAAAACACACTATATCGATTCTAATCTAGCATAGGGGTATAAGTAATGCAAAAACTAAGCTAATGGTCCAGAAAATACCTCATTTGGCAACTCAAGAATTTTCTTGAGTTGCCCCTAGTGGCCAAAATCCTTGCTTTCTTGGTCCAATGTGTTTGTCTTGAGCTTGTGCACACTTTTTGTGAAATGAGGATAGGGTTTTGGAGTTGATTTCATGGTGATTTGAGGAGGTGAAGAGGGGAGGGAGATGAAGCAACAGCAGCAGCAAGGGCTGAAGAGGGAAAGAGATGAGTGATGAAAGAAGAGGGATGGCTAAGTCTAAGTCAAAGGTAACCCTTTCTCTCTCTCACCCATACCTCATATTATAACCTTTTCCATTTCTTTTTCTTTTCTCCAAATTCCTTCTCACTCAAATAGTAATCTCAAAACAACATGGTAGAATGCACAAGTGTAAAGAAAAATGATATGTGCATGTTTTGCACCAAAAATGCTAAAAATCCGATTGGCGATTTTTAATCGCGATTAGCACCAAATTAGCATATAACTAATGATAAAAACCTTTAAAATGGAATAATTCAATAAAATACCCTATTTTAGAATTTTACAAAATTTTTCCAAAATTTTCCCCATTTATCGGTATTTAATTATACCGAAATATTAAAATATTCATTAAAAATGAATATTAAATTATAAAAATTCCCAAAAAATAATATTTTATTTTTTGAAATGTTACAATCTTCCCTCCTTAAAGAAATTCGGTCCTTTAATTTAAATTTAAACCCCCAAATTCTAAAACATTTCAAAGGAAAGTCCAAGTCGTCGGGGCTCCGAAATCATCAATACATAAAACGCATCATAGCGCAATGCATGCGCATGAGTAATGAGCAGATAACTCAAAATCGAAACTCCGTCAAGCGTCCCGCAATCATCGGAGTCATGGTAAAGACACGAATGCCAAATCCAAAGCAAAACCAATATGATATAAATCAGAACTATACATGTAACTATTAAACCTATACATGTAAATATCTGAAGGAAATGCATGCCAAATCTTTTAAAGTCGCTGTGCAATGCGCATAACACTGCACAGTGGCGGACGTCTATCATAAGAAAATAACCATATACATATATACCTTTTGTTTAATGTGTACGTTCCGCCGTTTTTGGAAACAATTTAGATGGGTTTCCTTATTTTAAACGTTTCGTGTCATATCAGACACGTAGGTAAATACTAAGACTATAGCTCGCTTTTGGAAATCCCTTTGAAATCTGTCAATGCATGCAAAATATACTCAGGTATTGTCATCTGACTCATCCTTCTCAGTACGAAAACAATAATAAAACATCACAAAAACGTACTGCTCCATAAGAAATCAATCACAAAACGTGCATATGAATACTACATGCGTCTGGTGCGCACGGAAATCAAAATCCATAAATGTGCCATACATGCGCACAGAAACAATATCTAAGTGCATCGGGTGTGCACGAAACATCTGTCAAGGCAACAGGTGTGCCTGACAGCAAAAACAGGTGCATCAGACATGCACGAAGAATCTCGATTTAGTGCATCTGGTGTGCACCAAAATCACATCTCGTAACATGCGCCCAACATGCGCGAAAATCCAAATCAGGTGCATCCATCGTGCACAAAATCATGAAATCTAATATCAAACGCTGAACATGCGCAAAAATCCAATCAGGTGCACGAGGTGCACAAAATAAATATCGAACATCACAATCGAAATCGAAGTCCAATGCAACTAAGTGTACAAAATACGAATCACTGCACTGCAAGCATATGTGAACTATACCGAGTGCAAAAACCACATCGTGTGCGTACATATGCACAAAATCAACTCAACTGTATGAAACCTATAAAATCATAAACATGAGAAACCAAGGCACGAAAACGATATCAAGTGCAACAACTGTGCAAAAATCGTAAATACTCGTGCAACCATGGTGCATGAAAACAAATGCCATGAAACTCAATCATCAAAATCAGTCATGCGAATAGATCGCCCAAAATACCGAAATCAAGTATGGCGGAATAGTTCCGCTCAAGCACATCTTCCAAGAATCTCTCACCAACTGTCGTGGTCACTCATAGCATGTCTCGTCGACGATCCTAAACTCTGGCATGCTGGTGTGCGTAACATGACCACTCCTGGGTCCAAGTCTTCTCGTAATTTATTCCAAAAAGGTCCTGTCGAGGTCTCTCCCAGATCTCGTCTCTGCCGAACTGTCTGGAAGTCATCGTCCTTTACTATATCTGTTTCTTGTTTCGGAACGGCTGCATACTCATCGCGACTCCTTCTGGAAGGTATATCCAAGTACAATGCCTCGGCATGCGTATCGCATCTCTGATGTCGATGGAGTGGAACGTCATCTTATCCAGATCTTGTACGAACCACTTACTCCACTTTTCTCTAATGTCGACTGTTTCGGACTCGTCTCGTTGTGGCTGCATGGACTGAGCTCCAACGGCTATCCTCGTATCTGGGGTCTCCCAAGAAGTGTATCTCACCACCAAGCATCCGAATGAAGTCGAACCATCCGATCGATTCGTCAAAACCTCATAATCCCCCAAGAGCTCAATATCTTGGGTACAGTTTAATAGTATCGAGTACATACCACAGCATCGGTGTTCCAGCCGTAGAAGGGCAAACCCAAGCCTCACTAATGGCGCCGCGGAACTGTCGTAAACCCTAAGGTTCAAAGGCTTTCACATGGTCATTATGTCGAGTTAGGGTTTCATTCTTCTAGAGGGTCCATAGAATTTCCTACATGTCTTTCCGAATACTTTAAACTTGGAATAATAGGTTTCTGGCATTCGATCGCCTCTATCGACTCTCAACGTATCCGCGTGAAGTCTTCTCTAGCTGGAATCAATCTATCTGATGACCTCGCATCGGGGTAGGCGAACGAACCACATGTCCTAGTCATTCATCCTCGGTGACTAGCGACCTTCTATCATCTCTTAGTACCACTCGTACTGCAATAGCTCCAACATCTGGGGCGATATCTCGTCGTTCGCAGCAACAATTGGCTCATTCTTCTGCACGCTGAACAGTGCCTCAACCATCATAAAAAAGCAATACATCAACGGTCATCAAAATCTGGCTGGCCTCTGTCAGTGGCCCAATCCTCTGGTGCCGATCTGCACGTCCGAGTAATCTCATACAGCGATCCATCAAACGCTCGTGGCGCAAAAACACCATAAAAATACACATCTCTGCAATCGTGTGTCACCGGAATTACGCCCTGGTCAGTCCTCGTTCGTGACGAACTCGTGCTGACCGCAACTCTAGCCGTAGCTCTCCCTGCCCGTAATCGTGGCAGCAAAACCAATAACCGGTACCGATGAGGCTAGATCATGAATGAACATAATATTGAGCAAAGAAATGTACATCCAAAGGCTTCTTAAGTGGAGTAGCGTATCGTAAGTATGCCGCGGAACATACGTACGGTATGTCACTCTACTCAAGCTACCTACTCCATCAACCAAGGGTCATCCTACGCTCCGAAGGTAAAACTTAACGCTCTGATACAAACGTTGTCACGATCCGAAAGTACGGAACATGACCAGCACTTAAACTACGAAACGTCTCGAGGCGTACGTAATCTAAGTAAGCTGAAAACCAAGAAATCCAAACCAAGAAAAGTAGTAGAGTAGAGGAAAACCATTTTTAAATCAAATAGTTTGCAACACACGCCGAAATATGCATTTTAAAATCACAAGTCTTTTCTAAAATTTCGACAGAGTTTCCTTTGTAAAAACAGACCCCAAACGGGTATAAAACCTGATAAGGCATATATAATGAAATAAGGCATCCCCAAGCGGGAGCTAGCTCTTCGTCAATCAACGGTCACAACCACGCAAGAAATAATATACAACGCCGAAGGGCGAGGATCACAACAGAAAAGGAAACTCCAAACAGCATGAAATCCATAGAAATACAACGCGCGGCTCTAAGGTCGAAAGAATAACATCACTGGTCTCTATCTGAAATAAATACATGTTTGGTTGATGGAACTTCTAGATACAACTGAATAATAGTATACAAAATATACTGATGGTCACGATGCAAGTGAACCCACCTACTAGCAAATCACCCAGAAATGGAAATAGTGCCAGCAAAGCCGTAATGAAACCTGTACGGCAAAACCTGCAAGAAACTGTGGCACAACGGGGGTGAGTTGCCAACTCATGAATAGAATACATCTACGAATAGAAATCGCATGTATGACGCAATCCTAGGTCATACGATCATAATATATCCTCAAATATATAATCTGCAGCCTATAACAATGGCTAGGGTATACCTCAAAACAACTGTAATGCCAAGTGTTCGTGTCAGTGCCTCCGGTAGCAATATATCACATGGATGAGGTATGAAAGCATGAAAACAGAGTACATGCAAACGAAGAAACTGCTTTCATAATTTAGTGAGATTTTTGTATTTTCAAAACGAGGTATCATAAATGAAATCAGTATAAACCGTGTCTAGCATCGACACAAAAACATAAATCCAAATATCTCAATATCTCAGGCTCCGGCTACCCGGACTGACCTGGATCATCAAATCTCAGTACCTCAATATCTGAAAATCTCAATGTCTCAATCTCACTATCTAGGGCGCCGTCAGTCCAGACCGACCCCTACCATCGATCTCAAGACCACGACGGTATCCTCCAGATATCCGACGCGTCGGGTAAAATCACCGGTCGGTAGTGCTCCCCAGCCAGGCTCAACGCCATCCTCTGCGACCTTCTCACCCCTGGGTACTGCACCGGGCCCACCATGTACCCAAAACGGTTCATCCGACTCCTCGAATCGGGTCTCGAAATCCATCAGCAAACTCATGGTGGACGACTCATACATCATGGGAAAACCGCACTTTTCATTTAAGAAGAGAGAGAAAAGAAGTTTATAAATGTTTTTGCGGTTTTCCCCCAAATCCAGGAAATCTCATGAAAATCCAAATCCAAATCATCGATGGCATGTGAAACAATGAATATAGGCATAAAAATCCATGAATGGGGCATAATAGTGAATAACAATATGCATGAAGTAGCAAATAATAACTGCAATGTCTAAACTGGTATATAAGGCAAGTACACTAACATCATGTCGAAGTTATTAGCTAACAAGCTATGTCCATGTAATAGTATTTTCTAAAGTGTATGTGACATGGAAATTACCGATGAAGATGTGTGTGAGCCGGCAAGTAAGTGTACGTGGTACATACGCATCATCGGTAATGGTGCTGGTGTCCTAACAGCATGATTTCAACAATGCAATATGAAATCACAATATAAGTATGCGATGTGGAGCGAACAACAATAATGTGCGGGAGCTAAATACTAAACACAACGATAACCAATATGGTCTAACAACTACACTAACTATAGGGCTGAGCTAACAGGCTAAATAAAGGTAAGGAAACCGCCTAACATCTGAGTCGATACATATACATATATATATTAGTCGGTGATTCCGTCTCAATAATATGACATCCGATACAATATCTATAATCAGGCATCCCAAGTCGAGAGTGCGGATCAATCATCAATATATAGCTCGTACGTAAATCCGTCGTACGGCATCCCCAAATCTGGGTACGGGTCAATATCACATTCATCCCATTATTCCTCTGGTGTCCTCTTTATCAAAGATCATAATCCGGGGTACTGACCTGCGCCTAGTACAATACTGATATCATCAATAATCCTGATCTGACTGCTAATCTACAGTCTCATACAAACCGATGTCATCACCACATATCATCATAAGGAGGCATACATCGCCCAATGCGGCCTATTATAAACATCCTAACATATCATATCTCATATCACGATCACATGTCAACCATTTTATTTATATCACTATTCATATGGTATCGTCGTCCAAAGATCCGCTATAACATCATGACGTATCTCAAATACGAATCCTGCCATATCACCGATCTCACGGTCTCAAATCAAATCTCATCGACTCACCTCTAATCCCAAATACTATCCTCAAATCCAGTATATAAACACATCGTCCCATACCCATGTGAACACATAAATATATATATTCCCATCTACGCACATAAGAAAGAAGAATGTATGCAAGTATGGTGTGTGTGTGTATGTGTGGAGCAACCACTACTCTAGGGTTTCGCAACGCTAAACCAATCCAAACACACCAAATATCCATCTTTATCATCAATAATCTCAACAATATATAATCAATATATGTGTGTATACGTATTCGCATACATCACCACGAACTGCAGGGGTGCTATACGCCATCCACCCGATTTCTCCCCGTAGATATAAATCTACTCACCTTACTTCTTGTGTGCCGATACCAATGTCGCCATCATTATCTTCAATGCCTCGACGTCACGTGGAGTACCTACAAGGATATCACAAATGCTAAAGCACATGAAAATCACATCGGAAACCAAAACGGCATACGCTACGCCCATAGGTAAAAACCTATAGTCTCACATTCAAACACGATCAATAACCCTTTGCCGTTGACGTTCAAACACCACCCGACAGAAACGAATCACCAAATACAAAAATCCATGCTAAAACAAGTCGTAAACCATGCGCCAACATAAGAAAACTACCCCAGATTCTACCCTATTTGGAATCAGTCAAAATTGCATATACCAAAGGTCAAATTTATAGGGTATAAGGCTACAGAACAAAAACGAGGGGGTTCCAACCTGCTCTGGCCGCAATTTGCGGCCAGAAGGGATTTATCTGCGGCCTGGGGAAGGAGATAGGGGCTAGAGTTGTAGGGTTACTAGGCACACTAACAAGGCTCCACAAGGCATCGACCATGCCAAAATTAAATTTTTATGTGCCGAACAACCCTAAGCTAGATCGTATACTAGAGATTAGGCGAAGAAAATAGCAAGTAAACAACTTTATGGCCGAGGGTATGCGAAATACAACCTTTGTAGATCGGTCCTTCACTTCTAGAGCTCCTTGTCGTACTCCCTTCGCTGCGATCAAGGTTCTCCCGGGCTCTTGCATGGCTTCACGAGGCAAAAGATGCGACCTTGCTTGAAGTCTCCGAGGCTGAAGATGATCTACGTCGAGAGAATTCCGACTCAAGCTACTACTTCACTAACTAGAGAATTAGTGAAGTAAACACTCTAAACTAAAGTGCTAATCTAGTAGAGGATGGAGAAATAGGAAGTGGGTTCTCTTTGGAATTTTATTTCTCACAAAGTTTCACTCTTTTTTCAAAACCCTAGCAAGCTTTTTCTCTTGCTCAATGAAGAAGAAGATGAACAAAAGAAAATAATGAGGATAATGATCAAGTGAGTGTGCTAACCATGGTGAGTGAGTATCATATACTAACTCATGTAGAGACATTACCACGAATAAGTGTGATGGTTAGGTTAAACGGAATCAAAGGTAAAGACAAAGCTAGTAGACTTTGTCAAAGCAAAGTAAGCTTATACAAGCTTCATGCTTATTCCAAAACTCCACTAATTTTGTAATTATCTTAAATAATCATAACCCACCATAATACATAGAATGGTGTATGTCTTACATACCCAAGGATGATGTATCATCAACCATGATACAAAAAATATAACACATTTGAATATATATCAAATATATAGTAAAGTGTGTACATGTGAGAAAAAACCCAAAGTGAACATGTGTTAGTTAATGTAAAATAGTATATCAAATATACAATTATACAATAAATTATTAAATCAACACTTGACTTAATAATCCGGTCATATCACATATAACCGACTAACATCCAATGTATCGCCTTATCGAATCAACACTTGATTCGATAACCCGGCTATATCATATATAACCGATTGATACATAAAGTCGCTAGAATATAATACGGTATCACATACACACATTATTCTCGGTCTTGCACATATCACATATGCGCTCCTATTTTGTTTTGCCTGAGCCAGTAAAACCTCTGTGTAGGACTCTAAAGACTCGTCAATACGCCGGCAGTAGGTGATGATCACATCACGCACCCACAAGCCTACTAGCTGGACGTAACGGCTACCCGGGTATTGAGCGATCAGAAGATCAGCAAGCAAGCCCGCTCCAACTCCTGTAAAAGCCTACCGGTAACACTTTCCGTACAGTCCGGTCTCCTCGTCTGATATGTTGCATATCAAGTCTAGGGGTGGTAAACGTCAGACCCCAATAACCGATAAGTCGTGCCGATGTGAGGCTCATAACGGGTCGAGAAACTACTGGTAACACTTACCAGTAAATCTCTATATCAGCCCTGGCCAGGGACTTCCCTGTTACGGCCAATCGAGCACAGTGCAACATCAACCCCCAATACCGGGAGAGACGAAACCCCTCCTATCGCTCATTGCCTCCATGTGATTCGGGATTGTACCCAAAAACCACCGTTTTGCACGCCCTCATGGACGTGGTAAGGTGGAAATCAAAGCACAGTGGGAATCACACAAGACTCTATGATGATCTCGGGTCTACAGACTAACCTGCACAAGTGTCACCAGAGAACTGCCATCTGACGTGAGGTATAATACCATTTGGGAGTTCTCGGCGAGTCCGTCTAGTGTACCCAGTCTCCACTGAGCACCCGTATACCATCTCTGATGTCAAACACAAATGGATATGGGATCATCCATCGCCCATCTCATGGGTCGAGAAGCGTATACGCTAGTCTACTCTGGTATATCGATGCCCCGTCTCGATACACCCATGACTAGGGACCTTGAAGGATGTACTTATGGACTACCATGTCCCCACTAGTATGATCCACATCATAGTCCAGGTAGTCAAGTACACATCCTAAGGGCTTTACCAACATGTAACGATAATACAGTATAAAGAGACAAGTATACATGTTAAAGTAAAGTGCAACCAGATAGCATACTATCATATCGAGCAAGAAAGTCATCTCTATATATGTCCAAGCATCCAATATAATATACATATACTGTACAATACTGGCCTCTAAGGCATACATACAACTAACAATCTCCCACTTGCACTAGGGCCAGCTGCTGTAGTATCGCATACCGAGCATCCCGAAGAGTCTCTCAAACTGTATCTGGGGAATGGCCTTCGTGAGTGGATCCGCTGTGTTGTTCTTCATGTCAACCCTCCTAATCTCGATCTCTCGGCGATCAACTATCTCCCGGATCAGGTGATACCGCCTCAAAATATGCATGGATCTCTGATGGGACCTGGGTTCCTTGGCCAATGCCACCGCTCCATTGTTATCGCAATACAAAGGTATTGGCTGTTCAATGGATGGAACCACTCCAAGTTCAGTAATGAACTTCTTGATCCAGACAGCCTCTTTGGCAGCATCGTTGGCAGCGATGTATTCAGCCTCCATCGTTGAGTCTGCCACGGTTTCCTGCTTGGAACTCTTCGAGCTAACCGCCCCTCCGTAAAGGGTAAAGACAAATCCCGACGGCGACTTAGAGTCGTCCTTATCACTTTGGAAGCTCGAATCGGTAAAGGACTCCACTTGGAGTTCTCCGTTACCATACACCAAGAGCATCTCTTTAGTCCTTCGCAAGTACTTGAGAATGCTCTTCACAGCTGTCCAGTGACTCTCTCCAGGATCAGCTTGATACCTACTCACTACACTTAGTGAGTATGCAACATCGGGTCTGGTACACAGCATCGCGTACATGATAGAGCCTACAGCCGAAGCATAGGGTATCCCTTGCATGCGAGCTCTCTCCAAATCAGTCTTGGGAGACATCTCTTTGGAGAGAGTGAGCCCTGAGATCGTGGGTAAAAACCCACGTTTGGACTCTTCTATACTAAACCTCTTTAGTATGGTGTCAATGTACCTGGATTGGGACAATCCCAATATCCGTTTAGATCTATCTCTATAGATCATAATTCCCAATATGCAGGAGGCATCACCTAGATC
The DNA here is from genome assembly GCA_030015575.1 of Agapanthus africanus. Taxonomy (NCBI): domain Eukaryota; kingdom Viridiplantae; phylum Streptophyta; class Magnoliopsida; order Asparagales; family Amaryllidaceae; genus Agapanthus; species Agapanthus africanus. The sequence goes on from CM057339.1 coordinate 597,701,405, forward strand.
TTTCATTGAGAATCTTTGTGATAAGAAGAGCTTGACCGATTGCAACATGGGAATGTCATTTCCTATCGAGAGTATGTCGTCCACGTACAATACGAGGAAGACAACCTTACTCTCTGCCACCTTCTTGTAGATACAAGGTTCATCTACATTTTTGATGAAATCAAACTCTTTGATAACGACGTCAAAGCAGATGTTCCAACTCCGCGATGCTTGCTTTAATCCATAAATGGATTTAAGCAGCTTGCACACCTTCCCGCTGCTCCCACTATCTACGAAGCCCTCTGGCTGAGTCATGTACACGCACTCTTCTAAATCACCGTTTAGAAAGGCGGTCTTAACATCCATTTGCCTGATTTCGTAGTCATGATATGCAGCGATGGCAAGCATGATCCGGATGGATTTAAGCATAGCCACTGGAGAAAAGGTTTCGTCATAGTCCACACCTGGTCTTTGACGAAAACCTTTTGCAACAAGTCTAGCTTTGAAAGTCTCCACTTTCCCATCTACACCAAGTTTTTTCTTGAAGATCCACTTGCTCCCAATGGGTTTTACCCCTTCAGGAGCAACTTCCAAAGTCCACACTTTGTTGGTGTACATGGATTCCATCTCGGATCGCATTGCATCCAGCCATTTCACTGAGTACCCACTCGTGATGGCCTGCTCGAAGCTAGTTGGGTCATCATCAACCATGATGCAATCCTCGCTCCCACCGTCCATGAGAAAACCGTAGTATCTCTCAGGTGGGTGAGAAACCCTACTAGATCGGCGGAGAGGCTGAGGTTCGTTGGGAACTACCGAATCTTCCGGTTCCACTAAACCTTCAGTTTGAGTTTGTGTAGCCGGAATTTCTTCCAGTTCTACCTCGTCGCCACTAATTTCTTTTGTAAGAAATTCCTTTTCTAAAAAGGTGGCATGTCGAGAAACAAACATTTTTTGTTCCTCAGTATGGTAGAAAAGATATCCATGTGAATGTTTGGGATATCCCACAAACTTGCATAGAACTGACCGTGCCTCGAGTTTGTCCGGATTTTGCGTTTTTACATAGGCCGGACAACCCCATATCTTAACTCGTTTAAGACATGGTCTCTTCCCACTCCATATCTCATAAGGTGTGGTAGGTAAAGATTTAGATGGAACTTGATTCAATAGGTATGCTGCTGTCTCCAGTGCATACCCCCAGAAGGAAATAGGTAACTTAGCTGTGCTCATCATAGAGCGCACCATATCTAATAGGGTGCGGTTCCTCCGTTCAGATACACCGTTGTGCTGTGGTGTATATGGAGGAGTCAGCTGAGAGAGAATCCCATTCACTTTTAGGAAGTCCAGGAATTCATTGCTCAAGTATTCACCTCCTCGATCAGATCGTAGGATTTTAATACTTTTCCCGGTTTGGTTCTCGACTTCTTGTTTATATTCTCTAAATTTCTCAAAAGCTTCTGATTTGTGTTTCATCAGGAACACATATCCGAATCTAGAGAGGTCGTCAGTGAATGTAATGAAGTACGCAGAACCATTCCTGGCATGTGTAGACATGGGGCCGCATACATCACTATGTACCAGCCCCAAGAGTTCTTTAACTCTCTCTTCGTGTCCCGTAAACGGAGCTTTGGTCATCTTGCCTTTGAGACATGACTGGCAAGTGTCATAAGATGAAAATTCAAACGGATTTAAATATCCATACTTATGCAACTTAGCTAATCGTGTCGCATTGATGTGACCCAGTCTACAATGACACAAGAAGGATTCGTTCATTTCTGAACTCTTCCTCTTGTATGTGTTTGTTATGCTCAGAACTGTTGATTGATTTAGAACATAAATGCCATTGCACAACGTGCCTGATCCAACCAACTTTTGGTTTAGGAAAAATTTCATAACATTATCCTGTAATACAAAATTATATCCCTCTTTACTCAACAAAGAAACCGATATAATGTTGCATATCAGGTTCGGCATGAAATAGCATTCGTTCAGAATCAATGTATTACCAGTTGGCAATACAAGGTGATATTCTTCGACGGTTTTAGCGGCAACAATTGCACCATTTCCAAACCTTATGTCTTTATCACCTTCTCCAAGTTCTCTACCTTTCCTAAGCCCATATAACTGATTACATATATGGGATCCTGACCCGGTATCCAATACCCAGGACGTAGAGCAAATGGAGAAACAGTTCTCTGTAACGAACACACCCGAAGAAAATGCATCAACATGTACTTTCTTCATTCGGGTGGCATGGGAATCCTGGTATTCCCCTATATCCTGTTCAGTCTTATAACTCTTATAAGAAAGAACGGAACCAACGTTCCCCAGCACAGTATAACATGCGGGTTCGGTCAATACATCCATATTATTATCTTGATTAAGGCATGATATGGTCGCTACCTGGAGAGAGAGAGAAGAAAACACTTTAGCGTATGCTCTTGCAAGATCAGATTGGTTATTATTTTATCTAATCAGGATGGCTCCCACTGTTTTTATCAAATCTTCCTTCAAACCCTAAAAGGAAAGACTAGCCAGGACTAATTACACCCTACAACTTTGCCAATCTTTCAGTCAGGACAGTGTCGGTACTTTGAGGGAGGTTCCACGTGCTTTCGCACGGACCTAATTAAAGTAAACCTCGTTTTCCCAGAGGCGTAACCCCGTTGACACCTTTCTAGACACCTACTTGATCGGCTAATTGTCCTGTGTAAAACTCTCCCGAGAGTAACAATTACTCGCAGTGGGTATCGGGATCCAACTATCTCATAGAAGGTATGCAATATCATTGCAAATTTCAACACTTGAAATTCCCGATAATATTTTGCCCCTAACCCCTATGACCTTGACAAAGGCCAACAAATCATAGGATGCTAGTCAAGCTCAACCCGTCATTTCTTGATTGAATCAAACCACCTGCACGACCCTTGACAAAGGCCAACAAGGTCGTACGACTACCCCAAAAGAATCTGCATCATATGCATAGACAGATAAGCACCATTTAGCTACCGCACACTACGCCTTGACAAAGGCCAACAAACGCAGCACGAATACTAAACGGTTCCTATCTGAAATGACGGAGGGCTACGACAGGTTTTTCTGAAAACCTATTGCGTAATGAACTTGATATCGTTGTAGAATCATGTAAATTTTGAAATGGAGTGATTTTGAGGCTTTTATTAGTTTTGCTAAAGAGGTCACTCCCGGTGAAGGGATCTCGGCTCTTTCCTTATGGAATAAGGTGCAGGATATATCATATACATCATTATGCAAAGCAAAACTCCAAAAGCAATCAAAAGCAAACCGAGTGTTGTAGCATCTGCCAGTTTTGCTAAAGAGGTCACTCCCAGTGAAGGGATCTCGGCTTTTTCCTCATCGAATAAGGTGTGGGATATATCATATATATCGCTATGCAAAGCAAAACTGTAGCTACCCTTTTGAAAAATTTGATTCTACAACATCTTTTAGGTTTCTTTTGTTTCATTAATCACATTAATGAAGTCCCATCATTTAAGTCACCTAAATATCACAGATAAATACAACGTACACTTATGCCATCCGCATTCGCCTCGATGTTCCCTCGTGCACCGTTAGGTTAGGTAACTAACGGCAGAGCGGGGCAGGGCTAGCGCGGGTGTAAAACATAAGTAACGCCTATATAATATATCATATATACTATATACAGTATCTATCACAGCACATCACATGATCACATCACAGATATCGTAGCAGAAGAAACATATGAAACATTTAATATACTAGGACGTCCGTGTTTTATTTTGAGCCTCTATAAAACACGGATTCCACGGTCGCGATGAATAGCCAAACCCACACCCCTAGACCCCTACGAGAGCGGCAAGCAACCCTACCAATTCTAGAGTTAGGAGACCCGGACTCGACTCCTCGAGTTGGTCTCCCACTGGACTCCAGAACCCGGTTACTTGTGCTCTCCTCCTTAGGTCTATCCTAGTGCGGAAAAGTAAATAATATACAAAAGGTGACATCAACCTCATCCCGGAAGTGCCCCAATAAAAGAATATTACATACATTTAAATTTACATGAATGAAAATAAAAACTCTCATCTCACATAAAAAAACCCGGCTATTCAATAACGCGACGATCCAATATAACATATCCAGCAACACAGAACATCACATGTCATCAACGTAAGTAAATATGCGCGTCCCAATTGTCGTTGACATATAGCAACGAAACCGGCGATATCACATATTACACTTACGGTCACAGAAAAGAAAGTGTAAAACTACAACATTTGGAATCCACAATCTCTTTAGACATCGTAAATCCGAAATATCGCATATTCCGCATTTCATGCCTAACTGTATGAATTCCACATATTGTATCACATTCCAGATAAATAGACAGTATTAAACTTTCCGATCGAATAATCAAATACCCAAGATTTCCAAAAATAGCTCAACACTTGAGCGGAGTTCAAACATTCCAGAATATGTCACAGTAGCAACGGTCCAGCCGTAGAAGGGTCAAGCCAACGCCTCACATGTGGCACGCCGTTCTGCCCCAAACCCTAAGGTTCAAAGGGCAGTTCAAGACGGTCACATAATCGAGTTAAGGTTTGTTGTCTTTTAGAGGGTCCATCGCATCACATGCACATTTTTCCGAAAGATTTAAACCCGAGAAAAATTCAACACTTGAATGTTTTTCGTGCCGGAAAAAATTGAGTTAATAATATCCGTTCGAACATTTTAGTACTTTCTAAATTATCCGGAATAAAATAACAAAATTAAATTCTCCGATCGAATCGATGATTACAAAATAAACCCCAAAATACTCAACACTTGAGTCAGATAAAAATACCCAGAAAATATCAGTAAATTAAATAGGAACTTTACTGCGCAAAATGACAAGGGTGACGTCACCTTATGGCCGCGGAACCGCCGCAGAAGCCATGCTCGTGCCGCGGTTCCGCGGCGCTTTGGGCGCCAATCTTTGTCGTTTTGCACAGTGTTCCTTGTAATAGCCTGCTGATTTTTTTAAGCATTTTTAATTCATAAAAATCACAGGTTTTAAAAAATGTACAGAGAGGGGTTTAAAGTGTAGTTTCCGGGTTCGATCGGGGTTTTAACTTCGTTAACACATCGCCTAACGTTCTAGCTAGGCTCTGATACCACTGTAGGGTTACTAGGCACACTAACAAGGCTCCACAAGGCATCGACCATGCCAAAATTAAATTTTTATGTGCCGAACAACTCTAAGCAAGATCGTATACTAGAGATTAGGCGAAGAAAATAGAAAGTAAACAACTTTATGGCCGAGGGTATGCGAAATACAACCTTTGTAGATCAGTCCTTCACTTCTAGAGCTCCTTGTCGTAGTCCCTTCGCTGCGATCAAAGTTCTCCCGGGCTCTTGCATGGCTTCACGAGACGAAAGATGCGACCTTGCTTGAAGTCTCCGAGGCTGAAGATGATCTACGTCGAGGGAATTCCGACTCAAGCTACTACTTCACTAACTAGAGAATTTGTGAAATAAACACCCTAAACTAAAGTGCTAATCTAGTAGAAGATGGAGAAATAGGAAGTGGGTTCTCTTTGGAATTTTATTTCTTACAAAGTTTCACTCTTTTTTCAAAACCCTAGCAAGCTTTTTCTCTTGCTCAATGAAGAAGAAGATGAACAAAAGAAAATAATGAGGATAATGATCAAGTGAGTGTGCTAACCATAGTGAGTGAGTATCATATACTAACTCATGTAGAGACATTACCATAGCTAAGTGTGATGGTTAGGTTAAAAGGAATCTAAGTTAAAGACAAAGCTAGTAGACTTTGTCAAAGCAAAGTAAGCTTATACAAGCTTCATGCTTATTCCAAAACTCCACTAATTTTGTAATTATCTTAAATAATCATAACCCACCATAATACATAGAATGGTGTATGTCTTACACACCCAAGGATGATGTATCATCAACCATGATACAAAAAATATAACACATTTGAATATATATCAAATATATAGTAAAGTGTGTACATGTGAGAAAAAACCCTAAGTGAACATGTGTTAGTTAATGTAAACTAGTATATCAAATATACAATTATACAATAAATTATTAAATCAACACTTGACTTAATAATCCGGTCATATCACATATAACCGACTAACATCCAATGTATCGTCTTATCGAATCAACACTTGATTCGATAACCCGGCTATATCATATATAACCGATTGATACATAAAGTTGCGAGAATATAATACGGTATCACATACACGCATTATTCTCGGTCTTGCACATATCACATATGCGCTCCTATTTCGTTTTGCCTGAGCCAGTAAAACCTCTGTGTAGGACTCTAAAGACTCGTCAATACGCCGGCAGTAGGTGATGATCACATCACGCACCCACAAGCCATCAGCGGTACTAGCTGGACGTAACGGCTACCCGGGTATTGAGCGATCAGAAGATCAGCAAGCAAGCCCGCTCCAACTCCTGTAAAAGCCTAGCGGTAACACTTTCCGTACAGTCCGGTCTCCTCGTCTGATATGTCGCATATCAAGTCTAGGGGTGGTAAACGTCAGACCCCAATAACCGATAAGTCGTGCCGATGTGAGGCTCATAACGGGTCGAGAAACTACTGGTAACACATACCAGTAAATCACTATATCAACCCTGGCCAGGGACTTCCCTGTTACGGTCAATCGAGCACAGCGCAACATCAACCCCCAATACCGGGAGAGACGAAACCCCTCCTATCGCTCATTGCCTCCATGTGACTCGGGACTGTACCCAAAAACCACCGTTTTGCACGCCCTCATGGACGTGGTAAGGTGGAAATCAAAGCACAGTGGGAATCACACAAGACTCTATGACGATCTCGGGTCTACAGACTAAGCTGCACAAGTGTCACCAGAGAACTGCCATCTGACGTGAGGTATAATACCATCTGGGAGTTCTCGGCGAGTCCGTCCAGTGTACCCAGTCTCCACTGAGCACCCGTATACCATCTCTGATGTCAAACACCAATGGATATGGGATCATCCATCGCCCATCTCATGGGTCGAGAAGCGTATACGCTAGTCTACTCTGGTATATCGATGCCCCGTCTCGATACACCCATGACTAGGGACCTTGAAGGATGTACTTATGGACTACCATGTCCCCACTAGTATGATCCACATCATAGTCCAGGTAGTCAAGTACACATCCTAAGGGCTTTACCAACATGTAACGATAAGACAGTATAAAGAGACAAGTATACATGTTAAAGTAAAGTGCAACCAGATAGCATACTATCATATCGAGCAAGAAAGTCATCTCTATATATGTCCAAGCATCCAATATAATATACATATACTGTACAATACTGGCCTCTAGGACATACATACAACTAACAAGGATTTTGTGTGGTGGTTCCAGGGTGCCTGCACATCTCACTGTCCAACCAAAATTATTTTAGGAGTCTCGGGGTGAAAGCAGATTTCCAAAAACACTCGCAGAATTACAGTTTTTCCCGATATCGATTCTATAAATCTGTATTCTAGGTTGTAATCTCTAGTTTGGTCCAATGTAACTTCACAACAGGGGTTGTAGCCTCTAATTACACCTCAATTCATCTTTGATTTCAGATCAAACCCTAAACCCTAACTTGAATTTTCCAAAGTCCATCAAAACACACTATATCGATTCTAATCTAGCATGGGGGTATAAGTAATGCAAAAACTAAGCTAATGGTCCAGAAAATACCTCATTTGGCAACTCAAGAATTTTCTTGAGTTGCCCCTAGTGGCAAAATCCTTGCTTTCTTGGTCCAATGTGTTTATCTTGAGCTTGTGCACACTTTTTGTGAAATGAGGATAGGGTTTTGGAGTTGATTTCATGTTGATTTGAGGAGGTGAAGAGGGGAGGGAGATGAAGGAAGCAGCAGCAGCAGCAAGGGCTGAATAGGGAGAGAGATGAGTGATGAAAAAGAGGGATGGCTAAGTCTAAGTCAAAGGTAACCCTTTCTCTCTCTCACCCATACCTCATATTATAACCTTTTCCATTTCTTTTTATTTTCTCCAAATTCCTTCTCACTCAAATAGTAACCCCAAAACAACATGGTAGAATGCACAAGTGTAAAGAAAAATGATATGTGCATGTTTTGCACCAAAAATACTAAAAATCCGATTGGCGATTTTTAATCGCGATTAGCACCAAATTAGCATATAACTAATCATAAAAACCTTTAAAATGGTATAATTCCATAAAATACCCTATTTTAGAATTTTCCTTAATTTTTCCAAAATTTTCCCCATTTATCGGTATTTAATTATACCTAAATATTAAAATAGTCATTAAAAATTAATATTAAATTATAAAAATTCCCAAAAAATAATATTTTATTTTTTGAGATGTTACAATGCCACACACACCGTCAATAATTGCCATGTCACGCACAACCGACTTATAGATATAATATCGTTTGGTTAGCGACATTGAGACATTGATTCATATTTCATATCGCATATGACATTTAGCATACGTGTATACCCACATGCTTACACATATGCCTTCATATACTTATATGCTAGATACATGTATACCTATAGAGTATTGTACCATTAGTGATAGGTACATACACACTTCATGACACAGCTACAGGTATACTTTGCACGCATACTTCACTTATACCCAGGGGGTATATTACATCATTTACTTATAGGTAGATACATATACTTTGTTATACTTTATTGTTTACACATATATCTGGTTATAGCTACATGTTTACCTTTACTTGATGTTATTTAGACTTGGATAAATTAGGAACCGCATGATATTTATATTAACTTGTTGCAGTTAATTAGCGGCTTTTCCTTCATATGCTTACATTTCAGTTTTTTGTTGCATATATTGTATTCATGTATTTTCGTATTTCGATATGGATTTTTTCATGATATTTCTTTTTATTTCTAAGTATATATAACAGTGGAATGGGACGCTGTTATATATGCCTTTACACCAATATTAGTGGAATGGGACGCTAATATATGTGTATTGATTCTTGCATTTGTACTTATTCTTTACTTGATATTTGTATGCATCCACTCTGAGTTTTGTTATAATATTGATACGGGGATCGACAGTGTCGGTGTTTGGCACTTAAGATTCGAAGGACGTATAATACCGATACGGGGATCGAGAGTGTCGGTGTTTGGCACTTAAGATTCGAAGGACGTATAAACATGTTTTATCGTGTCGATACTTGACACATTGTTTTCATGATATTTTACTCTTATATTTATATATATATATATATATATATATATATATATATATATATATATATATATACATATATATTAGTGGAATGTGACGCTAATATATATGTATACATATACATTCATATACTTCATCTTAATTATTCAGGCAAAATATACCTAGTATATAAGAGATTCACTTGTTATTGGATTTAGGACATTTTAGAGAACTTGATTTTGTACATTCAGGATATAGGAGATTTATTCGATATTGTACATTAAGAATTTGTGAGACTTATTTGATATGAGAGCCAATTTGGGGGCTGATTTGAGGAAATTGGGATTTGGATTGTATTGTTGGATTGTGATCCTACCACGATGTCAGGATTCCGTAAAAATAACATATTTCATTCCATACTCCACATTTATTGTTTATACACTGCTTCATGTATTAGTAGTACCTGTTAGTGTACCTTTCATGACTGTTGCATATATACATTTTCATATCATTATTGCATGATTATTGCATACCGATTGTCATATTATTATTGCTTCATGTATTAGTTATACCTGTTAGTGTACCTTTCATGATTATTGCATTCATATGACCTTTTATTGCTATTAATTGCATATGTTAAATTCGCGCTTTACGTGCATACTTGCGATTACCTGCATATGTTATTTACTATTCACGAGTTGGCAATTTACCCCCGTTGTGCCACAATTGTTTTGCAGGGTGTTCCCCAGAGTAGTCGAGGCAGGCTATTCACCTATCCATCACCTTTTGTTACGGATACCGCATCAGCTCACAGTGTGCAGTTTGCTTAGGTGGGTTTTGTGGTCATTCGTTGTTGTATTGTATATTCGTTGTATCCTTGTACTCTCCATCTATTATTTTCTTGTTTGACTTAGAGACTTGGTGTGAGGACGATATTGTATATTATTTTGTGACTAGGTTGTCTTTTATACAGTTTCCATTTTATCATCTTTTATTTCTTCGCTACAGCGTCGTATATCTATTGTGGTGGCTGTTTTCCGCCTTTGGGCGTGTATTTGCTCCCGTTTGGGGATGCTTTACTTATATTTATGTTGTACCCATTTTTGGGTCTAGTTTTTACAAAGGAGGTGCTGCCAAAATTTTAAAGGAAATAAAGTTGGACTTTTTAAAGAATTTGGGTTGAGATTTCAAATGTTTAAAAACTTCTATTAATTTCTTACTGCTTTTAATGGTTTAGATTTCTGGGTTCTGGCTTTCTTTTACTCCGTTACGCCTGTAGACGTTGCGTAGTATTAGGGCCGTCACGTGCCAATTTCGGGTCGTGACACGTACGCAACTCAAGTAAGCCGAAACCCAGAAATCTAAACCACCCAAATCTGGATCAACGAAGAAAAACATAGATTTAACATTCGAAAAAAAATCACAAGTAAAATCTCTAACTCTAGTTTTCTTTCTTAAAAATTTCGGCAGCACCTCCTTTGTAAAAACTAGTCCCGAAAACGGGTACAACACAGATAATGTATAAAGCATCCTAAACGGGAGAAAATCATGCCCAAAGGCGGAGACAACCACCACAAGATATAAATACGACGCCGAAGCGAAGAATATAAAGGAAAACTGCATAAAGAGGTGAAACTTTTCAACATAACCAGCTCCCACGAGCACGACACCCAAAGTCACCAAAATATACAACACAGAATTCTCACAACTCGTCTCTAAGTCATATACAAACAGTGGTAGATGGAGAATACTAGATCCAACAAAAGGATACACAATGTACAAGCAGATAACCGCAGACCCACCTAAAAGCAAAGGCCTCACTGCCTAACGTAGCGGTATCCGCAAAAGTAGAAATGATAATATGTCTTGCCGCGACTACTCAGAGGGTAAGTCCTGCAAAACACTGTGGCACAACGGGGGTGAGTTGCCAACTCATGAATAGTAAATAACATCATACTGAAATCGCAAGTATGTACTAACAGCAATGATCAATAGCATGTAAGCTGGTAGCATGAGTATGACAATATAAATATGCGACTATCATGATCAGGGTACACCACCAGGTACTACATCTACATGAATAAGTGCATATCAACTGAGTATTGAGTGCGGGATAATAAATAATCTCATGCACAAATCATAAGCATGGAAAAACACGGTGTAACTCAGCAACACCCAAATCCCAAAATACTCAGATCGGCCCTCAGATCCTGTAAGTCCCATGGAACCTGAGTGTCAAACATCAACACTCAAAAACATCATGAAAACCAGTGTCTAACATCGACACGTAAATACTCGTATCTATACGTTCCTCGAAACCCAGGTATCCCACTTCGACACTTGTGTTCTACGTATCGGTCTTTCTGATATCCTTACGTTCCTCAAAACCCAAGTATCCCACTTCGACACTTGTGATTCCACGTATCGGTCTTTTAAAATCCATATATCTCTCGGAATATAAGTGCCTAACATCGACACCTGAAATTCCCATATCGCATGAAAACATATCTCAAATGCGTAAATCCACGTAAAACAACATATGCAACATAAAATATCAATATGAGCATATCACGGGAAAGGTCCGCTATTTAACTGCATCAAGTCATCAAATATATTTCGTGGTTCCCAAAATCCAAATCCAAATATATATATATATACAGCGTCCCATTCCACCGATATATATGTTATAACAAACCAATCATGTAACAATAGCAAAGTATATGTGTGAGCATGTAAATATGGTATGGCATATATATAGGCATGTAGGTACACAGCTATGCTATATGTCATATGCGCTATCGCACAAGAACAACTGCCTCTATGTCGCTAACCACTGGCAAGGTATATCAATGATTATTTGTGTTGTGCGTATCATGACAATTACCGACAGTGTGTGTGTAGCATATCATTGGTGCTCGTGCAACATGGACTGTCAATAATAGTGCAGTGTACAATAGATACAGTATCAAGCACAACGAGTAACTATATGCAATGAAAATCATGCAATATCTTTATATGAGCGCATAAACGTACGGCTAATATCATATCATATCTAGCCCTGACGCTTAGCGCCATACGAGCGATTTCCCCGTAAATGTTAAATCTACTCACTAATGGTCTCCAGCTATGAAAATCCGACCACATGCTTCCCTTTGTTCGCGGCGTCCGAAGTCCCCGCTTCGACGTTATATTTCCACAAACACAAGAAATAGTGCAAACATCTCAGAAATCGACCAATATAACGTAAAACTACGTATTAAGTAACGCACCAACACTAAACTAACTCGTGAGTGTACGTCTAGTGGCTAACGTGCGTAACAATACCACAAAACCCACCCAAGTACAGCAGCTGCACAAGATCACGATTCGTGTCGCAACACGTAACACGCGGACTCAAAACACTAGATTATATGTAAACGATCACAGATTTTGCATACTGCAATTACTAAAAAAGTAAACAGTACCAAACACCCCTAACCTACAGCAGACAACTACCCACAAAAGCCAAACCCCAGCACCTCCCTCCATCGCCGGCGTCGCCGGAATTTTGCCTAGGGTCGCCGGCCGAGGCCGGTGGGGTGGGTCTCATGTCTCAGGTGGTGCTCCAGGGTCACTAGTACATCACTATAATTTTGTTTGATTTTTCTGTAAAAATCCCAGGTCACTGCAGTTCACAGAGGCTCCAAAAAACACTAAAAACCCGATATTGCACTAAACGATATTTAAAGTGTTCTAAACCAAAATCAACGAACTACACAACATAAAAACTCATATTTATCAGTGTAGGGATTATACCGAACAATCCTTGCTCCCAAGATCCAAGCTTTCCAAGCTCCAAGTGATCAAGAAGCAAAAACCAAGACTTATAGTATTTTTGTTATTTATTTGAGAATTTTGAGGATTTATTGTGCTAGAATTGATGAAAAAGGAGAAAGAATTGATCAAGAGCAGAATAGAGAGGGAGGAGCTCGGCCAAGGGAGAAGAATGGAGTCTTGTGTGGAATTTTCTAGCAATTTCTAACAATAAATGCAATTTAATGCATTCACACAACACATGCACACATGCATGCACCTCATTTCTTTTCTTTTCTTTTAAACTAAAATCTAATTCCAAACAAATATCTAGATAATGTGAGAAGGTTTTGGTTTAACTCAAACTTAATTGAAGAAAAGTTCACTTAAAAGAGATTTCCCAAAATGTAAATACCGCATTAAAATAATATTAAAAATGGGAAAAATTCTAATTGAACCAAAACGTCCCATATACCCCCAAAGCTTGCGCACTAGATTTATTTTAGCTAAACTAGGTGCTGGCAAGTCTATATGGTCGTTTGAACACAGTCGGGTTAAAACGAAAAATACCGACAATTTAATCCTAAAACGGAAAAATTCGCATAACGATTTCTAAAACGTTACATAAGTATGCATCAAGTTATTATGAAATTGCTTCTACTCATGTTTAAAATAGCATGATAAGCATGTGAGGGATTTCACTTTTCTTCGATCGCTTGATATAGAAGCGACACTGCTTGCGGACTTCGTTTCGACACACGAGATGATGCGATGCTGGACACGGGCGTGACGCGGGCGCGATGCGCCGTGACTCAGTACTGGATGCAGTGGCGACACGGGCATGATATGGTACTGGGCGTGGTCCTGGCTCGGTGCGTGACACGGCGCGATACGGTACCGAGCACGGTCTGGACTCGGGGCGTGGTGCGGAGCGGCACGGCTCGTGAACTGGATCGAGCACGGTGTGGCACAGGACTGGCACGACGTGGCACGGGGACGGGCATGGTGTGAGGCTCGAGTGTGATACACACTGCGACGGACATGTGCGGTGTTGTGACGTCGACTACATTGACGACCATGATGGTCATAGGGACCGAGGCCATGGCTTGGACGGCAACTCCGATGACTGGAACAGCGGGGATCACAACAAACATATGTGTTCGACGAAATGTCGGGCATTGATTTTGGCTTGGAACTTGGGCTCGGCAGGGGTACGACGCGACACTGTTGGGCAAGGGTCAGCGGCGAAGCGACGGGGGTCCAGCAACGGTCGGGGGAGCTCCGGCGATGAGAGGCTCGGTTGGAGGGAGTACAACGGAGGCTTGGACAGGGGGCTGGAGCTCAAGTCGTGGAGGCAAGGTCGAGGTGGAGATGGGTTTTGAGGAGGCTCAAAGCTCGGAGATGGAGGCGGTGCTGGCAGCGACGTTGATGGCTCTGGTAACGTCGAGGCGAGGTTGATACAATAGGTAAGGGAAAGGGAAGGGCTCGATTAAAGACAAGAGCGAGGGGAGATCAGCGACGAGGTCGGTGGTCGTCATGGCGTGGTAGGCTCCTGTGACGAGGCTTGGTGCTCACGATGTTCAGGTGGCCGGAGCAAGAGGAGGCGATGGTTGCTGAGGCTCACGGAGGTTAGGGCTCATGCCGTTTGTGGTCGATGGTGAGGTGGAGGCAGGCGATGGTGATGGTGGGTTCTCGTGGAGGCGAGTGTGGTCACGAGGTGAGATGAAGGGGACGAGGAGGTCGCAGGGTTGCAGTGAAGGGGATTGCGCCGGTGAGGTGGGGTTGCGGTGAGGGTGGATGCGGGTTGGTGGAGACGACGAGATCGTAGGGGTGTGGTGATGACGGTGAAGATGGTTGGGGACGAGAGCGACGAAGGGAGGGGAGGTAAGGTCGAGGAGATGAGGTAGGGGGAGGGCGGGCGAGGGTGAAGGAAGGGAAAACGTGCGGGGAGAAGGAGGACAAGAAGAAGAAGAAGAAAGGCTGGGGGGTTGGGGGAGCTCGTCATGGATGATGGGCACGATTGTTGCGAAGCGGTTGCGAGGACGTGGAGACGAGGACGGGGTCGTGGCGACATTGGAGAGGCGCGAGTCTCATGGGGGTGAGTGCGAGAGTGGGGGAGAGTCGTTGGGGTTGAGGAGATGATGGAACAAGAGGAAAGAGGAGGGCTCGGTCTTGGAGTGTTTGGGCGATGGAGTTGGCAAGAGTGGGGAGCTGGTCGTGGGGGTGGGCACGGGTCTCGCGGGGATGCGGAGGAAGGCGGAAAAGGAGGAGGGGAAAAGAAGAGGGAGATGGGGAAGTCGGGTTGGGTCGGGTCAACTCGCGTCGGGCGTGGGTTAAAAGAAATTGGGAAGTGGGATGTGGGCTGGGCTTTGGGTTAGGAAAATTTTAGAAAATAATAAAAGGGTTAGGGTTTAATTAGGGTAAGGTTTAGAAATTAGTTTAGGAAAATATAGAAAATTATGTAGAAAATTTTGGGGGGAAATATTGGGAAATTATTCATTAGAATATGGTTATGGTATAAACGGAACTGGGTATTACAGAACCCAAAACCCACCTGAACCCGTTGGGTTTAGATTCGGGTTTATCTGCTCATTCCAACGGACGGGTTTAAAGCGGTTAGAAAATCCATCCGCACTAACGGGCTCAGATTCATTTATGGCCCAAAACCCGTCCGACCCGATCCGTGCACATCCCTACTACCATTTATACACGTGATGTCTCCAATAAGTTTTCACTTCATAGTCCAATAATTTGACATCAATAAATGCTCGCTATTTTTAGATCCTATATTTTTAATTTTGATGGACCTGTCATGTGATTTTATCCCAAGGCGAAAGAGAGAAGCACTGCACCTTCCTTGTAACCCGGCCTGGAGACTTCAACATCGTCGCCCGTATTGTCTCTGTCTTCGCCATTGATGCTATCTGACATCTTTGTTATGGCCATTCGCGGATCAATCATTTTCAGTTACCATGTAATAGTCTCTTCTGCTGGTCTTTCCGATCTTGCAATAGACGATTCAACACCCGCCTTCTCTTTCTAGTCAAAAAATGCCATATTCAATTTAGTTTGAGATTATTTAATCCATGCACAAGCTTACTGCGAATTTATATAGTCCATTAATGCCTTGAACAAGTTAATTAAGAAAACTACCCCAGTTTAATGAGGATTCTGGCATTTTCATAGTTCAATAATGCTATCCAAAAAACTCACTCTGAAAGTTTGATTGATAGTGCTTTATTATTATATTTATCCTATTATTATAATTGATGATTGTTCTGATTTTACCAATAATTCCCCAACTTTAAGCCACTTATCATTAAGTTTCTCAGAGGCTCTGGCATGTTCTCTACCATCATGTTTAGCTAGAAATAAGCAGAATGGCATTGCTCATTTATATTACCCACCATGATCCCAGCAATTAAGTGCTTCATTGAATACAATATCACATGCATCGGTCCCTCCCCCATACCTGCCTCTATATTCTAATTAAACCCCATGGCCAAATCCAGGCAGGGCCCTACTTTGATAAATAAGGTACACAAATTTACAAGCTGAACTTTGAATTCAACTTTGATCTACAGTAAACACAAGCCTTTTAGACCAAGGCAAGTCTTCAAGTGTGGAAAAATATACTACAGTTCCTTTGAAAACGTCCCGAAAATCTCAAGATGCATGTTTCCAGGCACAAACAAACTGACAGAGAGAAAAAGAGAGTCCAGAATCATCTTGAGAAATTTGTAGCCCACTGAATTGAAAATTACATGCCCTCACTGAAAAGGAAACCTACTTTTCCTTCACATCCAAGCAATCAATCCTGACCACATATCCAATAAATGTTCCAGGGAAAGAACATCTTAAGCAAAAGTTGTAGTTTGAACACAAAAAACCTCATAAAACTTACAAGAGTGAGATAGATTTCAAATTTACAATAGGAGTTCCAGCAAATCCATTAGATAATAACTCCATTCATATGATACCATAACTATACCCAGCAGTTATTACTATACAGGAACAAGATAAAAAGAAACATAAATATTGCTGGTATACACACATCAAAGCAGTATAGATGCTATTATCTTTCCAAGATACAAAATTAACCATGGTAGCGATACAAAATTTTGTTTACTAATGCATAACATCTAGAATCCATTCATCTCCAACAGGTAAGTTCTCCGCTTCGACAATGCCTTCACCGCCGCCCTAAAAGGACTTTCAAATGCTCCTCCAACAAAAGCCTCCGCCTCCTTTTTGCTGCTAACACCGCCGACATCACTAGAAGGTCTGATCGCCACCAACGTGGCTCCTTGCATTCCCATTCCATTAGGTAACTCCAGATACGGGGCGTACCTCAACTTCATATTTGATGGAGGAACTTGAGTTCTGTTAGAACTAGCCGAGGCAATCACCGGCTCCTCCCTAAACTCCTTCAGCTGCTCCACTCCCATCACCAGCGTCCCCTGCCCGTCAGCATCAGTCAATACCAAGCTCTGCAGGGTTGGATGGTTCTTGATTATAGGCCGAAGAAGGTGGTGTCGTGTGGATGCAGCAATCAAAGAACTAATAGTCCAAACAACCCTCAGTTTAAGCCCTCCATTTGTATAGAAAGATTCGGGTATGCTCCCATTGTCTTCTAAGCTCGGGTCATGATCGGCAGATGGAAGGTTACGGTCGATCCGTGTTCCTCCCAATATAACACAGTTCTGCAGCGTGCTCCCAAATTCCGCCCTCCATTTCAACAAGACCCCTTCCTCGGTCCCTACATCCCCAGCTGGGAGCTCTATCCATAGGTTACGAACATGCGTGAAATTTTTCAAGACTTGGGCAGGGGAGTGGTGGGATAGTTGAGGGAACAAGGGTTTGTTCCCTCCATTAGTGTTGCGGATGTTGTGTAAGGGTTTGAAAAATGTGAAAAGCATGAACTTCAAAAAGTGAGAAAACAGATTGCGAGGTTTGGGGACCGACGGGTTCGAATTTTCATCCGCATCCCCATCAACAGTGACAACCCGGTCTATCTTAACATAAACATCATGGACGAGCAGCGTCAGGGCATTGAATCGTTTAGAAACGGCACAACATCGACCAAGAGATCGAACATCAGAAACCTTGTTAAGGATGAGAAGGACAATGGAATCCGGGATTCGATCAAATTGGTCTTGTTCGTATAGAAATGGGTCGGCATGGATCCGGGTTTTGGACATTTCTTTCGATATATATGTCTTGCAAATTTTGATTAATAATTTAAATAGACGGGTTTGATGCAGAAATGGTAACAAGGTTTCGAAGATCAATAGGATGAGATATTCTCGGATCTTAAACTGTATAAATGGGAGGATTATGAAGAGCCCAAAATGCAATCAAGCCAATGATCTGAAGAAACAAGACAATCACACATTAGAACAGTTATCTATACATTATGATCATCTTCAACCACATATAATCTAACAGGTTACCAATTAATCGGAAAAAAATGTGAAATTCTTCTATCTACATACTGCAAACTACAAGCCTTTTTAGATCCACTGCTCAACAATAAAAAATTTCCCCCAAACAATCAACTTAAATTTCTTAAGCAGCAGAAATGAGCCCTAACAATCTCAACAAACAACAAATTAACTTCAGAAACATCCAAACCCTACTAAGAGCAAAGGAGACCAAAGAGTTTTACCTAGAGATCACCATTTTCCATCAAAATTTCCTCGACTTAGATCCGTTTCTATCGCATCAGCAAACTCTAGGCGCTTCAAGGATCGAATTTCTCCAGATCTGAAGAGGATCGAGCTAATTCATTGAAATAGGGATTTAAAAAGGAAATAAAATTTAGGGCTTGATCTCTCTTGTGAAGTGGATAAAGAAAAACCAAAAAAAGGAGAGATTTTTTTGAGACAGGCACGGAGAGCTTAGAGAGCAGGAGGTGAGTTGATAAATACCGCTGCTTTTATGACAGCAGAATTAACGGAGCCGTTGGTGAGAAGTTAAAATAGGCCGTAGCCTTCTAACGGCAGCTTTGGAGGACCGTTACTTGGGTTAGATATTTCTATGTGTTCCTGTTAGTTTCTATTTTTTTCTTCTGTTTTTTTAAGATCGTTTTTTGTTGGTATCAGTTTAAGCTTTAGATTCATCCAATGGAATGAGTTTATTAATGAGTAATCCAATTTTGGCCAAAATACCAAGTGCATAATTTCATTCCTATTATTAAACGAGTATATAGATTGCAGCTTGTATTTGAGGTTCATACGGTTCAGCCGTGTATAAATGGTTGTCTATTTTTAACTCTAAAATATTATGATGTTGCTTAGAGTATAAATGTATTGGATGGTATTTTGGTTGATTAACAGCTTGATATAGGTTTCATTAAAAAAATTTGATATAGATGGTTTTTGTATGCTCATAAATGATTTAGGGGAATAAATTTATTCAGGATAAACAATAAACCATAAGGGTGTTTTGTACAATTATTCTTGATTTTAAACAATTGAAATATCAATAAGTACAGCGTACAAAGGATAAAGGAAGAAATGGAAAATAAAAGAAAAAGAAAACTTTTCTTCTAAAAGAAAAATGGAAAAAGAAAACAAAAGTTAAGAAAGAAGGAAACAAGAGCTGACGTGGGTATCAAAACATAGGGAAGAGTTTTCTCTCGTATTGATAAAAAAATCTACTTTATATATATATATATATATATATATATATATATATATATTATGTGTGTGTGATGAATGATCATCACCATCCATTTTGATATAATCTTCATTGCAAACTAAATTTCATGTAGTATTTTAAAATAAAAGAAAAAAATAGAATATAGTTTAGTTCACAGGATTATGGATTTGGATTTTGGATCGTGGAATGCTGGGATTCCATAATTTTGTTTTTGGTTGATGGATTTGAATTTCTAGGATTCCTTTGTTTTTTATGGGGGCCCATCACAAAACAAGGATTCTTGAATGCTAAAAAATTTCAAGAATTTTCAAGGATCTTGCACTATTCATTGTACTTTTAGATGGGGCCGTGTACTTTATTTATTTAATAATTCTCTCTCTATCTCTCTCTAAAATCCTCAAATTCAAATCCCACTTTCTTTCACCAACTAAACAAAGATTATAAGGATTTACAAATCCAATACTAGAAATCCAAAACTAACCAAATAACAAATTACCAAATCCAGAAATTTCAACCGTACTATTTTGGAATCCAAATTCCATAATCCTGCAGGCCCTAAGGTAAGAATGGCAAAAGGGATTCTTTATGTCAGGACATCTATGCTAGGACCTAGTAATTACTTTTATATTCTTTATTAGCTCCAACAGAAAGATCAAGTTAATTAATTTTTTTTTCTTTTCCTTTTTGGGTGAAAAGGCCTTGACCTTTGTTAGATAGGCATGAAGGAAACAAGTTAATGAAAGTTAAATAGGCATGATGGAAACTAGTTCATATTAGTTAGTAATAAACTTGGAAGTTTAGTGAATGATGCAAATATAAATAAATGAATATGCCCATCCCCTAATTTTTAAGACAAATGACATCCTCACTCATTTATCATCCCTAAATAATATATTATCAAATAATAATAATAATAATAATAATCTGATTTGGCTTGTGTCAAGCAAATGCCTAAGCCAACAATATTTAGTTGCAACTATCAATTAATGATACAAATATCGAAAATGGCAATACTTTACCTACCCATTTGAAATACTATCCAAATCAACCAAAGAGATAAAATGATGGTATCACAACACCTATATATTAATGCCCAAACAGATGGGCCAATGGTATTTTTTGGGGAGAAATTATTCAGCGTGCCTGGTGTAATACACTCAGGCAAAAAAGACAAAAAGATGGAGAATTTTAGAGACTCTTCAGACAGTTTGGTGAGGTCATATTCTTATTTCTCTTCTTTCATGGCCAGACACATATGGCCAACACAACGAATAATTTTCTGTTTTATGGATAGATTTTGATAGAAATTTTAACTGGCTTGGTTAAGTACTTTACTACCCGAAAAAGGAATAAGACCACAAAGAAAACAATGTGGAACATAAATCTCCATAAAAAATTTGACAACATCTATCCAAAATCTACCCTGAAGCTAATTAAGTGTCTCTTAGGAAAGGTTTACTATTAAAACTAGAACATATGGGGTCATGGACAAAAAGTCTCTCTTTTATATATAAATATTGTAAGTGTACGGTGCTAGGTTCGTAATATTTACAGACCGCGGCGGAAACATAGAACAAAAAATTCTAAACGATAGCAATAAACACTACACCCAAAATCATCCATACAGTAGTAGTTGTAAAAGATTAAGAGAGAAAAACTAAAATTTTATAGGGTTACAACCTTTGTAACGTGTCCACTCTCTAGTGGAACACCCAAGCTAAGCTTCTTTGTGTATGGATCGAACTTGATCAACGAACTTCTCGTCAAAGATGATCCACATTGAAAGCAACCCATCCAATCTCTCGCTTCACTAAAAACACTTCTTTTATGAAGCTGCTAGCTCTCACAAATTTCTAATAGATGAGAGGTAAAAGAAGATGTGGAAAGCTCTATCTTTTTCTCTCATTTTCTTTTTCTTTCTCTCTTAAGGATGAAGAAGATGAAGATAATAATCCCTTAGTCATTGAAGTTCTAAATACTGCAATCAGGACGGTGTCAGCAGTAACTAGCCGTGATGAGTACGGGCCGTCCACTGAAAGATGAAACGATTTCAGTTCTTGTTTTAGACGAGTTATGTAACAAAGTCTAAGAATGTTCTTTATTAACTATGAGATATGTAATATGTGCAAGCGAATTTGTAGGATTTCGGATTAGGTAGTTTTAGTTAGGGATTCCATATTCTTCTTTATGCCAAAACTGTAAGTTGATGTCGCGCACCCCGCAGGTTCGTGGGAAAGTGGAATTTACAAAAGCGATTTTTACAAGTTTCGCAACACCGACTAAACTCCAGGATCTTTACAGAACCTTAACTAGCTAAACAAAGTAGGAGGTTTAACTACTATGAAGAGTTTTTATACCTCTATGAACAAGTTCTTCGGTTCTTCTTTTCCCCCTCTCCTTGGCTCCTAGAAGAATGGATTGAGCTTGCAACGTAGCCCTCCTCGCGTCGAAGATGATCTACCCGAGAGTACGTGCTTCAAGCTCCAACCTCTAAACCGAGGTAATTAGGGTATCTAGTTCGCTAATCTAAGTAGCCTAAATGATGTAGAGTAGCTAATGGAGTATATTATCTCATGAGATCTTTTGTTTCACAACACATGTGAGGGTAAGGATCTTTGAGGAAGAAGGAGAGAAAACTTGGAGAGAGAATAAAAAGAAGCAAATGAGCTAAGGTTAATCTCAAGTGAAGAATGACCACTCTCTCATCACTTATTCAAGCATGCAATATTTCACAATAAGAAATATCACCCATGCTTGAATAGTGAGTCCAAACTAATAAAGAAATCAAAATAGCCATGCTTCACCCATGCCATGTATGTCTCCAAATATCCACCTCATTAATCTATTTCCTAAAATAGATAATCTAATAATGAGGTATCCCTTTCTAGAAGCATACCTTATAAAATTACAAGAATGCCCTCACCGTATATACATACCCGTATTCGTATTCCGAAAAATACGAATACAATGAGATGATAACAATCCAATAATATAATACTAGGATCTGACTTAAACCAAAACCCACTAGTATTATCCGCCCGAACATCATCTGTGTAGCCAGTACACATATGTGATCGGAACCCTTCCGTAAAACCATACAGCCTCTACATCGTTTTGCCCGAAGCAGAGAAACCTTCTGTGTGGGACTCTAAAGACTGGATAGTACGCTGACAGTGGGTTTAACCACAAGTCCGTCAGCGGTACTAGCTGCACGTAACGGCTACCCAGGTATCTGTCGATAAGAAGGCCGATAAACAAACTCATCCGAACTCCTACTGAGCCTATCTGTGACAATCTCCGTACAGTCCGGTCTGTTGAGATACTCGCATATCGGGCCTAGGGGGATGGTAAACGTCAGACCCCTAACAACGCAATAAGTCGTGCCGGGATAGAGCCCAATACACCCTGAGAAACTACTGGAGTACCTACCAGTATATTTCGACCGCCCTGGCCAGGGACTTTGTGTAATGACTTTCCGAACACAACGCGATATCAACCCCTAATACCGGGAGAGACGAATCCTATCTAACTGCTACTTCCTCCAAGTGCTTCGGGACTGCATTCAACTACAACCTGTTTGCACGACTCCTTTGAGCCGTGGTAGGGTAGTGATCTAAGTGCAGTGGGAACACACTCGAGACAAATAGCGATGTCAAGTTAACGGACTAATCTGTACTCATGCCACCCGGGAACTGCTATCTGATGATACGTATAATACTAACCAGCAGTTCCTAACGAGTCCTGTCCAGTGTAACTCATAACCTAATGAGCACCTGTATACTATCCCCAGTACGACGTAGTAACGGCTGTGGGACATACTATCTTCCCGGATGGGATGAGAAGCGTATACACTAGTCTATTCTGGAGTATCGATGCCCCGTCTCGATAATCCTACGACTAGGGACCTATATAAGGATGTGCTTATAGACTACCCATCCCCCATTGGTGTGACTGCCATCACAACGCTGGTAGTCAAGTAATGATCCTAAGGGCTCTACCAATATGTATAAACGATATGCTAAAAAAACACATGCACATATTGAGATAGATTCAAGCCAAGTAGCATACTACTATTTCGAGAAAGACTGTTATTATAACTGTGAATATCCCAAGCTTCTAATATGCAATATACAATCCAGTATGATACAATAATAGCCTCTAGGGCATATATCACTTGTTGGAGATAGTGACCTCAGAGTCAATTATTGGATCACAGGCACGTGATTGCAATGATTGAGGGAGGACCTATCCCAGGAGGACAGTCTTACTCAAGATGATAGTATGATGTTTGGTTTACCTTTATCATCGTGTACTGCTTTAGGTGACCTTACAGATCACTATTGCACGTTGATAGAGCCCCTAGGATTCTTGCTTGACTGCCAGCAGTATGAGGGCAATCATATACGTGGGAGCTGGTAGTCTATAAGCACATCCTTAAAAGGTCCATAGTCATGGGAGTTTCGAGATAGGGCATCGATACTCCATAGTAGACTAGTGTATACAGTCGAGACCCCGACGAGGGGCGGTGGCCAGTCTCACAAGCCACTAGTGTCAGTTAGTTCACCTAAGATGTATACAGGTGCTCATTGGGTTATGAGTACACCGGACAAGACTCGCCGGGAACATGCTAGTTGGTCTTATACCTGACGTCAGATAGCAGTTCCCTGGTGACATGTGTACAGGTTAGTTCATCGACCATAGATCGTCATTTGTCTCGTGTGAGTTCCCACTGTACTTTGATTACTACCTTACCACGCTCAAAGGAGACGTGGAAACAGGTTTTAGTTGGGTACAGTCCCGAGCCACATGGAGGCAGTGAGCGGATCTGCAGGGGTTCGTCTCTCCTGGTATTGGGGGTGAGGTCGCGCTGTGTCTAGGAGAGCCTGTTAGTTATATATATGCCCTAGAGGCCATTACTGTACATTGGATGTATATTGTAGTGGATGCTGGGACATATATAGGTAGGACTTTCTTGCTCGACATGATAGTTCGCTATCTGGTTGCTCTTTATCTTAACATGTATACTTTCTGTCTCTCTGTTACATGTTGATAAAGCCCTTAGGATGTGTACTCGACTTCAAGGACTATGATGTAGATCATACTAGTGGGGCCTGGGTAGTCCATGAGTACATCCTTCAATGTTCCTAGTCATGGGAAAATCGAGACGGGGCATCGATATTCCAGAGTAGACTAGCGTATATCTTCTCGACCAATGTGATGGGCGTTGGATGATCTCATATCCATTGGTGTTTGACATCAGAGATGGTATGCGGATGCTCAGTGGAGACTGGGTACACTGAACGGACTCGCCGAGAACTCCCAGATGGTATTATACCTTACGTCAGATGGCAGTTCTCTGGTGACACTGGTACAACTTAGTCTGTTGACCCGAGATCGTCATAGAGTCTTGTGTGTCTCCCACTGTGTTTTGATTTACACCCTACCACGGCTCTACTGAGTCGTGCAAACAGGTGGTTTTTGGGTACAGTCCCGATTCACATGGAGGCAATGAGCGATATGAGGGGATTCGTCTCTCCCGGTATTGGGGGTTGATGTTGCGCTATGCTCGACTGGCCATAACAGGAAATCCCTGGCCAGGGTTGAAGTGATATACTGGTAAGAGTTATCAGTAATTTCACGATTGTTATGGACCTCACGTCGGCATGACTTATCAAGCTATTGGGGTCTGACGTTTACCACCCCTAGGCGAGATATGCGACATATCAGACGAACAGACCGGACTGTACGGTAAGTGTTACTGGTTGGATTCACAGGAGTGTGAGCGGGCTTGCTCATCGATCTTCTGATCTCTCAATACCCGGGTGGCCGTTACGTTTAGCAGACCGCTTGCGGCTTGTGGGTGTTTGATATGATCATCACCTGCTGCCAGCGTATTGACGAGTCTTTAGAGTCCTACACAGAGGTTTCCTGGCTCAAGCGAAACGAAATAGGAGCGCATATGAGATATGTGCGGGACCGAGAATAATGCGTATATGTGATACCGTATTCTATTCTCGCGATGAATGTATCGATTGGTTGTATGCGATATAACCTAGTTATCGAATCAAGGATTGATTTCATAAGTCGATACATTGGATACTAGTCGGTTATATGCGATATGACCGGATCATTAAATCAAGTATTGATTTAATGATTTAATGCATAATTATATATTTGATATATTACTTTGCATTAACTAGTATTGGTTCATTTTAAATGGATTTTCTCACTTGAAATGCACAAGTTGTATATGTGATATACTTTTGTGCACTTGTTTGTATCATGTTTGATGATACATGCTCACTTGGGTTTGTGTAAAGAATTAAACCATGGTTAAGTTAGTGGTTAGGGTTTACATTTTTCTTATTCATTTATTTATTTTTTCATTTTGGAAAGATAAATAAATCATGGTGGCTTTCTTTGTTTGTTTGTTGAAGCTTCATGAAGCTTTGAACAAGTCCACCATTCTTGTCTCATGCTTAACCCTAACCATTCAACCTAACCTTAGTTAATTCTCTATACCTAACTATGGTTGAGATTATGATAAATATCATATTGTTTTCTATTTTAAATATACTTATCATAATTCTTTTCTTCTTCTTCTTCTTGATCAACAAGAAGAAAAGCTTGCCTCCATCAATGGCAACTTGAGAAAAAGAGTGAGAAATCCAATTCTAAAATGAACCCACTTCCTATTTCTTCATCCTCTACCACTTACCAAGTAGTATAGGGTGTTTTCTTCACAAGTTTCATGACTTGGTGAAGTTGGAGTTTGATCTCAAGTTGCCTCGACGTAGATCATTTTCGGCATCGAAGTCGGCGACCTAGCCCGATCTTTTCTCCAATGAAACCACCGCAAGAGTCCAGGATTCGATTGGTACAGCGGAGGGACGTCATCACGGAGCCAAGGAGGTGGAGAACCGGATCTACAAAGGTTGTAGTCACTTCCCTTTTAGTTAAAGTTGTTTACTTGCATCACATCACCTATAAATCTAGTTAACGATCCGTATTAGGGTTTGTAGGAACATGAAATTTTTTGAATTGGGCATGTTTGATCACTTGTGAGACATCATTAGTGTGCCTAGGAACCCTACAGTGGTATCAGAGCTACAAGGCATTGGATGTTGACCTATGGGGGGTTCTCACTGTGTGACAGTGTGGCGAAGCATAGGCTCTTACCCCCAGGGTGTCCCAAGACCGGAAGGTGTTCCGGCGGGTTGTAGTCCTCGCGAGGGGGCATGCGTAAAAAGTAGTTGCTGAGGGACCCTTTGGTGCCACAGCGACCCCATTAGATGGGGTGGCTGCCTGACCAACATTGGTATCAGAGCTACGAGGAATTGGATGTCGACCTATGGGGGGTTCTCATTGTGTGACAGTGTGGCGAAGTATAGGCTCTTACCCCCAGGGTGTCCCGGGACCGGAAGGTGTTCCGGCGGGTTGTAGTCCTCGCGAGGGGGCATGCGTAAAAAGTAGTTGCTGAGGGACCCGTTGGTGCCACGGCGACCCCATTGGATGGGGTGGCTGCCTGACCTACAGTGGTATCAGAGCCTAACAAGAGCCTTAGGCGATGCGTAGACGGAGTTAGAAATCCGATCGAGCCGAAACCCTAATTCAAAACTTGCTCTCTGTACATTTTTGAAAATTGTGGAATTTTGTGAATTAAAAATATGCAGAAAAATCAGCAGGAGTTTGTAAGAGTTAACTGTGAAATTCGAGTGCCTAACTCCATCATAGCGCCGCGGTTCCGCGGCACGAGCATGGCTCGTGCGGCGGTTCCGCGGCCGTACGGTCTCTATGTTCAATGCATTTTACACAGTAATTCCTATTTTGTAGTGCTGGGTTTCCTGGGCATTTTTAATTTGAACTCAAGAGTTGAGTTTTCTGGGTTGTATTGGGGACTCGGTGTTTAGATCGGATTGTCTAATTTTGTCTGTGTGTTTTTCCGGATATTTTTGAATATGTTAAAAAGTTCGACCGGATATAAATACCCACTTTTTCCCCTGCCGGGAAATTTCCAATTGTTGGACTTTTCCGTAGTTTAACGACATTCTAAGTAGTGCAAGCAACGCGATGGTCCCTCTAGAAGACAACAAACCTTAACTCGATCATGTGACCGTCATGAACTGCCCTTTGAACCTTCAGGTTTGGGGCAGTACGGTGTGCTGTTAGTTATGTATATGCCCTAGAGGCCATTGTTGTACATATGATGTATATTATAATGGATGCTTGGATATATATAGAGATGACTTTCTTGCTCGTCATGATAGTATGCTATTTGGTTTCACTTTATCTTAACATGTTGACTTGTATTGGTTTACTGTTTTACTCTCACATGTTGATAAAGCCCTTAGGATCTGTACTCGACTACTGGGACTATGATGAGATCATACTAGTGGGGCCGCGGTAGTCGATGAGTACATCCAATAACTGTTCCTGGTCGAGGGTATATCGAGACAGGACATCGATACACCAGAGTAGACTAGCGTATACGCATCTTGACCCATATGATGGGCGATGGATGATCCCATATCCATCGGTGTTAGACATCAGAGATGGTGTACGGATGCTCAGTGGAGACTGGGTACACTGGACGGACTCGCCGAGAACTCCCAGATGGTGATATACCACACATCAGATGGCAGTTCTCCGGTGACACTGGTACAGGGTAGTCTGTAGACCCGAGATCGTCATGGAGTCTTGTGTGATTCCCACTGTGCTTTGATTTCCACCTTACCACGTCCAAGAGGGCGTGCAAAACGGTGGCTTTTGGGTACAGTCCCGAATCACATGGAGGCAATGAGCGATAGGAGGGGATTCGTCTCTCCCGGTATAGGGAGTTGATGTTGTGCTGTGTTCGATTGGCTATAACTGGAAGTCCCTGGCCAGGGCTGATATAGAGATTTACTGGTAAGTGTTACTAGTAGTTTCTCGACCCGTTATGAGCCACACATCGACACGACTTATCGGTTACTGGGGTCTGACGTATACCACCCCTAGACTTGATATGCGACATATCAGACGAACAGACCGGACTGTACGGGAGTGTTACTGATTGGATTCACAGGAGAACGCACAGGCTAGCTTGTTGATCTTCTGATCGCTCAATACCTGGGTGGCTGTTACGTTTAGCTGACCGCTTGCAGCTTGTGGGTGTTTGATATGATCATCACCTGCTACCGGCGTATTGACGATTCTTTAGAGTCCTACACAGAGGTTTCTTGGCTCAGGCGAAACGGAGTAGAGGCACATATGTGATATGTGCAGGACCGAGAATAATGCGATATGGGATACCGTATTATATTCTCGCGATATTTAGATATGAACCGGGTCATCGGATCAAGTATTGATTCGATGAATCGGTACATGATATATTAGTGGTAATATTCGATATAGCCGGATCATCGATTCAAGTATTGATTCGATGATTTAATGTATAATAATATATATGATATATTGTATTACATTATCTAATATTGGCTCGGTTTATTATTTCATTTTCTCATTGGATGATACATTGATATATATGCGATATATGTTAATTGTATTATTTTCTTTTGTTGCAAATATATAATATATATATGATATATATTATTGTGACATGATATGATTAATTGTTAAACATGTTTAAGGATGATTAATTGAGGTTAGGGTTTTATTAGGGTTAGATGCTTCATGCACATTCTAGAAGCTTTTTTCTTTTGTCATTCTAAAGATATTTTTGGATGACACATTCTTAACCCAACCAAACCCTAACTCTAGTTTATTCTCTACTAAATCTTAGCCACTCATCCTTGTCCATGGTTTATAAATCAATCATATAGCTTTCATTCTATTCATCACAAATGGATTAATCTTATTATTGACTTTCTATTATCATCTTCTTCTCTCTTGAAAAAGCTTACTTGATTTTCTTTATGTGATGAATAAATATGAGAAAATGATATAAAAAGAAAGCAAAAATACTACTCTCTCATCCTCATCTCATCTAGCCCATGAGATTAGTGTGTTCATCTCTTTAGAGTGAGAAAGCTTGAGTCTTTGCAACTTCGACGTAGATCATCGGAGAATTGGAACACTTCAAGCTAGCATGGATCGTTCGAGTCGTGGAGCCTCTCATGAGTCCGGGAGATCGTGGATCGCGGCAAAGGGACTTCTACTCGGAGCTTGTGAAGCGAAGGAGCGGACTACAAAGGTTGTAATCCCTCACACTTAGATAAAAGTTATCATCTTGCATGTTAAACCCTAATAATCTAGCAAAGATCCCGGCTTTGGGTTGTTCGGCACGTCTAAATTTTTATCCGGGCATATTTGATGCCTTATGAACCTTCATAAGAGTGCCTAGGAACCTAACAGTGGTATCAGAGCCTAGCTAGAGCATTAGGCGATGTGTTTACGAAGTTAAAACTCCGATCGAACCCGAACCGACGGAAAAAAGCCCCCTCTCTGGAAATTTTTCAAAATTTGGGATTTTTCTGAATTAAAAATACGTAAAAAAATCAGCAGGGAATTCCAAGAATTACCATAAAACCCGAGCCCCCAATTCGATCAAACGGCGGCGGAACCGAGGCGCAAGCATGCTTGCGCGGCGGTTCCGCGGCGGATTAATGGATTGGCGACACGTGGCTTTGATGGTAATAACCGTAGGTACTTGTTGATGCTTCTGGGTATTTTTAATCTGTTTTAACTGTTAATACTTCTGGGGTTTGTTTTGTAATAGTAGATTCGATCGGAATATTTAAATTCGTATTTCTTTCCGGATATTTAGAAACTGTTAAACTATTTGAACGGATATCATTAACTCACTGTTTCCCGGTACGGCAAACTTTCAAGTGTTGAAATTTTTTTCGGGTTTAAATCTTTCGGAAAAATTGTACGAGTTAAGCGGTGGACCCTCTAGATGACAACAAACCTTAACTCGATTATGTGACCATCTTGAATTGCCTTTTAAACTTTCGGGTTTGGGGCAGTACGGCGTGCCACATGTGAGGCGTTGGCTTGACCCTTCTACGGCTGGATCACTGGTACTTTGACATATTCTGGGATTATTTGAACTCCGCTCAAGAGTTGAGCACTTTGGGAAATTTTGGGTATTTGATTATCTGTTCGGAAAGTTTAATACTGTCTATTTATCTGGAATGTGATACAATATGTGGAATTCATAGAGTTAGGCATGAAATGCGAAGTATGTGATATTTCGGATTTACGATGTCTAAAGTGATTGTGGATTCCAAATGTTGTAGTTTTACACTTTCTTTTCTGTGACCGTAAGTGTAATATGTGATATCGCCGGTTTCGTTGCTATATGTCAACGACAATTGGGATGCGCATATTTACTTACGTTGATGATATGTGATATTATGTGTTACTGTGATATGTTATATTGGATCGTCGCGTTCTGAATAGCCGGGGGTTTTATGTGAGATGAGGGTTTTTATTTTCATTCATGTAAAATTCATTTGTAATGTAATATTCTTTTATTTGGGGCACTTCCAGGTTGCAGTTGTTGTCACCAGTGTATATTATTTACTTTTCCGCATTAGGTAGACCCAAGGAGGGGAGCACAAGTAACCGGGTTCTAGGGTCCAGTGGGAGGCCATCTCGAGGAGTCGAGACCGTGTCTCCTAACCCTAGAATTGGCAGTGTTACTTGCCGCTCTCGTAGGGGTCTTGGGATGTGGGTTTGGCTATTCGTCGCGACCGTGGAATCCGTGTTTTATACAGGCTCGTATTGAAAACACGGACGTCCTAGTATATCCAATATTTCATATATGTTCTTCTGCTGCAATGTTCTGTGATGAGATCATATTACTGCCTGAGACGAATGCTTATACTATATATATATGCTGATATATAAATATTACTGCTTTCGTTTCTTCTGTGATGCTTAGGAAGCATAAGCTGATGGGATTTTTATTAATGAGATTAATAAAAGAAAAGAAACCTAAAGATGTTGTAGAATCAAAACTTTATAAAAAAGGGTAGCTACAGTTTTGCTTTGCACAGTGATATATATGATATATCCTGTACCTTATTCGATGGGGAAAGGGCCGATGATCCCTTCACCGGGAGTGACCCCTTTAGCAAAACTGGCAGATGCTACAAAACGCGGTGTGTCTTTTGAATGCTTTTAGTGTTTTGCTTTGCACAGCGGTATGTATGATATATCCTGCACCTTATTCGATAAGGAAAGGGCCGACGATCCCTTCACCGGGAGTGACCCCTTTAGCGAAACTAAGAAAAGCCTCAAAAACACTCCTTTTCAAAAAACATTTGATTCTACGACGATATCAAGTTCATTATGCAATAGGTTTTCAGAAAAACCTGCGTAGCCCTCCGTCATTTCAGATAAGTAATATTTAGTGTTCGTGCTACGGTAGTTTGGCATGCGTCAAGGCGTAGTGTACGGTAGCTGATTATTACTTATCTGCAGCATGAGATGCGATTGGATTAGGGTATTCGTACGGCTTTGTTGACTTAGTTAAGGGTCGTGCGGGTGGGTTTAATTCAATCAGGAAATGTACGGGTTGAACTTGACTTGCGATTTATGGTTTGTTGACTTAGTTAAGGTCATAGATCGCTAGGGGCAAAATATTATCGGGAATTTCAAGTGTTGAAATTTGCAATGAGATTGCATACCTCCTATGAGATAGTTGGATCCCGATACCCACTGCGAGTAAGTGTTACTCCTGGGAGAGTTTTACACAGGACAATTAGTCATTCAAGTAGGTGTCTAGAAAAGTGTTAACGGGGTTACGCCTCTGGGAAAACGAGGTTTACTTTAATTAGGTCCGTGCGAAAGCACGGGGAACCTCCCTCAAAGTACCGACACTGATCTGGCTGAAAGATTGACGAAATTGTAGGGTGTAATTAATCCCGGCTAATCTTACCTTTTAGGGTTTTAAGGTAGATTTGATAAAAACAGTGGGAGACATCCTGATTAGATAAGATAATAACCAATTTAATCTTGCAAGAGCATACGCTAAAGTGTTTTCTTCTCTCTCTCTCCAGGTAGCGACCATGTCAGGCCATAATCAAGATAATAATATGGATGTATTGACTGAACCCGATTATTGTACAGTGCAGGGGAACGTTGGACCCGTTCTTTCTTATAAGAGTTATAAGACTGAACAGGAAATAGGAGAATATCTGGATTCTCACGCCGCCCAAAAGAACATGCATGTTGATGCATCTTCTTCGGGTGTGTTAGTTATTGAAAACTGTTTCTCAGTTCAACCTACGTCCTGGGTATTAGATACCGGATCAGAATCCCACATATGTAAACAGTTACATGGGCTACATAAAGGTAGAGAACTGGGAAAAGGTGATCATTCCGTTCAAGTAGGGAACGGTGCAAATGTTGCAGCCAAAGCAGTTGGCGAATATCACCTTGTATTGCCAAGTCGTAATACACTGATTCTAAATGAGTGCTATTATATACCGAACATGATGTGCAACATTATATCAGTTTCTTTATTAAGTAAAGAAGGATATAATTTTGTAGTAAAGGATAATGTTATGAACATATTCCTAGATCAAAAGTTGATTGCATTAGGCTCGTTACATAATGGTATATTCATTCTAAATCAGAATACAGTCCTAAATATACAAAACACACACAAGAGGAAAAGTTCAGAAATGAACGAATCCTTCTTGTGGCATTGTAGACTTGGTCATATCAATGCGACACGACTGGCTAAGTTACATAAGGATGGTTATTTGAATCCGTTCGAATTATCATCTTATGATACTTGCCATTCATGTCTCAAAGGAAAAATGACCAAAGCTCCGTTTAGTGGACACGGAGAAAGAGTTACTGAACTCTTAGGACTAATACATAGTGATGTATGCGGTCCCATGTCTACGCATGCTAGGAACGGTTCTTCCTACTTCATTACATTCACTGACGATCTCTCTAGATTCGGACATGTGTTCCTGATGAAACACAAGTCTGAAGCTTTTGAGAAATTCAGAGAATATAAGCACGAAGTAGAGAATCAAACGGGCAAAAGTATTAAGATTCTTCGATCTGATCGAGGAGGTGAATACTTAAGCAATGAGTTCCTAGATTATCTAAAAGAGAATGGGATTCTCTATCAGCTTACTCCTCCTTATACACCACAGCACAACGGTGTATCGGAACGAAGAAATCGCACCCTATTAGATATGGTGCGCTCGATGATGAATACAGCTGAGTTACCTATTTCCTTTTGGGGATATGCGCTTGAGACAGCCATAGACCTATTGAATAGAGTTCCTACCAAATCTGTGCCTACCACCCCATATGAGATATGGAAAGGGAAGAGACCACATCTTAATTACATTAAGATATGGGGTTGTCCGGCCTATGTCAAAAGACAAAATCCGGACAAACTCGAGGCAAGATCTGTCTTATGTAAGTTTGTAGGATATCCCAAAAATTCACAAGGGTATATCTTCTACCACCCCGAGGAACAAAAGGTGTTTGTTTCTCGACATGCCACTTTCTTAGAAAAAGGTTTTCTTATGAAACAGAATAGTAGCATTGAGGTAGAACTGGAAGAGGTTCCAGCAACACAAACTATAACAGAAGACTTGGTTAAACCAGAGGATTCAGTAGTACCCGACGAACCCCAGCCTCTCCGCCGATCTAGTAGGGTTTCTCGTCCACCTGAGAGATACTACGGTTTTCTCATTGATGGTGGAAGCGAGGATTGCATCATGGATGATGATGACCCGACTAGTTTCGAGCAGGCCATCATGAGTGGTGACTCTGTGAAATGGCTGGATGCAATGCGATCTGAGATGGAATCCATGTACACCAATAAAGTATGGATTTTGGAAAATGCTCCTGAAGGGGTAAAACCCATTGGGAGCAAGTGGATTTTTAAAAGAAAATTTGGTGTAGATGGAAAAGTTAAGACTTTCAAAGCTAGACTTGTAGCAAAGGGTTTTCGTCAACGACCAGGCGTGGATTATGACGAAACCTTTTCTCCAGTGGCTATGCTTAAGTCCATCCGGATCTTACTTGCCATTGCTGCATACCATGACTATGAAATCTGGCAAATGGATGTTAAGACCGCCTTTCTAAACGGTGATTTAGAAGAGTGCGTGTAAATGACTCAGCCAGAGGGCTTCGTAGATAGTGGGAGCAGCGGAAAGGTGTGCAAGCTGCTTAAATCCATTTATGGGTTAAAGCAAGCATCGCGGAGTTGGAACATCTGTTTTGATGTTGTAGTCAAAGAGTTTGACTTCATCAAAAATATAGATGAACCTTGTATCTATAAGAAGGTAGCAGAGGGGTAAGATTGTCTTCCTCGTATTGTACGTGGATGACATACTCTTGATAGGAAATGATATTCCTATGCTGCAATCAGTCAAGCTCTTCTTATCACAGAGATTCTCAATGAAAGATCTAGGTGATGCCTCCTGCATATTGGGAATTATGATCTATAGAGATAGATCTAAACGGATACTGGGATTGTCCCAATCCAGGTACATTGACACCATACTAAAGAGGTTTAGTATGGAAGAATCCAAGCGTGGGAACCAACCCACGATCTCTGGACTCACTCTCTCCAAAGAGATGTCTCCCAAGACTGATTTGGAGAGAGCTCGCATGCAAGGGATACCCTATGCTTCGGCAGTAGGCTCTATCATGTATGCGATGCTATGTACCAGACCCGATGTAGCATACTCACTAAGTGTAGTGAGTCGGTATCAAGAAGATCCTGGAGAGAGTCATTGGACAGCAGTGAAGAACATTCTCAAGTACTTACGAAGGACTAAGGAGATGTTCTTGGTGTATGGTAACGGAGAACTCCAGGTGGAGTCCTTTACCGATTCCAGCTTCCAAAGTGATAAGGACGACTCTAAGTCGCATTCGGGTTTTGTCTTTACCCTCAATGGAGGGGCGGTATGTTAGAAGAGTTCCAAACAGGATACCGTTGCAGACTCAACGATGGAGGCTGAATACATCGCTGCCAACGATACTGCCAAAGAGGCTGTCTGGATCAAGAAGTTCATTAGTGAACTTGGTGTGGTTCCATCCATTGAGCATCCAATACCTCTGTATTGCGATAACAATGGAGCTGTGGCTTTGGCCAAGGAACCCAGATCCTATCAAAAGTCCAGACATATTCTGAGGCGATATCACCTGATCAGGGAGATAGTTGATCGCCGGGAGATCGAGGTCAGGAGAGTAGATACGAAGGACAACACTGCGGATCCATTCACGAAGGCTATTCCCCAGATACAGTTTGAGAGATTATTCGGGATGCTAGGTATGAGATACTACAGCAGCTGGCCTTAGTGCAAGTGGGAGATTGCTAGTTATGTATATGCCCTAGAGGCCATTGTTGTACATATGATGTATATTATAATGGATGCTTGGATATATATAGAGATGACTTTCTTGCTCGTCATGATAGTATGCTATTTGGTTTCACTTTATCTTAACATGTTGACTTGTATTGGTTTACTGTTTTACTCTCACATGTTGATAAAGCCCTTAGGATCTGTACTCGACTACTGGGACTATGATGAGATCATACTAGTGGGGCCGCGGTAGTCGATGAGTACATCCTATAACTATTCCTAGTCGAGGGTATATCGAGACAGGGCATCGATACACCAGAGTAGACTAGCGTATACGCATCTTGACCCATATGATGGGCAATAGATGATCCCATATCCATCGGTGTTAGACATCAGAGATGGTGTACGGGTGCTCAGTGGAGACTGGGTACACTGGACGGACTAGCCGAGAACTCCCAGATGGTGATATACCACACGTCAGATGGCAGTTCTCCGGTGACACTTGTACAGGGTAGTCTGTAGACCCGAGATCGTCATGGAGTCTTGTGTGATTCCCACTGTGCTTTGATTTCCACCTTACCACGTCCAAGAAGGCGTGGAAAACGGTGGGTTTTGGGTACAGTCCCGAATCACATGGAGGCAATGAGCGATAGGAGGGGATTCGTCTTTCCCGGTATAGGGAGTTGATGTTGTGCTGTGTTCGATTGGCTATAACTGGAAGTCCCTGGCCAGGGCTGATATAGAGATTTACTGGTAAGTGTTACTAGTAGTTTCTCGACCCGTTATGAGCCACACATCGACACGACTTATCGGTTACTGGGGTCTGACGTACACCACCCCTAGACTTGATATGCGACATATCAGACGAACAGACCGGACTGTACGGGAGTGTTACTGATTGGATTCACAGGAGAACGCACAGGCTAGCTTGTTGATCTTCTGATCGCTCAATACCTGGGTGGCTGTTACGTTTAGCTGACCGCTTGCAGCTTGTGGGTGTTTGATATGATCATCACCTGCTACCGGCGTATTGACGATTCTTTAGAGTCCTACACAGAGGTTTCTTGGCTCAGGCGAAACGGAGTAGAGGCACATATGTGATATGTGCAGGACCGAGAATAATGCGATATGGGATACCGTATTATATTCTCGCGATATTTAGATATGAACCGGGTCATCGGATCAAGTGTTGATTCGATGAATCGGTACATGATATATTAGTCGGTAATATTCGATATAGCCGGATCATCGATTCAAGTGTTGATTCGATGATTTAATGTATAATAATATATATGATATATTGTATTATATTATCTAATATTGACTCGCTTTATTATTTCATTTTCTCATTGGATGATACATTGATATATATGCGATATATGTTAATTGTATTATTTTCTTTTGTTGCAAATATATAATATATATATGTTATATATTATTGTGACATGATATGATTAATTGTTAAACATGTTTAAGGATGATTAATTGAGGTTAGGGTTTGATTAGGGTTAGATGCTTCATGCACCTTCTAGAAGCTTTTTTCTTTTGTCATTCTAAAGATATTTTTGGATGACACATTCTTAACCCAACCAAACCCTAACTCTAGTTTATTCTCTACTAAATCTTAGCCACTCATCCTTGACCATGGTTTATAAATCAATCATATAGCTTTCATTCTATTCATCACAAATGGATTAATCTTATTATTGACTTTCCATTATCATCTTCTTCTCTCTTGAAAAAGCTTACTTGATTTTCTTTATGTGATGAATAAATATTAGAAAATGATATAAAAAGAAAGCAAAAATACTACTCTCTCATCCTCATCTCATCTAGCCCATGAGATTAGTGTGTTCATCTCTTTAGAGTGAGAAAGCTTAAGTCTTTGCAACTTCGACGTAGATCATCGGAGAATTGGAACACTTCAAGCTAGCATGGATCGTTCGAGTCGTGGAGCCTCTCATGAGTCCGGGAGATCGTGGATCGCGGCAAAGGGACTTCTACTCGGAGCTTGTGAAGCGAAGGAGCAGACTACAAAGGTTGTAATCCCTCACACTTAGATAAAAGTTATCATCTTGCATGTTAAACCCTAATAATCTAGCAAAGATCCCGGCTTTGGGTTGTTCGGCTTGTCTAAATTTTTATATGGGCATGTTTGACGCCTTATGAACCTTCACAAGAGTGCCTAGGAACCTAACACGTGCCACATGTGAGGCGTTGGCTTGACCTTTCTACGGCTGGACCGTTGGTACTGAGGCACGAAGTGAATGTTTTTAAACTTATTTCATGTGTTGAGCTGTTTCGGGAAAACTTGGGTGTTCCAATGTTCGATCGGAAAGTTTAACATTTTCTATTTATCCGGAATGTGATACAACATTTGGAATTCACAAGTAGTTATGAGATAACTGAATGAATGTTATAAACATAGCGGTTTAGTCTCACTTGATCGGTTGCCACGGAATTTTGATGTGATCAAAAGTCCGTCGCAATCACGTAGCGTATGCGGATACTCGCCGGGTAAACTCAATAGACAGCCACACCCCATAGCCTCGACCAAGTGACTATAGGAGAACCCCGTCGCCGAAAGCATCCGTTCGGGTGCTCGCGGCAGCTGTGTTCCGCCTTAGTGCACTTCGTCGACGGTATCGGGGGTGCGGCCGCCTACTAAAGTTTGCGACGAGCATTCGATCAGAATGTCGGGAATCTTGTTGAATTGCCCGACTTGATATTGAAAAGTGTTTTCGATAATGAGAC
Organism: Agapanthus africanus; assembly: GCA_030015575.1. Lineage (NCBI taxonomy): Eukaryota > Viridiplantae > Streptophyta > Magnoliopsida > Asparagales > Amaryllidaceae > Agapanthus > Agapanthus africanus. The sequence goes on from CM057339.1 coordinate 597,740,098, forward strand.
TAAAATGCGGGGTTTATAATTGTTAGGCATGTGATGTCTAAGGGATTCATTTGATTAGGCATGCGATGTCTAAAGAGTTTGCGGATTCCAACTGTTGTAGTTTTACACTTTCTTTTCTGTGACCGTAAGTGTAATATGTGATATTGCCGGTTTCGTTGCTATATGTCAACGACAATTGGGATGCGCATATTTACTTACGTTGATGACATGTGATGTTATGTGTTGCTGGATATGTTATATTGGATCGTCGTGTTTGAATAGCCAGGGTTTTTTTTTATGTGAGATGGGTGTTTTTCATTTTCATTCATGTAAAAACTTGTATGTAATATTCTTTTATTGGGGAACTTCCAGATTGCGGAAGATGTCACCGTTTTTATATTATTTACTTTTCCGCATTAGGATAGACCCAAGGAGGGGAGCACAAGTAACCGGGTTCTGGGGTCCAGTGGGAGACCATCTCGAGGAGTCGAGTCCGGGTCTCCTAACCCTAGAATTGGTAGGGTTGCTTGCCGCTCTCGTAGGGGTCTAGGGATGTGGGATTGGCTATTCATCACGACCGTGGAATCCGTGTTTTATACTGGCTCGTATTAAAAACACGGACGTCCTAGAACATCCAATATTTCAAATGATATTTTCTGCTGCGTTATCTGTGATGTGATCATGTGATTTGTTCAGATAGATATATTATATAGTATATATGATATTTTATATAGACGTTGCTTATGTTTTACACCCGCGCTAGCCCTGCCTCGCTCTGGCGTTAGTTACCTAACCTAACGGTGCAGACGGGACATCGAGGCGAATGCGGATGGCATAAGCGTACGTTATATTTATCTGTGATGTTTAGGTGGACTTAAATGATGGGATATTCATTAATGAGATTAATGAAAGAAAATAAACCTAATTGATGTTGTGGAATCGAATTTCAAAAATAAAACAGGTAGCTACAGTTCTTGCTTTGCATCGCGGTGTTCATTATAGAACATCCTGCACCTTATTCAATGAGGAAAGGACCGAGATCCCTTCACCGGGAGTGACTCCTTTAGTAATAACTGGCAGATGCTACACACTCGGTTTGTCTTCTGATTGCTTCTATAGTTTCTGCTTTGCACAATGATATATATGATATATCCCGCACCTCATTCGACGAGGAAAGGGCCGACGATCCCTTCACCGGGAGTGACCCCTTTAGCAAAACTAGAAAAGCCTCAAAAACATTCCATTTAAAAACCATTTGATTCCGCAACGAGATCAAGTTCAAAGCATTAAAGGTTTTCATAAAAACCATTCGCAACCCTCCGTCATTTTAGGAAGTAGAGTACTTAGTATTCGTGCTGTGTTTGTTGACCATAGTCAAGGTACAGTGTACGGTAGCTAAGTGATGTCTTCCTACACCGCATATGATGCGATTAGTTAGGACAGTCGCGTGACTTTGTTGACCTTAGTTAAGGGTCATGTGGGTGGGTCTAATTAATCACGAAATGACGGGTAGAACTTGACTAGTACTTATGATTTGTTGACCATAGTTAAGGTCATAGGTGCTAGGGGTAAAAATCATTATCGGGAGTTTCAAGTGTTGAAATTTGCAATGAGATTGCATACCTTCTATGTGATAGTTGGATCCCGATACCCACTGCGTGTAATTGTTACTCCTGGGAGAGTTTTGCACTTTACAATTAGCCGATCAAGTAGGTGTCTAGAAAGGTGTCAACGGGGTTACGCCTCTGGGAAAACGAGGTTTACTGTAATTAGGTCCGTGCGAAAGCACGGGGAACCTCCCTCAAAGTACCGACACTGGCCTGGCTGAAAAATTGGCGAACTTGTAGAGTGTAATTAATCCCGGCTAGTCTTTCCTTTTAGGGTTTGAAGGAAGATTTGATAAAAACAGTGGGAGCCATCCTGATTAGATAAAATAAATTACCAATCTGATCTTGCAAGAGCGCACGCAGAGTGTTTTCTTCTTTCTCTCTCCAGGTAGCGACCATATCACGCCTTAATCAAGATAATAATATGGATGTATTGACCGAACCCGCTTGTTATACTGAGCTGGGGTAAGTTGGTCCCGCTCCAACTTATAATTGTTATAAGACAGAGCAGGAAATAGGGAAATACCAGAATTCCTATGCCACCCAAACGAAGAAAGTGCATGAGATGCATCTCCTTCGGGTGTGTTCATTATAAAGAACTGTTTCTCAGTATCCTCTGAATCCTGGGTATTTGATACCGGATCAGGATCCCAGATATATAATCTGTTATATAGGGCTACAAAAAGGTAGAAAAACTGAGAACGGGTGATAAGTTTCATGAGACAGAAAACGGGGCAAGTGTTGCAGCCAAGTCTGTTGGTCACTGTCACCCTGTATTACCAGTACATTGATTCTGAACGAATGTTATTAGATACCGAACCTGATATACTAAATCATATCAGTCTCTTTACAAGTAAAGAAATGATAAAATTTTGTATTATTGGATAATGTTTTGAACATTTCCTATATCAAAAGTTGATCGGTTCAGGCACGTTATCTAAAAGCATTGACGTTCTAAATCAAACTACAGTTCTTAGTATACAGAACACACACAAGAGGAAGAGTTCAGAAATGAACGGATCCTTCTTGAGGCATTGTAGACTAGGTCACATCAATGCGACCCGACTGGCTGAAGTTACATTTTAGATGCATATTTAAACCAGTTTGAATTTACATCTTGTGAAACTTGCCAGTCATGTCACAAAGATTAGATGACGATAGCTCTGTTTATTGGAAACAGAGAAAGAGTTAGTAAAATCTTGGGATTGATACATGATGATGTATGTAAGGTCTCCTGTCTACACATGCCAGGACCGGTTCTTAATACTTCGTTACGTTCTCTGATGATCTCTCAAGATTCAGTCATATGTTCCTGTTGAAACATGAGTCCGAACCTTTTGAGATATTCACAGAATATAAGCTAGAAGTAGAGAACCAAAATACGGGTATAAGTATTATGTCCTATGATAAGATCAGGGAGGAGAATACTTGTGCATGGCATTCCTGGACTATTCTAAAAGAAAATGAGATTCTCTCTCAGTATTACTCCTCTGAATACACCACAGCACAACGGTGTATCGGGGTGGAACAATCGCACCATATTGGATATAGTGTGCTCTATGATGAGTACTACTGAGTTACCTATTTCCTTTTGGGGTTGTGCACTTGAGAAGATGCATATCTATTGAATAGGATTCAAATCAAATCAGTACCTACCACTCCATATAAGATATGGTATGGGAAGGGCTTATCTCTTAAGTAAGTTAAGATTTGGGATTGTCCGGCCTATGTCAAAAGAAAAATCCGGACAAATTCGAGGCAATGTCAGTTCTGTAGACCTGGAAAGGTTCCGGCTATACAAAACTACAGCTGATGATTTGACAAAACCAAAGGATTCAATAGTCCCCGACGAACATCAGCCTCTCCGCCGATCTAGTAGGGTTCCTCATCCGCCTGAGAGATACTTCGGTTTCTCGATGACAGTGGGAGCGAGGAATGCATCATGGGATGATGACCCAACTAGTTTCGAGCAGGCCATCGAGAGTAGGGACTCTGTAAGAATGGCTGAATGCTTAGCGATCTGACAGGGAATCCATGTACACCAGCAAAGTATGGACTTTGGCTGCTATATCTAAAGGGTTAAATCACCATCAGGAGCAAGTATATCTTGAGAAGATTACTTGGTGTAGATGGAAAAGTTGAGACTTTCAAAGCTAGACTTGTTAAAGGTTTTCATCATCGACCAGGCGTGGATAATGATGAAACCTTTTCCAGGGACTATTCTTAAGTCCATCCAGATCCTACTTGCCATTGCTACATACCATGACTACGATATCTGGTGGTTGGGTGCCGTGACTACTTTTCTAAATAATGATTTGGAAGAGAACGTCTATAAGAACACAGCCAGAGGGCTTCGTAAACAGTGGAAGCAGCGGAAACATGTGCAAGTTGCTTTACAGGATAAAGCAGGCATCGCTGAGTTGGAACATCTGTTTTGATGCGGTAGTCAAAGAGTTTGACTTCATCAAAATGGTAGATGAACCTTGTATGTACAAAAGGGTAGTATGGAGTATGGTTATGATCCTCGTAGAGTACGTGGATGACATACTCTTGATAGGAAAGGAGTTTCCTATGCTACGATCGGTCGATCTCCTCTTATCACATAGATTTTCCATATAAGATCAAAATGATACCTCCTAAATCCTGGGAGTTGGATCTATGAGATAGATCTAAATGGATGTTAGGATTCTCACTAGCTGTAGTAAGATTGTATCAATTGATCCTGGGGAGAATCACTGGAAAGGTTCCAGGGTGATAAAGACGACTGAATGTCAGTCACAGGCATTGTCTTTACCCTCAGTAAAAGGGACGGTATGTTGGAAAAGTTCCAAGCTAGATACCGTGGCAAACTAGACGATAAAGGCTGGATATATCGCTACCAATGATGCTACCAAAGAGGCAGTCTGGGTGTATATAAGTTCATGAGATGAACTTCGTTCCTCCCATTGTGTAACAATGGAGTTGTGGATTATGCCAAGGAATGCCCGTCCCATCAGTGATCCAGACATATTCTTAGGCAGTATCACCTGATCGTGGAGATGGTTGATCTCCAAGGGATCGAGGTTAGGAGAGTAGACTCAGAGGACAACACGGCGGATCCACTCACGAAGGCCTTTTCCCAAACAGAGACTTTTAAGGGACGGTTGAGTATTAGATACTACAACTACTGCTACAGATGGCCCTAGTGCAAGTGGGATATTGTTAGTTATATATATGCCCTAGAGGCCATTACTGTACATTGGATGTATATTTTAGTGGATGCTGGGACATATATAGGTAGGACTTTCTTGCTCGACATGATAGTTCGCTATCTGGTTGCTCTTTATCTTAACATGTATACTTTCTATCTCTCTGTTACATGTTGATAAAGCCCTTAGGATGTGTACTCGACTTCCAGGACTATGATGTAGATCATACTAGTAGGGCCTGGGTAGTCCATGAGTACATCCTTCAATGTTCCTAGTCGTGGGAAAATCGAGACGGGGCATCGATATTCCAGAGTAGACTAGCGTATATCTTCTCGACCCATGTGAAGGGCGATGGATGATCCCATATCCATTGGTGTTTGACATCAGAGATTGTATGCAGGTGCTCAGTGGAGACTGGGTACACTGAACGGACTCGCCGAGAACTCACAGATGGTATTATACCTCACGTCAGATGGCACTTCTCTGGTGACACTGGTACAGCTTAGTCTGTTGACCCGAGATCGTCATAGAGTCTTGTGTGTCTCTCACTGTGCTTTAATTTCCACCCTACCACGGCTCTACTGAGTCGTGCAAACAGGTGGTTTTTGGGTACAGTCCCGATTCACATGGAGGCAATGAGCGATAGGAGGAGATTCGTCTCTCCCGGTATTGGGGGTTAATGTTGCGCTATGCTCGACTGGCCATAACAGGAAATCCCTGGCCAGGGTTGAAGTGATATACTGGTAAGAGTTATCAGTAGTTTCACGATTGTTATGGACCTCACGTCGGCATGACTTATCAAGCTATTGGGGTCTGACGTTTACCACCCCTAGGCGAGATATGCGAAATATCAGACGAACAGACCGGACTGTACGGTAAGTGTTACTGGTTGGATTCACAGGAGTGTGAGCGGGCTTGCTCGTCGATCTTCTGATCGCTCAATACCCGGGTGGCCGTTACGTTTAGCAAACCGCTTGCGGCTTTTGGGTGTTTGATATGATCATCACCTGCTGCCGGCGTATTGACGAGTCTTTAGAGTCCTACACAGAGGTTTCCTGGCTCAAGTGAAACGAAATAGGAGCGCATATGAGATATGTGCGAGACCGAGAATAATGCGTGTATGTGATACAGTATTCTATTCTCGCGATGAATGTATCGATTGGTTGTATGCGATATAACCTAATTATCGAATCAAGGATTGATTCGATAAGTCGATACATTGGATACTAGTCGGTTATATGCGATTTGACCGGATCATTAAATCAAGTATTGATTTAATGATTTAATGCATAATTATATATTTGATATATTACTTTGCATTAACTAGTATTGGTTCACTTTAAATGGATTTTCTCACTTGAAATGCACAAGTTGTATATGTGATATAGTTTTGTGCACTTGTTTGTATCATGTTTGATGATACATGCTCACTTGGGTTTGTGTAAAGAATTAAACCATGTTTAAGTTAGCGGTTAGGGTTTACATTTTTCTTATTCATTTATTTATTTTTTCATTTTGGAAAGATAAATAAATCATGGTGGCTTTCTTTGTTTGTTTGTTGAAGCTTCATGAAGCTTTGAACAAGTCCACCATTCTTGTCTCATGCTTAACCCTAACCATTCAACCTAACCTTAGTTAATTCTCTACACTTAACTATGGTTGAGATTATGATAAGTATCATATTGTTTTCTATTTTAATTATACTTATCATAATTCTTTTCTTCTTCTTCTTCTTGATCAACAAGAAGAAAAGCTTGCCTCCATCAATGGCAACTTGAGAAAAAGAGTGAGAAATCCAATTCTAAAGTGAACCCACTTCCTATTTCTTCATCCTCTACCACTTGCTAAGTAGTATAGGGTGTTTTCTTCACAAGTTTCATGACTTGGTGAAGTTGGAGTTTGATCTTGAGTTGCCTCGACGTAGATCATCTTCGGCATCGAAGTCGGCGACCTAGCCCGATCTTTTCTCCGATGAAACCACCGCATGAGTCCAGGATTCGATTGGTACAGCGGAAGGACGTCATCACGGAGCCAAGGAGGTGGAGAACCGGATCTACAAAGGTTGTAGTCACTTCCCTTTTAGTTAAAGCTGTTTACTTGCATCGCATAACCTATAAATCTAGTTAACGATCCGTATTAGGGTTTGTAGGCACATGAAATTTTTTGAATTGGGCATGTTTGATCACTTGTGAGACATCATTAGTGTGCCTAGGAACCCTACAGAGCCATTACACGAAGTCCTTGGCCAAGGCAGGAGATTTGCTGGTAGGTATTCCAGTAGTATCTCAGGGTGTTCTGTGCTTCACTCCGACACGACTTGTACCGCTTTTGGGGGTCTGACTTTTACCAACCCCGTAGGCCCGCCATGCGATGCTCATAGACGAATGGACCGGATTGTACGGATATTGTCTCTGACAGGCTCAGTAGGGTGTCAGGATGAGTTCGCTCATCGACGTCCCTTTTGGTCAATAGCTGGTAGCCCGTCACGTATGGCTAATACCTCTGACGTGCTAGTGGTTAAATCCACAGCCATAGTATTGACGAGTCTTTAGAATCCCCCACAAACCAGTTGCTCAAGTTTCAGACGAAACGCTGTAGAGGCCGTATGGAGATATGGCAGGGTTCGATCAGATACGTGCGGTATTGCACGGATCAGGATCGGACGGTTAATACCAGAGGGCTTTGGTTTAAGCTAGATCCTAGTATTGTACAGTGTAGACTTTGTCTCATTGCATTTGTATTCGGTCGGAATACAAATACGGGTATGTATATACAGTAGCGGGTTTTTCCTGTAATTTATTACGGGATCAGTTTTTGGAGTTGCCAGTTTTCTTTCCGTTTCGGCCATATTTCTTTGTATCTTTCATTGGCTGAAGATTTGTGGAGAAGGGCTTATTTGCATTTATGCAAATAAGCATTTTGGAGGGTTGTTTTTGCAAGTAGTAGTGTCATGATGGTTGCACCATCCCTTGACTTCCTTGACTTCATCATTGATTGACTTTGGGTTCATGATGGTTGATTTGGAGTGAGGATTTGGTTGTGATGATAATTCATCATCACATCTTTTTCTCTCTCATGCATTATAGCCTTTTCTCTTCCTCTCCCTTGGATTAGCGTGTGACTCTCCCTCATCCTCTCACTCTCTTCCTCATGCCATGGCCGGCCAAGTAAGGAGAGGGGGCTGCCCATTTTTTTGTGGGGGATTTTTGTTTCTCTCGTGCTTGCAAAAATCCCCAAGTTTATCACAAAATTCCATAGTTCATTTCCTCCACCAAAGGAAACTTCCTCAAACCCCAAATGAGACATAGAGCACTACACGTATTCTACAGCAATCCTTGGGCACGTCGGCTCGCCAACTTCATGCCCGAGTTGCCTCGGTCCAGAGGTGGGAGCCCGTAAAAGAAGCCGGCGAAGTGGTGCCCTTCTGGCGAGGAGGTGAAGACCGGAGATTCCGCGGGGAGATCGGGACGACGACGAGAAGACCGAAGGACACGGATCACTCGGTATATCTCTCTACCTCTTTCTCTTGTTAGCTAGGATTAGATTAATGGCATGATCCGGGTTTATAGTGCGCGGTGGTGCCGGTTTACAAGTTCGTAAAAAGTTTCGTTTCCGCATTCCGGCGTCGGATTGACGGCCGGGACGCCGCCGTGCACTTACAGTGGTATCAGAGCCTCGCCATTAACCTAGTCTAGCTTTGTCTAATGTGTTTACATTTCCGATCGAACAAAATTCCAAAAACCGCGTTTTCATGTGCATCAGTTTCTGTCGAATTTTTTTTGGCTCCAAAAATTTTTCAGGTTGTTGCAAAATGATGTGCAGGAAATTTTAAGACTTCTGTAGAAATTTGATCACGTGAACACACTATACGACCGCGGAACCGCGGCCAAACCCATGCTTGGGCCGCGGTTCCGCCGCAGTATTTACTGTTCAGTGTATCAAATTTCTACAGAGAGTCTCTGTGTTGAAAATAGGGGTTTTGGAACATTCTTTTTGGACCCAGATTTTCTGTGAGTGCTACAGTAGTGCTTGGGGCCCACTTCGATAAATTTGATCGATCGAATATTTTAAACACATTAGTTCACAGTATTTACATTATATCTACGACCGTGAATGTCACTCGATCGGTAAATCATGTCTAACTGCTATAGCCCGGTTAGACGGATTTGCGAACGTGACATTCACGTTGATGTTCTGTGATGTTGCAGATTGGTCGTGGGGGATAGCCTGGATGCAATGCTAGTACAGTTTTGGTGGTATTATGTACATTTGATATTGCGGGGCGAGCGTCCTACATGTGGACTGCTGTGACTGCATGATTGTATATTATTCTTTTGGGGCACGACCGGGTCGAGGTCGATGTACCCGTTGTATGTATATTTTACTTTCTGTACTAGGATTACTCTAAGGTGGTGTGCATGGATAGCCGGGTTCTAGAGGGCAACAAGCCCGCATCTCATGGCATTGAGACGGAGGGGGCTTTACTCTAGAATTGGCGGGCTATTCGCCGCACTCGTAGGGGGTATAGGTTGACCCAGGAGGGGTGCCCAAGTTACCGGATTCCGTAAAGTGCTGGGTGGTCCATTCACGTTGTTGAAGGGGGCTGCCCCGCTTCAGGTTTTGGCGGGTAACTTGCCGCGCCCGTAGGGGTCTAGGATCTCATTGCATAGGCTATCTATACGACCAGGGGAACGTCGGGTTTCAGTAGCGGCTCTGTGAAACCCGGGGATCCCAGATATCTGTATTGTTCTGTGATGCTGTATATTTCTATGATGTTGCATTTTATCACGCCTTGAGCGAAAATATTATATATTGATATATATACTAGTAGATATTGTATATGTTTTGCATCCGCGCTAGTCCAGTCCCCGCTCTGTCGTTAGTTAAGTAACCTAACGGGTAATGACGGGACCCAGTGGCGAATGCGGATGGCATATACGTACATCATTATTTTCGTTCTTTATTGGTGTGATCAATTGATGGGACTGCGTTGGTTCGGATCAATGCAAGCTAAACAAACCTTTTCTGATGTTGTTGGAGCACTTTTCAAAAAGCTGTTATTGCAAGGACATTCTATTTTGTTTTGCGTCGTGGTATTCGGTTGGAATATCCTGCTCCTCAGTCGACGAGGCAAGGGCCGAGATCCCTTCACCGGGAGTGACCCTTTGGACAGAAGTTTGCGTCAGGGCAATAACTTCACTATAGCCGATTACTTTTGCTTTGCATCGTGGTATTCAGTTGGAATATCCTGCACCTCATTCTACAGGAAAAAAGCCGAGATCCCTTCACCGGGAGTGACCTCTTAAGCAAAGGTTTTCGCCACTATATTTTTAAAAGCTATCCGGTTCCTTCAACGTATCAAGTTCATTACGTTAAAGGTTTTCGCCAGAAACCATTCATAGCCCTCCGTCGTTTCAGACGGGTAGCACGTAGTATTCATGCTATGTTTGTTGGCCTTCGTCAAGGCATAATGTATGGTAGCTGCTTGTTACCTTTCTGCTGCATAGATAGATGCATTGGTTTGGGACAGTCGTATAGCCTTGTTGGCCTTCGTCAAGGGCTTGTACGGGTGGGTTCAAATTAACATGGACAATGACGGGTAGAACTTGACATGCGACTTATGATTTTTTGGCCTTCGTCAAGGTCATAAGAGCATGGGGCAAAAATCCACATCGGGAGTTTCAAAAGAAACTGAAACTTGCCAGATATGCGCATACCTTCTGGAGTGTGATAACGTGAGTGGATTCTGTCACGTTATCATGCGATGATAGTTGGATCCCGATTCCCACTGATGAGTTGGTTTACTCCTCGGGTGATCCCGACTAATTCTTCTTTCAGGTTTGGAGGAGAATTTGACGGTACAATGGGAGGTTTCCAGATTAGATAAATTGGTAACCATTCTGATCTAGGTTAGAGTGCATGGTGAGTGTTTCTTTTCTCTCTCTCTTTGGCAGCGACCATTGACCTGACCCTAGACTATGACTCAGTGACCAAAATTAACCGAACCTTCTTAAACACTGGCTTTTGGATTGTCAGAGTTGCATACCTCATTGCCACTCCTACTTTTACCCTTTTTTTCAGGACACCCCGTATTATTACGAACGTCCACTTCCATTGGACAAAACCATCGTATGGTTAGATACGAACTCGAAGGAATTTATTCGAGGATGGTTTCCAGTTTTGGAGAAAACGAATAGGACTATTCAGTTGCCTTTTCCTTTTACCTTCTCTCAGGTTGCGAGTACTCCTTGGTTTAGGAGATAGTACACCTATTACACAAATTGGATAGTCTTCTTCCAAACCTTAGGCTGGTGCCGAACGGTGGGGAATGAAGAAAACCAATTAGCATAACGATGGTGTACAGAAGGCATTAAGTAAAGACATATCAAGGGATTAGTAAGAGGGCAAAGTAAATTGCGACTGCTATTCACGACCAAACCAAGTATTTCTTCGCCAATCCTAAATCACCTTTGAATTTCTCCAGAACACTCCGTATCATTACGAAGATCCACAGTTTATTGGATACTCCATCGTATGGTTATATACGAACTCGAAAGGAACTTGTTCCAGTTCAGGGATGGATTCTGGTTCAGGAGAAATAGGAATAAGGTTTATTCGGTTGTCTTTTATCTTTACCTTCTCTCGCATTGTGAGTGCTCCTAGGATTAGGACAGTACACCCATTATGCTTATTGGATAGTCTTCTTCCAAACCATAGGCTGGTGCTGAACGGTAGGGAAGGAAGAAAACCATTTGGCCTAAAGGGGTGTGCAGAAGGTAATGACTAAAGACATATAAAGGGATTTGGAAAGATGACAAAGAATTACACGGTTACAGTTGTGAATCTGGATAATGGAAGAGGCATTGTTAGGAATACTGGGATACCCCATCGAAACATTTCAATGTTTCAGTTTCACTGTGTACTGTTAAAGGAAAACTGATTTCCCGATTAAATACTTACTCCAGGGTATGTATTTACCAGGTTTGATTTTTACATCTGTATGGTTTTACAGATGATGAGTGGGAGTAAGTTATTGGGAATTAGGTGATCTTCCTCATTATATCGGAATTCGTTGTAATTGGTGATATTTGAGGAAATCGCCTGGGTTGTTTGCCGGTCGGCAAATATTTGGTTTTGAATATCCGCTGTTATGCACCAATTTCAAATTGATATATCTGTACGTCTATTTTTATAGAGTGAGATTTACCTTTTTGAAATTATGTCCATGACATTTACCTATATCAGTGGATGATTAGGTAAGGAGCATTGAACATCGGTGTAATTCTTCATAACCATAAGTACAGTTTTCAACCTACGACACACAGGTATTGAGTTATCAGACTCAAGGGAATTATACAGAGTATTGTATGTTGTCCAGGGTCCATCAGGACAGAGGGGTTGGTACTTGTACTATATTCGGTTTACTTATGACTTCTCTAGTTTTTAGACAGGTGTTTCGTGGAAACACAGGGTCCGAATTTTGAGAAGTTATAGGTATTTGAATAAAGTAGAGAACCAGATATTGCAAGTATCGGGATTCTTCAAAGTGATCGGAGATTTAGATACTTGTGTAGGGTATTCAGTTGATAGTAATGTTTAAGAGAACTTGCTTCTCTTTCAGATTACTCATAATTGGAAGCACTCCTAAGTTGAGTAATCCTAAGTTGAGTAATGCTGATCGACCTCTTTCCATTTAGTTGACATGCACTGGAGACAGCTGCATGATTTGAATCTGGTTAAATTAAATCAGTGCCTCTGGTCCTATATTGGATATAGAACAGTTCATATCTTAATGATGTTAGGGTACGGGGAGTTGTCCGGCTTATGCTTAGAACCAGACTCTGGATAACTCAAGGCACGTTTCTATAATGGCTGTTTGTGGGTTGACCCAGGCTATGACGAGGGTTGACTTTCTACCATCTGGAAGATCAATAGTGATATTGTTCTAGACTCGCTACAGTTTTAAATAAAATGGATTTTTTCAGAAAACAGTAGTGGGAGTATGGTAGAACTAGAAGTGATTCCACAACCGCAAACGATTACTGAAGATTTGATAACAACCTAAAGATTCAATCTGGTTTGACATTCCATTGGCCACTCCGCAGATACGGTGGGTAACTTCAGGCACCCGAGAGGTACTCCGGTAGCCTCAAGGACGGTGACAGGGAAGTTCTTGTTTACCTAGACTTGCCATTGCTGTTGTTCCAGACTGTGAGACCCGGCAGGAGGATGAGTATAGCGTCGTTCTAAACTGGCTTTATAAGTATACGTCTATATGACTCTGCCAGAGGGTTGTCGTAGTCAGTGGGAGCAGCGGAAGCATAGTGGACAAGTGGCTTATGTCTATTTATAGACTAAAGCAGATATAGCGGAGATAGATCATCTATTTCTGATGTGACAGTCATAAGTTTGACTTCATCAGAATAGGGGATGGATCTGTTAAGAAGGTAGTAGGGTGTGTTGTCATGGTATATGGATGACATACATAGAGTAGGAAAAGAAACTCCTATACTACGATCGGTTATACTTTGGTCGTCACACAGTGGTTTCTCCACAAAGGAAATGGATTTCATATCAAACATTCTGGTTACTGGATCTATGGTTTTAGATCTAGATTTGGGTAGTTTCCCAATCTGGGTACTTAGACAGCATTCTAAGAGTATTTAGAATGGACGACTCCTGGCACGGTAGTGTACCTGCAGGTGATGGAGTCACCCTCTCTAAAGGTGTCTTACAGACTAAAGGGGAGAGGGATGTGCATGATTGGAAGATCACTTGCTTAGGCAATTGAGTCAATCATGAGATGTCAAGTACCACACCAGATGTTGTTTTTGCACTAGATGCAATAAGTTGACATTGATCCACTCCTGGAGAAACAGTCGGAAGTAGTTTTAGAACATAAGTGGATATTCTAGGGATATAATAACGACAGCCTCATTCGGGGGACAGTTATTATTCCAGGCTTCCAAGGTGACCTGGATGACAGAGAGGTTGTCAGAGTTATAGTTTTCCCTCTGACGAGGGGCAGTATTTTGGACAGGTGGTCCAAGGGGATACTGAGGGAGGCATGACGCAGGATACTGATTAAGTTCAGTTGACGATACAGTCTAAGAAGTTTGGATTTGGAGTTCATTTATCAGCTAGGTCCCATCAGATATCCAGACACATTCTAAGATAGGTATTGCTCATTTCGGGAGATAGCTTTCTCCGCGAACTTGAGATATAGAGAGATATAGAAAGAAACATCAAAGCGGATCCACTCGCTGAGGCTATTCCTCGAACGCAATAGTTTCGCAAACGGGATTTGTGAGACTGACTAGTAGAGGAGTTGGGTGTTCGGTATCACACGGGCTGTGAGTATGCGACATCGCAATAATTAGCCTTCAGTGCAAGTGGGAGATTGTTGGAGATAGTGCCATCAGAGTTAATTATTGGATCACAGGCACGTGATTGCAATGATTGAGGGAGGACCTATCCCAGGAGGACAGTCTTACTCAAGATGATAGTATGCTGTCTGGTTTACCTTTTTCATCGTGTACTGCTTTAGGTGACCGTACAGATTACTATTGCACGTTGATAGAGCCCCTAGGATTCTTGCTTGACTGCCAGCAGTATTAGGGCGATCATATACGTGGGAGCTGGTAGTCTATAAGCACATCCTTAAAAGGTCCCTAGTCGTAGGAGTTTCGAGACAGGGCATCATGTAACGTTTTGAAAATCCTTTCGGTGAAATTTCGGAAAATCGGTAAAATAAGGGGGTTTTCTGTAAAAAGTCAAAATACAAATATCTTTATTATAAAATTAAATATACATATTCTAGCTATGAAATTTCTAGTATTTGGTGTTTATTGAGCCACTGGTGAAATTTCAAATTTAATGAAATTTTTTCCGAAATTAATTATTTTAATATTATTTTAAGCCGTCACTAATACATTTAATTAGGGAAAATTACAAATTGGAATGAGTTGAAAAAAATTTTGTGCATCATAACACATTAAACAAAATTTTATCATGAGGTTTTTGAAATGAAATGGTTTGCCAAAATGGTTTAGAAAATATCGAAGAAAAAGGCTTTTTTCAGTGAAATTAGTGTTAATGGGAATTGGGGTAATACATTTATCTTTTTTCCTCACCCACACTCACCCACACCCTCTCTCCCCTCTCCAAATCAGCAGCCCTAGTGCCCCTTCATTTTTCTCACTTGAATGGCTAAAAGAAAAGAAATGAAAAGAAATGAGAAGAAAATGGTATATATATATAAGTATTGGTTGGGTTGACTTGGACTTTCTTTGACTTGGACTTTTCTATCCACTCTCACTCCCACACCCACAACCCCTCACCCCCTCATTTTTGGTCAGAATTGCAGCATCCCTCCCCTCTCCACATCCTCACATTCTTCACCTCTAAAATCCACAAAATTTCTTCAAAATCCACATAAAAACATCACTAATCTCAAATCCAACCTTGACCCATTATTTCTTTGCCTATGCTAGCTTGAATCCTTGGAGTAAGATGGCATTTTGGGGGCCATGTTTTGGCAAGTGTGGATCTCATTTCAAACTAGTTTGAGGTATAACCCCTTTTCCAAATGATACTTGTTTTAGTCTAAGATTTTAATTAAGTGTTTAATTAAGTTTTGATTGCAAGCTTGGAATTCAAGAAAGGTTTTGAATTAATGTTAGCATTTTGATCTATAGATTATGGATGTAATGGGTAGCTTACCATCTTAGGATTTGAAGAATGTAAACTAGTAGTTAGATTGCAAATTGTTACATGAAAAATTGTTAAAATTGCATGATTGTGCAAACTAGGTTTTTAGGAATTGGTTAAATAATTGGGATTAAAAATGTGATTAGGTTTTTCATGACTTCATTAACATTATAAAGTGTAGTTTAACACTTTAGTTCATGGAAATCCAACCTAAATTGTTGTTTGTACATTTTGCTATAAAATTGTTAAAATTGGTTATATTGTATACTAGAATTTTGGGGTTAATGAAATTTATTGGGATTAAATTATGGAAATTGTTTGTATGACTTATTTAAGATATTTAATAAGTATTATGGCCGCTACATTTGTTTAAACGTTGAGTTTTGTACTAAAACGGGTAATTTTTGCTTGCTAGATTTTCAGAAAAATGACTTTTAAGGTGAATTTTGGGTTTTTGTGAATTTTAACCTATTTTATATTATAATTAGTGTTCGTGAATACGCAAATGAGTGTGTTTGGGTTTTCTCGATGGTTTGACGTTTGTACATCGACATCGAGAGTTGGTTTGGCTGTTCTTGCATGCGTAGGCGATAGGTTTTGACCTATGCGTGATACGCGTACCGATTTGATTTTCGTATGCCGTTTCGATTTCGAATTTGGTTTTAATGCGATACGGTGCGCTATGATATGTAGGTACCCCATGTGTACTTCGAGACGACAAGCAAGCACGTGGCGACGTCGGTATCGGCGAGCGAGGACCAGGTGAGTAGATTTATATCTACGGGGAGAAGTCGGGTAGATGACGTATAGCACCCCCGCAGTTCGTGGTGATGTATACGAATACGTATACACACATATATTTTGATTATATATTTTGTGTTGATATGAGACTTGATGGTAAAGGTAGATTCTAGGTGTTCATGCATTAGTTTAGTGTTAGTTGCGAAATCCTAGAGTAGTCCTTACACCCACACACGCATACACACACACATGCTTACATCTATGTTATTACTTGTGCATATATGGGGAGATGTGTTTATGTGTTCACCTGGGTATGGGACTAGGTGTTCACATACTGGATTTGCGGATGATACTTGGGATTGAGATGAGTCGATGAGATTTGAGTTGAGACCGTGAGATCGGTGATATAGCAGGATTCGTACTTGAGATACATCCTGATGTTATAGCGGATCTTTGAATGACAATGCCATGTGAATAGTGATATTAGTAGTGTACTAGACGTAGGTCAGTACCCCAGATGATGATCTTGATAAAGAGGATACCAGATGAACAGTATGATGAGTATGATATTGACCCGTACCCAGATTTGGGGATGCCGTACGACGGATTTACGTATGAGCTATATATTGATGATTGATCCGCACTCTTGACTTGGGATGTCTGATTATAGATATGGTATCGGATATGATATTATTGAGGCGGGATCACCGACTAATATATATACAGGTATGTATACGTATCGACTCAGATGTTAGGCGGTTTCCTTACCTGTAGTTCAGCTCATTAGTTCAGCCGTATAGTTTAGTGTAGTTGTTAGACTAGATTAGACTCCTACCTATTTCAAAACTAACGAATCGTGGGTATTTTAAAAGACAGGTCAAGGGATTCTACGGATATTTCAAATGACGTATCTTTTCTTAAAAACACCGTAGCCCTTATTTTCAAAACACCGCGATTCGTGTTATTTCAAAGGGCACTATTGTAGGACTTATATTAGGGTAATGCATTTTAGTTATCGTTGTGTCTAGTATTCCGCTCATTATTGTTGTTCGCTCTGCATCGCATACTTATATTATAATTTCTTATTGCATTATTGGTATCATACTGTTAGGACACCAGCACCATTACCGATGATGCGTATGTACCACGTACACTTACTTGCCGGCTCACACACATCTTCATCGGTAATTGCCATGTCACGTACACCTTAGAAAATATTATTGCTTGACATAG
This sequence comes from Agapanthus africanus, assembly GCA_030015575.1. NCBI lineage: Eukaryota > Viridiplantae > Streptophyta > Magnoliopsida > Asparagales > Amaryllidaceae > Agapanthus > Agapanthus africanus. The sequence continues at coordinate 597,757,556 of CM057339.1, forward strand.
CCTGTTAGCTAATAGTTTAGACATGATATTAGTGTACTTGCCTTATATGTTAGTTTAGACATTGTAGTTATTACCTACTACTTCATGCATACTGTTATTCATTGTTATGCCGCATTCATGGATTCTCATGCATATATTCACTATTTTACGTGTTATTGAGGCTTTGGATTCGGATTTCCATGAGATTTTCTGGATTTGGAGGAAAACCGCAAAAACATAAATAAACCTTTTCTCTCTTTTAAAATAAAAAGTCCGGTTTTCCCATGATGTATGAGTCGTGCACCATGAGTTTGCTGATGGATTTCGAGACCCGATTCGAGGAGTGGAGGAACCGTTTCGGGTACATGGTGGGCCCGGTGCGGTACCCCGAGGCAAGAGGATCGTGTTGTTGACGTTGAGCCTGGCAGGGGAGCACTACCGACCGGTGATTTTTCCCGACGCGTCGGATATCCGGAGGATACCGTCGTGGTCTTGAGATGGATGGTAGGGGCCGGTCTGGACTGACGGCGCCCTAGATATTGTGATTAAGACATTGAGATTTTGAGATATTGAGGTACAGAGATTGTGACACAGAGATATCAAGATATTTGGATACTTGTTTTGTGTCGATGCTGGGCACTGTTTTATGCTGATTTTATTTATGGTACCTCCTATTTAAAATACAGAAATCCCACTGATTTATGGAAGTAGCTTTATTCAGTACATGCATTCCGTTTCATGCATTCATACATCATCCATATGATATATCGCTACCTGAGGCACTGACACGGGCACATAGGATTACACTCGGGTTAGATATTTACCCTAATCATTGTTAGGCTGCATGTTATATATATTTGAGGATATATTATGATCGTTGACCTAGGATTGCGTTGTTCATGCGGTTTCTGTTCGTAGATGTGTTTCTACTCACGAGTTGGCAACTCACCCCCGTTGTGCCACTGTTTCTTGCACGTTTTGCCGTACAGGTTTCATTACTGCTTTGCTGGCACTGCTTCTTTCGGGTGACTTGCTGGTAGGTGGGTTTATTTGTATCGTACCCATCATTATACATTGTTTATTTTTATTCAGTTGTATCTAGTAAATTCCATCAACCAAACATGTAAATATTTTTGAGCTAGAGACAGTGATGTTATTCTTTCGACCTTAGAGTCGCGAGTTATTTTTCTGTAGATTTCTTGTTGTTTTGAGTTCCTTTTGAGTTTTGATCCTCGCCCTTGGCGTTGTATATTATATTGCTTGTGTGGTTGTGACCGTCGATTGACGAAGAGCTAGCTCCCGCTTGGGGATGCCTTTTATTGATTTCGTATACTATTCATGTTGTATCCCGTTTGGGGGCCAGTATTTACAAAGGAGACTCTGCCGAAATTTTCAGGAAATATTTGATGTTTTTAAAAAGACATAATTCAGCTTATGCTATTAAACTACTTGATTTAAATTGGTTTTCCTTCACTCTACTACTTTTCTTGGTTTGGATTTCTGGGTTTTCGGCTTACTTAGATTACGTACGCCTCGAGACGTTTCGTAGTTTAAGTGCCGGTCATATTCCGTACTTTCGGGACGTGACAAAGTTGGTATCAGAGCGTTAGGTTTTACCTTCGGATCGTAGGATGACCCTTGGTTGATGGAATAGGTGACTAAAGTAGAGTGACGTACCGTGGGTATGTTCCGCGGCATACTTACGACACGCCACTCCTCTTAAGGAGCCTTAGGATGTACATTTCTTTGCTCAGTATTATATTCATTCTGATCTAGCCTCATCAGTACCATTTATGGTTTTACTGCCATGATTACGGGCAGGGAAAGCTACGGCTAGAGTTGCGGTCAGCACGAGCTCGTTACGAACAAGGACTGACCAGAGCATAATTCCGGCGACACACGATTGTAGAGATGTGTCTTTTGATTGTGCTTTCGCGCCACGAGCGTTGGATGGATCGCTGTATGAGATTACTTGGATGTGCCGATCAGCACTAGAGGATTGAGCCACTGACAGAGGCCAGCCAGATTTTGATGACCGTTGGTGTATTGCTTACTCATGATGATTGAGGCACTATTCAGCGTGCGGACGAGTGAGCCAGTTATTGCTGCGGACGACGGGATATCGCCCCAGATGTTGGAGCTATTGCAGTACGAGTTGTACTAAGAGATGATAGAAGGTCGCTAGTCACTAAGGATGAATGACTAAGACATGTGGTTCGTTCGCTACCCCGATGTGAGGTCATCAGATAAATTGATTCCAGCTAGAGACGACTTCACGCGGAGACGTTGAGAGTCGACAGAGATGATCGAATGTCAGCAACCTATTATTCCAAGTTTAAAGTATTCGGAAAGACATGCAGGCAATTCTATGGACCCTCTAGAAGAATGAAACCCTAACTCGACTTATGACCGTGTGAAAGCCTTTGAACCTTAAGGTTTGCGGCAGTTCCGCGGCGCCATTAGTGAGGCTTGGGTTTGCCCTTCTACGGCTGGACCATCGATGCTGTGGTACGTATTCGATACTATTAAACTGTACCCAAGATGTTGAGCTCTTGGGGGATTATGCGGTTTTGACGAATTGATCGGATGGTTCGACTTCATTCGGATGCTAGGTGGTGAGATGCATTCTTGGGAGACTCCAGATACAAGGATAGCCGTTAGAGCTCAGTCCATGCAGCCACGACGAGACGAGTCCGAAGTAGTCGACATCAGAGAAAAGTGGAGTAAGAGGTTCGTACGAGATCTTGATGAGACGACGTTCCACTCCGCCATCAGAGATGCGATACGCATGCCAATGCATTGTACTTGGATATACCTTCCAGAAGGAGTCGCGATGAGTATGCAGCCATTCCGGAATGAGAACAGATCTAGTAAGGGACGATGACTTCCGGACAGTTCGGCAGAGACGAGATTTGGGAGAGATTTCGACAGGACCTTTCTGGAATAAATTACGAGAAGACTTGGACCCAGGAGTGGTCATGTTATGCACACTGGCAGGCCAGAGTTCAGGATCGTCGGCAAGACATGCTATGAGTGACCACGACAGTTGGCCAGAGATTCTTGGAGGATATGCTTGAGCGGGACATTCCGCCATATTTGATTTCGGTATTTTGGACGATCTATTCGCATGACTGATTTTGATGATTGAGTTTCATGATATTTGTTTTTCATGTACCATGGTTGCACCTACTGAGTATTTACGATTTTTGCACAGTTGTTGCACTTGATATCATTTTCGTGCCTTGGTTTCGCATGTTTATGATTTTATGGGTTTCATACAGTTGAGTTGATTTTGTCCGTATGTACGCATACGAATTGGTTTTTGCACTCGGTATAGTTCACATATGCTTGCAGTGCAGTGATGCGCATTTTGTGCACTTAGATGCACTGGACTTCGATTTCGATTGTGATGCTCGATGTTTGTTTTATGCACCTTGTGCACCTGATTTGATTTTACGCATGTTCAGCGCTTGATATTGGATTTCATGATTTCGTGCATGATGGATGCACCTGAATTGGATTTTCGCGCATGTTGAGCGCATGTTTTGAGATACGATTTTGGTGCACACCAGATGCACTAAATCGAGATTCTTCGTGCATGTCAGATGCACCTGTTTTGCTGTCAAGCGCACCTGTTTCCATTGACAGATGTTTCGTGCACACCCGATGCACTTAGATATTATTTCTGCGCGCATGTATGTCACATTCATGGATTTTGATTTCCGTACGCACCAGACGCACGTAGTATTCATATGCATATTTTGGGAGTGATTTCTTATAGAGCAGTACGTTTTTATGATATTTGCTATGTGTTTTCGTACTGAGCAGGACTAGTCAGAGGACAGTACCTGAATGTATTTTGCATGCATTGATAGCTATTGAAGGGAATTTCAAAAAGCGAGCTATAGTCTCAGTATTTACCTACGTGTCTGATATGACGCGAAACGTTTAAAACAAGGAAACCCATCTAAATTGTTTCCCAAAACGGCGGAACGTACATTTCAAACAAAAGGTATATATGTATATAGTTATTTTCTTATGATAGACGTCCGCCACTGTGCAGTGTTATGCGCCTTGCACAGCGACTTTAAGAGATTTGGCATGCATTTCCTTCAGATAATTATATATATAGATTTGATATTTACGTGTATAGTTTCGAGTTATATCATATTGGTTTTGGTATTGGATTTGACATTGTGTCATTACCATGACTCCGATGATTGCGGGATGCTTGACGGAGTTTTGATTTTGAGTTTTATGCTCATTTTTCATGCGCATGCGTTGCGCTACGATTTGTTTTATGTATTTACGATTTCGGAGCCCCGACGACTTGATGGTTTTGCTTAGATGTTTTAGTATTTGGGGGGAGTTTTAATTTAAATTTGGGGACCGAATTTCTTTAAGGGGGGAAGATTGTAACGTTTTGAAAATCGTTTCGGTGAAATTTCGGAAAATCGGTAAAATAAGGGGGTTTTCTGTAAAAAGTCAAAATACAAATATCTTTATTATAAAATTAAATATACATATTCTAGCTATAAAATTGCTAGTATTTGGTGTTTATTGAGCCACTGGTGAAATTTCAAATTTTCTGAAAATTTTTCCGAAATTAATTATTTTAATATTATTTTAAGCCGTCACTAATACATTTAATTAGGGAAAATTACAAATTGGAATGAGTTGAAACAAATTTTGTGCATCATAACACATTAAAAAAAATTTTATCATGTGGTTTTTGAAATGAAATGGTTTGCCAAAACGGTTTAGAAAATATCGAAGAAAAAGGCTTTTTTCGGTGAAATTAGTGTTAATGGGAATTGGGGTAATACATTTATCTTTTTTCCTTACCCACACTCACCCACACCCTCTCTCCCCTCTCCAAATCAGCAGCCCTAGTGCCCCCTCATTTTTCTCACTTGAATGGCTAAAAGAAAAGAAATGAAAAGAAATGAGAAGAAAGGGTATATATATATATAAGTATTGGTTGGGTTGACTTGGACTTTCTTTGACTTGGACTTTTCTACCCACTCTCACTCCCACACCCACACCCCCTCACCCCCTCATTTTCGGCCAGAATTCCAGCAGCCCTGCCCTTTCCAAATCCTCACATTCTTCACCTCTAAAATCCACAAAATTTCTTCAAAATCCACATAAAAACATCACTAATCTCAAATCCAACCTTGACCCATTATTTCTTTGCCCATGCTAGCTTGAATCCTTGGAGTAAGATGGCATTTTGGGGGCTATGTTTTGGCAAGTGTGGATCTCATTTCAAACTAGTTTGAGGTATAACCCTTTTTCCAAATGATACTTGTTTTAGTCTAAGATTTTAATTAAGTTTTGATTGCAAGCTTGGAATTCAAGAAAGGTTTTGAATTAATGTTAGCATTTTGATCTATAGATTATGGTTGTAATGGGTAGCTTACCATCTTAGGATTTGAAGAATGTAAACCAGTAGTTAGATTGCAAATTGTTACATGAAAAATTGTTAAAATTGCATTATTGTGCAAACTAGGTTTTTAGGAATTGGTTAAATAATTGGGATTAAAAATGTGATTAGGTTTTTCATGACTTCATTAACATTATAAAGTGTAGTTTAACACTTTAGTTCATGGAAATCCAACCTAAATTGTTGTTTGTGCATTTTGCTATAAAATTGATAAAATCGGGTATATTGTATACTAGAATTTTGGGGTTAATGAAATTTATTGGGATTAAATTATGGAAATTTTTTGTATGACTTATTTAAGATATTTAATAATTATTATGGCCGCTACATTTGTTTAAACGTCGAGTTTTGTACCAAAACGGGTAATTTTTGCTTGCTAGATTTTCGGAAAAATGACTTTTAAGGTGAATTTGGGGTTTTTGTTAATTTTAACCTATTTTATATTATAATTAGTGTTCGTGAATGCGCAAATGAGTGTGTTTGGGTTTTCTCGATGGTTTGACGTTCGTACATCGACATCGAGAGTTGGTTTGGCTGTTCTTGCATGCGTAGGCGATAGGTTTTGACCTATGCGTGATACGCGTGCCGATTTGATTTTCGTATGCCGTTTCGATTTCGAATTTGGTTTTAATGCGATACGGTGCGCTATGATATGTAGGTACCCCATGTGTACTTCGAGACGACAAGCAAGCGCGTGGCGACGTCTGCATCGGCGAGCGAGGACCAGGTGAGTAGATTTATATCTATGGGGAGAAGTCGGGTGGATGGCGTATAGCACCCCCGCAGTTCGTGGTGATGTATACGAATACGTATACACACATATATTTTGATTATATATTTTGTGTTGATATGAGACTTGATGGTAAAGGTAGATTCTAGGTGTTCATGGATTAGTTTAGTGTTAGTTGCGAAACCCTAGAGTAGTCCTTACACCCACACACGCATACACACACACATGCTTACATCTATGTTATTACTTGTGCGTATATGGGGAGATGTGTTTATGTGTTCACCTGGGTATTGGACTAGGTGTTCACATACTGGATTTGCGGATGATACTTGGGATTGAGATGAGTCGATGAGATTTGAGTTGAGGCCGTGAGATCGGTGATATGGCAGGATTCGTACTTGAGATACGTCCTGATGTTATAGCGGATCTTTGAATGACAATGCCATGTGAATAGTGATATTAGTAGTGTACTAGACGTAGGTCAGTACCCCAGATGATGATCTTGATAAAGAGGATACCAGATGAACAGTGTGATGAGTATTATATTGAACCGTACCCAGATTTGGGGATGCCGTACGACGGATTTACGTACGAGCTATATATTGATGATTGATCCGCACTCTTGACTTAGGATGTCTGATTATAGATATGGTATCGGATATGATATTATTGAGGCGGGATCACCGACTAATATATATACAGGTATGTATACGTATCGACTCAGATGTTAGGCGGTTTCCTTACCTGTAGTTCAGCTCATTAGTTCAGCCGTATAGTTTAGTGTAGTTGTTAGACTAGATTAGACTCCTACCTATTTCAAAACTAACGAATCGTGGGTATTTTAAAAGACAGGTCAAGGGATTCTACGGATATTTCAAACGACGTATCTTTTATTAAAAACACCGTAGCCCTTATTTTCAAAACACCGCGATTCGTGTTATTTCAAAGGGCACTATTGTAAGACTTATATTAGGGTAATGCATTTTAGTTATCGCTGTGTCTAGTATTCCGCTCATTATTGTTGTTCGCTCCGCATCGCATACTTATATTATAATTTCTTATTGCATTGTTGATATCATACTGTTAGGACACCAGCACCATTACCGATGATGCGTATGTACCACGTACACTTACTTGCCGGCTCACACACATCTTCATCGTTAATTGCCATGTCACGTACACCTTAGAAAATATTATTGCTTGACATAGCCTGTTAGCTAATAGTTTAGACATGATATTAGTGTACTTGCCTTATATGTTAGTTTAGACATTGTAGTTATTACCTGCTACTTCATGCATACTGTTATTCATTGTTATGCCGCATTCATGGATTCTCATGCATATATTCACTATTTTATGTGTTATTGAGGTTTTGGATTCGGATTTCCATGAGATTTTCTTGATTTGGAGGAAAACCGCAAAAACATAAATAAACCTTTTCTCTCTTTTAAAATAAAAAGTGCGGTTTTCCCATGATGTATGAGTCGTGCACCATGAGTTTGCTGATGGATTTCGAGACCTGATTCGTGGAGTGGAGGAACCGTTTCGGGTACATGGTGGGCCCGGTGCGGTACCCCGGGGCAAGAGGATTGTGTTGTTGACGTTGAGCCTGGCAGGGGAGCACTACCGACCGGTGATTTTTCCCGACGTGTCGGATATCCGGAGGATACCGTCGTGGTCTTGAGATGGATGGTAGGGGTCGGTCTGGACTGACGGTGCCCTAGATATTATGATTGAGACATTGAGATTTTGAGATATTGAGGTACAGAGATTGTGACACAAAGATATCAAGATATTTGGATACTTGTTTTTTGTCGATGCTGGGCATAGTTTTATGCTGATTTCATTTATGGTACCTCCTATTTAAAATACAGAATTCTCACTGATTTATGGAAGTAGCTTTATTCAGTACATGCATTCCGTTTCATGCATTCATACATCATCCATATGATATATCGCTACCTGAGGCACTGACACGGGCACATGGGATTACACTCGGGTTAGATATTTACCCTAATCATTGTTAGGCTGCATGTTATATATATTTGAGGACGTATTATGATCGTTGACCTAGGATTGCGTTGTTCTTGCGGTTTCTGTTCGTAGATGTTTTTCTACTCACGAGTTGGCAACTCACCCCCGTTGTGCCACAGTTTCTTGCAGGTTTTGCCGTACAGGTTTCATTACGGCTTTGCTGGCACTGCTTCTTGTTAGTTATATGTATGCCCTAGAGGCCATTACTGTACATTGGATGTATATTGTAGTGGATGCTGGGACATATATAGGTAGGACTTTCTTGCTCGACATGATAGTATGCTATCTGGTTGCTCTTTATCTTAACATGTATACTTTCTGTCTCTCTAATTACATGTTGATAAAGCCCTTAGGATGTGTACTCGACTTCCAGGACTATGATGCAGATCATACTAGTGGGGCCTGGGTAGTCAATGAGTACATCCTTCATCGTTCCTAGTCGTGGGAATATCGAGACGGGGCATCGATATTCCAGAGTAGACTAGCGCATATCTTCTCGACCCATGCGATGGGCGATGGATGATCCCATATCCATTGGTGTTTGACATCGAAGATGGTATGCGGGTGCTCAGTGGAGACTGGGTACACTGAACGGACTCGCCGAGAACTCCCAGATGGTATTATACCTCACGTCAGATGGCAGTTCTCTGGTGACACTGGTACAGCTTAGTCTGTTGACCCGAGATCGTCATAGAGTCTTGTGTGTCTCCCACTGTGCTTTGATTTCCACCCTACCACGGCTCTACTGAGTTGTGCAAACAGGTGGTTTTTGGGTACAGTCCCGATTCACATGGAGGCAATGAGCGATAGGAGGGGATTCGTCTCTCCCGGTATTGGGGGTTGATGTTGCGCTATGCTCGACTGGCCATAACAGGAAATCCCTGGCCAGGGTTGCAGTGACCTACTGGTAAGTGTTATCAGTAGTTTCACACATGTCATGGACTTCACGTCGGCATGACTTATCAAGCTACTGGGGTCTGACGTTTACCACCCCTAGGCGAGATATGCGACATATCAGACGAACAGACCGGACTGTACGGTAAGTGTTACTGGTTGGATTCACAGGAGTGTAAGCGGGCTTGCTCGTCGATCTTCTGATCGCTCAATACCCGGGTGGCCGTTACGTTTAGCAGACCGCTTGCGGCTTGTGGGTGTTTTATATGATCATCATCTGCTGCCGGCGTATTGACGAGTCTTTAGAGTCCTACACAGAGGTTTCCTGGCTCAAGAGAAACGAAATAGGAGCGCATATGAGATATGTGCGGGACCGAGAATAATGCGTGTATGTGATACCGTATTTCATTCTCGCGATGAATATGTCGAATGGTTGTATGCGATATAACCTAGTTATCGAATCAAGGATTGATTCGATAAGCCGATACATTGGATACTAGTCGGTTATATACGATATGACCGGATCGTTAAATCAAGTGTTGATTTAATGATTTAATGTATAATTATGTATTTGATATATTACTTTGCATTAACTAGTATTGGTTCACTTTAAATGGATTTTCTCACTTGAATTGTGCAAGTTGTATATGTGATATACTTTTGTGCACATGATTGTATCATGTTTGATGATACATGCTTATTTGGTTAAGTGTAAAGAATTAAACTATGGTTAAGTTAATGATTAGGGTTTTGTTTACTTAATTACTTATTCATTTATCTTATTCATTTATTCATTTTGGAAAATGAAAAGGATAAATGAATGGTTACTTGTTTTTTTTTTAGTTGAACATTCTTGAAGTTTTGACTTAGTCTCCATTCTTGTCTTATAGTTAACCCTAACCATTTAAACTAACCCTAATTCATTCTCTACACTTAACTAAGGTTAGAAGATGATAAGAATGAATTCTTTTTCATTTTTCTTTAAAACTTATCATATCTTCTTCTTCTTCATCTTCTTCTTACATGAAGAAAAAGCTTTCCTCTTCAATGGCAACTAGCCAAAACAAGTGAGAAATCCAATTCTAAAGTTTACCCACTTCCTATTTCTTCATCCTCTACCTCTTGCCAAGTTGTATAGGGTGTTTCCTTCACATGTTTTCATGGCTTGGTGAAGTTGGAGCTTGTTCTTGTGATGCCTCGACGTAGATCATCTTCGGCATCGAACCGACGATCAAGCCCGCCCATTTCTCCGATGAAGCCGATGCTAGAGTCATGGATTTTATTTGGACAGCGGAGGGACCTCATCACGGAGTCTAGGATGTGGAGGACCGGATCTACAAAGGTTGTAGCCCCTTTCCTTTAGATACATTTCCGTTTACTTGCTTGTTTCGTCTATATATCTAGTTAACGATCCGTATTAGGGTTTGTAGGCACAAGGAATTTTTTGATTTGTGCATGTTTGATCACTTGTGAGACTCCATTAGAGTGCCTAGGAACCCTACAGTGGTATCAGAGCCTAGCTAGAGCCTTAGGCGAAGTCTAGACGGAATTAGAAGTCCGATCGACCCAAAACCCCGACTTTAAAATGCTCTCTGGACAATTCTGTAAATTGTGGATTTTTTAGTATTAAAAATATTCAGAAAAATCAGCAAGTAATCCTAAGAATTACTGTGCAAGCCGTGTCCATGATTCGACAAGAGTGCGGCGGAACCGCGGCAGAAGCAAGGCTTCTGCGGCGGTTCCTCGGCCGTATTATCACAGTACGCAATACTGTTTGCACAGTAATTCCTAGATTCTGGTGTTGGTTTTCCTTGAAATATTTTAATATTTATTCCAGAGTTTTATTTTCTGGGTTGTATCAGGGACTCGGTGTTTCGATCGGATTGTCTAATTTTGTCAGTGTGGCTTTCCGGATAAATTTTTGAATATGTTAAAAAGTTCGACCGGATATAAATACCCACTTTTTCCCCTGTCGGGAAATTTCCAAGTGTTGGATTTTTCCGTAGTTTAACGACGTTCTAAGTAGTGCAAGTAACGCGATGGACCCTCTAGAAGACAACAAACCTTAACTCGATTATGTGACCGTCTTGAACTGCCCTTTGAACCTTCGGGTTTGGGGCAGTACGGCGTGCCACATGTGAGGCGTTGGCTTGACCCTTCTACGGCTGGACCGTTGGTACTGAGGCACGAACTGAATGTTGTTAGACTTATTTCATGTGTTGAGTAGTATCGGGAAAACTTTGGTGTTCGATTGTTCGATCAAAAAGTTTAGCATTTTCTGTTTATCCGGAATGTGATACAATAATTGGAATTCACAAATAGTTATGAGATAACGGAATGAATGTTATAAACATAGCACTTTAGTCTCACTTGATCGGTTGCCACGGAATTTTGATGTGATCAAAAGTCCGTCGCAATCACGTAGCGTACGCGGATACTCGCCGGGTAAACTTAATAGACAGCCTCACTCCATTGCCCCGACCAAGTGACTGTAGGAGAACCCCGTCGCCGAAAGCATCCGTTCGGGTGCTCGCGGTAGCGGTGTTCCGCCTTGGTGCACTTTGTCGACGGCGTCGGGGGGTGCGGCTGTCTACCGAAGTTTGCGACGAGCATTCGATCAGAATGTCGGGAATCCTGTTGAATTGCCCGACTTGATATTGAAAAGTGTTTTCGATTTTGAGACTAAAATACGGGGTTTATAATTGTTAGGCATGCGATGTCTAAGTAATTTATTTGGTCAGGCATGCGATGTCTGAGGTGGTTGCGGATTCCAACTGTTGTAGTTTTACACTTTCTTTTCTGTGACCGTAAGTGTAATATGTGATATCGCCGGTTTCATTACTATATGTCAACGACAATTGGGATGGACATATTTACTTACGTTGATGACATGTGATGTTATGTGTTGCTGGATATGTTATATTGGATCGTCGTGTTTGAATAGCCGGGGTTTTTTTTATGTGAGATGAGTGTTTTTTCATTTTCATTCATGTAAAAACTTGTATGTAATATTCTTTTATTGGGGCACTTCCAGGTTGCGGAAGTTGTCACCGTTGATGTATATTATTTACTTTTCCGCATTAGGATAGACCCAAGGAGGGGAGCACAAGTAGCAGGGTTCTGGGGTCCAGTGGGAGACCAACTCGAGGAGTCGAGTCCGGGTCTCCTAACCCTAGAATTGGTAGGGTTGCTTGCCGCTCTCGTAGGGGTCTAGGGGTATGGGATTGGCTATTCATCACGACCGTGGAATCCGTGTTTTATACTGGCTCGTATTGAAAACACGGACGTCCTAGTATATCCAATATTTCATATGATTCTTTCTGCTGCGTTATCTGTGATGTGATCATGCGATGTTCTGTGCTCTGTTCAGATAGATGTAGTATATAGTATATATGATATATTATATAGACGTTGCTTATGTTTTACACCCGCGCTAGCCCTGCCTCGCTCTGCCGTTAGTTACCTAACCTAACGGTGCAGACGGGACATCGAGGCGAATGCTGATGGCATAAGCGTACGTTATATTTATCTGTGATGATTAGGTGGACTTAAATGATGGGATATTCATTAATGAGATTAATGAAAGAAAATAAACCTAATTGATGTTGTGGAATCGAATTTCAAAAATAAAACAGGTAGCTACAGTTCTTGCTTTGCATCGCGGTGTTCCTTGTAGAACATCCTGCACCTTATTCGATGAGGAAAAGACCGAGATCCCTTCACCGGGAGTGACTCCTTTATCAATAACTGGCAGATGCCACATCACTCGGTTTGTCTTTTGATAGCTTCTATAGTTTCTGCTTTGCACAGTGATATATATGATATATCCCGCACCTCATTCGACGAGGAAAGGGCCGACGATCCCTTCACCGGGAGTGACCCCTTTAGCAAAACTAGAAAAGCCTAAAAAACATTCCATTTAAAAAACCATTTGATTCCGCAACGAGATCAAGTTCAAAGCGTTAAAGGTTTTCACAAAAACCATTCGCAACCCTCCGTCATTTTAGGAAGTAGAGTACTTAGTATTCGTGCTGTGTTTGTTGACTTTAGTTAAGGCACAGTGTACGGTAGCTAAGTGATGTCTTCCTACACCGCATATGATGCGATTAGTTAGGACAGTCGCGTGACTTTGTTGACCTTAGTTAAGGGTCATGTGGGTGGGTCTAATTAATCACGAAATGACAGGTAGAACTTGACTAGTACTTATGATTTGTTGACCATAGTTAAGGTCATAGGTGCTAGGGGTGAAAACCTTTATCGGGAGTTTCAAGTGTTGAAACTTGCAATGAGATTGCATACCTTCTATATGATAGTTGGATCTTGATACCCACTGCGAGTAATTGTTACTCCTGGGAGAGTTTTGCACTTTACAATTAGCCGATCAAGTAGGTGTCTAGAAAGGTGTCAACGGGGTTACGCCTCTGGGAAAACGAGGTTTACTGTAATTAGGTCCGTGCGAAAACACGGGGAACCTCCCTCAAAGTACCGACACTGGCCTGGCTGAAAGATTGGCGAACTTGTAGAGTGTAATTAATCCCGGCTAGTCTTTCCTTTTAGGGTTTGAAGGAAGATTTGATAAAAACAGTGGGAGCCATCCTGATTAGATAAAATAATAACCAATCTATTCTTGCAAGAGCGCACGCTGAGTGTTTTCTTTTCTCTCTCTCCAGGTAGCGACCATATCACGCCTTAATCAAGATAATAATATGGATGTATTGACCGAACCCTCTTGTTATACTGAGCTGGGGAACGTTGGTCTCGCTCCAACTTATAATTGTTATAAGACAGAGCAGGAAATAGGGGAATACCAGAATTCCCATGCCGCCCAAACGAAGAAAGTGCATGAGATGCATCTCCTTCGGGTGTGTTCGTTAAACAGAACTGTTTCTCAGTATCCTCTGTATCTTGGGTATATGATACCGGATCAGGATCCCAGATATCTAAGCTGTTACATAGGGCTACAAAAAAGGTAGAAAAACTGAGAACGGGTGATAAGTTTCATGAGGCAGAAAACGGGGCAAGTGTTGCAGCCAAGTCTGTTGGTCACTATCACCCTGTATTACCAACACATTGATTCTGAACAAATGCTATTAGATACCGAATCTGATATACAAAATCATATCAGTCTCTTTATTAGTAAAGAAATGATATAATTTTGTATTGTTGGATAATGTTTTGAACATTTCCTATATCAAAAGTTGATCGGTTCAGGCACGTTATCTAAAAGCATTGACGTTCTAAATCAAACTACAGTTCCTAGTATATTGAACACACACAAGAGGAAGAGTTCAGAAATGAACGAATCCTTCTTGAGGCATTGTAGACTAGGTCACATCAATGCGACCCGACTGGCTGAAGTTACATTTTAGATGCATATTTAAATCAGTTTGAATTTACATCTTGTGAAACTTGCCAGTCATGTCACAAAGATTAGATGACCACAGCTCTGTTTATTAGAAACAGAGAAAGAGTTAGTAAACTCATGGGACTGATACATGATGATGTATTTAAAGCCTCCTGTCTACACATTCCAGGACTGGTTCTTCATACTTCATTATATTCTCTGATAATCTCTCAAGATTCAGTCATATGTTCCTGTTGAAACATAAGTCCGAACCTTTTGAGATATTCACAGAATATAAGTTAGAAGTAGAGAACCAAAATACGGGTATAAGTATTATGTCCTATGATAAGATCAGGGAGGAGAATACTTGTGCATAGAATTCCTGGACTATTCTAAAGGAGAATGAGATTTTCTCTCAGTGTTACTCCTCTGAATACACCACAGCACAACGGTGTATCAGGGCGGAGCAATTGCACAATATTAGATATGGTGTGCTCTATGATGAGTATCACTGAGTTACCTATTTCCTTTTGGGGTTATGCACTTGAGAAGCTGCATACCTATTGAAATAGGTTTGAATCAAATCAGTGCCTACCACTCCATATGAGATATGGTATGGGAAGAACCCATCTCTTAAGCGAGTTAAGATTTGGGGTTGTCCGGCCAATGATTAAAGCAAAATCCGGACAAGATCGAGGCAGGATCAGTTCTGTAGAACTGGAAAGGTTCCAGCTATACAAAACTGCAGTTGATGATTTGACAGAACCAAAGGATTCTATAGTTCCCGACGAACCTCAGCCTCTCCGCCGATCTAGTAGGGTTCCTCATCCGCCTGAGAGATACCTCGGTTTCTCGATGACAGTGGGAGTGAGGAATGCATCATGAGATGATGACCCAACTAGTTTCGAGCAGGCCATCGAGAGTAGGGACTCTGTAAGAATGGCTGGATGCTTAGCGATCTGAGATGGAATCCATATACACCAACAAAGTATGGACTTTGGTTGCTATATCTGAAGGGTTAAATCCCCATCAGGAGCAAGTATATCTTGAGACGATTACTTGGTATAGATGGAAAAGTTGAGACTTTCAAAGCTAGACTTGTTAAAGGTTTTCGTCATCGACCAGGCACGGATAATGATGAAACCTTTTCCATGGAATATGCTTAAGTCCATCCAGATCCTACTTGCCATGGCTACATACCATGACTGCGATATCTGGTGGTTGGGTGCCATGACTACTTTTCTAAATAATGATTTAGAAGAGAACGTCTATAAGAACACAGCCAGAGGGCTTCGTAAACAGTGGGAGCAGCGGAAACGTGTGCAAGTTGCTTTACATAATGAAGCAGGCATCGCGGAGTTGGAACGTCTGTTTTGATGTGATAGTCAAAGTGTTTGACTTCATCAAAATGGTAGACGAACCTTGTATATACAAAAGGGTAGTAGAGAGTAAGGTGGTCATCTTCGTATTGTACGTAGACAACATACTCTTGATAGGAAAAGAGTTTCCTATACTACGATCGGTCAATCTCCTATTATCAATAGGATTCTCCAAATAGGATCAAAGTGATACCTCCTAAATACTGAGTTTTCATCTATGAGATAGATGTGATTGGATGCTAGGATTCTCACTAGATGTAGTGAGATGGTATCAATCGATCCTGGGGAGAATCACTGGAAGAGTTCCAGGGTGATAAAGACGACTGAATGTCAGTCACGGGCATTGTCTTTACCCTCAGTAGAGGGACGGTATGTTGGAAGAGTTCCAAGCTAGATACCGTGGAAAACTAGATGATAAAGGTTGGTAACATCGCTATTGAAGATACTACCAAAGAGGAAGTTTGGGTGTATATTGGTTCATAAGATGAACTAGGTTCCTGCCATTGTATGACAATGGAAGTGTGGCTTCGGCCCTGGAACCCTGGTCCCGTCAGTTACCCAGACAAATTCTGAGGAAGCATCACCTGATCATGGAGATAGTTGATCTCCAGGTTGATCGAGGTTAGGAGAGTAGACTCTGAGGACAACACGGCGGATCCACTCACGAAGGCCTTTTCCCAGAGAGAGACTCATATGGGATGGTTGAGTATTAGATACTGCGACCACTGCTACAGATAGCCCTAGTGCAAGTAGGAGATTGTTAGTTATATGTATGCCCTAGAGGCCATTACTGTACATTGGATGTATATTGTAGTGGATGCTGGGACATATATAGGTAGGACTTTCTTGCTCGATATGATAGTACGCTATCTGGTTGCTCTTTATCTTAACATGTATACTTTCTGTCTCTCTGATTACATGTTGATAAAGCCCTTAGGATGTGTACTCGACTTCCAGGACTATGATGCAGATCATACTAGTGGGGCCTGGGTAGTCAATGAGTACATCCTTCATCGTTCCTAGTCGTGGGAATATCGAGACGGGGCATCGATATTCCAGAGTAGACTAGCGCATATCTTCTCGACCCATGCGATGGGCGATGGATGATCCCATATCCATTGGTGTTTGACATCGAAGATGGTATGCGGGTGCTCAGTGGAGACTGGGTACACTGAACGGACTCGCCGAGAACTCCCAGATGGTATTATACCTCACGTCAGATGGCAGTTCTCTGGTGACACTGGTACAGCTTAGTCTGTTGACCCGAGATCGTCATAGAGTCTTGTGTGTCTCCCACTGTGCTTTGATTTCCACCCTACCACGGCTCTACTGAGTTGTGCAAACAGGTGGTTTTTGGGTACAGTCCCGATTCACATGGAGGCAATGAGCGATAGGAGGGGATTTTTCTCTCTCGGTATTGGGGGTTGATGTTGCGCTATGCTCGACTGGCCATAACAGGAAATCCCTGGCCAGGGTTGCAGTGACCTACTGGTAAGTGTTATCAGTAGTTTCACACATGTCTTGGACTTCACGTCGGCATGACTTATCAAGCTACTGCGGTCTGACGTTTACCACCCCTAGGCGAGATATGCGACATATCAGACGAACAGACCGGACTGTACGGTAAGTGTTATTGGTTGGATTCACAGGAGTGTGAGCGGGCTTGCTCGTCGATCTTCTGATCGCTCAATACCCGGGTGGCCGTTACGTTTAGCAGACCGCTTGCGGCTTGTGGGTGTTTGATATGATCATCATCTGCTGCCGGCGTATTGACGAGTCTTTAGAGTCCTCCACAGAGGTTTCCTGGCTCAAGAGAAACGAAATAGGAGCGCATATGAGATATGTGCGGGACCGAGAATAATGCGTGTATGTGATACCGTATTTCATTCTCGCGATGAATGTGTCGAATGGTTGTATGCGATATAACCTAGTTATCGAATCAAGGATTGATTCGATAAGCCGATACATTGGATACTAGTCGGTTATATATGATATGACCGGATCGTTAAATCAAGTGTTGATTTAATGATTTAATGTATAATTATGTATTTGATATATTACTTTGCATTAACTAGTATTGGTTCACTTTAAATGGATTTTCTCACTTGAATTGTGCAAGTTGTATATGTGATATACTTTTGTGCACATGATTGTATCATGTTTGATGATACATGCTTATTTAGTTAAGTGTAAAGAATTAAACTATGGTTAAGTTAATGATTAGGGTTTTGTTTACTTAATTACTTATTCATTTATCTTATTCATTTATTCATTTTGGAAAATGAAAAGGATAAATGAATGGTTACTTGTTTTGTTTTTAGTTGAACATTCTTGAAGTTTTGACTTAGTCTCCATTCTTGTCTTATAGTTAACCCTAACCATTTAAACTAACCCTAATTTATTCTCTACACTTAACTAAGGTTAGAAGATGATAAGAATGAATTCTTTTTCATTTTTCTTTAAAACTTATCATATCTTCTTCTTCTTCATCTTCTTCTTACATGAAGAAAAAGCTTTCCTCTTCAATGGAAACTAGCCAAAACAAGTGAGAAATCCAATTCTAAAGTTTACCCACTTCCTATTTCTTCATCCTCTACCTCTTGCCAAGTTGTATAGGGTGTTTCCTTCACAAGTTTTCATGGCTTGGTGAAGTTGGAGCTTGTTCTTGTGATGCCTCGACGTAGATCATCTTCGGCATCGAACCGACGATCAAGCTCGCCCATTTCTCCGATGAAGCCGATGCTAGAGTCATGGATTTGATTTGGACAGCGGAGGGACCTCATCACGGAGTCTAGGATGTGGAGGACCGGATCTACAAAGGTTGTAGCCCCTTTCCTTTAGATACATTTCCGTTTACTTGCTTGTTTCGTCTATATATCTAGTTAACGATCCGTATTAGGGTTTGTAGGCACAAGGAATTTTTTGATTTGTGCATGTTTGATCACTTGTGAGACTCCATTAGAGTGCCTAGGAACCCTACAGTGGTATCAGAGCCTAGCTAGAGCCTTAGGCGAAGTCTAGACGGAATTAGAAGTCTAGACGGGTTTATTTGTATCGCACCCATCATTATACATTGTATATTATTATTCAGTTGTATCTAGTCAATTCCATCAACCAAACATGTAAATATTTTTGAGCTAGAGACAGTGATGTTATTCTTTCGACTTTAGAGTCGCGCATTATTTTTCTGTAGATTTCTTGTTGTTTTGAGTTCCTTTTGAGTTTTGATCCTCGCCCTTGGTGATGTATATTATATTGCTTGTGTGGTTGTGACCGTCGATTGACGAAGAGCTAGCTCCCGCTTGAGGATGCCTTTTATTAATTTTGTATACTATTCATGTTGTATCCCGTTTGGGGGCCAGTATTTACAAAGGAGACTCTGCCGAAATTTTCAGGAAATATTTGATATTTTTAAAAAGGCATAATTCGGCTTATGCTATTAAACTACTTGATTTAAATTGGTTTTCCTTCACTCTACTACTTTTCTTGGTTTGGATTTCTGGGTTTTCGGCTTACTTAGATTACCTACGCCTCGAGACGTTTCATAGTTTAAGTGCCGGTCATGTCCCGTACTTTCGGGACGTGACACATCGATACTCCAGAGTAGACTAGTGTATACAGTCGAGACCCCGAAGAGGGGCGGTGGCCGGTCTCACAAGCCACTGGTGTGAGTTAGTTCACCTAAGATGTTTACAGGTGCTCATTGGGTTATGAGTACACCGGACAGGACTCGCCGGGAACATGCTAGTTGGTCTTATACCTGACGTCAGATAGCAGTTCCCTGGTGACATGTGTACAGGTTAGTTCATCGACCTGAGATCGTCATTTGTCTCGTGTGAGTTCCCACTGTACTTTGATTACTACCCTACCACGCTCAAAGGAGACGTGCAAACAGGTTTTAGTTAGGTACAGTCCCGAGCCACATGGAGGCAGTGAGCGGATCTGCAGGGGTTCGTCTCTCCCGGTATTGGGGGTGAGGTTGCGCTGTGTCTAGGAGAGCCATTACACGAAGTCCTTGGCCAAGGCAGGAGATTTACTGGTAGGTATTCCAGTAGTATCTCAGGGTGTTCTGTGCTTCACTCCGACATGACTTGTACCGCTTTTGGGGGTCTGACTTTTACCAACCCCCTAAGCCCGCCATGCGATGCTCATAGACGAACGTACCGGACTGTACGGATATTGTCACTGACAGGATCAGTAGGGTGTCAGGATGAGTTCGCTCATCGACGTCCCTTTTGGTCAATAGCTGGTAGCCCGTCACATATGGCTAATACCTCTGACGTGCTAGTGGTTAAATCCACAGCCATAGTATTGACGAGTCTTTAGAGTCCCCCACAGACCAGTTGCTCAAGTTTCGGGCGAAACGCTGTAGAGGCCGTATGAAGATATGGCAGGGTTCGATCAGATACGTGCGGTATTGCACGGGTCAGGATCGGACGGTTAATACTAGAGGGCTTTGGTTTAAGCCGGATCCTAGTATTGTACAGTGTAGATTTTGTCTCATTGCATTTGTATTCGGTCGGAATACAAATGCGGGTATGTATATACAGTAGCGGGTTTTTCCTGTAATTTATTACGGGATCAGTTTTTGGAGTTGCCAGTATGCTTTCCGTTTCGGCCATATTTCTTTGTATCTTTCATTGGCTGAAGATTGGTGGAGGAGGGCTTATTTGCATTTGTGCAAATAAGCATTTTGGAGGGTTGTTTTTGCAAGTAGTTGCATCATGATGGTTTCATGATGGTTGCACCATCCCTTGACTTCCTTGACTTCATCATTGATTGACTTTGGGTTCATGATGGTTGATTTGGAGTGAGGATTTGGTTGTGATGATAATTCATCATCACATCTTTTTCTCTCTCATGCATTATAGCCTTTTCTCTTCCTCTCCCTTGGATTAGTGTGTGACTCTCCCTCATCCTCTCACTCTCTTCCTCATGCCATGGCCGGCCAAGTAAGGAGAGGGGGCTGCCCATTTTTTTGTGGGGGATTTTTGGTTCTCTCATGCTTGCAAAAATCCCCAAGTTCATCACAAAATTCCATAGTTCATTTCCTCCACCAAAGGCAACTTCCTAAAACCCCAAATGAGACATAGAGCACTGCACGTATTCTACAGCAATCCTTGGGCACGTCGGCTCGCCAATTGTTAGTTATATGTATGCCCTAGAGGCCATTACTATACATAGGATGTATATTGTAGTGGATGCTTGGACATATATAGGGAAGACTTTCTTGCTCGATTTGATAGTATGCTATCTGGTTACTTTTTACATTAACGTGTACACTGATTGTCTCTCTGTTACATGTTGGTAAAGCCCTTATGATGTGTACTTGACTACCTGGACTATGATGCGGATCATACTAGTGGGGACATGGTAGTCCATAAGTACATCCTTCAAGATCCCTAGTCGTGGGTGTATCGAGACAGGGCATCGATATACCAGAGTAAACTAGCGTATACCTTCTCGACCCATACAGATGGGCGATGGATGATCCCATATCCATTGGTGTTTGACATCAGAGATGATATATGGGTGCTCAGTGGAGAATGGGTACACTGGACGGACTCGCCGAGAACTCCCAGATGGTATTATACCTCACGTCAGATGGCAGTTCTCTGGTGACACTGGTATAGAGTAGTCTGTTGACCCGAGATCGTCATAGAGTCTTGTGTGATTCCTACTGTGCTTTGATTTCCACCTTACCACGTCAAAGAGGGCGTGCAAAACGGTGGTTTTTGGGTACAGTCCCGAATCATATGGAGGCAATGAGCGATAGGAGGGGATTCGTCTCTCCCGGTATAGGGAGTTGATGTTGCGCTGTGTTCGATTGGCTATAACCGGAAATCCCTGGCCAAGATTGCTGAGATTTACTGGTAAGTGTTACCAGTAGTTTCTCGAACTGTTATAGACCTCATATCAACATGATTTATCGAGCTATTGGGGTCTGACGTTTACCACCCCTAGGCGAGATATGCGACATATCGGACGACGAGACCGGACTGTACGGTAAGTGTTACTGGTTGGATTCATAGGAGTCTGAGCAGGCTTGCTCGTTGATCTTCTGATCGCTCAATACCCGGGTGGCCGTTACGTTTAGCAGACCGCTTGCGGCTTGTGGGTGTTTGATATGATCATCACCTGCTGCCGGCGAATTGACGAGTCTTTAGAGTCCTGCACAGAGGTTTCCTGGCTCAAGCGAAACGAAATAGGAGCGCATATGAGATATGTGCGGGACCGAGAATAATACTAGTATGTGATACTGTATTCTATTCTCGCGATTTGTATCATTGGACGGTTATATGGGATATAGCCGGGTTACCGAATCATGTGTTGATTCGATACATTGGTACACTTGATATTAGTCGGTTATATGCAGTATTACCGGATCATTAAATCAAGTGTTGATTTAATGATTTAATGTATAATTATATTTTGATATATTACTTTACATTAACTAGTATTGGTTCACTTAAGATTATTTTCTCACTAGAATGTGCACATTGTATATATGATATATATTTGTGCACTTGATTGTATCATGTTTGATGATACATGCAAACTTGGGTGTATGTTTGATTTGAACTATGTTTAGGTAAATGGTTAGGGTTTTTATTTATTTATTCATTTTGGCAAGAAATAAAATGGTGGCTTTCTTTGGATTTTCTTTGAAACTTCATGAAGCTTTGACCATTTTGTTTCTTTCCTAAACCTAACCATTCACCTAAACCCTAGTTTAGTCTCTACACTAGTTAAACTCACCCATGGTTTCATTATGATAACCATCACTTGATTTTCTTTTTGGAGATAATTAATAATTGCTTTTCTTTCTTCTTCTTCATCTTCTTCATGAAGAGAAGAAACCATTGCTAGATTTTTCCAAGTGATGATTCCAAGTGAGAAATCCAAATTTAAAGTGAACCCACTTCCTATTTCTTCATCCTCTATCACTTGCCATATAGTAGATGGTGTTTTCTTCACAAGTTCATTGACCTAGTGAAGATGGAGCTTGAGTTTGAGTCTCCTCGACGTAGATCATCTTCGGCCTCGAAGTCAATGACCTAGCCCGATCATTTCTCCGACGAAACCATCGCTAGAGTCTGGGATCCTGATGATCGCAGCGGAGGGACATCAACACGGAGCTAAAGAAATGGTGGAGCGGATCTACAAAGGTTGTATTTCCATTCACATGTTAGTAAAGCAGTTTACTAGCTTGTAGTTTCGCCTAATTTCTAGTTAACGATCTACATTAGGGTTTTTCGGCACATGAAAATTTAGAATTTGGCATGGTCGATGCCTTGTGGAACCTCTTGAGTGTGCCTAGGAACCCTACAGTGGTATCAGAGCCTAGCTAGAGTATTAGGCGAAGTGTAGACGAAGTTAGAAACCCGATCGAACCCCGAAACCCTAGATTTCACCCTTCTCTGTACAATTTTTAAAACTGTGGAATTTTCCTCATTAAAAATGCTCAGAAAATAGAGCAGGAAATTATAAGACAAACTGTAGAAAATGAACCCCTAAAGCCACTGTAGCGCCGCGGAACCGCTGCCCTAACCAGCTTTTCGCGGCGGTTCCGCGGCCGTATGTAATGCTTAGGGTTATGATTTTATACAGTTATGCCCGTATCTGTTTCCTGTGTTCTCTGGGAATTTTTAATCTGTGCTCAAGAGTTGAGTTTTCTGGGTTGTACTGGGAGTTCGTTGTTTCGATCGAATGTTTAACTTTGTCTATGTGTCTTTCCGGGTAATTTTAGAACAAGTTGAAAAGTTCGACCGGATATAAATACCCAATTTTTCCCCTGCCGGAAAATTTCCAAGTGTTGGATTTTTCCGTAGTTTAAGAACGTTCGAAGTAGTGCAAGTAACGCGATGGACCCTCTAGAAGACAACAAACCTTAACTCGATTATGTGACCGTCTTGAACTGCCCTTTGAACCTTCGGGTTTGGGGCAGTACGGCGTGCCACATGTGAGGCGTTGGCTTGACCCTTCTACGGCTGGACTGTTGGTACTGTGGCATGAAATGAATGTTTTAAAACTTATTTCATGTGTTGAGCTGTTTGGGAAAACTTGGGTGTTTGATTGTTCGATCGGAAAGTTTAACATTTTCTATTTATCTGGAATGTGATACAATATTTGGAATCCACATGTAGTTATGAGATAACTAATATGAATGTTATAAACATAGCATTTTAGTCTCAATTGATCGGTTGCCACGGAATTTTGATGTGATCAAAAGTCCGTCGCAATCACGTAGCGTACGCGGATATTCGCCGGTAAAACTTAATAGATAGCCACGCCCCATAGCCCCGACCAAGTGACTGTAGGAGAACCCCATCGCCGAAAGCATCCGTTCGGGTGCTCGCGGTAGCGGTGTTCCGCCTTGGTGCACTTCGTCGACGGTATCGGGGGTGCGGCCGTCTACTAAAGTTTGCGATGAGCATTCGATCAATTTATCGGGAATCTTGTTGAATTGCCCGACTACATATTGAAAAGTGTTTTCGATAATGAGACTAAAATACGGGGTTTATAATTGTTAGGCATGCGATGTCTAAGTAATTTATTTGGTCAGGCATGCGATGTCTGAGGTGGTTGCGGATTCCAACTGTTGTAGTTTTACACTTTCTTTTCTGTGACCGTAAGTGTAATATGTGATATCGCCGGTTTCGTTGCTATATGTCAACGACAACTGGGATACGCATGTTTACTTACGTTGATGACATGTGATGTTATGTGTTGCTGGATATGTTATATTGGATCGTCGCGTTTTGAATAGCCGGGGTTTTTTATGTGAGATAAGAGTTTTTATTTTCATTCATGTAAAATTAATTGTATGTAATATTCTTTTATTGGGGCACTTCCAGGTTGCAGAAGATGTCACCTTTTGTATATTATTTACTTTTTCGCACTAGGATAGACCCAAGGAGGATGGCACAAGTAACCGGGTTCTAGAGTCCAGTTGGAGACCAACTCGAGGAGTCGAGTCCGGGTCTCCTAACTCTAGAATTGGTAGGAGTGCTTGCCGCTCTGTTAGTTGTATGTATGCCCTAGAGGCCAGTATTGTACAGATGATGTATATTATATTGGATGCTTGGACATATATAGAGATGACTTTCTTGCTCGATATGATAGTATGCTATCTGGTTACTCTTTATCTTAACATGTATACTAGTCTCTTTAAACGGTCTTATAGTTACATGTTGGTAAAGCCCTTAGGATGTGTACTTGACTGCCTGGACTATGATGCAGATCATACTAGTGGGGACATGGTAGTCCATAAGTACATCATTCAAGGTCCCTAGTCATGGGTGTATCGAGACGGGGCATCGATATACCAGTGTAGACTAGCGTATACGCTTCTCAACCCATGAGATGGGCGATGGATGATCCCATATCCATTGGTGTTTGACATCAGAGATGGTATACGGGTGCTCAGTGGAGACTGGGTACACTGGACGGACTCGCCGAGAACTCCCAGATGGTATTATACCTCACGTCAGATGGCAGTTCTCAGGTGACACTTGTGCAGGTTAGTCTGTAGACCCGAGATCGTCATAGAGTCTTGTGTGATTCCCACCGGGCTTTGATCTCCACCTTACCACATCCATGAGGGTGTGCAAAACGGTGGTTTTTGGGCACAGTCCCGAGTCACATGGTGGCAATGAGCGATAGGAGGGGTTTCGTCTCTCCCGGTATTGGGGGTTGATGTTGCGCTGTGCTCGATTGGCCGTAACAGGAAAGTCCCTGGCCAGGGCTTATCAGAGATTTGCTGGTAAGTGTTACCAGTAGTTTCTCGACCCGTTATGAGCCTCACATCGGCACGACTTATCGGTTATTGGGGTCTGACGTTTACCACCCCTAGACTTGATATGCGACATATCAGACGAACAGACCGGACTGTACGGTAAGTGTTACTGATTGGATTCACAGGAGTATAAGCGTGCTTACTCGTCGGTCTTCTGATCGCTCAAAACCCGGGTGGCCGTTACGTTTAGCAGACCGCTTGCGGCTTGTGGGTGCTTGATATGATCATCATCTGCTGCCGGCGTATTGACGAGTCTTTAGAGTCCTACACAGAGGTTTCCTGGTTCAAGCGAAACGAAATAGGAGCGCATATGAGATATGTGCGGGACCGAGAATAATGCGTGTATGTGATACCATATTTCATTCTCGCGATGAATGTTTCGATTGGTTGTATGCGATATAACCTAGTTATCGAATCGAAGATTGATTCGATAAATCGATACATTGAATACTAGTCGGTTATGTGCGACATGACCGGATCATTGAATCAAGTGTTGATTTAATGATTTAATGTATAATTATATATTTGATATATTAATTTGCATTAACTAGTATTGGTTCATTTTAAAAGGATTTTCTCACTTGATGTGCACATTGTATATGTGATATATTTTTGTGTACACTTGATTGTATCATGTTTGATGATACATGTTAACTTGTGCATGTGTAAAGACTAAACCATGGTTATATGAATGGTTAGGGTTTTGTTTACTTGTTCATTTATTTATATTGATTATTTATTTTGGAAAAGAAAAGGTAAATGGTGGCTTTCTTTGGTTCTTTCATGAAGCTTCATGAAGAGTTGAAAAGGTTGACCATTTTGTTTTCTTCTCTTAACCTAACCATTCACCTAACCCTAGTTTGCTCTCTACACTTGACTATGGTTAGGATTTGATAAGTATTCATATTGTTTTTCTTTTTAAAAGATAACACTTATCATATTCTATCTTCTTCTTCTTCTACTTCATCTTCAAGAAAAAGCTTGCCACCATTAATGGCATCTTGAGAAAAAGAGTGAGAAATCCAATTCTAAAGTGAACCCACCTCCTATTTCTTCATCCTCTACCTCTTGCCAAGTAGTATAGGGTGTTTTCTTCACAAGTTTCACGACTTGGTGAAGTTAGAGCTTGATCTTGTGTTGCCTCGACGTAGATCATCTTCGGCATCGTAGCCGACGACTAGTCCGCTCATTTCTACGATGAAGCCGATGCTAGAGTCCGAGATTCGACATGGACAGCGAGGGGACGTCTACGTGGAGCTAAGGAAGTGGAGAACCGGATCTACAAAGGTTGTAGCTTCTTACTTTTAGTTAAGTCGTTAACTAGTTTTACTTTTCGCCTAAACTCTAGTCAACGAATCCGTATTAGGGTTTCTCGGCACTTGTAAAATTTGAAATTGGCATGGTTGATGCCTTGTGAGACCTCTTTAGTGTGCCTAGGAACCCTACACGCTCTCGTAGGGGTTTAGGGGTGTGGGTTTGGCTATTTATCGCGACCGTGGAATCCGTGTTTTATACTGGCTCGTATTGAAAACACGGACGTCCTAGTATATCCAATGTTTCATATGTTTCTTCTGCTGCGATATCTGTGATGTGATCCTTTGATGTTCTGTGATAAATACTGTATATAGTATATATGATATATTATATAGACGTTACTTATGTTTTACACCCGCGCTAGCCCTGCCCCGCTCTGCCGTTAGTTACCTAACCTAACGGTGCACGAGGGGACATCGAGGCGAATGCGGATGGCATAAGTGTACGTCGTATTTATCTGTGATGTTTAGGTACTTAAATGATGGGACTTCATTAATGTGATTAATGAAAGAAAAGAAACCTAAAAGATGTTGTGGAATCGAATTTTCAAAAACAGGTAGCTACAGTTCTTGCTTTGCATCGCGGTGTTCCTTGTAGAACATCCTGCACCTTATTCGATAAGGAAAGGGCCGAGATCCCTTCACCGGGAGTGACCCCTTTAGCAATGACTGGCAGATGCTACACCCCTCGGTTTGTCTTTTGATTGCTCCTATAGTTCTTGCTTTCCACAGCGGTATATATGATATATCCTGCACCTTATTCGATGAGGAAAGGGCCGATGATCCCTTCACCGGGAGTGACCCCTTTAGCAAAACTAGAAAAGCCTAAAAAACACTCCATTTTAAAATCATTTGATTCTACAACGATATCGAGTTCATTACGCTCATGGTTTTCTTAAAAACCTGCATAGCCTTCCGTCATTTCAGATAAGTACTACTTAGTATTCGTGCTGCGGTAGTTTGGCATGCGTCAAGGCGTAGTGTACGGTAGCTAACTAGTGCTTATCCGCTAGCATACGACGCGATTGGATTAGGGTATTCGTACGACGTTGTTTGGCATGCGTCAAGGGTCGTGCGGGTGGGTTTAATTCAATCAAGAAATGTACGGGTTGAACTTGACTAGCGGATTATGGGTTGTTTGGCATGCGTCATAGTCATAGCACGCTAGGGGCAAAAGCATTATCGGGAATTTCAAGTGTTGAAATTTGCAATGAGATTGCATACCTTCTATGAGATAGTTGGATCCCGATACCCACTGCGAGTAATTGTTACTCCTGGGAGAGTTTTACACATTACAATTAGCCGATCAAGTAGGTGTCTAGAAAGGTGTCAACGGGGTTACGCCTCTGGGAAAACGAGGTTTACATTAATTAGGTTTGTGCGAAAGCACGGGGGACCTCCCTCAAAGTACCGAAACTGGCCTGGCTGAAAGATCGGCGAACTTGTAGCGTGTAATTAATCCCGGCTAGTCTTTCCTTTTAGGGTTTGAAGGAAGATTTGATAAAAACAGTGGGAGCCATCCTGATTAGATAAAATCATAACCAATCTGATCTTGCAAGAGCGCACGCAGAGTGTTTTCTTCTCTCTCTCTCCAGGTAGCGACCATGTCACGCCTTAATCAAGATAATAATACGGATATATTGACCGAACCCGCTTGTTATACTGAGCTGGGGAACGTTGGTCCCGCTCCAACTTATAAATGTTATAAGACAGAGCAGGAAATAGGGGAATACCAGAATTCCTATGCCGCCCAAACGAAGAAAGTGCATATGATGCATCTCCTTCGGGTGTGTTCGTTACACAGAACTGTTTCTCAGTATCCTCTGCATCCTGGGTATCTGATACCGGATCAGGATCCCACATATGTAATATATTACATGGGCTACAGAAAGGTAGAGAACTGAGAACGGGTGATAAGTTTCATGAGGCAGAAAACGGTGCAAGTGTTGCAGCCAAGTCTGTTGGTCACTGTCACCCTGTATTACTAATACATTGATTCTGAACAAATGCTATTAGATACCGAACCTGATATACAAAATCATATCAGTCTCTTTATTAGTAAAGAAGGATATAATTTTGTATTGTTGGATAATGTTTTGTACATTTCCTATATCAATAGTTGATCGGTTCAGGCACGTTATCTAAAAGCATTGACGTTCTAAATCAAACTACAGTTCCTAGTATACAGAACACACACAAGAGGAAGCGTTCAGAAATGAACGAATCCTTCTTAAGGCATTGTAGACTAGGTCATATCAATGTGACCCGACTAGCTTAAGTTACATTGTAGATGCATATTTAAATCAGTTTGAATTTACATTTTGTGAAACTTGCCAGTCATGTCACAGAGATAAGATGACCATAGCTCTGTTTATTGGAAACAGAGAAAGAGTTAGTGAACTCTTGGGATTGATACATGCTGATGTATGAAGGTCCCCTGTCTACACATGCCTAGACCGGTTCTTTGTACTTCATTACATTCTCTGATGATCTCTTAAGATTCAGACATATGTTCCTGTTGAAACACAAGTCCGAACCTTTTGAGATATTCACAGAATATAAGTTAGAAGTAGAGAACCAAAATACGGGTAAAAGTATTATGTCCTTTGATGTGATCAAGGAGGAGAATACTTGAGCACGGAATTCCTGGATTATTCTAAAGGAGAATGAGATTCTCTCTCAGCATTACTCCTCCGTATACACCATAGCACGATGGTATATCGGGGCGGAGCAATTGCACCCTATGTGATATGGTGTGCTCTATGATGAGTACTACTGAGTTTCCAATTTCCTCATGGGAGTTATGCGCTTGAGAAGCTGCATACCTATTGAATAGGGTTCCAATCAAATCAGTTGCCTACCACTTCATATGTGATATGGAAAGGGAAGAGTCCATATCTTAAGTTTGTTAAGATTTAGGGTTGTCCGGCCTATGTCTAAAAGCAAAATCCGGACAAGCTCGAGGCAAGGTCAGTTATGTAAAACTGGAAAGGATCCAGCTATACAAACTGCAGCTGATGATTTGGTAGAACCAAAGGATTCAATAGATTCTAACGAACCTCAGCCTCTCCGACGATCTAGTAGGGTTCCTCACCCATCTGAGAGATACTTTGGTTTCTCTATGACAGTGGGAGCGGGGATTGCATCATGAGATGATGACCCAACTAGTTTCGAGCTAGCCATCAGGAGTGGGACTCTGTAAGAATGGCTGGATGCTTAGCGATCTGAGATGGAATCCTTATACACCAACAAAGTATGGACTTTAGTTGCTTTATCTGAAGGGTTAAATCCCCATCAGGAGCAAGTATATCTTGAGAAGATTACTTGGTGTACATGGAAAAGTTGAGACTTTCAAACCTAGACTTGTTAAAGGTTTTCGTCATCGACCAGGCGTGGATAATGATGAAACCTTTTTCCAGTGGCTATGCTTAAGTCCAGCTAGATCCTACTTACCACGGCTACATACCATGACTACGATATCTGGCGGTTGGGTGCCATGACTGCTTTTCTAAATGATGTTTTAGAAGAGTGCGTCTATAAGTACACAGCCAGAGGGCCTCGTAGACAGTGGGAGCAGCGGAAACGTGTGCAAGATGTTTTATGTATTAAAGCAGGCTTGCGGAGTTGGAACATCTGTTTTGATGAGTTAGTCAAAGAGTTTGACATCATCAAAATGGTAGATAAACCTTGTATATACAAAAAGGTAGTAGGGAGTATGGTGGTGATCCTCGTAAAGTACGTGGATGACATACTCTTGATAGGGAAGGAGTTTCCTATGCTTCGTTCGGTCAATCTCCGATTATAACAAGGATTCTCCATAAAGGATCAAAGTGATACGTCCTATATCCTGGGTTTTGGATCTATGAGATAGATCTAATTGGATGTTAGGATATTCACTAGTTGTAGTGAGATGGTATCAATTGATCCTGGGGAGAATCACTGGAAAGGTTCCAGGGTGATAAGGACGACTGAATGTCAGTCGCAGGCATTGTCTTTACCCTCAGTAAAGGGACGGTATGTTGGAAGAGTTCCAAGCTATATACCGTGGCATACTAGACGATAAAGGCTGGATATATCGCTACCAATGATGCTACCAAAGAGGCAGTCTGGGTGTATATAACTTCATGAGATGAACTTCGTTCCTCCCATTGTGTAACAATGGAGTTGTGGCTTATGCCAAGGAATGCCCGTCCCATCAGTGATCCAGACATATTCTTAGGCAGTATCACCTGATCGTGGAGATGGTTGATCTCCAGGGGATCGAGGTTAGGAGAGTAGACTCAGAGGACAACACGGCGGATCCACTCACGAAAGGCCTTTTCCTAGAGAGAGACTTTTATGGGATGGTTGAGTATGAGATACTACAACCACTGCTATCAGATGGCCCTAGTGCAAGTGGGAGATTGTTAGTTATATGTATACCCTAGAGGCCATTACTATACATAGGATGTATATTGTAGTGGATGCTTGGACATATATAGGGATGACTTTCTTGCTCGATATGATAGTATGCTATCTGGTTACTCTTTACCTTAACGTGTACACTGATTGTCTCTCTGTTACATGTTGGTAAAGCCCTTAGGATGTGTACTTGACTACCTGGACTATGATGTGGATCATACTAGTGGGGACATGGTAGTCTATAAGTACATCCTTCAAGGTCCCTAGTCGTGGGTGTATCGAGACGGGGCATCGATATACCAGAGTAGACTAGCGTATACCTTCTCGACCCATACAGATGGGCGATGGATGATCCCATATCCATTAGTGTTTGACATCAGAGATGATATACGGGTGCTCAGTGGAGACTGGGTACACTGGACGGACTCACCGAGAACTCCCAGATGGTATTATACCTCACGTCAGATGGCAGTTCTCTGGTGACACTGGTACAGAATAGTCTGTTGACCCGAGATCGTCATAGAGTCTTGTGTGATTCCCACCGTGCTTTGATTTCCACCTTACCACGTCCAAGAGGGCGTGCAAAACGGTGGTTTTTGGGTACAGTCCCGAATCACATGGAGGCAATGAGCGATAGGAGGGGATTCGTCTCTCCCGGTATAGGGAGTTGATGTTGCTCTGTGTTCGATTGGCTATAACCAGAAATCCCTGGCCAGGGTTGCTGAGATTTACTGGTAAGTGTTACCAGTAGTTTCTAGAACTGTTATAGACCTCATATCGACATGACTTATCGAGCTATTGGGGTCTGACATTTACCACCCCTAGGCGAGATATGTGGCATATCAGACGATGAGACCGGACTGTATGGTAAGTGTTACTGGTTGGATTCATAGGAGTCTGAGCGGGCTTGCTCATTGATCTTCTGATCGCTCAATACCCGGGTGGCCGTTACGTTTAGCAGACTGCCTGCGGCTTGTGGGTGTTTGATATGATCATCACCTGCTGCCGGCGTATTGACGAGTCTTTAGAGTCCTACACAGAGGTTTCCTGGCTCAAGCGAAACGAAATAGGAGCGCATATGAGATATGTGCGGGACCGAGAATAATACTAGTATGTGATACTGTATTCTATTCTCGTGATTTGTATCATTGGACGGTTATATGAGATATAGCCGGGTTACCGAATCAAGTGTTGATTCGATACATTGATACACTTGATATTAGTCGGTTATATGCAGTATGACCGGATCATTAAATCAAGTGTTGATTTAATGATTTAATGTATAATTATATATTTGATATATTACTTTACATTAACTAGTATTGGTTCACTTAAGATTATTTTCTCACTAGAATGTGCACATTGTATATATGATATATATTTGTGCACTTGATTGTATCATGTTTGATGATACATGCAAACTTGGGTGTATGTTTGATTTGAACTATGTTTAGGTAAATGGTTAGGTTTTTTATTTATTTATTTATTCATTTATTTATTTATTCATTTTGGCAAGAAATAAAATGGTGGCTTTCTTTGGATTTTCTTTGAAGCTTCATGAAGCTTTGAAGCTTTGAAGCTTTGACCATTTTGTTTCTTTCCTAAACCTAACCATTCACCTAAACCCTAGTTTAGTCTCTACAGTAGTTAAACTCACCTATGGTTGCATTATGATAACTATCACTTGATTTTCTTTTTGGAGATAATTAATAATTCCTTTTCTTTCTTCTTCTTCATCTTCTTCATGAAGAGAAGAAACCATTGCTAGATTTTTCCATGTGATGATTCCAAGTGAGAAATCCAAATCCAAAGTGAACCCACTTCCTATTTCTTCATCCTCTATCACTTGCCATGTAGTAGAGGGTGTTTTCTTCACAAGTTCCTTGACCTAGTGAAGATGGAGCTTGAGTTTGAGTCGCCTCGATGTAGATCATCTTCGGCCTCGAAGTCAATGACCTAGCCCGATCATTTCTCCGACGAAACCATCGCTAGAGTCCGGGATCCTGATGATCGCAGCGGAGGGACGTCAAGATGGAGCTAAAGAAATGGTGGAGCGGATCTACAAAGGTTGTATTTCCATTTACTTGTTAGTAAAGCAGTTTACTAGCTTGTAGTTTCGCCTAATTTCTAGTTAACGATCTACATTAGGGTTTCTCGGCACATGAAAATTTATAATTTGGCATGGTCGATGCCTTGTGGAACCTCTTGAGTGTGCCTAGGAATCCTACACCAACTTCATGCCCGAGTTGCCTCGGTCCAGAGGTGGGAGCCCGTAAAAGAAGCCGGCGAAGTGGTGCCCTTCCGGCAAGGAGGTGAAGACCGGAGATTCCGCGGGGAGATCGGGACGACGACGAGAAGACCGAAGGACACAGATCGCTCGGTATATCTCTCTACCCCTTTCTTTTGTTAGCTAGGATTAGATTAATGTCATGATCCGGGTTTATAGTGCGCGGTGGTGCCGGTTTACAAGTTCGTAAAAAGTTTCGTTTCCGCATTCCGGCGTCGGATTGACGGCCGGGGCGCCGCCATGCACTTACACCACTAACAATCTCCCAATTGCACTAAGGTCATGTATTGGCATATTGCAGACCTATCATCTCGATCAGCTTCTCAAACTGTGTCTGAGGGATGGCCTTTGTGAGTGGATCTGCAGTGTTGTTCTCCGTATCTACTCTCCGCACCTCGATCTCTCAGCGATCAACGATCTCCCTGATCAGGTGGTACCGCCTCAAGATGTGTCTGGACTTCTGATGGGACCTTGGTTCCTTCACTATAGCTATAGCGCCGTTGTTGTCATAATACAACGGTATTGGATCAACAATGGAAGGAACCACATGAAGCTCTGTCATGAACTTCCTTATCCAGACTGCTTCTTTCACGGCGTCACATGCAGCGATATACTCCGCTTCCATCGTCAAGTCAGCAACGGTGTCCTGCTTGGAGCTCTTCCAATAGACTGCCCCACCATTGAGGGTAAATATATAACCTGACATGGACTTGGAGTCATCTTTGTTACTCTAGAAGCTGGAGTCGGTGAAGGCCTCGACCTGGAGGTCTTCTCTGCCGTACACCAAGAACATCTCCTTAGTCCTTTTTAGGTACTTAAAAATGTTCTTCACTGCTGTCCAGTGCTTCTCCCCTGGGTTTGACTGATACCTACTTACAACGCTCAGTGCGTAAGCTACATATGGTTTGGTACACAACATCGCATACATTATAGAGCCTACCGCAGAAGCGTAGGGTATAATAGACATGCGATCCCTTTCCAAATCAGTCTTGGGAGACATCTCTTTGGAGAGGGTGATTCCGTGACAAGCCGGTAAATTACCGTGCTTTGAATCTTCCATACTGAATCTTTTCAGTATGGTGTCGATGTACCTTGACTGTGAAAGTCCCAACATCCGTTTAGATCTATCACGATAGATCTGGATCCCCAGAATATAGGAGGCGTCACCTAGGTCCTTCATAGAGAACCTTTGTGACAAGAATCCTTTGACCGATTGTAGCATAGGAATGTCATTTCCTATCAATAGAATGTCATCCATATACAGGATGAGGAATGCTACACTTCTTGCTACAACTTTACTATAGATGCATGGTTCATCTGGATTTTTGATAAAGTCGAATTCCTTGACCTTTTCATCAAAACATATGTTCCAACTCTGCGATGCCTGCTTTAATCCATAAATGGATTTAAGCAACTTGCATACTCTTCCGCTGCTCCCACTCTCTATGAAACCCTCCGGCTGATCCATAAGAACACACTCTTCCAAATTTCCATTCAGAAAAGCAGTCTTTACGTCAATCTGCCAAATTTCATAATTGTGAAAGGCAGCAATGGCAAGAAAGATCCGAATTGATTTGAGCATAGCCAATAGAGAAAAGGTTTCATCATAGTCCAAACCAGGTATTTGACGAAACCCTTTTGCAACAAGTCTAGCCTTATAGGTTTCATCCTATCCATCTACACCAATCTTCTTTCTAAAGATCCATTTGCAGCCTATGGGTTTTACCCTTTCTGGAGAAATGTCCAAATTCCATACTTTGTTGGTGTACATGGACTCCATTTCGGTCCGTATTGCATCCAGCCATTTTACCAAGTCTCTGCTCTGAATGGCTTGCTGGAAGCAAGGTGTCTCATCATCATCGATGATGCAATCCTCTCTATCCACGTCAATGAGAAAACCGTAATATCTCTCGGGCGAATGAGACTGCCTACTAGTCCTGCGGAGTAGTGCGGGGATGTCCGGATCTGTCAAAATTTCTGGTTTCACCATGCTTTCAGTAATAGCTTGTGGTTCTAGAATTTCTTCTAGTTCTATTGCGCTCCCACTTATCTCTTTTTCTAAAAATTGAGTTTCCAAAAAGTGGGCATGCCGAGAAACAAAGACTTTTTGTTCCTCCGCGTAATAGAAAGGATACCCTCTGGAGTTCATTGGGTATCCCACAAACTTACACAGTACTGAGCGTGCCTTGAGCTTGTCCGTATGCTGCTTTTTTATAAAAGTTGGACATCCCCATATCTTAAGATACTTAAGATGGTGTTTCTTCCCACTCCACATCTGATATGGTGTGGTAGGCGCTGACTTAGTGGGAACCTTATTCAAAAAATATGCAGCTGATTCTAGCGCATACCCCCAGAAGGATAGGGGCAACTCAGCGTTACTCATCATGGAACGTACCATATCCAATAAGGTTCGGTTCCGCCTTTCCGATACACCGTTGTGTTGAGGTGTGTATGGAGGAGTAAGCTGAAAGAGAATTCCATTCTCTTTTAAGTAATCCAGGAACTCGGCACTTAAGTATTCACCACCTCGATCAGATCTAAGTGTCTTGATAATTTTGCCGGTTTGTTTTTCCACTTCATTCTTATATTCTCGGAATTTCTCAAAGGTCTCGGATTTATGTTTCATTAAGAATACATGTTCATACCTTGAGAAATCATCCGTAAAAGTAATGAAATAGGAATAACCACTTTTGCATATGTAGAAATTGGACCACACACGTCGCTGTGTATGAGTCCCAAGAGCTCGCTCGCTCTTACCCCATGTCCAGTGAACGGAGTCTTTGTCATTTTTCCTTTGAGACATGATTGACAAGTTGCATAGGACTACTGTTCGAACGGATCCAAATATCCCTCTTTATGTAACTTCGTCAATCGTGTTTGATTGATGTGACCCAGTCTGCAATGCCATAAGAAAGCCTGATTTAATTTTGGAGACTTTCTTTCAAGTGTGTTCTGGACATTGAAAACCTGAGCTTGATTTAATACGTATATACCGTTATCTAGTGTACCTGACCCAATCAAATTTTGATTTAGGTGGATGTTGACAACATCGTTTACAAATGTAAAATCATAACCTTCTTTAGAAAGTAAAGATACAGAGATGATATTACAAGCCAGACTAGGTACACACAAATAGTTACGCAAAATCAAAATCTTCCCACTTATCAATCATAGGTGATATTCTCCTACGAATACAGCGTCCACGCTCTTCTGTTAGCAACCCTGAGAGTCTATTACCTTCCTTGATAACTCTACGGTTTTTCAAAGCCTGTAATGAATTACAGATATGAGATCCTAATCCGGTATCTAGTACCCAGAAAGTAGAGTTAATTGACATGCAGTTTTCAATCATAAACACACCTGAAGCCGAAGCCACAACGTTCTTCGAATCCTGGTTTCTGGCTTTCCACGCCCTGCAATCCTTTTGCAAATGCCCTTTCCTGTGACAATAGAAACATTCTTCCTTCCCTAACGTTAGCCCCGAAACGTTTGCCCTGTCCTTTCTTTCTACCTTACTGACTGTTCATCTCAGAAAACTGCAATTTAATACAGCTCATTCATTATCTATTTTGTTATATATCGGTACTATTAACCAGTGTCTGCTCAGTAAATACAGATTACAGGTATCCATGATATAATACTGGAAACACACTCAAAATCATGGATATAACGTTTGGGAGCCGACACTGCAAACAGAACAGAAAACCGATCAATGACCAAAGAGTTCTTTTGCAAATAAATGTGTGCACACAATTTTGGTCCAACACCATGCAAGTGTGGACATGCTCTTTGGCACATGGACCATGATGGGGCTGCCTTGGCACAAGTGAGTGTGATGTGTAATAAATGCTAAAAGATGTGATGTGATTTAAAAGCATCAAGTTTCCCTTCAAGACTACTGGGTATAACCCAAGCTGATATGAAAAAATTAAACAATGCCAGTAGACTTGTGGAGTGCACTATAGATCACCACACCAAAACGGGTCCCACACCTCAACAATTGACCGGCGACATCATCAAAATGACCGGCGGCGCCGAACCCACCCAGGAGAAATTGCTTCATTTTTTGACGGTTCACTCATTATTGTCCCATATTCCTGTTTTTATTATTTATTTATTTTGATTTTGAGCCTATAAATACTAGATCAATGGGCAAGGGGAGAGGATACATTTTGCTTAAGTTTTAGTTTAGAACAATTGTAATTTGTAGATGGTAACTTGCTTTTCTTTTGAACTCTTGAGCTCTTGCCCTTTATCTTGACCTTGCAACTTCTTCATTGAACTTGCAAGTTTAAAATTTAGGTTCTTGAATTCAAAATTAGTTGTATCTCATTCGAAAATCAATAAAAACTCTCATTGTTCATTACACGTGTCTTGCTTTTTACAAACATTGAACTTGTGAAATCCTTGCCTTAGTTTGATCTTGCAACCTCTTAAGTGAGCTTGCAATCTTAAAATTTGGTATTTTGATTTTACATTGGTATGGGCTTAAAGAACATTTGAAGATATTTGCACGTAGGATATATCGGTTCTTAACTTTCTAACCTTTACTTTACTTTTCTTGCAATTTTTATTATGTGTCTCACTCTTTTCTTTTTCTTTATTTTGCTTTGTAAATATGTGTGAGTAATTGATTTACTTGTTAATGGTAGAATATGGTTAGTTTGTGTTATGAGATGTGTTTGCTAAAACCATAAAAAACATTAACTTTGCAATTGAAACTCCGACTAAACGACTAGCAATTCTGCTCCGTTAGGCACCCTATCCAACCACGATAGCGGTGAATCCTAATCGTGAACGGATTGCGAGTGGTTTGCCAAAAGCTAAGGTCAAGAGGCAACACCGGAAGGACAAAGGACAAGAAATACGGATTTAGCACACAAACACAAATACTGTATTTCAAGTTCTCTAATCTACATTGTTGCCTATCGTCTTAGTGTCAATATCAGAATTAGGTCTATAACGAAACGGCAAACATCATCCTAACACAAGCTAACTTAAAACCACCCTTAACAAGTCTTTTTATTGAACATATCATAGTTACGACACTTAGTATAAACAACAACTCAAGTTACGGTATTAACTCGTTAAAACAAGCTTAAAAACCTACCATCTCCCTACGGACGACCCGTACTCATCGCGGCTTGCTACACATGACACCGTTTTTGATTGCGGATATTTCAGATTCTTTCTATTTAAAACGTCACAGTGAAAACTTGTGTTAATCAAATTGCGCTGTTGCCAGGGAGACGGTAACGCTTTTACACTTGTAGTCTGGGGTTAATTTGTCACGACCCGAAATCGGCACGTGACGGCCCTTAAACTACGCAACGTCTACAGGCGTAACGCAATTTAAGTAAGCCGAAACCCCAGCAATCTAAACCATCAAAAGTAGTAAGTGATAATAGTATTTTATAACCTTTGAAATCTCAACCCAAATTCTATAAAAGTCCAACTTTATTTCCTTTAAAATTTTGGCAGCACCTCCTTTGTAAAAACTAGCCCCAAAAATGGATACAACAAAATATAAGTAAACCATCCCCAAACGGGAGCAAAAACACGTCCAAAGACGGAAAACAACCACCACAACAGATAAACGACGCCGTAGCGAAGAAATAAAAGACGATATAAATAAAACTGCATAAAAGACCTCCAAGTCACAAAATAATATACAACATCGTCCTCACATCAAGTCTCTAAGTCATACATGATAGTGGTAGATGGAGAGTACATGGTACAACGAATATACAATGAACATAAACGGATAACCACAAAACCCACCTATAGCAAAACTGCACGCTGTGAGCCGAAGCGGTATCCTCAACAAAAGATGATACGATTGATGAAAATAGCCCTGTCTTTGACTACTCTGAGGAACAACCTGCAAAACACTGTGGCACAACGGGGGTGAGTTGCCAACTCGTGAATAGTAATTAACATATGCAGTTAATCACAAGTATGCACGTACAACGTGAATCTAACATATGCAAACTAATAGCAATAAATGGTCATATGTATGCAACAGTCATGGAAGGTACTCTAGCAGGTACAACGAATACATGAAGCAATAATATGATAATATGTATGCAACGGTCATGAAAGGTACTCTATCAGGTACAACTAATACATGAAACATTGCATATAAAATAAATAAGGAGTATGGGATAAAACAAGTCATTCCCACGGAATCCTGACCTCGTGGCAGAAACAAAGTCCATCAAGACAATCCAAATCCCAATTTCCTCAAATCAGCCCCCAAATTGGCTCTCATATCATGTAAGTCTCATATATCCTGAGTGCCCAATATCAAGTAAATCTCATATATCCTGAGTATTCAATATCGAGTCAATCTCATATATCCTGTATCCAATATCAAGTCAATCTCATATATCTTGTATCTAATATCAAGTCAATCTCATATATTCTAAGTATATTTGCATGAATCATTATGATGATGTATATAAATTTGATATTTATACATATATATTAGCGTCCCATTCCACTAATATATATATAACAACGTCACATTCCACTGTTATATATACTTAGGAGTAAAAATATCATGAAACCAAGTGCCAAGCATCGATACATAAATACTGATCTATCAGGTACTGTCACCACGACTGGCCCCCTGATAGGTATATATCATACGCTATACCGAAAACTCGAGTGCCTAGCTCTGACACTAGGAATTCGACGTATCCATACGTACATGACACCGGTCGGTATCCCCACGATAACCGCCGAGTCATAGCTACTGTCACCGGAAGGTACTTGCCCACCTTCCAGGCTCAATCGGCATGTACCGTCGATCTTCTTGCCGAGGGGAACCGTACTGGGCTCCACCATGTACCCTCACACGGTCCATGACTCCTCCTCGCATTGGGTATACATATCAGAACCGATAAATCTCATGGTGGATACTGAAATATCATATCAAGAGAAATCGGGTTTTTCAAATAATGCATAATTTCATGAACTATCACGGTTCTCAAATCCAGAAAACATCATGAAAAATCCATATCTCAATGCGAAAATCCATGAATATAATATATGCAACATAAAACTGTAATGTGAGCATATAAAGAAAAAGCCGCTATTTAACTACAACAAGTTAATATATATATATCATGCGGTTCCTAATTTCTCCAAGTCCAATATAACATCAAATAAAGGTGAACATGTAGCTATAACCAGATATATGTGTAAACATGTAGGTATAGCAAGGTATATGTATCTACCTATCAGTAATGATGTAATATACCCTCCAGGTATAAGTGTAAGTATGTATGCAAGATGTACAAATAGCTATGTCTCATATGTGTATGTACCTATCACTAATGGTACAATACCATATAGGTTATGGGTAACTAGCATGTAAGCATGTCAAGGCATATGTGCAAGCATGTAGGTATACATGTATGCTATATGTCATATGCACGAAGGAAAATAAGGATCATGTCTCAATATCCCTAAGCAATACAATATCATATATGTATAGGTGTTGTGCGTGTCATGGCAATTATTGACGGTGTGTGTGTAGCATACAATCAGTGCTCGTGCAACATGACCCGTCAATAATAGTGCAGTGTCCTAAGGGTACAAGTACTATGCAATGAGGTGCATGTGCAAACTCTATATATGCAATAGAATATGCGACTAATATCATATCATCTCTAGCCCAGACGCATTGTTAGTGTATATGCTCTAGGGGCCATTATTGTATCATACTTGTATGTATATTACTTAATGGAAGCTTGGGATATTCACAGTTGTATATACAATCTTGCTAAAAATGGTAGTATGCTACTTGGTTTGTGACTACTTTAATATGTGCATATGTTTCTTGTAACGTATCACTTATACATATTTGTAGAGCCCATAGGATCTTTGCTTGATTACCAGCGTTGTGATGACAGTCATACTAGTGGGGGCTGGGTAGTCTATAAGCAATATCCTATACTTGTCCCTAGTCGTAGGATTATCGAGACAGGGCATCGATACTCCAGAGTAGACTAGTGTGTACGCTTCTCATCCCAGTTGGGGAGATGGTCTGTCCCACAGCCATCAGTACGTCGTACTGGAGATAGTATACATGTGCTCGTTAGGTTACGGGTACACCGGACAGGACTCGCAGGGGAACTGGTTGGTTAGTATTATACCCGTCGTCAGTTAACAGTTCCCAGGTGACATGAGTACAACATAGTCCGCAGACTTGACACTGCTACTTCGCCTCGAGTGTGCCCATTGTTCTTAGATTGCTATCTTACCACGGCTCAAAGGAGTCGTGCAAATAGGTAGCAGTTGGGTGCAGTCCCGAGCACTTGGAGGCAGTGGCAGTTAGACAGGATTCATCTCTCCCGGTATTGGGAGTTGATATCGCGCTGTGTCAGAGAGCCATTACGCAAAGTCTCTGGCCAGGGCAAGCGAGATTTACTGGTAGGTTCCAGTAGTTTCTCAGGGTGTAAGGGCTACGCATCGACACGACTTATACCGCAATTAGGGGACTGACGCTTGCCGCCCCCTAGGCTAGATATGCGATAGTCTTAGACGAACAGACCGGACTGTACGGAGATTGTCACATCAGGCTCAGTAGGAGTTCGGATGAGTTTGCTCATCGTCCTTCTTATCGACATCTACCTGGGGACCGTTACGTACAGCTAGTGCCGCTTGCGGTCTGTGGTTAAACCCACTGCCAGCGTAGTGTCGAGTTTTTAGAGTCCCACACAGAGGGTTTCCCTGCTCCAGGCGAAACGATATAGAGGTTGTATGGTTTTACAATAAGGGTTCGGACGCATACGTGTGTTTACGCACGTACGACGTTCGGACAGTTTTTACTAGTCGGCTTTGGTTTAAGCCAGATTCTAGTATCAGGTTATTGGATTTATACAGTCTAAAGTTTTTCCGTGTTTTCACGGATTGGAGGGGCGTTCTCGTAATTTTCCGGGAATCTTCTAGAAGCATGGTGACTTGGGGGTTAAGGTGGCATAAACATTTATTGCTTAATGACTCATTTGTGTGATTCATCCATGGAGTTAATGCTTCATTTATTGAGCTAACGACTCATGAGATGAATCACACAAGGTGAATGCATCAACCATGATGATTAATCATATATATTATTTATTTGATAAATTGTTATGGTTGATATATTCTAATGAGTTGATTTTTCAATATCATTCTTATCATCACCTTCTTTCTCCTCAAGCTCTCTCATTCTTGAAACCCTAACTCTAACCTCTCATGTGTTGAGATCAAGGGTTAGCTAGACTAATACATCCATAACCTCACTCTATATCCCCTAGGTAGCTTAGATTAGCACTTTGAGCAACCTAGTTATCTCAAGTTAGAGATCAAGCTTGGCGTAGGAGCTCTCGGGTGGATCGTCTATGACTCGAGGAGGCCGTTGAGGTGCCGATGTTCCAAGGAGCCTACGAGGAGTGGAGGACAGCGATGAAGACCCGAAGGATAAGTAACGTGAGGTATAACTTCAAATCCGAGTAGTTAAACCTCTCGTAGTTTGCTAGTAACGGTTTATATGTGATTCATGCGCTCAAGTCCGTGTTACGAAGCTTTGATAATCGTTTTTCATATATTCCGCCTCCCCGCAAGTTCGTGGGGTGCGCGACATGTACTTACAGTGGTATCAGAGCCAACTAAACCATTACTAGCTTGTTAGCAACTAATTAGAAGTTCGATCGACGGAAAACACGAAAACGAGATCCCGGAACCCTAACAGTTTCTGTTAATTTTAAACATGTCTAAAAAATTATATGATATGCCTTAAAATTCACAGCAGGGAAATATAAGAATACTAGGAAAATACGAGCCCCTAACTCGGCAAGACGGCCGCGGATCCGCGGCAAGAAGGTGCTTTTGGTCGCGGATCCACCGCCGAGTCAACCCCGAGTTGACTCGGATTTGCACAGTAATTCATATTGTTTGGAGTTTTGTTTTCCTGTATATTCTGTTTCTGCCCAGGTTACTTTTGTACTGGCTTGCTTTTGGGGTAGACACGGATAAAGGTTGTCGATCGACGTTCTAAGTTATTTGCTAATTGGGTTTTTATCTGT
Organism: Agapanthus africanus; assembly: GCA_030015575.1. Lineage (NCBI taxonomy): Eukaryota > Viridiplantae > Streptophyta > Magnoliopsida > Asparagales > Amaryllidaceae > Agapanthus > Agapanthus africanus. The sequence continues at coordinate 597,801,235 of CM057339.1, forward strand.
AATGTTTAATGTGTTCGTAAACCTCCCCTAACTACTAGTATGTCGGTTGGCAGGGGGTTGCACATTTCTGTAATGTTTACTGTTTGTGTATATGGACTTGATTGGAGTGTTGTGATGATTAGCCGGGGTTTGAGATGGGTTTAATATTCATTCATTCGATGTAAATGTAATATGATGTAATATTCTTTTGCGGGGCACATCCAGGTTGCGGTTGTAGCCACCGTTGTATTATTTCTTTTTTACTGTTTTTTCTCCTAGGATAGACCTAAGGCGGGGTACACAAACTACCGGGTACGTTGAAGTGTTTAGTGGTCTACTCACGTTGTTGAGGGAGACCGCTTCACTTCGGGTACTTGGCGGGTAGTTTGTCGTACCCGTAGGGGTCTAGGGTTGGGGTAATGGCTATTCATCACAACTGTGTAATCCGTTTTTTATTGCAGGCTCAAAGCAAATGTGGTTTGCTAGTATATCCAATAAAGTTCATCTGTGATCTGGAGTGCTTATTATTGCGTCCGACGAATGTACAATATCTATATATGATAGCTATTAGACGTCACTTATGTTTTACAACCGCGCTAGCCCAGCCCCCGCTCTGTCGTTAGTTAAGTAACCTAACGGGTGATGACGGAACCCCGTGGCAAATGCAGATGGTGTTAGGTCCATGTCACCCACCCCGGTTCTTTCGGGGAGGCAGAATAGGTAAAACGAAATTTTTCCCTAGTTAGGTAACATGGACCGTTTCATAAATGATCGTTGCTAAACAAAACTAACAAAAATCTACAAGTTATAACTACTATGTAGAATGGTTATACCTAGTCTTGAACTCCTTCTCTTCTTGTAGTTCTCTTGAACTCCTTCTCTTCTTGTTGTTCTCCTCCTTGCTTGCTCCTTGTAGTAGTTTGAACGGCTCCTCCTTCTCGTCTCCTCTTTGCCGAAGATAGATCCACCCGAGGGCCTCGAACTTGAGCTCCTACCTCAACCTAGAGGTAACTAAGGTATTTGGTTTGCTAAACCTAGTAACCTAGAATGAGTAGAGATGTGTTATGGTGGCTTTGTCTCAAAAACTTATGATTTCCAACACATGGAACACTTAAGCTTTGAGAGAGGAAGAAGAAGAGCTTTTGCAAAGAGAGAGAAAAGATATGATAGAATGAGAGCTCTCTTTTGCAACCATGCTCATATGAGAATAATAGATTAACAATAATAATCAAAAAGGAAAATATGATCGTGAGTATGGAATGACCATTATCATTTCATAATAAATGCAATTTGCAAAGATCAAGAAGCATCTTTGATATGATGATTATGGTCAAAATGTCAACAATGGTCAAAATGTCCACTATGGTCAAATGGTCAACCTAACCATCACACAACAATCCTTGATTATCATTATTAAACATATTTATCATTCTCATTAGGGTTTGGAAAAATTCAACGGTCAACAAGTCAACCAAACTCAAACGGTCAACAACCCTAATGAGAATCCTCTGCCTCTGCCTCTATCAACTGTGCATACACACCCTCATCCGCGTTCCGAGGAAGACGAATACAATGAGACAAAACCAATCCCAAAACTAATACCAGTATCTGGCTTAAACCAAAGGACACCAGTAATAACTGCCCGGTCACCAAACGTGCACAAGTGCGCGAGTGTGAACGAACCCTGTCGCAAAAACATGCGACCTCTACTCAGTTTTGCCCAAAGGCGAGTAACCCTCTGTGTGGGACTCTAAAGACTCGACACTACGCTGGCAGTGGGGTTAACCACAGACCGCAAGCGGCACTAGCTATACGTAACGGTCCCCAGGTAGATGCCGATAAGAAGACTGATGAGGTGAACCCATCCGAACTCCTACTGAGTCAGTATGTGACAATCTCCGTACAGTCCGGTCTGTTCGTCTAAGAACATCGCATGGCAGGCCTAGGGGGCGGTAAACGTCGGTCCCCTACTAGCGGTACAAGTCGTGCCGGAGTGTAGCCCAGAACACCTGAGATAACACTGGAAACCTACCAGTCTAACTCGCTTGCCCTGGCCAGGGACTTTGTGTAATGGCTCTCCTAGACACAGCGCGATATCAACCCCCAATACCAGGAGAGACGAATCCTGTCTAACCGTCACTGCCTCCAAGTGCTTCGGGACTGCACCCAACTACTACCTGTTTGGATGACTCAATAGAGCCATGGTAGGGCAGTAATCTAAGAACAGTGGGAACACACTCGAGGCGAAATGACAGTGTCAAGTCAGCGGACTAAGCTGTACTCATGTCTCCTGGGAACTGTTAACTGACGATAGGTATAATACCAACCAACAGTTCCCAACGAGTCCTGTCCAGTGTACTCGTAACCTAACGAGCACCTGCATACTATCTCCAGTACGACGTACTGATGGCTGTGGGACAGACCATCTCCCCCGCTGGGAAGAGAAGCGTATGCACTAGTCTACTCTGGAGTATCGATGCCCTGTCTCGATAATCCTACGACTAGGACCAAAATAAGGATGTGCTTATAGACTACCCAGCCCCCACTAGTGTGATCGCCATCACAACGCCGGTAGTCAATCAAAGATCCTAAGGGCTCTACCAATATGTTTTTAGCGATATGTTAAAAGAAACATATACACATATTAAGATAGAAACAAACCAAGTAGCTTACTACTATATCGAGCAAGACTGTCGTAAAACCATATATATATCCCAAGACTCCAAAATGTATTATACAAACCAGTACTATACAAGAATGGCCTCTAGGGCATACATATCTAACAATCTCCCACTTGCACTAAAGGCCAGTAATTGGCGTACCGCATACCCAACGTCTGCACTAAGGCCAGCTGCCGGCGTACCGCATACCCAATAGCTCAAAAAGTCGCTCGAACTGTGTTTGAGGGAGGGCCTTCGTGAATGGATCCGCTGTGTTGTCTTTTGTGTCCACTCTCCGTACCTCGATCTCCTGGCGATCAATGATCTCCCTGATCAGGTGATACCGCCTTAAGATGTGTCTGGATTTCTGATGGGACCTTGGTTCCTTCGCTAAAGCTTTAGCCCCATTGTTATCGCAATACAAAGGTATTGGGTCAACAATGGACGGAACCACCTGAAGTTCACTAATGAACTTCTTTATCCAGACCGCCTCTTTTGCGGCATCGCTTGCAGCAATGTATTCAGCCTCCATCGTCGAGTCTGCGATGGTATCCTGTTTGGAACTCCTCCAACATACCGCCCCTCTATTGAGGGTAAACACAAAACCCGAGACAGACTTGCTGTCATCTTTGTCACTCTGGAAGCTTGAATCGGTAAAGGACTCGACCCTGAGGTCTCCATTACCGTAAACCAGGAACATCTCCTTAGTCCTTCTCAGGTACTTGAGAATGTTCTTCACTGCTGTCCAGTGGTCCTCACCTGGGTCTGACTGATACTGGCTCACCACGCTCAGCGCGTAAGCTACATCTGGTCTTGTAAATAGCATCGCATACATTATAGATCCTACCGCCGAAGTGTAGGGTATAGTGTTCATGCGAACCCTCTCCTCGTCAGTCTTAGGAGACATCTTCTTGGAGAGGGTAATTCCGTGCAATGCGGGTATGTTACCGCGCTTGGAATCCTCCATACTAAATCTCTTTAGTACAGTCTCTAGGTACCTGGACCGCGAAAGTCCCAGTAGTCTCTTGGATCTATCTCTGTAGACCTTGATCCCCAGAATGTACGAGGCATCACCCAGGTCCTTCATGGAGAACCGTTGTGACAAGAATAGCTTGACCGATTGTAGCATAGGAATGTCATTTCCTATCAAAAGAATGTCGTCCTCGTATAATAGTAGGAACACGACAGTTCATCCTATAATCTTCTTATAGACACAAGGTTCATGTTCATTCTTGATGAAATCAAATTCCTTGATTGCCTCATCAAAACAGATGTTCCAGCTCCGCGATGCCTGTTTAAATCCATAAATAGATTTAAGTAACTTGCACACCTTCCCGCTGCTCCCACTGTCTACCAAACCTTCTGGCTGATCCATGTAAACGCACTCTTCTAAACAGCTGTTTAGAAAAGCCGTTTTAACGTCCATTTGCCAGATTTCATAGTCATGGAAGGCAGCAATGGCAAGTAGGATCCGAATGGATTTGAGTATAGCCACTGAAGAAAAAGTTTCATCATAGTCCAAACCAGGTCTTTGACGAAAACCTTTTGCAACGAGTCTAGCCTTATAGGTTTCTACCTGCCCATCCACACCAAGTTTCCTTTTGTAGATCCATTTGCATCCAACGGGTTTTACCCCAGGTGGAGCAATATCCAAGGTCCACACTTTATTGGTGTACATGGACTCCATCTCGGATTGCATTGCATCCAGCCACTTATCAGAGTCCCTATTGATAATGGCCTGCCTGAAACTAGTAGGGTCATCTTCTTCCAAGATGCAATCCTCTGGATCCCCGTCTATAAGAAAACCGTAGTATCTCTCGGGCGGATGAGAAATCCTACCAGATCTGCGGAGTGGCTGAGGTTCGTCTGGGGTTATTGAATCCAGTGGTTCCTCCAAATTTTCAGTTTCATTTTGTGGTCGCTGAATTTCTTCCAGTTCTACCGAACTCCCACTAGTTTCTTTTGCAAGAAACTTCCTTTCTAAAAAGGCAGCGTGGCGAGATACAAACACCTTCTGTTCCTCAGTGTGGTAGAACAGATATCCTAGTGAGTCTTTAGGATATCCCATAAATTTACATAGAACTGACCGTGCCTCTAATTTGTCCGGTTTCTGTGTTTTCACATAGGCCGGACAACCCCATATCTTAATAAATTTAAGACATGGTTTCTAACTGCTCCATATTTCATACGGAGTTCTAGGCACAGATTTGGACGGAACTTGATTCAAAAGGTATGCCGCTGTCTGAAGCGCATGTCCCCAAAATGAAAGAGGCAACTCGGCATTACTCATCATGGAGCGAACCATATCCAGTAGGGTATGATTCCTCCACTCCGATACACCATTGTGCTGTGGTTTATAAGGAGGAGTAAGCTGAGAGAGAATACCATTCTCTTTTAAGCAATCTAGGAATTCCGTGCTTAAGTACTCCCCTCCTCTATCAGACCCGAGGATCTTGATACTCTTACCAATCTGGTTCTCTACTTCGTTTCTGAATTCCTTGAATTTCTCAAAAGCTTCAGATTTGTGTTTCTGTAAGTCTACGGTAGCGCCCCGGCCATCTAGAGACGCCAAATGCGGAACAAAAACTTTTTAACTGGCGCTATCGTATACTTTAACCCGGATCTGCCATTATTGCTAAACTAACAAACTGTAAAGAGAGTAGAAAGGTTATACCGAACGATCTGAGTCCTTCATTCTTTAACCATCATCCCACGCTCCGTTGCGGCTGCTCCGATCTCGTCGATCTCCGATCTCCTCGTCCAGGTGGCACCACGTCAACGATTCTTTAAACGGGCTCCCGCCTCTGACTTGAGGCAACTCGGTCGTCAAGTTTGCTAAAAGAGACGACCAAAATTGATGTAGAGAATGAGTAGAAGACTTTGTCTCGTTCCGTCCAAAGCTATGGACGAACGGTTAATGAAGTTGCCAACTGATTCGGGTGATGGAATGAAATGAGCAATGAAATTTCCATACACCCCAAAACTATCATAATCTTTTCACAACTATCAAGTGAGAGTGAGAGAGGGGGAAGGGGCCGGCCATATATATAAGTCAGGAGGGAGGTGAGTGTGTAGGATTCCTAGGCACTCTAAGGAGGTTCCACAAGGCATCAACCATGCCAAATTCAAAAATTTCCGGTGCCGAGAAACCCTAATGCGATCGTTGACTAGAGGTAAAGGCGAAACTAGCAACTAGTTAACAAATTAACTAAGAGTGAACGAAAATAGAACCTTTGTAGATCCGGTCCTCCACTTCCTAAGCTCTGTGACGATGTCCCCTCGCTGTGATCATCGGATCCCGAACTCTAGCGTCGGCTTCATCGGAGAAATGGGCGGGCTAGGTCGTCGACTTCGATGCCGAAGATGATCTACGTCGAGGCAACTCAAGATCAAGCTCCAACTTCACCAGGTCATGAAGCTTGTGAAGAAAACACCCTATACTACTTGGCAAGTGGTAGATTATGAAGAAATAGGAAGTGGGTTCACATTAGAATTGGATTTCTCACTCTTTTTCACAAGTCACCATTGAAGCTAGCAAGCTTCTTTCTTCTTGAAGAAGAAGAAGAAGAAGAAGAAGATAATATGATAAGAATATGAATAATAGAAAATAAAATGATTCTTATCATATTAGAAACCATAGTTAAGTGTAGAGAATGAACTAGGGTTTAGTTAAAGGGTTAGGGTTTAGGAAAGAAACAAAATGGCTTTGACTTTCAAAGCTTCATGAAGCTTCAAGTGAAATCCAAATAAAGTCACCATTTTATTTCTCACCAAAAAGAATAAATAAATAAATGAATAAGTAAATAAAGCAAATGAAAATGAAACCGTAACCATTTACTAAACATGGTTTAATTCAAACATACACCGAAGTTTGCATGTATCATCAAACATGATACAATCCTGTGCACAAAAATATATCACATATACAATGTGCACAAACAAGTGAGAAAATCCATCTTAAGTGAACAAATACTAGTTAATGTAAAGTAATATATCAAATATATAATTATACATTAAATCATTAAATCAACACTTGATTTAACGAACCGGTCATATCGCATATGACCGACTAATATCCAATGTATCGAATTATCGAATCAATCCTTGATTCGGTAACTAGGTTATATCGCATACAACCAATCGATACATTCATCGCGAGGATAGAATACGGTATCACATACACGCATTATTCTCGGTCCCGCACATATCTCATATGCGCTCCTATTTCGTTTCGCTTGAGCCAGGAAACCTCTGTATAGGACTCTAAAGACACGTCAATACGCCGGCAGCAGATGATGATCATATCAAGCACCCACAAGCCGCAAGAGGTCTGCTAAACGTAACGGCCACCCAGGTATTGAGCGATCAGAAGATCGACAAGCAATCCCGCTCATACTCCTGTGAATCCAACCAGTAACACTTACCGTACAGTCCGGTCTGTTCGTCTGATATGTCGCATATCTTGCCTAGGGGTGGTAAACGTCAGACCCCAGTAGCTCGATAAGTCGTGTCGATATGAGGTCTATAACAGTTCGAGATACTACTGGTAACACTTACCAGTAAATCTCAGCAACCCTGGCCAGGGATTTCCGGTTATAGCCAATCGAACAAAGCGCAACATCAACTCCCTATACCGGGAGAGACGAATCCCCTCCTATCGCTCATTGCCTCCATGTGATTCGGGACTGTACCCAAAAACCACCATTTTGCACGCCCTCTTGGACGTGGTAAGGTGGAAATCAAAGCACAGTAGGAATCACACAAGACTCTATGACGATCTCGGGTCTACAGACTAACCTGTACCAGTGTCACCAGAGAATTGCCATATGACGTAAGGTATAATACCATCTGGGAGTTCTCGGCGAGTCCGTCAGTGTACCCAGTCTCCACTGAGCACCCGTATATCATCTATGATGTCAAACACCAATGGATATGAGATCATCCATCGCCCATCTGTATGGGTCGAGAAGGTATACGCTAGTCTACTCTGGTATATCGATGCCCCGTCTTGATACACCCACGACTAGGGACCTTGAAGGATGTACTTATGGACTACCATGTCCCCACTAGTTTGATCCGCATCATAGTCCAGGTAGTCAAGTACACATCCTAAGGGCTTTACCAACATGTAACAGAGAGACAATCAGTATACACGTTAAGTCAAAGAGTAACCAGATAGCATACTATCATGTCGAGCAAGAAAGTCCTCCCTATATATGTCCCAGCATCCACTACAATATACATCCTATGTACAGTAATGGCCTCTAGGGCATACATATAACTAACAATCTCCCACTTGCACTAGGGCCATCTGTAGCAGTGGTTGCAGTATCTCATACTCAACCATCCCATAAAAGTCTCTCTCTGGGAAAAGGCCTTTGTGAGTGGATCCGCCGTGTTAACCTCTGAGTCTCCTCTCCTTACCTCGATCTCCTTGGAGATCAACCATCTCCACGATCAGGTGACACTGCCTTAGAATATGTCTGGATCATTGATGGGACGGGCGTTCCTTGGCATAAGCCACAACTCCATTGTCACAAATGGGAGGAACTAAGTTCATCTCATGAACAAATATACATCCAGACTGCCTCTTTGGTAGCATCTTGAGTAGCAATGTATCCAGCCTTTATTGTCTAGTTTGCCACGGTATCTAGCTTGGAACTCTTCCAACATACCGTCCCTTTACTGAGGGTAAAGACAATGCCTATGACTGACTTTCAGTCGTCCTTATCACCCTGGAACCTTTCCAGTGATTCTCCCTAGGATCAACTGATACCATTTCACTACAACTAGTGAGTATCCTAACATCCAATTAGATCTATCTCATAGATCCTGTCACGACCCGAAAGTGCACGTGACTGGCCCTTGAACCATATGAAGTCTATAGGACTCCATCTGATCCAAGTAAGCCAAAAGCCCAGAAATCTAAAACCATTTTAAGAGTAAGTAAGGAAAACTGATTTTTTAAAGAAGTGAAGGAAGACATGTTTGAAATCAAGGTTTTTAAATAATTAAGCCGAATGTGCATTTTTAAAAGGTAAAGTCTTTTCTAAAAATTTCGGCAGAGTTTCTTTTGTAAATACTGGCCCCGAACGGGGTACAACAAGAACAATATATATCCAATGATAAAAGGCATCCCCAAGCGGGAGCTAGCTCTTCGTCAATCGACGGTCACAACCACACAAACAATAATAATATACAACGCCGAAAGGCGAGGGTCAAACCAAAAGAAACCCAATAAGCATAAAAACCGCAATACTACTAAGCGTGACTCTAAGGTCGAATAATACATCACAAAAGTCTAAGTCTGAAACAATATACTAGTTTGGTTGATGGAATTTCTATATACAAGAATAATACAAGTACAATGGAGATTCTTGATGCAAAAGAACCCACCTACCAAATGCAATTCACCCGTAAGGAAGCAGTGTGCCATAAATGCCGCAATGAAACCTGTACGGCAAAACCTGAAAGAACTGTGGCACAACGGGGGTGAGTTGCCAACTCGTGAATAGAGAATATCTACAAGCAGAAATCGAATGCAAGACATAATCCTAGGCCAATACGATCAGTATATAAACCTCAAAGAATAAGCCTAATACATGATAAGGTGGCAAAGCAACATCTAAACAGGTATGTAGTGCCAAGTACTCAGGTAATAACATGTCATAGCTGTAAGGTATGTCTGCATGAAGTAAAAATGATGAAGTATCAATACACATATATTAGCGTCCCATACCACTAATATTGGTGTAAGGGTATATATAACAGCGCCCTCATACCCTATTATATATACAAATGAAGTATGAACAATGTAAATCCAGTCTGCATATGATCCATGTCTGTATATACGTGGAACCCGTCCACCCGTCACCCAATGACAATAAACGTGGAACCCGTCCACCCGTCACCCAATGACAATAAGCATCATGTATGCAAATATGAGGATATAAACAAAATCATGGAAAAACATCATGAAACCCGTGCCTAGCATCGACACATAAATCCTCGTCCATATAGGGCTCCGTCTGCGGTATCGGCCCTCGGCCCCGGCAGTACGGGTCAGCCCATGTCCATCTCTGGGCTCCGTCTGCGGTATCGGCCCTCGGCCCTCGGCCCCGGCAGTACGGGTCAGCCTATGTCCATCTCTCAACTCTGGTTGGTATCCTCCAGATATCCGCCGAGCTCAAATACAATCACCGGTAGGTAGTAGTCCCTCTGCCAGGCTCACCGTCTACTACACAGCGAAACCGTTCTCGCCACGAGGTACCATACCGGGTCCACCATTTACCCGCAATCGTCCTCATCCGCCTCCTCGAATCGGGTTTCACATGTCGCTTTCAGCACCGAGAAAACACATGGTGGACGCACTGAAATATCATATCAAGGGTAACCGGGTTTTTAGCACAATTATATATTCTCTTTTGAAATATCCACGGTTCCCAAATCCAGAAATATCATGGAAACAACATATCTCAATGCGTATAATCAAAACATGATGTATGCGACATGTAAGAAAGGTAAGCATATCATAAGTCATGCAACATGGAATAGTAATGTGCACATGTCGAGGGAAACTGCTCTTTTAAAACGAATCAGTTTTGAAGAACATCTTGCGGTTCCCAAATCTCTAATCAAGTCAGAATCATCTATGTTTGTGAACAGGTATAAGTGTACAATAGGCCATGCAAGAATCATATCATGAACGCAACAGTACTACGGTGTAGTGGCATGGCAATTATCGATGATGAAGTGTGTGAGCCGGCAAATAGTGTACGTGGAACATACGCATCATCGATAATGGTACTGGTGTCCTAACAGCATGATAATAATATAGCAATAAACATATGCAAAGCAATGTGAATAGCATGAATATGCGGAAATCAAATAATCAACACCACGGTGAAGAATCTACATCAATATGTATATATCATGCAGTTATGTCGTTTGTCGTTTGAAATAAGACGAATCAGGATTTTTAGTAAAATAAGGGCTACAGTATACTTTAAGAAAGATACGTCCTTTGAAAAATACCCGTAGAATCTCTTTACTTTTCTTTTAAGATATTCCTGATTCGTAGTTTTTGAAATAGGTATGACTCGGGTCTAGTCTAACATCTACTATGCAAACTATAGATCTAAGTATCAAGTAAATCGGGAGGGGTATGGAAACCACCTAAATCTGAGTCGATACATATATAGATATAATATTCGGTGATCCCGCCTCAATAATATCGTGAACGATACAGTATATCGTAAGACATCCTCGGGTCATGAGTGCGGATCTATCATCAATACAGGCTCGTACGGTAAATCGTCGTACGGCATCCCAATAGCTGGGTACGGGTCAATATCACACTATCTCATCACATCTCAGGTATCACTATCATCATATCACATAATCTGGGGTACTGATCTAAGTCTAGTACAACTGATACCATCAATATACTGTGTGTGCAAGCACACGTCACAAGGTCCGCTAGAGATCACGTATCGTATCCCAAATACGAATCACATCAAATCACCGATCTCGAGGCACAATGCCCAACATCATCGACTCATCTCCAATGTCATCCAATATCATCAAACACAGTGCAAGTATAATGAATATGCAAGGGTGTGTGTGTAGGTGTAAATCTATTCTAGGGTTCGCGACTATGAACTACACTAGTTACTTCTAACCCTACACTGTCCATAGTACACCTAACTATCATATATATATAATATCACAACTACGGACTGCGGGGGTGCTATACGCCATCCACCCGACTTCCCCCTGTAGATATAATCTACTCACCTTGCGTCTCCATCTTTCGATGTCACCACTTGTTTGCTGTCGTCCCGTAGTCTTCATGGGGTACCTACACATCAAAGTGTCGTATACGCGCATTAAAACCAAATCAAAGCTAAAACGGCACACGAAACCCAAAACAATACGATAAGAGGCCTATAGGTTAGAACCTATGGCACACCTTCAAAACCATCAATAAATCCTCTATATCGTCGTATAAACGCCAAATAGTCTAGGTAAATCACAAGACACAAATGTAGAATTAAAAATACGGAATACGGAAACACGAATCCAAAACAGCAACTAGGGAAAAGGGTCCCAGAGTTCACCCTAGGTCAAATTATACAAATCTACACATGCCGGGGGTCTAAACTACTGATAAGGGAACACCAAAACCAAAACGAGCCAAAATGGGGTAGGTCTGGCCGCAAATTGCGGCCAATTGGAATAAATCTACGGCTGGGTTGATGAGTTAGGGGTTGGGGTCTTGGTGGTAGCTTCCTGGGTGCCTGCACATGTCACTGTCCAATCAGTTTTAATTTAGGATGTCTCGGGCGATAGCAGATTCAATATACCCTTCACAGATTCCACAATTTCTCCGATATCGGTTTCTAAAATCCGTATTCTGGGTGTAGGCTTTAGGTTAGGGTCTCAATTCATACACTAGGGTGTTGGTGTAGCCTCTATTGAACTCAATTTCACATTACAACTCATAATTCTTCACAACCCTAACTAGGTTTTACCTCAAGTCACCAAATCACACAATATCGGTTCAATCATAACATGGGGGTAAAGGAAATGCTAAAACTAAGTTAATGATCCAGAAAATACCTCATTTGGCAACTCAATAATTTTCTTGAGTTGCCCCTAGTGGCCGAAATCCTTGCTTCTTTAGTCCAAAGTGTAGATCAAGAGCTTGTGCACACATTTAATGAAATGGAGATTGGGTTTTGGAGTTGTTTTGGATGTGTTTAGAGGGCTTTGAAGAGGGGAGGGAAGTGAGGGAGGAGCAGCAGCAGGAGGAGGGGAAGAGGGAGAGGGAAAATGAAAGAAGAATGAAGAGATGGCTACGTCAAAGTGAAACCATACCTCTCTCTCTCTCTCACCTACTACTAAATTCTTTTCTCTTTTCTTTTCTTTTTCCTTAAAACCTTTCTCACTCAAATAGTAACCCCAAAACAAACCATGGCAATAAAAATGTAACACAAGTGTGAAAAAGTGATATGTGCATGTTTTGCACAAAAATGCTAAAAACCGATTAGCGATTTTTAATCGCGATTAGCACTAATTTAGCATATAACTAATCAATTAAACTTAGAAATGGCATAATTCTCTAATTTACCCTATTTTAGAATTTTCCATAATTTTCTAAAATTTTTCCCATTTATTTGTATTTAATAATACCAAAATATTAAAATATTTAATAAAATAATATTAAATTATAAAAATTCCCAAAAGTAATATTTTATCTTTTTGAAATGTTACAATCTACCCCCCTTAAATAAATTCGGTCCCCGAATTTAAATTTAAACCCCCAAATTCCAAAACATTTCAGTAAAATCCATATTGTCGGGGTTCCGAAAACATCAATCCGTAGCGAATATCATAAAAAGGTACTGCTCTACAGGAGATCAATCCCCAAAAATGTATATAAGAACATCCGGTGCATCTGGTGCGCACGAAATCAAAATCCAAATATGTGCCATACCTGGGCACAAAACAACATCTAGGTGCAACTGGTGTGCACGAAACATCTGTCATAGGCAACGTATGTGCCTGACAGCAAAAATCTGGTGCATTTGACAAGCACGAAGAATCCCGATCCAGTGCATTTTGCGTGCACCAAAATCGTATATCAAAACACTAAAGGTGCATGAAAACTATGCTGGAAGTGTAAATCAAATCACTATATAAGATAGGCGTGAAATCGCAATCAATAGCTCAAATGTAATAACTTATGCGCAAAATATAAATATCCAGTGGGTGCATGAAACAATATCATGAAACTCAGTCATCAAAACTAAATCAAGCAATAGAACGCCCGAAATACCAAAATTCCAAGATGACGGATACGTGATAATCGAATCACAAAATCACAAAATCACAAATACCGTTGTCGGTAGTTCCTCCTTCAAAGTCGAGAAGGAGTCGGTGCATCCAATGCTAGCAACGCAAGATATCTACTTGCCTCTTGCTCACGGTCTGGCGTCCTCTGACTCTGGGTCCTTATCTTCTCTGCGGATTACCTATCTCGCAGTCAATCGGCTCATCGGCCCTGTCAGGTGTGCTAACGGGGACGATTCCGTTCTGGCACTTCTCTGGTCATCTCTCGGTCGATCCTCACGACCACTCATAAAGCAGCATATCACTGGCGTCGGCCTCTGGCACTCTGAATGCACGTCACATATCTGATCCTGGGTGCAAACATCATTGCAGCAATGTCCTGGAAGGAATCCTGCTCAAGGTCTCTTCCGATCTTGCCTATGCCGAACTGTACGGAGGCTGGCTTTCTTGCATAATCTCTTCTCACTCGATAGACATCTGTGTCCTCAGCACAATATTTTCTCGGAAATTGGTCGCATCCCAACGCCTCTGTAAGCATATCAGGTCTCTAGTCTCGACGGGAAGTAATGACAGCTCGTCAGCGTCTCGCCCGAACCTCTGGTTCCACCTGTCTCTATCGTCGTCCACTATAACGCCACGCCATGCTATCTACGCACTGCACTGTTCTCGGCCACAGTCAATCTGAAGTCTTTCGCACGGACTCGAAATCGCGTACTCTGTAGCTTCATCATTCTGTAGAAGATGTCAGACCGAACAGGTCCTCGGGAACACGTCCCAACCATCGGAGGAATACTCAATACTCGTCCGTCCTTGATCAATTCGCAACGCATCTGGGTAAGTTCCTTTATCCGAATCTGGTCAACTACCTCGTCGACAATGCCGAACTCAGGCCTGCTGGGTGTGCGCAATATGACCACTCCTAGGTCTAGGTCTCCTCGTATCGTTTTCCAGAAAGGTCCTTTCGAGGTTTCTCTCTCAAATCTCATTCCTGCCGGATTGCCCGGAAGTCATCATCCATCGCTGAAGCAAATTCTTATTCCGGAATGGCTGCATACTTATCGCGCCTCTTTCTGGAAGATATATCCATATACAACGCCTCTGGGTGCGTATCACATCTCTGATGTCAGCGGAGTGGGACGTCATCTCGTCGAAATCTCTTGCGAACTCTTTTCTTCACTCTTCTTCAATGTCGACTGATTCGGACTCGTCTCATCATGGCTGCATGGACTGTGCTCCAACGGCTATACTCGTATCTTGAGTCTCCCAAGCAAAGCTTCCCATCACATGATATCCGAATGATGTCAAAACATTCGATCGACTCGTCAGAACCTTATAATCCCCCAAGAGATCAACATCTTGAGTACAGTTAATAGTATTGAGTACATGCCACAGCGTCGGTGGTCCAGCCGTAGAAAGGCAAACCCAAGCCTCACTAATGGCGCCGCGGAACTGCCGCAAACCCTAAGGTTCAAAGGCTTTCACACGGTCATTAAGTCGAGTTAGGGTTTCATTCTTCTAGAGGGTCCATAGAATCACCTGCATGTTTTTCCGTATACTTTAAACTTGGAAAATGGGCTCCTGACATTCGATCGCCTCTATCGACTCTCAACGAACCTGCGTGAAGTCGTCTCTAGCTGGAAACAATCTATCTGATGACGTCGCATCGGTAAACAAATGAACCACATGTCCTAGTCATTCATCCTCAGGTGACTAGCAACCGTCCATCATATCTCTAAGTATATGCTTATGCTGCAGTAGCTCCAACCATCTGGGCGATATCTCGTCATTTGCAGCAACAACTGGCTCATTCGCCTGTACGCCGAACAGCGCCTCAATCCTGCAGGAAAGGCGACACATTGGCGGTCATCTCTGAATTGGTCTGCTCTAGATCTGAGTAAGACTCTCCACACTGGAAATCTTCAACTCAACTGGGCCCGCTCCGGTGCATAAATCGGACGAATCACCTTCGTCTCTCAAATCGGGTAGACTAGCTATCATCTGTCTCTTATCTGCCTGGAAGCTCCGACAATCTCAGCTCGTAAGCACCGGAAGCGACATCCTGTCAATCTCAGCAACAGCTGGTCCATCTGTCTGCACGGTAGGCGACATCATAATCTCTGAGGTATGCTGTACATCAACAGTCCTCTCTCAACTGGCAGCTCTAACAATGGCCCGATCCTCCGGTGCAAAACCAAGCACTCGCCTCCACTAGAGGTCACAATCACCAATACTAACTCGAGACGTTCCCATGTCACCAGAAAACACAATGGTCGGCCCTCGTACCAGACGAGCTCGCCCTGACCGTAACCCTAGCAGCAGCCCAAACTGCGCTCAAACATGGCGACATGAACCTCAATCGAGTATCGAAGAGAGCGGATCAATGGCATGAAAGAGAACAACAGATCCAGAGTGGATACATGATCATAAGAAGTAACAGCATCAATGAAGGTATGATCTTGGAACTAATAGAATCGAGGATCTCAAATGGGTGTATAATCATGGATATGAAGAGAATCACTGATCTCGAAAATATGTACATCCTAAGGTTTCTTAAGCGGAGTGGCGTGTCGTAAGTATGCCGCGAAACATACCCACGGTACGTCACTTTACTTTAGTCACCTATTCCATCAACCAAGGGTCATCCTATACGACGAAAGTTCGGGTCTAATACCCCCTCGGCTAAGTCTAAGTTCCGTAAGGTCAAGCCTAAGTTCCGTGTATATATAGACGCCCTAGGCTCCACATAGTCAAACTTAGACTCGAACCAAGGTCAACCTAGCGCTCTGATACCAACTTTGTCACGACCCGAAAGAGCACGTGACTGGCCCTTGAACCATATGAAGTCTATAGGACTCCATCTGATCCAAGTAAGCCAAAAGCCCAGAAATCTAAAACCATTTTAAGAGTAAGTAAGGAAAACTGGTTTTTTAAAGAAGCGAAGGAAGACATGTTTGAAATCAAGGTTTTTAAATAATTAAGCCGAATGTGCATTTTTAAAAGGTAAAGTCTTTTCTAAAAATTTCGGCAGAGTTTCTTTTGTAAATACTGGCCCCGAACGGGGTACAACAAGAACAATATATATGCAATGATAAAAGGCATTCCCAAGCGGGAGCTAGCTCTTCGTCAATCGACGGTCACAACCACACAAAAAATAATAATATACAACGCCAAAAGGCGAGGGTCAAACTAAAAGAAACCCAATAAGCATGAAAACCGCAATACTACTAAGCGCGGCTCTAAGGTCGAATAATACATCACAAAAGTCTAAGTCTGAAACAATATACAAGTTTGGTTGATGGAATTTCTATATACAAGAATAATACAAGTACAATGGTGATTCTTGATGCAAAAGAACCCACCTACCAAATGCAATTCACCCGCAAGGAATCAGTGTGCCATAAATGCCGCAATGAAACCTGTACGGCAAAACCTGCAAGAACTGTGGCACAACGGGGGTGAGTTGCCAACTCGTGAATAGAGAATATCTACAAGCAGAAACCGAATGCAAGACATAATCCTAGGCCATTACGATCAGTATATAAACCTCAAAGAATAAGCCTGATACATGATAAGGTGGCAAAGCAACATCTAAACAGGTATGTAGTGCCAAGTACTCAGGTAATAACATGTCATAGATGTAAGGTGTGTCTGCATGAAGTAAAAATGATGAAGTATCAATACACATATATTAGCGTCCCATACCACGAATATTGGTGTAAGGGTATATATAACAGCGCCCTCATACCCTGTTATATATACAAATGAAGTATGAACAATGTAAATCCAGTCTGTATATGATCCAAGTCTGTATATACGTGGAACCCGTCCACCCGTCACCCAATGACAATAAACGTGGAACCCGTCCACCCGTCACCCAATGACAATAAGCATCATGTATGCAAATATGAGGATATAAACAAAATCATGGAAAAACATCATGAAACCCGTGCCTAGCATCGACTCGTAAATCCTCATCCATATGGGGCTCCGTCTGCGGTATCGGCCCTCGGCCCCGGCAGTACGGGTCAGCCCATGTCCATCTCTGGGCTCCGTCTACGGTATCGGCCCTCGGCCCTCGGTCCCGGCAGTACGGGTCAGCCCATGTCCATCTCTCAACTCTGGTCGGTATCTTTCAGATATCCGCTGAGCTCAAATACAATCACCGGTAGGTAGTAGTCCCTCTGCCAGGCTCACCGTCTACTACACAGCGAAACCGTTCTCGCCCCGGGGTACCATACCGGGTCCACCATGTACCCGCAATCGGCCTCATCCGCCTCCTCGAATCGGGTTTCACATGTCGCTCTCAGCACCGAGAAAACACATGGTGGACGCACTGAAATATCATATCAAGGGTAACCGGGTTTTCAGCACAATTATATATTCTCTTTTGAAATATCCACGGTTCCCAAATCCAGAAATATCATGGAAATAACATATCTCAATGCGTATAATCAAAACATGATGTATGCGACATGTAAGAAAGGTAAGCATATCATAAGTCATGCAACATGGAATAGTAATGTGCACATGTCGAGGGAAACCGCTCATTTAAAACGAATCAGTTTTGATGAACATCTTGCGGTTCCCAAATCTCTAATCAAGTCAGAATCATCTATGTTTGTGTACAGGTATAAGTGTACAATAGGCCATGCAAGAATCATATCATGAACGCAACAGTACTACGGTGTAGTGGCATGGCAATTATCGATGATGAAGTGTGTGAGCCGGCAAATAGTGTACGTGGAACATACGCATCATCGATAATGGTGCTGGTGTCCTAACAGCATGATAATAATATAGCAATAAACATATGCAAAGCAATGTGAATAGCATGAATATGCGGAAATCAAATAATCAACACCACGGTGAAGAATCTACATCAATATGTATATATCATGCAGTTATGTCGTTTGTCGTTTGAAATAAGACGAATCAGGATTTTTAGTAAAATAAGGGCTACAGTATACTTTAAGAAAGATACGTCCTTTGAAAAATACCCGTAGAATCTCTTTACTTTTCTTTTAAGATATTCCTGATTCGTAGTTTTTGAAATAGGTATGACTCGGGTCTAGTCTAACATCTACTATGCAAACTACAGATCTAAGTATCAAGTAAATCGGGAGGGGTATGGAAACCACCTAAATCTGAGTCGATACATATATAGATATAATAGTCGGTGATCCCGCCTCAATAATATCGTGAACGATACAGTATATAGTAAGACATCCTCGGGTCATGAGTGCGGATCTATCATCAATACAGGCTCGTACGGTAAATCGTCGTACGGCATCCCAATAGCTGGGTACGGGTCAATATCACACTATCTCATCACATCTCAGGTATCACTATCATCATATCACATAATCTGGGGTACTGATCTAAGTCTAGTACAACTGATACCATCAATATACTGCGTGTGCAAGCACACGTCCCAAGGCCCGCTAGAGATCACGTATCGTATCCCAAATACGAATCACATTAAATTACCGATCTCGCGGCACAATGCCCAACATCATCGACTCATCTCCAATGTCATCCAATATCATCAAACACAGTGCAAGTATAATGAATATGTAAGGGTGTGCGTGTAGGTGTAAATCTATTCTAGGGTTCGCGACTATGAACTACACTAGTTACTTCTAACCCTACACTGTCCATAGTACACCTAACTATCATATATATATAATATCACAACTACGGACGGCGGGGGTGCTTTACGCCATCCACCCGACTTCCCCCTGTAGATATAATCTACTCACCTTGCGTCTCCATCTTTCGATGTCACCACGCGTTTGCTGTCGTCCCGTAGTCTTCATGGGGTACCTACACATCAAAGTGTCGTATATGCGCATTAAAACCAAATCAAAGCTAAAACGGCACACGAAACCCAAAATGATACGATAAGAGGCTTATAGGTTAGAACCTATGGCACGCCTTCAAAACCATCAATAAATCCTCTATATCGTCGTATAAACGCCAAATAGTCTAGGGAAATCACAAGACACAAATGTAGAATTAAAAATACGGAATACGGAAACACGAATCCAAAATAGCAACTAGGGAAAAGGGTCCCAGAGTTCACCCCAGGTCAAATTATACAAATCTACACATGCCGGGGGTCTAAACTACTGATAAGGAAACACCAAAACCAAAACGAGCCAAAATGGGGTAGGTCTGGCCGCAAATTGCGGCCAATTGGAATAAATCTGCGGCCGGGTTGATGAGTTAGGGGTTGGGGTCTTGGTGGTATCTTCCTGGGTGCCTGCACATGTCACTGTCCAATCAGTTTTAATTTAGGATGTCTCGGGTGATAGCAGATTCAATATACCCATTACAGATTCCACAATTTCTCCGATATCGGTTTCTAAAATCCGTATTCTGGGTGTAGGCTTCAGGTTAGGGTCTCAATTCATACACTAGGGTGTTGGTGTAGCCTCTATTGAACTCAATTTCACATTACAACTCATAATTCTTCACAACCCTAACTAGGTTTTACCTCAAGTCACCAAATCACACAATATCGGTTCAATCATAACATGGGGGTAAAGGAAATGCTAAAACTAAGTTAATGATCCAGAAAATACCTCATTTGGCAACTCAAGAATTATCTTGAGTTGCCCCTAGTGGCCGAAATCCTTGCTTCTTTAGTCCAAAGTGTAGATCAAGAGCTTGTGCACATATTTAATGAAATGGAGATTGAGTTTTGGAGTTGTTTTGGATGTGTTTAGAGGGCTTTGAAGAGGGGAGGGAAGCGAGGGAGGAGCAGCAGCAGGAGAGGGAAAATGAAAGAAGAATGAAGAGATGGCTAAGTCAAAGTGAAACCATACCTCTCTCTCTCTCTCACCTACTACTAAATTCTTTTCTCTTTTCTTTTCTTTTTCCTTAAAACCCTTCTCACTCAAATAGTAACCCCAAAACAAACCATGGCAATAAAAATGTAACACAAGTGTGAAAAAGTGATATGTGCATGTTTTGCACAAAAATGCTAAAAACCGATTAGCGATTTTTAATCGCGATTAGCACTAATTTAGCATATAACTAATCAATTAAACTTAGAAATGGCATAATTCTCTAATTTACCCTATTTTAGAATTTTCCATAATTTTCTAAAATTTTTCCCATTTATTTGTATTTAATAATACCAAAATATTAAAATATTCAATAAAATAATATTAAATTATAAAAATTCCCAAAATTAATATTTTATCCTTTTGAAATGTTACAGATCCAAAACCCAGGAATTAGGAGGTATCACCTTGATCCTTTATGGAGAATCATTGTGATAAGCGGAGATTGACCTAGCGTAGTATAGGAAACTACTTCCCTATCAAGAGTATGTCATCCACGTACTCTACGAGGATCACCACCATACTCCCTACTACCTTTTTGTATATACAAGGTTCATCTACCATTTTGATGATGTCAAACTCTTTGACTAACTCATCAAAACAGATGTTCTAACTCCGCGATGCCTGCTTCATCACATAAAACATCTTGCACACGTTTTCGCTGCTCCCACTGTCTACGAGGCCCTCTGGCTGTGTACTTATAGATGCATTCTTCTAAAACATCATTTAGAAAAGCAGTCATGGCACCCAACCGCCAAATATCGTAGTCATGGTTTGTAGCCGTGGCAAGTAGGATCTGGATGGACTTAAGCATAGCTACTTAGAAAAGGTTTCATCATAATCCATACCTGGTCAATGATGCAAACTTTTAACAAGTCTAGCTTTGAAAGTCTCAACTTTTCCATGTACACCAAGTAATCTTCTTAAGATATACTTGCTCCTGATGGGGATTTAACCCTTCAGATAAAGCAACTAAAGTCCATACTTTGTTGGTGTATAAGGATTCCATCTCAGATCGCTAAGCATCCAGACATTCTTACAGAGTCCCACTCCTGATGGCCAGCTTGAAACTAGTTGGGTCATCATCTCATGATGCAATCCTCGCTCCCGCTGTCATAGAGAAACCGAAGTAACTCTCAGGTGGGTGAGGAACCCTACTAGATTGGCGGAGAGGCTGAGGTTCGTTGGTTACTATTGAATCCTTCGGTTCTACTAAATCATCGGCTGCAGTTTGTATAGCTGGAACATTTCCAGTTCTACATAACAGACCTTACCTCGAGCTTGTCCGGATTATGCTTTTAGACATAGCCCGGAAAACCCCAAATCTTAACCAACTTAAGAGATGGGCTCTTCCCTTTCCATATCACATATGAAGCGGTAGGCAACTGATTTGATTGGAACCCTATTCAATAGGTATGCAGCTTCTTAAGTGCATAACTCTCAAAAGGAAATAGGTAACTCAGTAGTACTCATCATAGAGCACACCATATCACATAGGGTGCTATTGCTCCGCCCCGATATACCATCGTGCTATGGTGTATACGGAGGAGTAATTCTGAGAGAGAATCTCATTCTCCTTTAGAATAGTCCAGGAATTCCATGCACAAGCATTCTCCTCCCTGATCTCATCATAGGACATAATACTTATACCCGTATTTTGGTTCTCTACTTCTAACTTATATTCTGTGAATATCTCAAAAGGTTCGGACTTGTGTTTCAACAGGAACATAGGTCTGAATCTCGAAAGATCATCAGAGAATTTAATGAAGTACAAAGAACCGGTCTTGGCATGTGTAGACAGGGGACCTACATAAATCAACATGTATCATCCCAAGAGTTCACTATCTCTTTCTCTGTTTCCAATAAACAGAGCTATGGTCATCTTATCTCTGTGACATGACTGGCAAGTTGTCACGACCCGAGAGTTCGACTCGTGACCGGCACTTAACCACGCAACGTCTACAGGCGTAACGCGGCTAAGTAAGCCGAACCCAGAAATCAAAACCAATAAATATAGAGTGATTTTAAAACATTTGTAAAACAATCGTACATGTCCGAAAAACTTCCATTTATTTAGTAGAAAACCTTTTTAAGTTCAAAAGTTATGAGTTTTATAATTTTGGTAACATTTCCTTTTTAAAACATTAGCCTCGAAAGTCGGGTAAAAGTAAGGTGTAGCGGAAATAACAAGTGACATGAATAAAGCATCACAATGATATACGATGCCGTAGCGAAGAATACATGGTAAAATGAGGACAATATCATAAAAGATGAGACTGCATAAAGTAACGTCGGCTCACATGCGAGCTCGACACCAGAATATAAAATCATACATATCGTCCTCACAACTGTCTCTAAGTCAATACATAAGGTAGATGGAGAGTACTAGATACATCAATATACAACTGAAAGATAACAGATACCGTACAAAACCCACCTAAACAGCAAAAGGGCTATCTCTGCTCAAAAGGGGTATCTGTGCCAAAAGATGAGGTAACAGCCAGCCGTGACTACTCCCAAGGGCAACCTGCAAACACTGTGGCACAACGGGGGTGAGTTGCCAACTCGTGAATAGAGATAACATATAAAGGTGATCGCAAGCATGCACATATAGCGTGGCTCTACTAATGCCAGCAGATGATATCAATGCATGTCAACAGTGGATACAGTAGTAATGCATGTACTCTAACAGGTAAATGCCACAGGATGAGATGTATAGTAATCAATACTGAGTATGGGATAAATAATATCTACATGGACTATGTCAACATGGAAAGCAATAATCGGTGCCTCAAACTGTACCCAAATCCCACATATACTCAGGCGCCGGCACACCCATCGGCCCTCAAATCCTGTATATCTCGGAGGAATCACGAGTGCCCAACATCGGCACCCAAAACATCATAAAATACCCGTGTCCAGCATCGACACGTAAATCCTCAAATATCGGGCGCCGTCAATCCGGACCGGCCCCACGGGGTCCGTCTGCGGTATCGGCCCTCGGCCCCGGCAGCACGGTCATCCCGCATCCATCACTCGACTCTGGTCAGTATCCTCCGGACAACTGCCAGGTCCAACCAATCACCGGTAGGTACTCGCCCGCCTCCAGACTCAATCGGCAAATCCCATCGATCATTTCGCCGAGGGGAACCATACCGGGCCTACCACGAACCCGCAAACGGAACATCCACTCCTCGAATCGGGTTTCAAGCACACGTCTCAGCACCGAGAAAACGCGTGGTGGACACACCAAAATATCATACCACGAGGTACCGGGTTTTTCAAAATAGCATATCTTTCCTTAAATAATTCCACGGTCCTCAAAACAGAAATCACATGAAAATCCAATACCAATAGTAAAATTCAATGCGAGGCACAATATACATCAATCCATGGTATGGGTATAAGGGGGAAACCGCTTTTTAAAGTAGTTTCATTTCCGGTTTTAAAAGATGTCATGCGGCTCCCAATATGCATGAAGGTCATATCAAGTCACATATGAGGCGAACTATAGCAATATAATCATGGCAGCTCTATAGTGAGTGTGGCATGGCAATTACTAACGGTGTGTGTGTAGCATGTAAATAGTGCTCGTGCAACATAAACCGTTAGTAATAGTGTGGTGTTCTATCAGTTCTAGCATATATCAATAACACATAGCAGGGAAATGCAATATGAGATGACAGTCCATAGGTAAATGCAATATGTAATACTAAGATCCTATCAGCCCTGACGCATAACGCCATGCGGGCGATATCCCCGTAGATGTGAAATCTACTCACCGTGTCTCGCGCTAAGTGTATCCAACCACTTGCTTGCCCTTCTTTGCGGCGTCCGTCTCACTGGCCTGCGAACCTAGAATCATAAACACATATCACACATATAAGCTCAAATTCGTCAAAAACGCGATATCACGGTCAAACTAGAAACTCGTGTCGCAAACTAATCGCGCGTGTGCGCGATACGCTAAAACGTGTACTCACGCGCCACAAAACTACCCCGACGCGCCGCGATACGCAGAACCCAAACCTACTCACGTATCACGCGTGTCGCGAAGGTTTAGAAAAACGGCAAAACAGGTAACTGGTCCCAGATTTTTCCACAGAACTAATCTTAAAAATATAAATATACCAAAATACCCTACACACAAAAACATACCTACAGAACCCAAAAACCACCAAAACACCCCTTGTCTGGCCGCAAATTGCGGCCAGAATGGCGGTTTTGGCGGCCAAAGGGGGGAGTTAGGGGGTCGTGTTTTACCTGGTGCATCATCTCCACTCCACTACACTACAGTCTTCCCAAAATCATTCTGCACTCACCGGGTCAATAGCAGTTCCAGAAAACTCAGATTTTGCCCAAAAACGACATTTTGCATCACATAGGAAAACTGGTGGTATTTTAGTGAAATCGGGGTTGGACTAGGTTACAATGGCCTCACTAACACACTAACAAGCTACTGAAACCACAACTTACATCGTTTGCACAAGATTCACACAAAACACCCCATATCGCACTAAAACACACAAAAATCCTTTAACCGATGCAAAACTACACTAACTAGGCAAACTAGTGAAGCAAGATAGGAAATATACCTCATACTTAACCCTAGGGAGCTGCAGGAAGATGAAGAAGTGGAGGGAAGAAGCTGCAGTTGTTGCTGTTGCTGTCTCACTGCTGCTGCTGCTACTGATCTCTGCTGCTGCTGCTACTTCTTGCTGCTGCTGCTGCTCTCATGCTGCTGCTGCTGCTTCCATGTTGCTGCTGCTGCTTCTGGTTCAGGTAAGAGTGTGTGTGTGTGTGTGAGTGTGAGGGTTATGAGAGAAACAAAGAAGAGAAATGAGAGGAAATAATTGCATCCAATTGTCAACCCTCTCTCTCTCTCATCATTAATTGCAAGCATGGCTTGCCATGATGCACTCTCCCTCTCTCTCACTCACAAGTCAACACACAAAGAAACTAATCCAAAATAAAGCAACCTTTAGTTTACTAATCAACTTAATTTAAACCCAAAGGACTTAATCCTATAATTAACCCACCATGGTTAATAATTATTGTATTTATTTGATTTAAAAACCCTAGTTTACATGCACATGTGTGTGCAAGCCTAGGAAAATTTTGGAAAAATAATTATTGAATTAGGAAAAATATTTAAAACACAATTTGGTAAACTTTTTATTAAAAATCATTATTTAATTATAATTATTCACTAACCCTTATCCTAAGGTGTTACACAAGTTTTCACAAGATGTAAATTCAAATAGATTTAAATATGCATCTATGTGCAACTTAGCTAGTCGGGTTGCATTGATATGACCTAGTCTACAATACCTCAAGAAGGATCCGTTCATTTCTGAACTCTTCCTCTTGTGTGTGTTCTGTATACTAGGAACTGTAGTTTGATTTAGAACGTCAATGCTTTTAGATAACGTGCCTGAACCGATCAACTTTTGATATAGGAAATGTTCAAAACATTATCCAACAATACAAAATTTTATCATTTCTTTACTTATAAAGAGACTGATATGATTTTGTATATCAGGTTCGGTATCTAATAACATTTGCTCAAAATCAATGTATTTGTAATACAGGGTGACAGTGACTAACAGACTTGGTTGCAACACTTGCCCCGTTTTCTGTCTCATGAAACTTATCACCCGTTCTCAGTTCTCTACCTTTCTGTAGTCCTATGTAACAAATTACATATGCGGGATCCTGATCCGGTATCAAATACCCAGGACGTAGAGGATACTAAGAAACAGTTCTTTATAACGAACACACCCGAAGATGATGCATCATCATGAACTTTCTTCGTTTGGGCAGCACGGGAAATCTGGTATTCCCCTATTTCCTGCTCTGTCTTATAACATTTATAAGTTGGAGCGGGACCAACGTTCCCCAGCTCAGTATAACAAGCGGGTTCGGTCAATATATCCGTGTTATTATCTTGATTAAGGCGTGACATGGTCGCTACCTGGAGAGAGAGAGAAGAAAACACTCTGCGTGCGCTCTTGCAAGATCAGATTGGTTATTATTTTATCTAATCAGGATGGCTCCCACTGTTTTTATCAAATCTTCCTTCAAACCCTAAAAGTAAAGACTAGTCGGGATTAATTACACGCTACAAGTTCGCCAATCTTTCAGCCAGGCCAGTGTCGGTACTTTGAGGGAGGTCCCCCGTGCTTTCGCACGAACCTGATTAATGCAAACCTCGTTTTCCCAGAGGCGTAACCCCGTTGACACCTTTCTAGACACCTACTAGATCGGCTAATTGTAATGTGTAAAACTCTCCCAGGAGTAACAATTACTCGCAGCGGGTATCGGGATCCAACTAACTCATAGAAGGTATGCAATCTCATTGCAAATTTCAACACTTGAAATTCCCGATAATATTTTGCCCCTAACGTGCTATGACCTTGACGAAATCCAACAAACCATAGCCCGCTAGTCAAGTTCAACCCGTACATTTCATGATCGAATTAAACCCACCCGCACGACCCTTGACGAAAGCCAACAAAGTCGCACGACTACCCTAATCCAATTGCATCGTATGCAGCAGATAAGCAGCAGATAGCTACCGCACACTGCACCTTGACGAAAGCCAACAAATGCAGCACGAATACTATATACAACTTATCTGAAATGACGGAGGGCTACGACAGGTTTTTCTGAAAACCTATTGCGTAATGAACTTGATATCGTTGTAGAATCAAATGATTTTAAAATGGAGTGTTTTTGAGGCTTTTCTAGTTTTGCTAAAGGGGTCACTCCCGGTGAAGGGATCGTCGGCCCTTTCCTCGTCGAATGAGGTGCGGGATATATCATATATATCACTGTGCAAAGCAGAAACTATAGAAGCAATCAAAAGACAAACCGAGTGTGCAGCATCTGCTAGTTATTGCTAAAGGGTTCACTCCCAGTGAAGGGATCTCGGCCCTTTCCTTATCGAATAAGGTGCAGGATGTTCTACAAGGAACACCGCGATGCAAAGCAAGAACTGTAGCTACCTGTTTTTGAAAATTCGATTCCACAACATCTTAGGTTTCTTTTCTTTCATTAATCACATTAATGAAGTCCCATCATTTAAGTACCTAATCATCACAGATAAATACGATGTACACTTATGCCATCCGCATTCGCCTCGATGTCCTCTCGTGCACCGTTAGGTTAGGTAACTAACGGCAGGGCAGGGCAGGGCTAGCGCGGGTGTAAAACATAAGTAACGTCTATATAATATATCATATATACTTTATACTGTATCTATCACAGAACATATCAAATGATCACATCACAGATATCGCAGCAGAAGAATCATATGAAACATTGGATATACTAGGACGTCCGTGTTTTCAATACGAGCCAGTATAAAAAACGGATTCGACGGTCGCGATGAATATCCAAACCCACACCCCTAGACCCCTACGAGAGCGGCAAGCAACCCTACCAATTCTAGAGTTAGGTGACCCGGACTCGACTCCTCGAGTTGGTCTCCCACTGGACTCAAGAACCCGGTTACTTGTGCTCCCCTCCTTGGGTCTATCCTAGTGCGGAAAAGTAAATAATATATATCAACGGTGACAACTTCCGCAACCTGGAAGTGCCCCAATAAAAGAATATTACATACAAGTTTTTACATGAATGAAAATGAAAAATACTCATCTCACATAAAAACCCCCGGCTATTCAAACAAGACGATCCAATATAACATATCCAGCAACACATAACATCACATGTCATCAACGTAAGTAAATGTGCGTATCCCAATTGTCGTTGACATATAGCAAAGAAACCGGCGATATCACATATTACACTTACGGTCGCAGAAAAGAAAGTGTAAAACTACAACAGTTGGAATCCGCAACCTCTTTAGACATCGCATGCCCAATCAAATGAATTCCTTAGACATCGCATGCTTAACAATTATAAACCCTGCATTTTAGTCTCATTATCGAAAACTCTTTTTAATATCAAGTCGGGCAATTCAACAAGATTCCCGACATCCTGATCGAATGCTCGTCGCAAACTTCAGTAGACGGCCGCACCCCCGATGCCGTCGACGAAGTGCACCAAGGCGGAACACCGCTGCCGCGAGCACCCGAACGGATACTTTCGGTGATGGGGTTCTCCTACAGTCACTTGGTCGGGGCTATGGGGTGTAGCAGACTATTGAGTTTATCCGGCGAGTATCCGCGTACGCTATGTGATTGCGACGGACTTTTGATCACATCAAAATTCAGTGGCAACCGATCAAGTGAGACTAAAGTGCTATGTTTATAACATTCATATCAGTTATCTCATAACTACTTGTGGATTCCAAGTATTGTATCACATTCCAGATAAACAGAAAATGTTAAACTTTTCGATCGAACAATCAAACACCCAAGTTTTCCCGATAATAGCTCAACACTTGAAATAAGTTTAAAAACATTCACTTCATGCCACAGTACCAACGGTCCAGCCGTAGAAGGGTCAAGCCAACGCCTCACATGTGGCACGCCGTACTGCCCCAAACCCTAAGGTTCAAAGGGCAGTTCAAGACGGTCACATAATCGAGTTAAGGTTTGTTGTCTTCTAGAGGGTCCATCGCGTTACTTGCACTACTTAGAACGTCATTAAACTACGGAAAGATCCAACACTTGGAAATTTCCCGACAGGGGAAAAATTGAGTATTTATATCCGGTCGAACTTTTTAACATATTCTAAGATTATCCGGAAAAACACAGACGAAGTTAAACTTCCCGATCGAAACACCGAGTCCCCAATACAACCCAGAAAACTCAACTCTTGAATAAATATTAAAAATTCCCAGAAAATACAGCACTAAATGATAGGAATTACTGTGCAATTTCCAAAAGTTGATGTGACTACTTGGCCGCGGAACCGCCGCACGAGCCATGCTCATGCCGCGGTTCCGCCGCGCTTTAGAAGAATCATGAGCACGTGCTTCACAGTAATCCCTAAAATACCCTGCTGATTTTTCTGCATATTTTTAATTTGAAAAAATGCACAGTTTTGAAAAATGTACAAAGAAGGCTTAGAATTAGGGTTTCGGGGTTCGATCGGGTTTCTAACATCGTCTACGCATCGCTTAAGGCTCTAGCTAGGCTCTGATACTACTGTAGGGTTCCTAGGCACTCTAAGGAGGTTCCACAAGGCATCAACCATGCCAAATTCAAAAATTTTTGGTGCCGAGAAACCCTAATGCGATCGTTGACTAGAGGTAAAGGCGAAACTAGCAACTAGTTAACAACTTAACTAAGAGTGAACGAAAATACAACTTTTGTAGATCCGGTCCTCCACTTCCTTAGCTCCGTGACGATGTCCCCTCGCTGCGATCATCGGATCCCGGACTCTAGCGTCGGCTTCATCGGAGAAATGGGCGGACTAGGTCGTCGACTTCGATGCCGAAGATGATCTACGTCGAGGCAACTCAAGATCAAGCTCCAACTTCACCAAGTCATGAAACTTGTGAAGAAAACACCCTATACTACTTGGCAAGTGGTAGAGTATGAAGAAATAGGAAGTGGGTTCACTTTAGAATTGGATTTCTTACTCTTTTTCTCAAGTCACCATTGAAGCTAGCAAGCTTCTTTCTTCTTGAAGAAGAAGAAGAAGAAGAAGATAATATGATAAGAATATGAATAATAGAAAATAAAATGATTCTTATCATACTAGCAACCATAGTTAAGTGTAGAGAATGAACTAGGGTTTAGTTAAAGGGTTAGTGTTAGTTGTATGTATGCCCTAGAGGCCAGTATTGTACAGATGTTGTATATTATATTGGATGCTTGGACATATATAGAGATGACTTTCTTGCTCGACATGATAGTATGCTATCTGGTTGCTCTTTATCTTAACATGTACACTTGCCTCTTTATACTGTCTTATAGTTACATGTTGGTAAAGCCCTTAGGATGTGTACTTGACTACCTGGACTATGATGCAGATCATACTAGTGGGGACATGGTAGTCCATAAGTACATCCTTCAAGGTCCCTAGTCGTGGGTGTATCGAGACGGGGCATCGATATACCAGAGTAGACTAGTGTATACGCTTCTCGACCCATGAGATGGGCGATGGATGATCCCATATCCATTGGTGTTTGACATCAGAGATGGTATACGGGTGCTCAGTGGAGACTGGGTACACTGGACGGACTCGCCGAGAACTCCCAGATGGTATTATACCTCACGTCAGATGGCAGTTCTCAGGTGACACTTGTGCAGGTTAGTCTGTAGACCCGAGATCGTCATAGAGTCTTGTGTGATTCCCACTGTGCTTTGATCTCCACCCTACCACGTCCATGAGGGCGTGCAAAACGGTGGTCTTTGGGTACAGTCCCGAGTCATATGGAGGCAATGAGCGATAGGAGGGGTTTCGTCTCTCCCGGTATTGGGGGTTGATGTTGCGCTGTGCTCGATTGGCCGTAACAGGGAAGTCCCTGGCCAGGGCTGATCAGAGATTTGCTGGTAAGTGTTACCAGTAGTTTCTCGACCCGTTATGAGCCTCACATCGGCACGACTTATCGGTTATTGGGGTCTGACGTTTACTACCCCTAGACTTGATATGCGACGTATCAGACGAACAGACCGGACTGTACGGTAAGTGTTACTGGTTGGATTCACAGGAGTGTGAGCGGGCTAGCTCGTCGATCTTCTGATCGCTCAATACCCGGGTGGCCGTTACGTTTAGCAGACCGCTTGCGGCTTGTGGATGCTTGATATGATCATCATCTGCTACCGGCGTATTGACGAGTCTTTAGAGTCCTACACGGAGGTTTCCTGGCTCAAGCGAAACGAAATAGGAGCGCATATGAGATATGTGCAGGACCGAGAATAATGCGTGTATGTGATACCGCATTTCATTCTCGCGATATATGTTTTGATTGGTTATATTCGTTATGACCTAGTTATCGAATCATTGATTCGATAAATCGATACATTGGATTCTAGTCGGTTATGTGCGACATGACCGGATCATTGAATCAAATGTTGATTTAATGATTTAATGCATAATTATATATTTGATATATTACTTTGCATTAGCTAGTATTGGTTCACTTTATATGGATTTTCTCACTTGATGTGCATGATGTATATGTGATATACTTTTGTGCACTTGTTTGTATCATGTTTGATGATGCATGTTTAAATGGTTAAGTGTAAAGAATAAAACCATGGTTAAGTAGATAATTAGGGTTTTGTTTTACTCTCTCATTTATTTATCCATTCTTATTTATTTAAATAATTTTATGAAAAACAAAATGGTTTTCCTTTTGTCATGAAGCTTGATGAAGCTTCATGAAGGTTTGACTCAAAGACCATTTTGTCTTCATGCTAAACCCTAACTATTCCCACTTACCATGGTTTGCTCTCTACACTTAACCTTAGTTATATTATGATAAGTATTAATTTTATTTCATTATTGAAAAACACTTATCATAATTCTAGCTCATCTTCTTCTTCATCTTCAAGTTTGAAACCTTGAGGCCATCAATGGCAACTTGAGCTAAAGTGAGATAAATCCAATTCTAAAGTGAACCCACCTCCTGTTTCTTCACCCTCTACCTCTTGCCAAGTTGTTTTGGGTGTTTTCTTCACAAGTTTCACAACTTTGTGAAGTCGGAGCTTGAACTTGTGAAGCCTCGACGTAGATCGTCTTTGACACGAAGCCGACGACCTATTCCGCTCGTTTTCCCGATGAAGCCGATGAACGAGTCTAGGATTCGAGATGGACAGTGAGAGGATGCCTTCATGGAGCTAAGGAAGGGGTTAACCGGATCTACAAAGGTTGTAGCATCTAACCTTTAGTTAAGTAGTTAACTAGTTTACTTTTTCGCCTAGATTTCTAGCAACGATCCGTTAACTAGGGTTTCTCGGCACCATATTTTTGTAAAATGGCATCGTTGATGCCTTGTGAGACTTCTTTAGGGTGCCTAAGAACCCTGTAGTGGTATCAGAGCCTAGCTAGAGCCTTAGGCGAAGTCTAGACGGAGTTTGAAACCCGGACGAACCGAAAAACCAACCCCAAAATAGCTCTCTGGAAATTTTTCAAATTTGTGGTTTTTTTTCAATTAAAAATGCTTAAAAAATTCAGCAATAAAATCTAAGAATGACTGTGCAAAACGTTTCCAGAGAACAGTACAAAGTGCGGCGGAACCGCGGCAGAAGCTAGGTTTCTGCGGCGGTTCCGTGGCTAAATAGTGACGTCAGCCCTTGGTTTTTGCACAGTAATTCCTGATTAATTGTTCTGAGTTTTCTGGGAATTTTAATTTGACTCCAGAGTTGAGTATTCTGGGGTTGTATAGGGAATCGACGATTCGATCGGATTATCGAACTTTGTCTAAGTGTTTTCCGGATAATTTTTTGAATATGTTAAAAAGTTCGACCGGATATAAATACCCAATCTTTCCCCTGCCAAAAATATCCAAGTGTTGGATTATTGTGTGGTTTAAGGACGTTCTGAGTAGTGCAAGTAACGCGATGGTCTCTCTAGAAGACAACAAACCTTAACTCGATTATGTGACCGTCTTGAACTACCCTTTGAACCTTCGGGTTTGGGGCAGTACGGCGTGCCACATGTGAGGCGTTGGCTTGACCCTTCTACGGCTGGACCGTTGGTACTGAGGCATGAAACGAATGTCTTTGAACCTATTTCATGTGTTGGATGGTTTCGGGAAAACTTGGGTGTTCGAATGTTCGATCGGAAAGTTTAATATATTCTATTTATCTGGAATGGGATACAATAATTGGAATTCACAAACAGTTATGTGATAACTGAATGAATGATATAAATCTAGCGGTTTAGTTTCATTTGATATTGAAAAGAGTTTTCGATAATGAGACTAAAATGCGGGATTTATAATAATTAGGCATGTGATGTCTAAGATATTCATTGGATTAGGTATGTGATGTCTAAAGAAGTTGCGGATTCCAATTGTTGTAGTTTTACACTTTCTTTTCTGTGACCGTAAGTGTAGTATGTTCATATCGCCGGTTTCGTTGCTATACGTCAACGACAATTGGGGTATGCATACTTACTTACGTTGATGGCATGTGATGTTATGTGTTGCTGGATATGTTATATTGGATCGTCGTGTTCGAATAGCCGGGGGTTTTTATGTGAGATGAGTGTTTTTCATTTTCATTCATGTAAAAACTTGTATCTAATATTCTTTTATTTGTGGCACTTCCAGGTAGCGGAAGTTGTCACCCTTTGTATAATATTTACTTTTTCGCATTAGGATAGACCCAAGGAGGGGAGCACAAGTAACCGGGTTCTGGGGTCCAGTGGGAGACCAACTCGAGGAGTCGAGTCCGGGTCTCCTAACCCTAGAATTGGCAGGGTTGCTTGCCTCTCTCGTAGGGGTCTAGGGGTGTGGGATTGGCTATTCATCACGACCGTGGAATCCGTGTTTTATACTGGCTCGTATTGAAAACATGGACGTCCTAGTATATCCAATATTTCATATGTTTCTTCTGCTGCGATATCTGTGTTGTGACTCTGTGATGGATATAGTATATAGTATATATGATATATTATATAGACGTTACTTATGTTTTACACCCGCGCTAGCCCTGCCCTGCTCTGTCGTTAGTTACCTAACCTAACGGTGCACGAGGGGACATCGAGGCGAATGCGGATGGCATAAGTGTACGTCATATCTATCTGTGATGTTTAGGTATTTAAATGATGGGACTTCATTAATGTGATTAATGAAAGAAAAGAAACCTAAGATGTTGTAGAATCAAATTTTAAACAAAACAGGTAGCTACAGTTCTTGCTTTGCATAGCGGTATATATGATATACCCTGCACCTTATTCGATGAGGAAAGGACCGAGATCCCTTCACCGGGAGTGAATCCTTTAGCAGTAACTGGCAGATGCTACACACTCGGTTTGGCTTTGATTGCTTTTAAGAGTTTTTGCTTTGCACAGTGATATATATGATATATCCCGCACCTCATTCGACGAGGAAAGGGCCGACGATCCCTTCACCGGGAGTGACCCCTTTAGCAAAACTAGAAAAGCCTCAAAAATTACTCCATTTCAAAACTTCATTCGATTCTACAACGATATCAAGTCCATTACGCTCATGGTTTTTTCTGAAAGAACCCGCGTAGCCCTCCGTCATTTCAGATAGATATTATTTAGTATTCATGCTGTGTTTGTTGACTTAGTCAAGGCATAGTGTATGGTAGCTAAATTATGTTTATCTGTAACAACATGAGATGTGATCGGATTAGAGCATTCGCACGACCTTGTTGACTCAGTCAAGGGTCGTACGGGTGGGTTTAATTCAATCGGGAAATGTACGGGTTGAACTTGACTTGCGATTTATGGTTTGTTGACTTAGTCAAGGTCATAGATCGCTAGGGGCAAAAATATTATCGGGAATTTCAAGTGTTGAAATTTGCAATGAGATTGCATACCTTCTATGAGATAGTTGGATCCCGATACCCACTGCGAGTAAGAGTTACTCCTGGGAGAGTTTTACACATTGCAATTAGCTGATCAAGTAGGTGTCTAGAAAGGTGTCAACAGGGTTACGCCTCTGGGAAAACGAGGTTTACATTAATTAGGTTCGTGCGAAAGCACGGGGGACCTCCCTCAAAGTACCGACATTGGCCTGGCTGAAAGATTAGCGAACTTGTAGTGTGTAATTAATCCCGGCTAGTCTTTCCTTTTAGGGTTTGGAGGAAGATTTGATAAAAAGCAGTGGGAGCCATCCTGATTAGATAAGATAATAACCAATCTGATCTTGCACGAGCATACGCTAAAGTGTTTTCTTCTCTCTCTCTCCAGGTAGCGACCATTTCATGCCTTAATCAAGATAATAATATGGATGTATTGATCGAACCCGCATGTTATACTGTGCAGGGGAACGTTGGACCCGTTCTATCTTATAAATGTTATAAGACTGAACAGGAAACAGGAGAATATCTGGATTCTCACACCGCCCAAACGGAGAACATCCATGTTGATGCATCATCTTCGGGTGTGTTTGTCATTGAGAACTGTTTCTCAGTTCACCCTACGTCCTGGGTATTGATACCGGGTCAGGATCCCACATATGTAAGATGTTACATGGGCTGCGAAAAGGTAGAGAACTGAGAAAAGGTGATCATTCCGTTCATGTAGGGAATGGGGCAAATGTTGCAGCCAAAGCAGTTGACATATATCACCTGGTATTACCAAATGGTGATACACTAGTCCTGAATGAGTGCTATTATATACCGAACATGATGTGCAATATTATATCAGTTTCTTTATTAAGTAAAGAAGGATATAATTTTGTAGTAAAGGATAATGTTATGAACATATTCCTGGATCAAAAGTTGATTGCATCAGGCTCGCTACATAATGGCATATTCATTCTCAATCAAAATACAGTCTTCAATATACAAAACACACACAAAAGGAAAAGCTCAGAAATGAACGAATCCTTCTTGTGGCACTGTAGACTTGGCCATATCAATGAGACACGACTAGCTAAGTTGCATAAGAATGGATATTTGAATTCATTCGAATTATCATCTTATGACACTTGCCATTCATGTCTCAAAGGAAAAATGACCAAAACTCCGTTTACGGGACACGGAGAAAGAGTTACTGAACTCTTGGGACTGGTGCATAGTGATGTATGCGGTCCAATGTCTACACACGCCAGAAATGGTTCTTCCTACTTCATTACATTCACTGACGATCTCTCTAGATACGGGCATGTGTTCCTGTTGAAACACAAGCCTGAAACTTTTGAGAAATTCAAAGAATATAAGCACGAGGTAGAGAACCAAACGGGCAAAAGTATTAAGGTTCTTCGATCTGATCGAGGAGGTGAATACTTAAGCAGTGAATTCCTGGATTATCTAAAAGAGAATGGGATTCTCTCTCAGCTTACTCCTCCTTATACACCACAGCACAACGGTGTATCGGAACGAAGGAATCGCACCCTATTAGATATGGTGCGTTCAATGATGAGTAATGCTGAGTTACCTATTTCCTTTTGGGGGTATGCACTTGAGACAGCCATATACCTATTGAATCTGGTTCCGTCTAAATCTGTACCTACCACACCATATGAGATATGGAGTAGGAAGAGACCATATTTTAAACGAATTAAGATATGGGGTTGTCCGGCCTATGTCAAAAAGCAAAATCCGGACAAACTCGAGGCACGATCAGTCCTTTGCAAGTTTGTGGGATATCCTAAGAATTCTCAAGGATATTTTTTCTACCAAGCTGAGGAACAAAGAGTGTTTGTTGCTCAACATGCCACCTTTTTGGAAAGGGAA
Organism: Agapanthus africanus; assembly: GCA_030015575.1. Lineage (NCBI taxonomy): Eukaryota > Viridiplantae > Streptophyta > Magnoliopsida > Asparagales > Amaryllidaceae > Agapanthus > Agapanthus africanus. The sequence continues at coordinate 597,837,871 of CM057339.1, forward strand.
TTTCTTGCAAAAGAAATTAATGGCAAAGAGGTAGAGCTGGAAGAGGTTCCAGCACCACAAACTGCAACTAACGATTTAGTAGAACCAGAAGAATCGATAGTACCCGACGAACCCCAGCCTCTCCGCCGATCTAGTAGGGTTTCTCGTCCACCTGAGAGATACTACGGTTTTCTCATTGATGGTGGAAGCGAGGATTGCATCATGGAAGATGATGACCCAACTAGCTTCGAGCAGGCCATCACGAGTGGGGACTCAGTGAAATGGCTGGATGCTATGCGGTCTGAGATGGATTCCATGTACACCAACAAAGTATGGACTTTGGAAGTTGCTCCTGAAGGGGTAAAACCCATTGGGAGCAAGTGGATCTTCAAGAAGAAACTTGGTGTAGATGGGAAAGTGGAGACTTTCAAAGCTAGACTTGTAGCAAAGGGTTTTCGTCAAAGACCAGGTGTGGACTATGACGAGACCTTTTCTTCAGTGGCTATGCTTAAATCCATCCGGATCATGCTTGCCATCGCTGCTTATCATGATTACGAAATCTGGCAAATGGATGTTAAGACCGCCTTTCTAAATGGTGATTTAGAAGAGTGCGTGTACATGACTCAGCCAGAGGGCTTCGTAGACAGTGGGAGCAGCGGAAAGGTGTGCAAGCTGCTTAAATCCATTTATGGATTAAAGAAAGCATCACGGAGTTGGAACATCTGCTTTGACGTCGTTATCAAAGAGTTTGATTTCGTCAAAAATCCAGATGAACCTTGTATCTAAAAGAAGGTGGCAGAGAGTAAGGTTGTCTTCCTCGTATTGTACGTGGACGGCATACTCTTGATAGGAAATGATATTCCTATGCTGCAATCGGTCAAGCTATTCTTATCACAGAGATTCTCAATGAAAGATCTTGGTGATGCCTCCTGCATGTTGGGAATTAGGATCTATAGAGATAGATCCAAACGGATTTTGGGATTGTCCCAATCCAGGTACATTGACACCGTACTAAAGAGGTTTAGTATGGAAGAATCCAAGCGTGGGAACTTGCCCACGATCTCTGGAGTCACTCTTTCCAAAGAGATGTCTCCCAAGACTGATTTGGAGAGAGCACGCATGCAAGGGATACCCTATGCTTCGGCAGTAGGCTCTATCATGTATGCGATGCTGTGTACCAGACCCGATGTAGCATACTCACTAAGTATAGTGAGCAGGTATCAAGCTGATCCTGGAGAGAGTCACTGGACAGCTGTGAAGAGCATTCTCAAGTACTTACGAAGGACTAGAGATATGTTCTTGGTGTATGGTAACGGGGAGCTCCAAGTGGAGTCCTTTACCGATTCGAGCTTCCAGAGTGATAAGGACGACTCTAAGTCGCAGTCGGGCTTTGTCTTTACCCTTTACGGAGGGGCGGTTAGCTGGAAGAGTTCCAAGCAGGAAACCGTGGCAGACTCGATGATGGAGGCTGAATACATCGCTGCCAACGATGCTGCCAAAGAGGCTGTCTTGATCAAGAAGTTCATTACTGAACTTGGTGTGGTTCCATCCAATGAGCATCCAATACCTTTGTATTGCGATAACAATGGAGCGGTGGCTTTGGCCAAGGAACCCAGGTCCCATCAGTGATCCAGGCATATTCTGAGGCGGTATCCCCTGATCCGGGAGATAGTTGATCGCCGGGAGATCGAGGTCAGGAGAGTTGACACGAAGAACAACACGGCGGATCCACTCACGAAGGCCATTCCCCAGATACAGTTTGAGAGACTCTTCGGGATGCTCGGTATGCGATACAACAGCAGCTGGCCCTAGTGCAAGTGGGAGATTGTTAGTTGTATGTATGCCCTAGAGGCCAGTATTGTACAGATGTTGTATATTATATTGGATACTTGGACATATATAGAGATGACTTTCTTGCTCGACATGATAGTATGCTATCTGGTTGCTCTTTATCTTAACATGTACACTTGTCTCTTTATACTGTCTTATAGTTACATGTTGGTAAAGCCCTTAGGATGTGTACTTGACTACCTGGACTATGATGCAGATCATACTAGTGGGGACATGGTAGTCCATAAGTACATCCTTCAAGGTCCCTAGTCGTGGGTGTATCGAGACGAGGCATCGATATACCAGAGTAGACTAGCGTATACGCTTCTCGACCCATGAGATGGGCGATGGATGATCCCATATCCATTGGTGTTTGACATCAGAGATGGTATACGGGTGCTCAGTGGAGACTGGGTACACTGGACGGACTCGCCGAGAACTCCCAGATGGTATTATACCTCACGTCAGATGGCAGTTCTCAGGTGACACTTGTGCAGGTTAGTCTGTAGACCCGAGATCGTCATAGAGTCTTGTGTGATTCCCACTGTGCTTTGATCTCCACCCTACCACGTCCATGAGGGCGTGCAAAACGGTGGTCTTTGGGTACAGTCCCAAGTCACATGGAGGCAATGAGCGATAGGAGGGGTTTCGTCTCTCCCGGTATTGGGGGTTGATGTTGCGCTGTGCTCGATTGGCCGTAATAGGGAAGTCCCTGGCCAGGGCTGATCAGAGATTTGCTGGTAAGTGTTACCAGTAGTTTCTCGACCCGTTATGAGCCTCATATCGGCACGACTTATCGGTTATTGGGGTCTGACGTTTACCGCCCCTAGACTTGATATGCGACGTATCAGACGAACAGACCGGACTGTACGGTAAGTGTTACTGGTTGGATTCACAGGAGTGTGAGCGGGCTAGCTCGTCGATCTTCTGATCGCTCAATACCCGGGTGGCCGTTACGTTTAGCAGACCGCTTGCGGCTTGTGGATGCTTGATATGATCATCATCTGCTACCGGCGTATTGACGGGTCTTTAGAGTCCTACACAGAGGTTTCCTGGCTCAAGCGAAACGAAATAGGAGCGGATATGAGATATGTGCAGGACCGAGAATAATGCGTGTATGTGATACCGCATTTCATTCTCGCGATATATGTTTTGATTGGTTATATTCGATATGACCTAGTTATCGAATCATTGATTCGATAAATCGATACATTGGATTCTAGTCGGTTATGTGCGACATGACCGGATCATTGAATCAAATGTTGATTTAATGATTTAATGCATAATTATATATTTGATATATTACTTTGCATTAGCTAGTATTGGTTCACTTTATATGGATTTTCTCACTTGATGTGCATGATGTATATGTGATATACTTTTGTGCACTTGTTTGTATCATGTTTGATGATGCATGTTTAAATGGTTAAGTGTAAAGAATAAAACCATGGTTAAGTAGATAATTAGGGTTTTGTTTTACTCTCTCATTTATTTATCCATTCTTATTTATTTAAATAATTTTATGAAAAACAAAATGGTTTTCCTTTTGTCATGAAGCTTGATGAAGCTTCATGAAGGTTTGACTCAAAGACCATTTTGTCTTCATGCTAAACCCTAACTATTCCCACTTACCATGGTTTGCTCTCTACACTTAACCTTAGTTATATTATGATAAGTATTAATTTTATTTCATTATTGAAAAACACTTATCATAATTCTAGCTCATCTTCTTCTTCATCTTCAAGTTTGAAACCTTGAGGCCATCAATGGCAACTTGAGCTAAAGTGAGATAAATCCAATTCTAAAGTGAACCCACCTCCTATTTCTTCACCCTCTACCTCTTGCCAAGTTGTTTTGGGTGTTTTCTTCACAAGTTTCACAACTTTGTGAAGTCGGAGCTTGAACTTGTGAAGCCTCGACGTAGATCGTCTTTGACACGAAGCCGACGACCTATTCCGCTCATTTTCCCGATGAAGCCGATGAACGAGTCTAGGATTCGAGATGGACAGCGAGAGGATGCCTTCGTGGAGCCAAGGAAGGGGGTAACCGGATCTACAAAGGTTGTAGCATCTAACCTTTAGTTAAGTAGTTAACTAGTTTACTTTTTCGCCTAGATTTCTAGCAACGATCCGTTAACTAGGGTTTCTCGGCACCATATTTTTGTAAAATGGCATGGTTGATGCCTTGTGAGACTTCTTTAGGGTGCCTAGGAACCCTGTAGTTAGGGTTTAGGAAAGAAACAAAATGGCTTTGACTTTCAAAGCTTCTTGAAGCTTCAAGTGAAATCCAAATAAAGTCACCATTTTATTTCTCACCAAAAAGAATAAATAAATAAATGAATAAGTAAATAAAGCAAATGAAAATAAAACCCTAACCATTTACTAAATATGGTTTAATTCAAACATACACCGAAGTTTGCATGTATCATCAAACATGATACAATCTTGTGCACAAAAATATATCACATATACAATGTGCACAAACAAGTGAGAAAATCCATCTTAAGTGAACAAATACTAGTTAATGTAAAGTAATATATCAAATATATAATTATACATTAAATCATTAAATCAACACTTGATTTAACGATCCGGTCATATCGCATATGACCAACTAATATCCAATGTATCGACTTATCGAATCAATCCTTGATTCGATAACTAGGTTATATCGCATACAACCAATCGATACATTCATCGCGAGAATAGAATACGGTATCACATACACGCATTATTCTCGGTCCCGCACATATCTCATATGCGCTCCTATTTCGTTTCGCTTGAGCCAGGAAACCTCTGTGTAGGACTCTAAAGACTCGTCAATACGCCGGCAGCAGATGATGATCATATCAAGCACCCACAAGCCGCAAGCGGTCTGCTAAACGTAACGGCCACCCGGGTATTGAGCGATCAGAAGATCGACGAGCAAGCCCGCTCACACTCCTTTGAATCCAACCAGTAACACTTACCGTACAGTCCGGTCTGTTCGTTTGATATGTCGCATATCTTGCCCAGGGGTGGTAAACGTCAGACCCCAGTAGCTCGATAAGTCGTGTCGATATGAGGTCTATAACAGTTCGAGATACAACTGGTAACACTTACCAGTAAATCTCAGTAACCCTGGCCAGGGATTTCCGGTTATAGCCAATCGAACACAGCGCAACATCAACTCCCTATACCGGGAGAGACGAATCCCCTCCTATCGCTCATTGCCTCCATGTGATTCGGGACTGTACCCAAAAACCACCGTTTTGCACGCCCTCTTGGACGTGGTAAGGTGGAAATCAAAGAACAGTGGGAATCACACAAGACTCTATGACGATGTCGGGTCTACAGACTAACCTGTACCAGTGTCACCAAAGAACTGCCATCTGACGTAAGGTATAATACCATCTGGGAGTTCTCGGCGAGTCCGTCCAGTGTACCCAGTCTCCACTGAGCACCCGTATATCATCTCTGATGTCAAACACCAATGGATATGGGATCATCCATCGCCCATCTGTATAGGTCGAGAAGGTATACGCTAGTCTACTCTGGTATATCGATGCCCCGTCTCGATACACCCACGACTAGGGACCTTGAAGGATGTATTTATGGACTACCATGTCCCCACTAGTATGATCCGCATCATAGTCCAGGTAGTCAAGTACACATTCTAAGGGCTTTACCAACATGTAACAGAGAGACAATCAGTGTACACGTTAAGGCAAAGAGTAACCAGATAGCATACTATCATGTCGAGCAAGAAAGTCCTCCCAATATATGTCCCAGCATCCACCACAATATACATCCTATGCACAGTAATGGCCTCTAGGGCATACATATAACTAACAGAGTGTAGGAACAAGAGAGTAACCATAAGGAAATATCTAGTGTGACCACAAGAAAATATCTAGTGTGAACACAAGAAAATATCTAGTGTCAACACAAAGTGTGAACACAATAAATGCACCATAAATGAACATGTGAGTCACAAGCCTTGTCACCACCTTCTAGATGCTTCTAGAATCTTCCACACTCATCCAAGAAAAGATAAATCCATCTTTAACCGAATGTTAAAAGACGGCTGATAAAAAACTGGAAACTGGAAACTTCCAAAAGTGATCCCGAAACGAATTTCAGGATAACCCCGTAACTGTATAAATATACCCGCATTTGTATTACGACCGAATACAAATGCAACTGAGACAAAGATATTATATCTACTCAATATAATACTCGGATCCGGCTTAAACCAAAGCCGACCAGTATCATCTGCCCGAAATCTGAAACGTGCGTAAACGCACGTGCATTTTCCGAACCCTGCCATAAAACCATACGACCTCTACAACGTTTCGCCCGAACTTGGGAAACTGTCTGTGGGGGACTCTAATGACTCGTCATTACCCTGGCAGTGGGTTTAACCACAAACCGTCAGCGGCACTAGCTATGCGTAACGGCTGTCCATGGACTGACCTCAAGGGAGGCCAATGAGCGAACTCATCCGGAAACCCTACTGAGCCTAACAGTGACAATGTATATACATTTCGGTCCGTTCGTCTATGAGTATCGCATATCTGCCTAGGGGGCTAGTAACGTCAGACGCCCAATAGCAGTATAAGTCGTGTCGGAGTGTAGCCCAATAACACCCTGAGATACTTCTGGAGTACCTACCAGTAAATCTTCTGCCACGGCCGTGGGCTTTGTGTAATGGCTCTCCTAGACACAGCACGACCTCACCCCCAATACCGGGAGAGACGAATCCCTTGCCGATCCGCTCACGTGCCTCCATGTGGCTCGGGACTGTACCCAAAAACTACCTGTTTGCACGACTCCTTTGAGCCGTGGTAGGGTAGAAATCAAAGCACAGTGGGAACTCAAACGAGACAAATGACGACCTCAGGTCGATGAACTAACCTGTACACATGTCACCAGGGAACTGCTATCTGACGATAGGTATAGTACTAACTAGCAGATTCCCGGCGAGTCCTGTCCGGTGTACTCATAACCCAATGAGCACCTATATACATCTTAGGTGATCCAACTGACACCAGTGGCTTGTGAGACCGACCACCGCCCCTCATCGGGGTCTTGACTGTATACACTAGTCTACTCCGGAGTATCGATGCCCTGTCTCGAAACTCCCACGACTAGGGACCACAGTTAAGGATATGCTTATAAACCACCTAACTCTCACGTATATGATCGCCATCATACTGTTGGTAGTAAAGCAAGATCCTAAGGGCTCTATCAAAGTGTAACATGTAATCAGTCACCTGAACATGTACACGACTGATAAAGGCAAACCAGATAGCATACTATCATCTCGAGTAAGACTGTCCTACCGGTATAGGTCCTCCGCAATCATTGCAATCACATACCTGCGATCCAATAATTGACTCTGAGGGCACTATCTCCAACAATCTCCCACTTGCACTCATGGCTAATTATTGCGATGTCGACTACTCATAGCCCGTGTGAAACCGAACATCCAACTCCTTTACTAATCATTTTCACAAAGCCCGTTTGTAAAACTATTGTGTTCGAGAAATAGCCTCAGTGAGTGGATCCGCCCAGATGTTTCTTTCTATATCTCTCTAAATCTCAAGTTCGCGGAGAAAGCCATCTCCCGAATTTAGTAATACCTGTCTTAGAATATATTTGGATATCTGATGGGACATAGTGAACTCCAAATCCAAACTTTTTAGACTGTATCGATCACTGAACCTAATCAGTATCCTGCACCATGCCACCCACAATATCCTCTTGGACCACCTGTCCATAATACTGCCCCCTTCGTCAGAGGGAAAACTATAACTCTGACAATCACTCTGTCAACCATGTCACCTTTGAAGCCTGGAATGATAATCGTCTCCCGAAGGAGGCTGCCGTTATCAAATCCGTAGAACATGCACTTATGCTCTAAAACTGCTTCCTTATGTTTCTCCAGGATTGGATTAATACAAACTTATTGCATCTAGTGCAAAAACAACATCTAGTGTGGTACTTGACATCTCATGATTGACTCAGTTGCCTAACGAAGTGATCTGTCAATCATGCCCATCCCTCTCCCCTTTAGTCCGTAAGACACCTTTAGAGAGGGTGACTCCATCACCTGCAGGTACACCACCATGCCAGGAGTCATCTATTCTAAAAACCATTAGAATACTGTCAAAGTACCCACATTGGGAAACTACCCAAATCCAGATCTAAAACCATAGATCTAAAAACCATAATGTCTGATATTATATCTATATCCTGTCTGGAGAAACAACTGTGTGACGACCACAGTACAACCGATCGTAGTATAGGAACTTTACTTTCTACTCTGTGTATGTCATCCAGATACCATGACATCACACCCTACTACCTTCTTAACAGATCCATCCCCTATTCTGATTGAAGTCAAACTCATGACTGTCACATCAAAAATAGATGATCTATCTCCGCTATATCTGCTCTAGTCTATAAATAGACATAAGCTACTTGCCCACTATGCTTCTGCTGCTCCCACTGACTACGACAACCCTCTGGCAGAATAATATACACGTGCACTTCTAAAGCTAGTTTAGAACGACGCTATACTTAACCTCCTGCCGGGTCTCACAGTCTGGAACAACAGTAGTGTCAAGTCTGGGTAAACAAGAACCTCCCTGTCATCGTCCTTGAGGCTACTGGAGTACCTCTCGGGTGTCTGAGGTTACCCACCATATCTGCGGAGTGGCTAATAGGATGTCAAACATGATTGAATATATAGGTCCTATTAAATTTTCCGTAATCGTTTGCGGTTTTGGAATCACTTCCAGTTCTACCATACTCCCACTACTGTTTTCTGAAAAAATCCATTTTACTAAAACTGTGGCGAGTCAAAAACAATATTACTATTGATCTTCCAAATGGTAAAATATCAACCCTCGTCATAGCCAGGGTCAACCCACAAACGGCCGTTACAGAAACGTGCCCTGAGTTATCCAGAGTCTGGTTTTAAGCATAAGCTGGACAACTTCCCGTACCTTAACATCTTTTAAGGTACGAACTATTCTATATCCAATATAGAAACTTTGGCACTTTATTTAATTGGAACCGGATTCAAATCATGCAGCTGTCTCCAGTGCATATCACCTTAATGGAAAGAGGCAAATCAGCATTACTCAACTTAGGAATCCATCCAATTATGAGTAACCTGAAAAAGAAACAAGTTTCTCAAAACCATCACTATCATCTGAATACCAATCACAAGAATCTACATCTTCGATCTCTTTGAAGAACCTTGATACTTGTGATACCTGGTTCTCTGCTTTATTCTTATACCCACAACTTCTCAAAACTTAGACCTTGTATTTCTACGAAACACTTGTCTAAAAACTAGAGAAGTCATAAGTAAACAGAACATAGTGCGAGGACCTACCCCTTTGTCCTGATTGACATTGGACAACATACAATACTCTGTATAAGTCCTCTGAGTTGAACAACTCAAAACCTGTGCGTCATAGGTTGAAAACTGTATCCTGGCGATTTTCTCAAATATCACCAATTACAACGAATTCCGACATAATGAGGATAATCACGTTATTCCCAATAACTTACTCCCACTCATCATCTGTAAAACCATACAGATATGAGAATGAAACCTGGTAAATACATACCCTTGGAGTAAGTATCTGATCGGGAAAACAGTATTCTTTTAACAATGCACCGAAACATGAAAATGTTTCGTAGGGTATCCTGGTATTCATAGCAATGCCTCTTCCATAATCCAATTCATGACTATAACCGTATATTTCACTGCTATCTCTCCAAGTCCCTTTATTTGTCATTAGTCATTACCTTCTGTACACCATCGTTAGGCTAAATGGTTTTCTTCCTTCCCTACCATTTGGCACCAGCCTATGGTTTGGAAGAAGACTATCCAGTAAGCATAATAGGTGTACCCTCCTAAACCAAGGAGTACTTGCATCTTGAGAGAAGGTGATGATAAAAGACAACTGAATAATACCTTATTCTTTTAAAGGTGAAATAGGAGTGGCGATGAAGTACGCGGTTTGGTCGTGAATAATAACAGTCGCAATTTACTTTGCCCTCTTTCTGATCCCTTTATTTTGTCTTTACATATTACCTTCTGCACACCCTACTTAGGCTAATTGGTTTTCTTCATTCCCTACCTTTCGGCACCTGCCTATGGTTTGGAATAAGACTATCCAATAAGCGTAATAGGTGTACTCTCCTAAACCAAGGAGCTCTCGCAACCTAAGAGAAGGTGATAATAAAAGACAACTGAATAAACTAATTCTATTTCTCGTGAACCTTGATCCATCCTCGAAGAAATCCCTTCGAGTTCGTATATAACCATACGATGGATCTATCCAATGGAAGTGGATGTCCGTAGTAATACGGGTGTTCTGAGAAATACAAAGGGTAAAAGAAGGAGTGGCAATGACTTATGCAACTTAGACAATCCAAAAGCCAGTATTTTAAGAAGGTTCGGTCAACTTGGTCACTGAGTCATAGTCTTGGGTCGGTCAAAGGTCACTGCCAAAGAGAGAGAGAAAAGAAACACTCTGCGTGCACTCTAACCTAGATCAGAATGGTTATCACTTTATCTAATCCGGAAACCTCCCACTGTCCTGTCAAATTCTCCTCCAAACCTGAAAGAAGAATCAATCGGGATCACTCGAAGAGTAAACCAACTCATCAGTGGGAATCGGGATCCAACTCTCATCGCATGATAACGTGATGGAAAGCATCCACGTTACTCATACTCCAGAAGGTATGCGCATACTTGGCAAGTTTCAGTTTCTTTAGAAACTCCCGATATGATTTTTGCCCCATGCTCTTATAACCTTGGCGTTGGTCAAAATGTCATAAGTCACATGCCAAGTTCTACCCGTCACTATCTTGTCAATTTGAACCCATCCGCACATGCCCCTGACATTGGCCAAATGGCAGAACAACTGTCCCAAACCAACTCATCTATCTATGGAACAAATGAATACCCAGCAGCTACCAAACACTATGCCTTAACTTTGGCTAAAATGCATAGCTTGAATACTACTGAATACCCAAAAGAAATGACGGAGGGCTACGACTGGTTTTTGGTGAAAAACCTTTAACGTAACGAACTTGATATCGCTGAAGGAACCTGATAGCTTTTTTTTTTAAAATATAGTGGCGAAAACCTTTTGCTAAAGAGGTCATTCCCGGTGAAGGGATCTCGGCTCTTTCCTCATGGAATGAGGTGCAGGATATTCCACTGAATACCTCGGTGCAAAGCAACTTGTAATCGACTATAGTGAAGTTATTACCCTGACGCAAACTTCTGCCCAAGGGGTCAGTCCCGGTGAAAGGATATCGGCCCTTGCCCCGTCGAATGAGGTGCAGGATATTCCACTGAATACCGCTATGCAAAACAAAAGGAAAGGTCTTTGTAATAACACTTTTTAAATTGTTCCAACAACTGCCAAATAGGTTTGCTTTACTTTGCATTGATCAGAATCAACGCAGTCCCATCAATCAATCACACCAGAAAAGAACGAAAATAAAATGTACGTATATACCATCCGCATTCGTCACTGGGTCCCGTCATCACCCGTTAGGTTACTTAACTAACGACAGAGCGGGGACTGGACTAGCGCAGGTGTAAAACATATACAACATCTAATAGTATATATACCAATATACAATAATCGCTCCAGGCGTGATAATATGCAACATTACAGAAAATTAATAAGCATCACAGAACAATACAGATAATCTGGGATCCCCGGGTTTCACAGAGCCGCTGCTAAAACCCGACGTTCCCCTGGTCGTGTGGCTAGCCTGTGCAATGAAACCTAGACCCCTACGGGTGCGGCAAGTTACCCGCCAAAACCTGAAGCGAGGCAGCCCCCTACAACAAAGTGAAAGGACCACCTTGCACTTCACGGAATCCGGTAGCTTGAGCACCCCTCTTTGGGTCAACCTGTACCCCCTACGAGTGCGGCGAATAGTCTGCCAATTTTAGAGTAAGGTCCCTCTGCCTCTCAAAGCCATGAGATGCGGACCCGTTGCCCTCCAGAACCCGGCTATCCGTGCACTCCGTCGCGGGGTAAAACCTAGTACAGAAATGAAAAATATGTACAACGGGTACATCGACCTCGACCCGGTCGTGCCCCAAAAGAATATTATACAACAGGCATTGACGGCAGTCTACATGTTGGACGCTCGCCCCGCAATATCAAAAGTACAAATAAATCCAAACTGCACTACCATTGCACACTGCTATCCACCACGACAAATCCGCAACATCACTGCACAACACAGAACATCAACGCGAACGTCACGTTCGCAAACCCGTCTAAAAGAACTATAGCAATCAGACGCGGTTTACCGATCAAATGACATTCCCGGTCGGAGATATAATGTAAGCACTGTAAACTAACATGTTTAAATTTTGATCGACTAAATATCACGAAGTGGGCCCAACGAACATCTGTTGAACAGTAACAAAATCTGGGCCCAAAAGATATATACCAAAAACCCCAACTTCCATAAAACAACCCACTGTGCAAAGTTGGAGCCATGAACTCACAGACTGGCCGCGGATGAGCGGTCAAACCATAGGTTTGACCGCGATTCCGCGGCGGTCTTGTTGATTCATGTGCCCAAATTTGTACGGTGTGCTTAGAATAGCCTGCTGAATTTTGTGTGATGTGTAAAATTATTTTTAGAACCCTTTAAAAATCGACAGAAACTCAGATCTTGAAAATTTTAGTTTTTGATATTCGGTCCGATCGATATTTTAAACGCGTTAGCACAAGTTAGTAAAGCAAAATGGTGAGGCTCTGATACTACTGTAAGTCTACGGTAGCGCCCCGGCCGTCTAGAGACGCCAAATGCGGAACAAAAACTTTTTAACTGGCGCTATCGTATACTTTAACCCGGATCTGCCATTATTGCTAAACTAACAAACTGTAAAGAGAGTAGAAAGGTTATACCGAATGATCCGAGTCCTTCGTTCTTTAACATCATCCCACGCTCCGTTGCGGCTGTTCCGATCTCGTCGATCTCCGAATCCAGGTGGCACCACGTCAACGATTCTTTAAACGGGCTCCCGCCTCTGACTTGAGGAAACTCGGTCATCAAGTTTGCTAAAAGAGACGAACAAGATTGATGTAGAGAATGAGTAGAAGACTTTGTCTCGTTCCGTCCAAACCTATGGACGAACGGTTAATGAAGTTGCCAACTGATTCGGGTGATGGAATGAAATGAGCAATGAAATTTCCATACACCCTAAAACTATCATAATCTTTTCACAACTATCAAGTGAGAGTGAGAGAGGGGGAAGGGGCCGGCCATATATATAAGTGAGGAGGGAGGTGAGTGTAGGAACAAGAGAGTAACCATAAGGAAATATCTAGTGTGAACAAAAGAAAATATCTAGTGTGAGCACAAAGTGTGAACACAAAGTGTGAACACAATAAATGCACCATAAATGAACATGTGAGTCACAAGCCTTGTCACCACCTTCTAAATGCTTCTAGAATCTTCGACACTCATCCAAGAAAAGATAAATCTGCCTTTAACCGAATGTTAAAAGACGGTTGATAGAAAACTGGAAACTGGCATCATCCAAAAGTGATCCCGAAATGAATTTCAGGATAACCCCGTAACTGTATAAATATACCCGCATTTGTATTACGACCGAATACAAATGCAACTGAGACAAAGATATGATATCTACTCAATATAATACTCGGATCCGGCTTAAACCAAAGCCGACCAGTATCATCTGCCCGAAATCTGACACGTGCGTAAACGCACGTGCATTTTCCGAACCCTACCATAAAACCATACGGCCTCTACAACGTTTCGCCCGAACTTGGGAAACTGTTTGTGGGGGACTCTAATGACTCGTCAGTACCCTGGCAGTGGGTTTAACCATAAACCGTCAGCGGCACTAGCTATGCGTAACGGCTGCCCATGGACTGGCCTCAAGGGAGGAAGATGAGCGAACTCATCCGGAAACCCTACTGAGCCTAACAGTGACAATGTATATACAGTCCGGTCCGTTCGTCTATGAGTATCGCATATCTGCCTAGGGGGCTAGTAACGTCAGACCCCCAATAGCAGTATAAGTCGTGTCGGAGTGTAGCCCAATAACACCCTGAGATACTACTGGAGTACCTACCATTAAATCTCTTACCACGGCCGTGGGCTTTGTGTAATGGCTCTCCTAGACACAGCACGACCTCACCCCCAATACCGGGAGAGACGAATCCCCTGCCGATCCGCTCACGTGCCTCCATGTGGCTCGGGACTGTACCCAAAAACTACCTGTTTGCACGACTCCTTTGTGCCGTGGTAGGGTAGAAATCAAAGCACAGTGGGAACTCACACGAGACAAATGACGACCTCTGGTCGATGAACTAACCTATACACATGTCACCAGGGAACTGCTATCTGATGATAGGTATAGTACTAACTAGCAGATTCCCGGCGAGTCCCGTCCGGTGTACTCATAACCCAATGAGCACCTGTATACATCTTAGGTGATCCAACTGACACCAGTGGCTTGTGAGACCGGCCACCGCCCCTCTTCGGGGTCTCGACTGTATACACTAGTCTACTCCGGAGTATCGATGCCCTGTCTCGAAACTCCCACGACTAGGGACCACAATTAAGGATATGCTTATAAACCACCCAACTCTCATGTATATGATCGCCATCATACTGTTGGTAGTAAAGCAAGATCCTAAGGGCTCTATCAAAGTGTAACATGTAATCAGTCACCTGAACATGTACACGACTGATAAAGGCAAACCAGATAGCATACTATCATCTCGAGTAAGACTGTCCTACCGGTATAGGTCCTCCGCAATCATTGCAATCACGTACCTGCGATCCAATAATTGACTCTTAGGGCACTATCTCCAACAGTTTCATCAGATACACATATCCGAACCTAGAGAGATCGTCAGTGAATATGATGAAGTATGAGAACCCACCCCTTGTATGTATAGACATCGGACCACATACATCACTGTGTATGAGTCCCAAGAGCTCTGCCGCCCTTTCTCCATGTCCGGTGAATGGAGATTTGGCTATCTTTCCTTTGAGACAAGACTGACAAGTTTCATAAGATGAAAACTCGAATGTATCCAAGAGTCCATCTTTATGCAACTTACTTAGTCTTTTCTCTCCGATATGACTAAGTCTAAAATGCCACAAGTAGGATTCGTTCGTATCTGAACTCTTCCTCTGGCGTGTGTTTTGTACATTGAGAACTGTATTCTGATTTAGAACGTAGATACCATTACACAGTGTACCTTCTGCAACCAGTACCTTGTGAAGGTAGATGTTCATGATATTTCTATCAAGAACAAAGTTATATCCATCTTTATCGAGTAAAGAAACTGATATGATGTTGCAAACCATGGAAGGTACATAGTAGCAATCGTTCAAAATCATAGTATTGCCATTTGCCAACACTAGGTGATATTCACCGACGGCTGCAGCATTAACTTGTGCTCCGTTCGCTACTCTGAGCGACATATCACCAGGTACAACTTTCCTACTTTTTCTCAGTCCCTGCAATAAATTACAGATATGAGATCCTGATCCGGTATCAAGTACCCAGGAGGTAGGGCTGACCGTAAAGCAGTTCTCAATTACAAGAACACCTGAAGTAGATGCAAAACCATGCTTCTTCTTCAACTGGGTATCCTTGGAATCCATACAATCCTTTTTCCCTTGCTCATACTTATGACTGTTGTCGTAAGTTAGAGCTGAACCAACGTTCCCCAGCCCCGACTAAGAATTCGGATCGGTCAAGCGATACATTTTATTATCTTGATTAGGGTGTGAAATGGCTGCTACCTGGAGAGAGAAAAGAAACACTCAGCGTGCGCTCTTGCAAGATTAGATTGGTTTATTGATTTATCTAATCAGGATGGCTCCCACTGTTTCCTTAAATTCTTCTTCAAACCCTAAAAGAAGAACTAGTCAGGATTAATCGCACGTCATAATACTTGCTTAACCTTTCATCCAGGCTAGTGTTGGTACTTCGAGGGAGGTTTTCCAACGCTTTCGCGAAGTTCCTTAATTAAATAACCTCTTTTCCCTGGAGGCATAGCCCCGCTAACACCGTTCTAGACACCTACTTGGTTTATAGCATTGATTGTAAAGTGAAAAATATCCCGAGAGTAATCCAACTCATCAGTGGGATCGGGATCCAACTATCATTGTGCGATGACCTAGATGGAATCCACTCTAGTCACCACACTCCAGAAGGTATGCTAAATCTGTAAGTTTCAATTTCTTTAGAAACCCCCGATGTGGATTTTTGCCCCTAGGACCCAAGTGACCTTGACGAATAATCAACAAATCAAAAGGTCCTAGTCATGTTCAACCCGTCGTTATCCAGGATTGCATTAGAACCGCCCGCATGATCCTTGACGAATAATCAACAAAATCATGTGACCGTCCTAACCAATCGCATCTATCAGTGCAACAGATAATTATTACTTAGCTACCGTTCACTGTGCCTTGACAAATAATCAACAAACGCAGCATGAATACTAAGGATTAATTTTCTGAAACGACGGAGGGCTACGGCTGGGTTTTTGGCGAAAAACCCGCTAACGTAATGAACTTGATATCGTTGAAGGAACCTGATAACCTTTTTTGAAAATATAGTGGCGAAGATTTTTTCTAAAGAGGTCACTCCCTGTGAAGGGATCTTGGCTCTTTCCTCGTCGAATGAGGTGCAGGATATTCCAAACTGAATACCTCGATGCAAAGCAAGAATAATCGACTATAGTGAAGTAATTACCCTGACGCAAACTTTTTGTCCAAAGGGTCACTCCCGATGAAGGGATCTCGGCCCTTGCCTCGTCGACTGAGGTGCTGGGCATTCATAACCGAATACCTCTATGCAAAACAAAAGAGAACGTCCTTGCAATAACAGCTTTTTGAAAATTGTTCCAACAACGTCTTTTTGGTTTATTTTTCTTTGCATTAATTTAATGCGTCCCATCAGTTAATCCTACCATTGCAGAAAACAACGAAAATATGACGTGCGCTTATGCCATCCGCATTCGCCACGGGGTCCCGTCATCACCCGTTAGGTTACTTAACTAACGACAGAGTGGGGGCTGGACTAGCGCGGATGCAAAACATAAGCAACGCCTAAATATATATCATATATAGATATATATTCACATTCGTCAGATGCAATGATAGCCATTCCAGATCACAGATGAATACTTTGGATATACTAGGAATCTGCATTCCGTTCGAGCCTGCAACAAAAAACAGATTACACGGTCGCGATGAATAACCAAATACTCCATCCTAGACCCCTACGGGTTCGACAAACTACCCGCCAAATACCCGAAGTGAAGCAACCTCCCTCAACAAAGTGAGTAGGCCACTCGGCACTTCGAGGTACCCGGTAGTTTGTGCACCCCACCTTGGGTCTATCCTTGGAGCAAAAACAGTAAAAGAAATTAAACAATGACGGCTACAACCTCATCCCGGTTGTGCGGCCAAACAAATAATATTACATCAATCTACATATTACATGAATTGAAAGATAAAGAAAACTCTCATCTCACAACCCCCGGCTATTCATCCGCGACAATCCAACGAATTCATACACACAAACCATCAACATTACAGATCACAGATATGTATAATTCCCACTAATCGATGTATAGCGATTAGCAGACGTTCAATACATATATCACATTACAGATATAACCCATTAGCCAAAGTCTAGAGAAGTTCGATCAAAATACGGATTTGTAACCACCCCAAACAAAAATTTGTTCTCTAGAAAATCTGGGCAGAAACAACATATACTGAAAATCCCAAAACATCCAAATAAGAACACTGGACAAAACCCGATCCACGGCTGAGTCAACTCGGCCGCGGTTCCGCGGCAGGAAGCATGTTCTTGCCGCGGATCCGCGGCGCTTTGACCGAGTCACTGGATCGTTTTTGTTCTGTGTTTTTACAAAACCCTGAGCCGATTTTTCATGTATGTTAAATCATTTTTAGAGCAGTATAAAAAATCGGCGGAAACATGGTTTTTCCGGACGTGTTTTGCGATTTTTGTCCGATCGAAATTCTAGATATATTGCTAACATGCTAGTTTGTGTTTAGCTAGGCTCTGCTACCACTGTTAGGTCCACGTTACCCACCCCGGTTCTTTCGGGGAGGCGGAATAGGTAAAACAAATTTTTTTCCCTAGCTAGGTAACATGGACCGTTTCATGAAGGATCGTTGCTAAACAAAACTAACAAAAATCTACAAGTTATAACTACTATGTAGAATGGTTATACCTAGTCTTGAACTCCTTCTCTTGAACTCTTTCTCTTCTTGTTGTTCTCCTCCTTGCTTGCTCCTTGTAGTAGTTTGAACGGCTCCTCCTTCTCGTCTCCTCTTTGCCGAAGATAGATCCACCCGAGGGCCTCGAACTTTAGCTCCTACCTCAACCTAGAGGTAACTAAGGTATTTGGTTTGCTAAACCTAGTACCCTAGAATGAGTAGAGATGTGTTATGGTGGCTTTGTCTAAAAAATTTATGATTTCCAACATATGGAACACTTAAGCTTTGAGAGAGGAAGAAGAAGAGCTTTTGCAAAGAGAGAGAAAAGATATGATAGAATGAGAGCTCTCTTTTGCAACCATGCTCATATGAGAATAATATATTAACAATAATAATCAAAAAGGAAAATGTGATGGTGAGTATGGAATGACCATTATCATTTCATAATAAATGCAATTTGCAAAGATCAAGAAGCATCTTTGATATGAAATGATTATGGTCAAAATGTCAACAATGGTCAAAATGTCAACCATGGTCAAATGGTCAACCTAACCATCACACAACAATCCTTGATTATCATTATTAATCATATTTATCATTCTCATTAGGGTTTGGAAAAAGTCAACGGTCAACAAGTCAACCAAAGTCAAACGGTCAACAACCCTAATGAGAATCCTCTGCCTCTGCCTTTATCAACTGTGCATACACACCCGCATCCGCGTTCCGAGGAACAAGAATACAATGAGACAAAACCAATCCCAAAACTAATACCAGTATCTGGCTTAAACCAAAGCACACTAGTAATAACTGCTCGGTCACCAAACGTGCACAAGTGCGCGAGTGTGAACGAACCCTGTCGCAAAAACATGCGACCTCTACTCAGTTTTGCCCAAAAGAGAGTAACCCTCTGTGTGGGACTCTAAAGACTCGACACTACGCTGGCAGTGGGGTTAACCACAGACCGCAAGCGGCACTAGCTGTACGTAACGGTCCCCAGGTAGATGCAGATAAGAAGACTGATGAGGTGAACCCATCCGAACTCCTACTGAGCCTGTATGTGACAATCTCCGTACAGTCCGGTCTGTTCGTCTAAGAACATCGCATGGCGGGCCTAGTGGGGCGGTAAACATCATTCCCCTACTAGCGGTACAAGTCGTGCCGGAGTGTAGCCCAGAACACCTGAGATAACACTGGAAACCTACCAGTCTAACTCGCTTTCCCTGGCCAGGGACTTTGTGTAATGGCTCTCCTAGACACAACGCGATATCAACCCCCAATACCGGGAGAGACGAATCCTGTCTAACCGTCACTGCCTCCAAGTGCTTCGGGACTGCACCCAACTACTACCTGTTTGCACGACTCAGTAGAGCCGTGGTAGGGCAGTAATCTAAGAACAGTGGAACACACTCGAGGCGAAATGACAGTGTCAAGTCAGCGGACTAAGATGTACTCATGTCACCTGAGAACTGTTAACTGACGATAGTTATAATACCAACCAACAGTTCCCAACGAGTCCTGTCCAGTGTACTCATAACCTAACGAGCATCCGCATACTATCTCCAGTACGTCGTACTGATGGCTGTGGGACAGACCATCTCCCCCGCTGGGAAGAGAAGCGTATGCACTAGTCTACTCTGGAGTATCGATGCCCTGTCTCGATAATCCTACGACTAGGGACCAAAATAAGGATGTGCTTATATACTACCCAGCCCCCACTAGTGTGATCGCCATCACAACACCGGTAGTCAAGCAAAGATCCTAAGGGCTCTACCAATATGTTTTTAGCGATATGTTAAAAGAAACATATACACATATTAAGATAGAAACAAACCAAGTAGCATACTACTATATCGAGCAAGACTGTCGTAAAACCATATATATATCCCAAGCCCCCAAAATGTATTATACAAACCAGTACTATACAATAATGGCCTCTAGGGCATACATATCTAACAGATGGCATACGAGGACGTGGTATTTTCGTTGTTTTCTGCAATGATAGGATAAAGATGGGACGCATTATTATAATGCAAAGAAAATAAACCATAGTTTAATTGTTGGAACAAATTTAAAAGAAACCACTCGGTTATTTTAAAAGAGCAGAATTTTTTAATTACGGAGCTTTAACCACTCCTTTTAAAAAGCATCAGGTTCCTTCGATTATATCAAGTTCACTACGTTCACGGTTTTGCCAAAACCATTCGTAGCCCTCCGTCATTTCATTTGGGTATTCAGTAGTATTCAAGCTATGTATTTTTGGCCCTTAGTCAAGACATAGTGTTTGGTAGCTGCTGAGGTATTCATTTGTTGCATAGATAGATGCGTTGGTTTGGGATAGTCGTATTACTTTTCTTGGCCCTTAGTCAAGAGTATATACGGGTGGGTTCAAATTAACCTGGATAATGACGGGTAGAACTTGACATGTGACTTATGACATATTTGGCCCTTAGTCAAAGTCATAAGAGCATGGGGCAAAAATTTATATCGGGAATTTCTAAAGAAACTGAAATTTGCAGAGAGAGCATACCATTTTGGAGTTTGATGAATGTTGGTAGGATTCCTTCAACATTATCATACGATGATATTTTGGATCCTGATCTTACTGTGAGTATATACTACTTATCAGGAGATTCGTCACTTAACGATCAATGCTATAAACCAAGTAGGTGCCAAGAAAGGTGTCAGCGGGGCTACACCCCCAGAGAAAAGAGGTTTTTTAATTAAGGAACTTCGCGAAAGCGTTTGAAAACCTTCCTCGAAGTATCGACACTAGCCTGGCTGAACGGTTAAGCAAGTATTGTACGGTGAGAATAGTCCTGGCTAATTCTTCTTTTATGGTTTGAGGAAGGATTTGAGAAATAGTGGGAGCCATCCTGTTTAGATAAATTAAAAACCACTCTAAACTTGCAAGAGCATCATGCTAAAAGTGTTTTCTTTTCTCTCTTAATTGCAGCGACCATGTGACCACGACTAGGTTAAATCTAGATAAAAAATTGACCGATTCTGACTTATATGACTGGCAAAGGTCTGTCCAGATGTCCATTGCCTATGAAAAGCTAGACCACTCTATTACTACTTAAGATTTCGCCGTCCCAGGTCCAGTTTCCATCGTCACGGATATGGATATCCGCTAGACAAGGGAAAAGGATAAAGCAAAAGCCAAATGCCTCGTGTTAGCTTCAGTTGATGGTGTATACCAGAAGCAGCACGAGAAGATGGACTTAGTTTCCATCTTTCTCCATAACAAAGATTTATATGGAGAGCAATCTCATATCGCAAGATATAAAACCTCAAACGAATTAATTCAAGCGAGGTTGACTTTCGGGTCATCTGTAGGGGACAACGTCCTTACAATGACTAGCTGTATTGATGAGCTCCAGGACCTGGAGACTACGTTGGGAAACGAGTCAGATACTGACTTGATTCTACAGTCTCTGCCTTCTACCCTGAAGGAAACCAGGGAAGAAAAAAGAAAGAGAAGGGAAAAAGTTTCGGGACTGAATGTAGTAAAAGTGGAACATTCCTATTGTTATGGGACTGGGCATTGGCAGAAAGATTGCAGGGCTTTAGAAGCCAGTAGCCAGGATACGAAGCATGTTGTGGCTTCAGCCTCAAGTGTATTTGTTATTGAGAACTGTTTGCCAATTAACTCTACTTCCTGGGTACTAGATACCGGAGCAGGATCTCATATCTGTAATTCAATACATGCTTTGAGAAACCGTAGAGTTATAAAGGTAGGTGATTGGTCTCTCAGAGTTGCAAACGGAATGAGCGTGGACGCTGAATCCGTGGGAGAATTTCGCCTAGGTTTGACAAGTGGGCATATATTGATTCTACGTAACTGTTTGTATGTACCTAGCATGACTTGTAATATCATATCGGTGTCCTCACTTTCGAGAGAGGGATATGATTTTACATTCGTAAGCGATGTAGTTAACATCCACCTAAATCAAGTTTTGATTGGGTCCGGTACATTAGATAACGGTATATACGTATTAAGTCAAGCTCAGGTTTTCAATGTCCAGAACACACTTAAAAGAAAGTCTCCAGAAATAAATCAGGCTTTCTTATGGCATTATAGACTAGGTCACATCAATGAAAGAAGGTTGACTAAGTTACATAGAGAAGGATATCTGAATCCATTCGAATATCAATCTTATGCTACTTGTGAATCTTGTCTCAAAAGAAAGATGACAAAGACTCCGTTCACAGGACACGGAGTAAGAGCAAGCGAGCTCTTGGGACTCGTACACAGTGACGTGTGCGGTCCAATGTCTACACATGCGCGAGGTGGTTATTCCTACTTCATTACTTTTACGGATGATTTATCTAGGTATGGATATGTCTTCTTAATGAAGCATTAATCCGAGGCCTTTGAGAAATTCCAAGAATACAAGAATGAAGTGGAAAAACAAACAGGCAAGAGTATAAAGACACTGAGATCTGATCGAGGTGGTGAATACTTAAGTGCCGAGTTCCTGGGTTACATAAAAGAGAATGGAATTCTCTCTCAGCTTACTCCTCCATACACACCACAACATAACGGTGTATCGGAAAGGAGGAATCGAACCCTATTGGATATGGTTCGTTTCATGATGAGTAACGCTGAGTTACCGCGATCATTCTGGGGATATGCACTAGAATCAGCTGCATATCTTTTGAAGCAGGGTCCCACCAAGACTGTGCCTACCACACCATATCAGATGTAGAGTGGGAAGAAACCCTATCTTCAGTATCTGAAGATTTGGGGATGTCCGGCTTTTGTTAAAAAGCAGCATGCGGACAAACTCGAGACACGATCAGTACTATGTAAGTTTGTGGGATATCCAAAGAACTCCAGGGGGTATCTATTCTATTACGCAGAGGAACAAAAGGTTTTTGTTTCTCGTAATACCCATTTTCTAGAATATCAGTTTTAGAAAAAAAACAAGTGGGAGCGAAATAGAACTGGAAGAAATTCCAGAACCACAAACTACTACTGAAAGTTTGGTAGATGTAACACCTTAGAATGTGTTTTGTGGCTAATTATATTTTATATATATAGTTTTTAATAAAAAGTTTACCAAATTGGTTTTTAATTATTTTATCCTATTTAATGAATATTTTATTATATTTTTCCCAAGGCTTGCACACACTTGTGCATGATAACTAGGTTGTTAAGTGTGGTTTAACCATTTCTTAATCTAGTTTTAATTATTAAGTATTTTGGTTTAATAGTTCATGGTTGTTCTTTAAAAAGAAAAATGGATTTAAATGGGGTTTTAAATTTAAAATGATTGTTCTTGTGTTGACCTTGGTGAGAGAGAGAGAGAGTGAGAATGGGGCATATGGCTTTTGCCATGCTTCATTAAATGAAGAGAGAGAGAGGAGGGGTTTTGACTTTGCCTCTCATTTCTCACTACTCTTTTCACTCATTCTCTCATTCTCACAAACACACACACACACAAAAGACCAGCAGCAGCAATAACAGTGACAACAACAGCAGCATCAGCATTAGCAGCAACTCCATCAGCAGTAGCAGCAAGCAGCAGCAGAGGCAAGCAGCAGCAACAGCAAAACAGCATCAGCAGCAACTTCTGGGAGGAGCAGTAGGAGCTCCAGCATCTGCAGCGGCCCTCATCCCCTCCATACACTTCTTCTCTTGCTTCCTTGGGTTCCTTAGGGTATAATTCTGAGCTCTTTTCCTAGTTTTCCTAGCTTTTGTGTTAGTTTAGCATCGGTTTGTGTTAATTAGCTAGTTTAGTGCTAGATTATGGTGTTTTGTGTGGAATGTTGTTTAAGTGGTGATTGTGTTAGTTAACCCTACTTATTTATGTGTTGTTAGGGTCACCTTAACTGAGTTTAACCCTGGATTACGCTAAAATACCATAGGGTTTGTGTTTTATGCAAAATTGGTGATTTTAAAGCATTATTTGTGACTTTCTGTGATCTGCTATTGACCCGGGGCCTTCAGGTTAAATTTGAGAATACTGGAGCATACTGATTAGGTCTAGAACACACCACCAGAATACGAACCCTCCACTCCCAATTATGGCCGCCGGTTTAATCAATCTGGACGTAATTTGTGGCCAGGAAGAGGGGTAGGGACTTGGGGTTTTGGGTAGGTGTCACGACCCGAATGTTTCGACTCGCGACCGACACTTAACCACGCCACGTCTACAGGCGTAACGCGACTAAGTAAGCCGAACCCAGAAATCAAAACCATTTGAAAGTAGTGAGTGTTGAAAACAGTTAATGAAAACCTTTAGAAAACCTTAATCAGTTCAATGAGATTCTTTTTAAAGTTAAATTATCCTTATAATAATTTTGGCAACATTTCCTTTGTAAAAGTAAACCCGAAAATCGGGTAAAACAGGGCATAAGTGAAAATGAGATATAATATACGAAGCATCCCAAACCGAGAGCAATCACGCCCCACGGCAGAAACCATCACCACAAGAGTAATATACGACGCCGTAGCGAAGAACGAGCAAAAGTATCATCCCAGAATAATAACTGCAGTATAAAGTCGGCTTCCACGAGCTCGACACCAAAAAAACAAAAATATACATCATCGTCCTCACACTGTCTCTAAGTCAAGTACATATATGGTAGATGGAGAGTACTAGATACAAAAGTGTATACAATAAAAGTAACCAGATACCACAACCCACCTAAATAGCGAAATAGCTCTCGCACCAACTGTAGTGGTATCTGAAGCCAAAAGATGCAAAAAGGCAGCCTGCCGCGACTACTCTGAGGGGCAACCTGCAAATACTGTGGCACAACGGGGGTGAGTTGCCAACTCGTGAATAGAGATAACATATAAAGGTAATCACGAGCATGTACGTACTGCGCTACTCTAACAAATGCCAGCAGATGATATCAATGCGTGATAAGCAGTATGTGCAATAATCATGCAGATGCTCTGTCAGGTAAAATAACTACAGGATGAGATATATGGTAATCAATGCTGAGTATGGGATAAACAACATCTATACGGAATATCAACGTGGAAAACAATCGGTGCCCACAACTACACCCAAATCCCAAATAACTCAGGCGCCGGCACACCCATCGTCCCTCAAACCCTGTAAATCTCTGAGAAATCACGAGTGCCCAACATCGGCACCCAAAATATCATAAAATACTCGTGTCCAGCATCGACACGCAAATCCCCAAATATCGGGCTCCGTCAGTCCGGATCAGCCCACGGGCTCCGTCTGCGGTATCGGCCCTAGGTCCCGGCAGTACGGATCATCCCGCATCCATCTCTCGACTCTGGTCAGTATCCTCCAGATAACCGCCAGGTCCAACCAATCACCGGTAGGTACTCGCCCACCTCCAGGCTCAATCGGCAAGGTCCATCGATCATCTTGCCGAGGGGAACCATACCGGGTCCACCACGAACCCGCAAACGGATCATCTACTCCACGAATCAGGTTTCAAGCACACGTCTCAGCACCGAGAAAATGCGTGGTGGACGCACCAAAATATCATATCACGAGGAACCGGGTTTTCAAATAGTGCATCTTTTCTTAAATAATTCCACGGTCCTCAATGTAAGTCTACGCTAGCGCCCCGGCAGTCTACAGACGCCAAAATGCGGAACAAAACTTTTAAACTGGCGCTATCGTATACTTTAACCCGGATATGCCATTATTGCTAAACTAACATATTGTAAAGAGTGTAGAAAGATTGTACCGAACGATCCGAGTCCTTCGTTCTTCAACCATCATCCCACGCTCCGTTGCGGCTGCTCCGATCTCGTCGATCTCCGATCTCCTCGTCGAGGTGGCACCATATGATCGGTTCTTTAAACGGGCTCCCGCCTCTAACTCGAGGCAACTCGATCGTCAAGTTTGCCAAAAGAGACGACCAAGATTGATGTAGAGAATGAGTAGATGACTTTGTCTCACTTCGTCCAAGTCCGTGGACGATCGGTTAATGAAGTTGCCGTGGAAATCGGGTGATGGAATGAAATGAACTGTAAAATTCCATGCACCCCAAATGCTATCATAATCTTTTCACAAATGAATCAAGTGAGTAAATGAGAGAGGGGAGGGGCCTTTCTTATAAAGAGAAGGAGGAGGGTGAGTGTAGGAGCAAGAGAGTAACCTTAAGCAAAAGCTTCTCACTCAAAAATATCCTAAGCTTAACAAAACTCATTAATGAAAACAATGAGTCATAAAGATGCAATGAATCTAAACCCTTAGTCACCAAAAGCATTAATGACACCATTAATGCACTAATGACTCACTAGCCTCATCATCACTTCTAGAAGCTTCTAGAATGATGACTCACCTCAACAGAAGAAAAGATAAATCCTTCTTTAACCGAATGTTAAAAGACGGCTGATAGAAAACTGAAAACTGGCAACTTCCAAAAGTGATCCTGAAACGAATTTCAGGACAACCCCGAAACTGTATAAATATACCCGCATTTGTATTACGACCGAATACAAATGCAACTGAGACAAAGATATTATACCTACTCAATATAATACTCGGATCCGGCTTAAACCAAAGCCGACCAGTATCACCTGTCCGAAAATTGACACGTGCGTAAACGCACGTGCATTTTCCGAACCCTGCCATAAAACCATACGGCCTCTACAACGTTTCGCCCGAACTTGGGAAACTGTCTGTGGGGGACTCTAATGACTCGTCAGCACCATGGCAGTGGGTTTAACCACAAACCGTCAGCGGCACTAGCAATGCGTAACGGCTGCCCATGGACTGACCTCAAGGGAAGCAGATGAGCGAACTCAAGGGAGGCCGATGAACGAACTCATCCAGAAACCCTACTGAGCCTAATAGTGACAATATATATACAGTCCGGTCCGTTCGTCAATGAGTATCGCATATCCGCCTAGGGGGCTAGTAACGTCAGACCCCCAATAGCAGTATAAGTCGTGTCGGAGTGAAGCCCAATAACACCCTGAGATACTACTGGAGTACCTACCAGTAAATCTCCTACCATGGCCATGGATTTGTGTAATGGCTCTCCTAGACACAGCATGACCTCGCCCCCAATACCGGAAGAGACGAATCCCCTGCCGATCCGCTCACGTGCCTCCATATGGCTCGGGACTGTACCCAAAAGCTACCTGTTTGCACGACTCCTTTGAGCCGTGGTAGGGTAGAAATCAAAGCACAGTGGGAACTCACACGAGACAAATGACGACCTCAGGTCGATGAACTAACCTGTACACATGTCACCAGGGAACTGCTATCTGACGGTAGATATAATACTAACTAGCAGATTCCCGGCGAGTCCTGTCCGGTGTACTCATAACCCAATGAGCACCTGTATACATCTTAGGTGATCCAACTGACACCAGTGGCTTGTGAGACCGGCCACCGCCCCTCGTCGGGGTCTCGACTGTACACACTAGTCTACTCCGGAGTATCGATGCCCTGTCTCGAAACTCCCACGACTAGGGACCACAATTAAGGATATGCATATAAACTACCCAACTCTCACGTATATGATCGCCATCATACTGTTGGTAGTAAAGCAAGATCCTAAGGGCTCTATCAAAGTGTAACATGCAATCAGTCACCTGAACATGTACACGACTGATAAAGGCAAACCAGATAGCATACTATCATCTCGCGTAAGACTGTCATACCGGTATAGGTCCTCCGCAATCATTGCAATCACGTACCTGCGATCCAATAATTGACTATGGGGGCACTATCTCCAACAATCTCCCACTTGCACTCAAGGCTAATATTGCGATGTCGACTACTCACAGCCCGTGTGAAACCGAACATCCAACTCCTCTACTAATCAGTTTCACAAAGCCCGTTTGTAAAACTCTTGTGTTCGAGAAATAGCCTCAGTGAGTGGATCCGCCTAGAAGTATCTTTCTATATCTCTCTTAATGTCACGACCCGAAAGAGCACGTGACTGGCACTTGAACCATATGAAGCCTATAGGACTCCATCTGATCCAAGTAAGCCAAAAGCCCAGAAATCTAAAACCATTTTGAAGAATAAATAAAGAAAACTGGTTCAAAGAAGTGAAGAAATACAGGTTTGAAATCAAGGTTTATAAATAACTAAGCCGAAGGTACGTTTTGAAAACAATAAGTCTTTTCTAAAAATTTCGGCAGAGTTTCTCTTGTAAAACTGGCCCCGAATGGGGTACAACATGAATAACAATTTATAAAATGATAAAGGCATCCCCAAGCGGGAGCTAGCTCTTCGTCAATCGACGGTCACAACCACGCAATGATATGATAATATACAACGCCAAGTGGCGAGGATCAAAACCAAAAGAAAGCTCAAAAGTAGCAAGAAAACCGCAATACTACTAAGCGCGACTCTAAGGTCGAATAATACAACACTGAAGTCTAGGTCTGAAAGAATATACAAGTTTTGGTTGATGGACATTTCTAGATACAATGAATAAATAAGTACAACATGGGGATTCTTGATGCAAAAGAATCCACCTACCAAAAGCAAATCACCCGCAAGAAGGTAGTGTGCCAGAAATGCCGCAATAGAACCTGTACGGCAGAACCTGCAAGAACTGTGGCACAACGGGGGTGAGTTGCCAACTCGTGAATAGAAACATCTACAAGGATAAATCGAATGCAAGACATAATCCTAAGTCAACGATCAATAATATAATCCACAAGAGTACATCTGAGTGTGATAAGGTGGCAAGGTAACATCTAATCATGTATGTAGTGCCAGGTACTCAGGTAATAACATGTCATCAGTGTAAGGTATGTCTGCATGAAGTAACTATGAAGAAATATCAATAATATCAATACACATATATTAGCGTCCCATACCACTAATATTGGTGTAAGATAAGTCTAAATCCAGTCTGTATATGAACCATGTCTGTATATATGTGGGACCCGTCCACCCGTCACCCAATGACAATAAGCATCATGTATGCAATGTGAGGATATAAACAAAATCATGGAAAAACATCATGAAACCCGTGCCTAGCATCGACACGTAAATCCTCCTGTATCGGGCATCCGTCATTCCGGAGCATACCCTATCTCAATCCATCGGGCATCCGTCATTCCGGAGCATACCCTATCTCAATCCATCGGGCATCCGTCATTCCGGAGCATACCCTATCTCAATCCATCGGGCATCCGTCATTCCGGAGCATACCCTATCTCAATCCATCGGGCATCCGTCATTCCGGAGCATACCCTATCTCAATCCATCGGGCATCCGTCATTCCGGAGCATACCCTATCTCAATCTATCGGGCATCCGTCATTCCGGAGCATACCCTATCTCAATCCATCGGGCATCCGTCATTCCGGAGCATACCCTATCTCAATCCATCGGGCATCCGTCATTCCGGAGCATACCCTATCTCAATCTATCGGGCATCCGTCATTCCGGAGCATACCCTATCTCAATCCATCGGGCATCCGTCATTCCGGAGCATACCCTATCTCAACGCATCCTCTAGCACCGAGAAAACACGGGGCGACGCCCAAAATATCATATCAAGGGAACCGGGTTTTTAAATGGTTACTTATTCAAAAAGGCTACGGTTCCCAAATCCAGAAATCACATGAAAATCCAACATCCAGCAGTAAATCCAATGCGATGTACTATGCAATCAATCCATGATATATGCGACATGTAAAGAGAGTAATCATATCGGAAATCATGCAACATGGAATAGGAATGCGCATATGTCAAAGGAAGCATCATATCACGAATGTAATAGTACTACTGTGTAGTGACATGGCAATTATCGATGATGAAGTGTGTGAGCCGGCAAATAGTGTACGTGAAATATACGCATCATCGATAATGGTGCTGGTGTCCTAACAGCATGATAATAACATGGTAATGAACATATGCCCGCAATGCGAATAGTATGAATATGCGGAAATCTAGTAATCAACAGCACAGTGAAGTATCTACTATGCAACTACATCTAAGTATCCTGTCAATCAGGAGGGGTAGGTGTGGAAACCACCTAAAACTGAGTCTAAGTATATATGTAGATATATAGTCGGTGATCCCGCCTCAATGTCATATCGTAAGATATCCTCTAGCTATGAGTGCGGATCTATCATCAATATCAGCTCGTACGGTAAACCGTCGTACGGCATTCCCAAAAGCTGGGTACAGGTCAACATCTCACTGTCTCATCACATAACAAATATCACCATCATCAGATCATATAGTCTGGGTGTACTACTCTATATCTAGTACAAACGGTAACATCGGTAAAGTATGCATGCGGGGGTAAACACCATCCCAAGCCCGCAAGAATCACAAGTCATAACCCACATATGAATCGTATCCAATCACCGATCCCAGGGCACCAAGCCCACAATATCGACTCATCTCCAAAGTCGTCACATATCATCAATCACAGTGTAAGTACAGGTGAAAAGCAAGGGTATGTGTATAGGTGTAACTCTATCCTAGGGTTCGCGACTATGAACTACACTCGTCACTTTTAACCCTACATATCCAAAATACACCTAATATCACAATACTATATAATAAGCTATCTACGGACTGCGGGGGTGCTATACGCCATCCACCCGACTTTCCCCCGTAGATATAATCTACTCACCTCGCATCACCATTTGCGGACATCACCATGCATTTGCTTGTCGTCCGAAGTCTTCACGGGTACCTACACATCAAAATATCGTATATGCGCATTAAAACCAAATCCAATCTAAAACGGCGCATAAACTCCAAAACGATACGATAAGGGGGCCTATAGGTGAGAACCTATGGCACGCCTTCGAAACCATCCATAGTCCTCTATATCGCCGTATAAACGACAATAGTCGAGGCAAAACACATTCCACCATTTCCAATCCCAAAAATACGGAATACGGAAACACGAATCCAAAACGACAACATAGGATATATGTCCCAGATTTCACCCTAGATAGAATCTGTCAAAACTAGAAGTACCCAGGGCCAAGAATTGATGAAATAGGGCTGTGCACAGAAAACGAGGAGATTCCTCACTGGTCTGGCCGCAATTTGCGGCCAGAAAGGAGTTTTTGGCGGCCAGAAAGTGGAGTGGGGAGCTAGGGTTTTGGGTGTTGCCTCTATGTTGCCTGCACATCTCAATTTCCACTCAATATTATTTTAGGGTTCTCGGGGTGTTAGCAGATTCTAAATAACAGTGGCAGATTCCAGTTTTTCCCCCGATATTGGTTTCTAAAATCCGTATTATGGTTCTAGCTTCAGGTTTGGGGTTCTAATTCATACACTAGGGTGTTGGTATAATCTTAACTGAGCTCAATTTCATAATGCAACATCAATTCCACTCAAACCCTAACTAGGTTTTCCTCAATTCCATAATATCACACAATATCGATAAAATCTTGACATGGGGTTATAGGAAAGGCTATAATTAAGCAAATGGTTCAGAAATTACCTTCATTAGCAACTCAAGAAAATTCTTGAGTTGCCCTCTAGTGACCAAATCCATGCTTCTTTAGCTCCGTGTGTAGATCTAGGGATTTTGGACATTTTTAGTGAAAGGAGTTTGGGGTTTTGGGGTGATTTTAGAGATGATTCATGGCTTGAGGAGGGGAGGGAGATGGAGGAAGGGGCAGCAGCAGCAAGAGGAGAAGGAAGAGGGAAGAAAATGATGGGAGAATGGCTAAGGGTGCTAGTCAAAAGTCCACTTCTCTTTTTTTTTTCACCTACCCTCATCATTACTTTTTCTTTTCTTTCCTTTTCTTTTAAAACCAAACCTTCTCACAAGAATAGTAAGCCCAAATGAAAACCATGGCATAGAAAAATACACAAGTGTAGAAAAGGTGATATGTGCAAGTTTTGCACAAAATTACCAAAAAACCCAATTAGCGATTTTAATCGCGATTAGCACTAAATTAGTGTCAAACTAATCACAAAAACTTAAAAATGTCATAATTCACTAATTTACCCTATTTTAGAATTTTCCATAATTTTTCTAACATTTTTCCTATTTATTTGCATTTAATATTAAAATAATCAATAAAATAATATTAAATTATAAAAATTCCCAAAATTAATATTTTATATTTTTGAAGATGTTACAATCTACCCCCCTTAAAGAAATTCGGTCCCCGAATTTAAATTTAAACCCCCACTACTAAAACAATTTCAGTATAATCCATTTTGTCGGGGCTCCGAAAGCATCAACACATAAGAATATCACAGCGCAATGCATGCGCATGAAAAATGAGCAGATAACTCAAAAGCAAAACTCCGTCAAGCATCTCGCAATCATCGGAGTCGAGGTAAAAACACAATGTCGAATCCAATACAAAACCGATATGATCTGGATCAAAACTACACATGTAGACATCCAATCCATACATGTAAGTAGCTGATGCAAAAGCATGCAAAAGTATATCCAGGTACCGTCCACTGACTAGTCCTGCTCAGCATGAAAGCAAAAATCCAACATCATAAAAGGTACTGCTCCAAAAGGAATAAATCCCAAAAATGTACATAACACAATCCTGTGCGTCTGGTGCGCACGGAAATCAAAAATCCAATATGTGCTAAACAGGTGCACAAAACAACATCTAGGTGCAACGGGTGTGCACGAAACCTCTGTCATGGGCAATGTATGTGCCTGACAGCCAAGGCCCGGTGCATCTAACATGCACGAAGAAATCTCGATTTAGTGCATCGGGTGCGCACCAAAATCGTATCAAAAAAAACATGCGCCCAACCCGCGCGAAAATCCAAATCTGTGCATCCATCGTGCACGAATGAAAATCTAAACCCTGCGCACTCAACATGCACGGAATCACGAAATCCAATAACAAACATCGAATAGGTGTAAAGCACATCACCAGCGCGGAGTGCAAAACTAACCATCAAAATCCGGGTCAAAATCAACGATAAAATGCGTCTCAACCCAAAATCAGGTGTACCTCAAAGGAAAATCTCACAATCGTGTGCATCAGCGTGCACGAATCAAAGCATAACACTAAAATGCATGAAAACTCTGCGCGAAATATATAAATATCCAGTGGGTGCATGAAACCAATATCATGAAACTCAGTCACCAAAACTAAATCATGCAAACAGAACACCCAAAATACCGAAATCCAAAATGACGGATACGTGATAATCGAATCACAAAATCACAAATCACAAATACCGTCTTCGGTAGCTCCTCCTTCGAGGTCGAGAAGGAGTCGGTGCAATCCACTGCTAGCAGCCCAGGATATCTACCTGCCTCTTGCCCACGGTCTAGCGTCTTCTGACTCTCTGGATCCTTATCTTCTCTGCGGATTACCTATCACGCGGTCAATCGGCTCATCGGCCCTGTCAGGTGTGCTAACGGGAACGATTCCGTTCTGGCACTTCTCTGGTCACCTCTCGGTCAATCCTCACGACCACTCGTAAGGCAGCAAATCACTGGCGTCGGCCTCTGGCTCTCTGAATGAACGTCACACATCTGATCCTGGGTGCAAACATCATTGCAGCAACGTCCTGGAAAGAATCCTGCTCAAGGTCTCTTCCAATCATGCCTATGCCGATCTGTACAGAGGCTGGCTTTCCTGCACAACCTCTTCTCGCTCAAAAGACACCTGTGTCCTCAGCACAATATTTCTCAGAAACTGGTCACATCCCAACGTCTCTGTAAGCAAATCAGGTCTCTAGTCTCGACGGGAAGCAATGACAGCTCGTCAGTGTCTCGCACGAACCTCTGGTTTCAACTGTCTCTATCATCGTCCACTATGACGTCCTGCCAAGCTACTATGCACTGTACTGTTCTCGGCCACGGTCAATCTGAAGTCTCTCACACGGACTCGAAATCGCGTATTCTGTAGCTTCATCACTCTGTAGCAGATGTCAGGCCGAACTGGTCCTCGGGAACACGTCCCGACCGTCGGAGGAATACTCATCACTCGTCCGTCCTTGATCAATTCGCAACGCATCTGGAGTCTCCCAAGCAGTGTCCCATCACGATATCCGAAAGATGTCGAACCATCCGATCGACTCGTCAGATCCTCATAATCCCCCAAGAGCTCACATCTCGGGTACAGTTTAATAATATCGAGTACATGCCACAGCGTCGGTGGTCCAGCCGTAGAAGGGCAAACCCAAGCCTCACTAATGGCGCCGCGGAACCGCCGTAAACCCTAAGGTTCAAAGGCTGTCACACGGTCATTAAGTCGAGTTAGGGTTTCATTCTTCTAGAGGGTCCATAGAATCACCTGCATGTCTTTCCGTATACTTTAAACTTGGAAAATGGCTCCTGACATTCGATCGTCTCAATCGACTCTCAACGAATCTGCGTGAAGTCGTCTCTAGCTGGAATCAATCCGCCTGATGTCCTCGCATCGGGGTAAGCGAACTCACCACACGTCCTAGTCATTCATCCTCGGTGACTAGCGACTCGCTATCATCTCTCTAAATACATGCTCATGCTGCAGTAGCTCCAATCATCTGGGCGATATCTCATCATTCGCAGCAGCAACTGGCTCATACGCCTGTACGCCGAACAATGCCTCAATCCTCCAGGAAAGGCAACACAATGGCGGTCGTCTCTGAATCAGCCTGCTCCAGATCTGAGTAAGACTCTCCACACTGGAAATCTTCAACTCAACTGGGCTCGCTCTGGCGCAAAATCGGACGAATCACATTCGTCCCTCAAATCGGGTAGACTAGCTATCATCTGTCGCATATCTGCCTGAAAGCTCCGGCAAACTCAGCTCGTAAGCTCCGAAAGCAACATCCTGTCAATCTCAGCAACAGCTGGTCCATCTGTCTGCACGATAGGCGACATCACATCTCTGAGGTATGCTGTACATCAACAGTCATCTCTCAACTGGCAGCTCTAACAATGGCCCGATCATCCGGTGCAAGACCACGCACTCGCCTCCACTAGAGGTCACAATCACCACACTAACTCGAGACGTTCCCATGTCACCAGAAAACACAAAGGTCGGCCCTCGTACCACACGAGCTCACACCGGCCGTAACCCTAGCAGCAGCCCAAACTGCGCTCAAACATGGTGACAGGAATCTCAATCGAGTATCAAAGAGTACACCAGTGGCAAGAAGGGAAACAACAGATCCAAAGTGGATACATGATCATAGGAAGGAACATCATCAATGGAGGTATGATCATGAAACTAATAGAATCGGGAATCTCAAATGGATGTATAATCCAGGATATGAAAGAATCACTGATCTCAAAACAAATGTCCATCCTAAGGTTCCTTAAGCGGAGTGGTGTGTCGTAAGTATGCCGCGGAACATACCAACGGTACGTCACTCTACTTTAGTCACCTAATCCATCAACCAAGGGTCATCCTAAAACGACGAAAGTTCGGGTTTACACCCCCTCAACCAAGTCTAAGTTCCGTAAGGTCAAGCCTAAGTTCCGTATGTAAACAACTCCTTAGGCTCCACATAGTCAAACTTAAACTTGAACCAAGGTCAACCTAGCGCTTTGATACCAACTTTGTCACGACCCGAAAGAGCACGTGACTGGCACTTGAACCATATGAAGCCTATAGGACTCCATCTGATCCAAGTAAGCCAAAAGCCCAGAAATCTAAAACCATTTTGAAGAATAAATAAAGAAAACTGGTTCAAAGAAGTGAAGAAATACAGGTTTGAAATCAAGGTTTATAAATAACTAAGCCGAAGGTACGTTTTGAAAACAATAAGTCTTTTCTAAAAATTTCGGCAGAGTTTCTCTTGTAAAACTGGCCCCGAATGGGGTACAACATGAATAACAATTTATAAAATGATAAAGGCATCCCCAAGCGGGAGCTAGCTCTTCGTCAATCGACGGTCACAACCACGCAATGATATGATAATATACAACGCCAAGTGGCGAGGATCAAAACCAAAAGAAAGCTCAAAAGTAGCAAGAAAACCGCAATACTACTAAACGCGACTCTAAGGTCGAATAATACAACACTGAAGTCTAGGTCTGAAAGAATATACAAGTTTTGGTTGATGGACATTTCTAGATACAATGAATAAATAAGTACAACATGGGGATTCTTGATGCAAAAGAATCCACCTACCAAAAGCAAATCACCCGCAAGAAGGTAGTGTGCCAGAAATGCCACAATAGAACCTGTACGGCAGAACCTGCAAGAACTGTGGCACAACGGGGGTGAGTTGCCAACTCGTGAATAGAAACATCTACAAGGATAAATCGAATGCAAGACATAATCCTAAGTCAACGATCAATAATATAATCCACAAGAGTACATCTGAGTGTGATAAGGTGGCAAGGTAACATCTAATCATGTATGTAGTGCCAGGTACTCAGGTAATAACATGTCATCAGTGTAAGGTATGTCTGCATGAAGTAACTATGAAGAAATATCAATAATATCAATACACATATATTAGCGTCCCATACCACTAATATTGGTGTAAGATAAGTCTAAATCCAGTCTGTATATGAACCATGTCTGTATATATGTGGGACCCGTCCACCCGTCACCCAATGACAATAAGCATCATGTATGCAATGTGAGGATATAAACAAAATCATGGAAAAACATCATGAAACCCGTGCCTAGCATCGACACGTAAATCCTCCTGTATCGGGCATCCGTCATTCCGGAGCATACCCTATCTCAATCCATCGGGCATCCGTCATTCCGGAGCATACCCTATCTCAATCCATCGGGCATCCGTCATTCCGGAGCATACCCTATCTCAATCCATCGGGCATCCGTCATTCCGGAGCATACCCTATCTCAATCCATCGGGCATCCGTCATTCCGGAGCATACCCTATCTCAATCCATCGGGCATCCGTCATTCCGGAGCATACCCTATCTCAATCCATCGGGCATCCGTCATTCCGGAGCATACCCTATCTCAATCCATCGGGCATCCGTCATTCCGGAGCATACCCTATCTCAATCCATCGGGCATCCGTCATTCCGGAGCATACCCTATCTCAACGCATCCTCTAGCACCGAGAAAACACGGGGCAACGCCCAAAATATCATATCAAGGGAACCGGGTTTTTAAATGGTTACTTATTCAAAAAGGCTACGGTTCCCAAATCCAGAAATCACATGAAAATCCAACATCCAGCAGTAAATCCAATGCGATGTACTATGCAATCAATCCATGATATATGCGACATGTAAAGAGAGTAATCATATCGGAAATCATGCAACATGGAATAGGAATGCGCATATGTCAAAGGAAGCATCATATCACGAATGTAATAGTACTACTGTGTAGTGACATGGCAATTATCGATGATGAAGTGTGTGAGCCGGCAAATAGTGTACGTGAAATATACGCATCATCGATAATGGTGCTGGTGTCCTAACAGCATGATAATAACATGGTAATGAACATATGCCCGCAATGCGAATAGTATGAATATGCGGAAATCTAGTAATCAACAGCACAGTGAAGTATCTACTATGCAACTACATCTAAGTATCCTGTCAATCAGGAGGGGTAGGTGTGGAAACCACCTAAAACTGAGTCTAAGTATATATGTAGATATATAGTCGGTGATCCCGCCTCAATGTCATATCGTAAGATATCCTCTAGCTATGAGTGCGGATCTATCATCAATATCAGCTCGTACGGTAAACCGTCGTACGGCATTCCCAAAAGCTGGGTACAGGTCAACATCTCACTGTCTCATCACATAACAAATATCACCATCATCAGATCATATAGTCTGGGTGTACTACTCTATATCTAGTACAAACGGTAACATCGGTAAAGTATGCATGCGGGGGTAAACACCATCCCAAGCCCGCAAGAATCACAAGTCATAACCCACATATGAATCGTATCCAATCACCGATCCCAGGGCACCAAGCCCACAATATCGACTCATCTCCAAAGTCGTCACATATCATCAATCACAGTGTAAGTACAGGTGAAAAGCAAGGGTATGTGTATAGGTGTAACTCTATCCTAGGGTTCGCGACTATGAACTACACTCGTCACTTTTAACCCTACATATCCAAAATACACCTAATATCACAATACTATATAATAAGCTATCTACGGACTGCGGGGGTGCTATACGCCATCCACCCGACTTTCCCCCGTAGATATAATCTACTCACCTCGCATCACCATTTGCGGACATCACCATGCATTTGCTTGTCGTCCGAAGTCTTCACGGGTACCTACACATCAAAATATCGTATATGCGCATTAAAACCAAATCCAATCTAAAACGGCGCATAAACTCCAAAACGATACGATAAGGGGGCCTATAGGTGAGAACCTATGGCACGCCTTCGAAACCATCCATAGTCCTCTATATCGCCGTATAAACGACAATAGTCGAGGCAAAACACATTCCACCATTTCCAATCCCAAAAATACGGAATACGGAAACACGAATCCAAAACGACAACATAGGATATATGTCCCAGATTTCACCCTAGATAGAATCTGTCAAAACTAGAAGTACCCAGGGCCAAGAATTGATGAAATAGGGCTGTGCACAGAAAACGAGGAGATTCCTCACTGGTCTGGCCGCAATTTGCGGCCAGAAAGGAGTTTTTGGCGGCCAGAAAGTGGAGTGGGGAGCTAGGGTTTTGGGTGTTGCCTCTATGTTGCCTGCACATCTCAATTTCCACTCAATATTATTTTAGGGTTCTCGGGGTGTTAGCAGATTCTAAATAACAGTGGCAGATTCCAGTTTTTCCCCCGATATTGGTTTCTAAAATCCGTATTATGGTTCTAGCTTCAGGTTTGGGGTTCTAATTCATACACTAGGGTGTTGGTATAATCTTAACTGAGCTCAATTTCATAATGCAACATCAATTCCACTCAAACCCTAACTAGGTTTTCCTCAATTCCATAATATCACACAATATCGATAAAATCTTGACATGGGGTTATAGGAAAGGCTATAATTAAGCAAATGGTTCAGAAATTACCTTCATTAGCAACTCAAGAAAATTCTTGAGTTGCCCTCTAGTGACCAAATCCATGCTTCTTTAGCTCCGTGTGTAGATCTAGGGATTTTGGACATTTTTAGTGAAAGGAGTTTGCGGTTTTGGGGTGATTTTAGAGATGATTCATGGCTTGAGGAGGGGAGGGAGATGGAGGAAGGGGCAGCAGCAGCAAGAGGAGAAGGAAGAGGGAAGAAAATGATGGGAGAATGGCTAAGGGTGCTAGTCAAAAGTCCACTTCTCTTTTTTTTTTCACCTACCCTCATCATTACTTTTTCTTTTCTTTCCTTTTCTTTTAAAACCAAACCTTCTCACAAGAATAGTAAGCCCAAATGAAAACCATGGCATAGAAAAATACACAAGTGTAGAAAAGGTGATATGTGCAAGTTTTGCATAAAATTACCAAAAAACCCAATTAGCGATTTTAATCGCGATTAGCACTAAATTAGTGTCAAACTAATCACAAAAACTTAAAAATGTCATAATTCACTAATTTACCCTATTTTAGAATTTTCCATAATTTTTCTAACATTTTTCCTATTTATTTGCATTTAATATTAAAATAATCAAAAAAATAATATTAAATTATAAAAATTCCCAAAATTAATATTTTATATTTTTGAAGATGTTACACTTAATCTCAAGTTTGCGGAGAAAACCATCTCCCGAATTGAGTAATACCTGTCTTAGAACATGTCTGGATATCTGATGGGACCTTAGTTCATAAATGAACTCCATATCCAAACTTCTTAGACTTGATCGATCACTGAACCTAATCAGTATCGGGCACCTTGCTTCCCACAGTATCCTCTTGGACCACCTGTCCATAATACTGTCCCTCTTCGTCAAAGGGAAAAACTAAAACTCTGACAGTCACTCTGTCATCCACGTCACCTTTGAAGCCTGGAATGATTATCGTCTCCCAAAGGAGGCTGCCGTCATCAAATCCGTAGAACATGCACTTATGTTCTAAAACTGCTTCCTTATGTTTCTCCAGGATTGGATTAATACAAACTTATTGCATCTAGTGCAAAAACCAACATTTGGTGTGGTACTTGACATCTCATGATTGACTCAATTGCCTAAGCAAGTGATCTGCCAATCATGCACATCCCTCTCCCCTTTAGTCTATACGACACCTTTAGAGAGGGTGACTCCATCACCTGCAGGTACACCACCATGCTAGGAGTCAACTATTCCAAAAACCATTAGAATATCTGTCAAAGTACCCACATTGGGTAACTACCTAAATCCAGATCTAAAACCATAGATCTAGAAACCAGAATGTCAAATATTATATCCATATCCTGTCTGGAGAAACAACTGTGTGATGACCACAGTACAACCGATCGTAGTATAGGAATTTTACTTCCTACTCTGTGTATGTCATCCAGATACCATGACATCACACCCTACTACCTTCTTAACAGATCCATCCCTTATTCTGATTGAAGTCAAACCCATGACTGTCACATCAAAATTAGATGATCTATCTCCGCTATAACTGCTCAAGTCTATAAATAGATATAAGCATCTTGCCCACTATGCTTCCGCTGCTCCCACTGACTACGACAACCCTCCTACCGGGTCTCATATCCTGGAACAACAGTAGTGTCAAGTCTGGGTAGATAAGAACCTCCCTGTCACCGTCCTTGAGCCTACCGAAGTACCTCTCGGGTGTCTGAGGTTACCTACCATACCTGCGGAGTGGCTATTGGAATGTCAAACCTGATTGAATGTATAGGTCCTATTAAATTTTTCCGTAATCGTTCGCGGTTCTGGAATCACTTCCAGTTCTACCATACTCCCACTACTGTTTTCTGAAAAAGATCCATTTTACTAAAACTGTGGCAAGTCAAGAACAATATCACTATTGATCTTCTAAATGGTAGAATATCAACCCTCGTCATAGCCAGGGTCAACCCACAAACAACCATTACAGAAACGTGCCCTGAGTTATCCAGTGTCTGGTTTTAATCATAAGCTGGACAACTCCCCGTACCTTAATATCTTTTAAGGTACGAACTATTATATATCCAATATAGAAACTTTGGCACTTATTTAATTGGAACCATATTCAATCCATGCATCTGTCTCCAGTGCATATCAACTTAATGGAAAGAGGCTAATCAGCATTACTCAACTTAGGAATCCATCCAATTATGAGTAACCTGAAAGAGAAATACGTTTCTCAAAACCATCACTATAATCTGAATACCAATCACAAGAATCTACATCTTCGATCTCTTTGAAGAATCCCGATACTTGTGACACTTGGTTCTCTACTTTATTCTTATACCCACAACTTCTCAAAACTTAGACCTTGTATTTCTACGAAACACTCGTCTAAATACTAGAGAAGTTATAAGTAAACAGAACATAGTACGAGGACCTACCCCTTTGTCCTGATGGACACTTGGACAACATACAATACTCTGTATAAGTCCGCTGAGTTAAACAACTCAAAACCTGTGCGTCGTAGGTAGAAAACTGTACCCTGGCGATTTCCTCAAATATCACCAATTACAACGAATTCCGATATAATGAGGATGATCACCTGATTCCCAATATCTTACTCCCACTCATCATCTGTAAAACCATACAGATATGAGAATGAAACCTGGTAAATACATACCCTTGGAGTAAGTGTCTAATCGGGAAAAACAGTTTTTCCTTTAACAATGCGCTGAAACATGAAAATGTTTCGTAGGGTTATCCTGGTATTCATAGCAATGCCTCTTCCATAATCCAATTCATGACTTCAACCGTATACTTTATTGCCATCTCTCCAAATCCCTTTATTTGTCTTTAGTCGTTACCTTCTGTACACCATCGTTAGGCTAACTGGTTTTCTTCCTTCCCTACCATTCGGCACCAGCCTATAGTTTGGAAGAAGACTATCCAGTAAGCATAATAGGTGTACCCTCCTAAACTAAGGAGTACTCGCATCTCGAGAGAAGGTGACGATAAAAGACAACTGAATAATACCTTATTCTTTTAAAGGTGAAATAGGAGTGGCGATGAAGTACGCGGTTTTGGTCGTGAATGATATCAGTCGCAATTTACTTTGCCCTCTTTCTAATCCCTTTATTTTGTCTTTACATATTACCTTCTGCACACCCTACTTAGGCTAATTGGTTTTCTTCATTCCCTACCTTTCGGCACCAGCCTATGGTTTGGAATAAGACTATCCAATAAGCGTAATAGGTGTACTCTCCTAAACCAAGGAGCTCTCGCAACCTGAGAGAAGGTGATAATAAAAGACAACTGAATAAACCAATTCTATTTCTCCTGAACCTGGATCCATCCCCGAAGAAGTCCCTTCGAGTTCGTATATAACCATACGATGGATCTATCCAATGGAAGTGGATATCCGTAGCAATACGGGTGTTCTGAGAAATGCAAAGGGTAAAAGAAGGAGTGGCAATGACTTATGCAACATAGACAATCCAAAAGCCAGTATTTTAAGAAGGTTCGGTCAACCTGGTCACTGAGTCATAGTCTAGGGTCGGTCAAAGGTCGCTGCCAAAGAGAGAGAGAGAAAAGAAACACTCTGCGTGCACTCTAACCTAGATCAGAATGGTCATCATTTTATCTAATCCGGAAACCTCCCACTGTTCTGTCAAATTCTCCTCCAAACCTAAAGAAGAATCAATCGGGATCACCCGAAGAGTAAACCAACTCATCAGTGGGAATCAGGATCCAACTCTCATCGCATGATAACGTGATGGAATGCATCCACGTTACTCATACTCCAGAAGGTATGCGCATACTCGGCAAGTTTCAGTTTCTTTAGAAACTCCTGATATGATTTTTGCCCCATGCTCTTATAACCTTGGCTTTGGTCAAAGTGTCATAAGTCACATGCCAAGTTCTACCCATCACTATCTTGTCAATTTGAACCCACCCGCACATGCCCCTGACTTTGGCCAATCGGCAGAACGACTGTCCCAAACTAACTCATCTATCTATGCAACAATTGAATACCCAGCAGCTACCAAACACTATGCCTTAACTTTGGCTAAAATGCATAGCTTGAATACTACTAAATACCCAAAAGAAGTGACGGAGGGCTACGGCTGGTTTTTGGCGAAAAAACCTTTAGCGTAGTGAACTTGATATCGCTGAAGGAACCTGATAGCTTTTTAAAATATAGTGGCGAAAACCTTTTGCTAAAGAGGTCACTCCCGGTAAAGGGATCTCGGCTCTTTCCTCGTGGAATGAGGTGCAGGATATTCCACTGAATACCGCTATGCAAAGCAACTTGTAATCGACTATAGTGAAGTTATTACCCTGACGCAAACTTCTGTCCAAGGTGTCGGTCCCGGTGAAGGGATATCGGCTCTTGCCCCGTCGAATGAGGTGCTGGATATTCACACCGAATACCGCTATGCATAACAAAAGTA
The DNA here is from genome assembly GCA_030015575.1 of Agapanthus africanus. NCBI lineage: Eukaryota > Viridiplantae > Streptophyta > Magnoliopsida > Asparagales > Amaryllidaceae > Agapanthus > Agapanthus africanus. The sequence continues at coordinate 597,881,248 of CM057339.1, forward strand.
AACGTCTTTGCAATAACACCTTTTTAAAATTGTTCCAACAACTGAAAACAGGTTTGTTTTACTTTGCATTGATCAGAATCAACACAGTCCCATCATTTAATCACACCAGAAAAGAACGAAAATAAAATGTACGTATATGCCATCCGCATTCGTCACTGGGTCCCGTCATCACCCGTTAGGTTACTTAACTAACGACAGAGCGGGGACTGGACTAGCGCGGGTGTAAAACATATACAACATCTAATAGTATATAAGCCAATATACAATAATCGCTCCAGGCGTGATAATATGCAACATTACAGAAAAGTAATAAGCATCACAGAACAATACAGATAATCTGGGATCCCCGAGTTTCACAGAGCCGCTGCTGAAACTCGACGTTCCCCTGTCGTGTGGATAGCCTGTGCAATGAAACCTAGACCCCTACGGGTGCGGCAAGTTACCCGCCAAAACTTGAAGCGAGGTAGTCCCCACAGCATAGTGAATGGAACACCCGGCACTTCACGGAATCCGGTAAATTGAGCACCCCTCCTTGGGTCAACCTGTACCCCCTACGAGTGAGGCGAATAGTCTGCCAATTCTTGAGTGGGGACCCTCTGCCTCTCAAAGCCATGAGATGCGGACCCGTTGCTTCTCAGAACCCGGCTATCCGTGCACTCCGTCTCGGGGCAAAACCTAGTACAGTAATGAAAAATAGTACAATAGGTACATCGACCGCAACCTGGTCATGCCCCAAAAGAATATTATACAACAGGCAGTGACGGCTGTCCACAAGTTGGACGCTCGCCCCGCAATATCAAATGTACAAATAAACACAAACTGTACTACCATTGCACACTGCTATCCACCACGACAAATCCGCAACATCACAGCACAACACAGAACATCAACGCGAATGTCACGTTCGCAAACCCGTCTAAAAGAACTATAGCAATTAAACGCGGTTTACCGATCAAATGACATTCCCGGTCGGAGATATAATGTAAGCACTGTAAACTAATGTGTTTAAATTTCGATCGACCAAAGACCAAATATCAAAAAGTGGGCCCCACTGCTTACTGGTGAACAGTAACAAAACCTGGGCCAAAACGATATTTACCAAAAACCCCAAAATTAAACCAAGAACCCACTGTGAAAATTTGGGGCCACGATCTCACTGTTTGGCCGCGGATGCGCGGTCAAACCATAGGTTTGACCGCGTTTCCGCAGCTCTAACATCGAATTACGTGCCCAAATTTCTACGTGGTTCTTAGAAAAGCCTGCACAGATTTTTAAGACATACAGAATTAATTTTTCAGACCATTTAAAATTAACAGAAACTGTTGGGCAAGAATTTTGGAATTTTCGATTTCCGGTCGGATCGATGTTTTAAACGCGTTAGCACAAGTTAGTATAGCAAAATGGTGAGGCTCTGATACCACTTTAAGTCTACGCTAGCGCCCCGGCAGTCTACAGACGCCAAAATGCGGAACAAAACTTTTAAACTGGCGCTATCGTATACTTTAACCCGGATCTGCCATTATTGCTAAACTAACATACTGTAAAGAGTGTAGAAAGATTGTACCGAACGATCCGAGTCCTTCGTTCTTCAACCATCATCCCACGCTCCGTTGCGGCTGCTCCGATCTCGTCGATCTCCGATCTCCTCGTCGAGGTGGCACCACATGATCGGTTCTTTAAACGGGCTCCCGCCTCTAACTCGAGGCAACTCGATCGTCAAGTTTGCCAAAAGAGACGACCAAGATTGATGTAGAGAATGAGTAGATGACTTTGTCTCACTTCGTCCAAGTCCGTGGACGATCGGTTAATGAAGTTGCCGTGGAAATCGGGTGATGGAATGAAATGAACTGTAAAATTCCATGCACCCCAAATGCTATCATAATCTTTTCACTAATGAATCAAGTGAGTAAATGAGAGAGGGGAGGGGCCTTTCTTATAAAGAGAAGGAGGAGGGTGAGTGTAGGAGCAAGAGAGTAACCTTAAGCAAAAGCTTCTCACTCAAAAATATCCTAAGCTTAACAAAACTCATTAATGAAAACAATGAGTCATAAAGATGCAATGAATCTAAACCCTTAGTCCCCAAAAGCATTAATGACACCATTAATGCACTAATGACTCACTAGCCTCATCATCACTTCTAGAAGCTTCTAGAATGATGACTCACCTCAACAGAAGAAAAGATAAATCCGTCTTTAACCGAATGTTAAAAGACGGCTGATAGAAAACTGGAAACTGACAACTTCCAAAAGTGATCCTGAAACGAATTTCAGGACAACCCCGAAACTGTATAAATATACCCGCATTTGTATTACGACCGAATACAAATGCAACTGAGACAAAGATATTATACCTACTCAATATAATACTCGGATCCGGCTTAAACCAAAGCCGACCAGTATCACCTGTCCGAAAATTGACACGTGCGTAAACGCACGTGCATTTTCCGAACCCTGCCATAAAACCATACGGCCTCTACAACGTTTCGCCCGAACTTGAGAAACTGTCTGTGGGGGACTCTAATGACTCGTCAGCACCATGGCAGTGGGTTTAACCACAAACCGTCAGCGGCACTAGCAATGCGTAACGGCTGCCCATGGACTGACCTCAAGGGAAGCTGATGAGCGAACTCAAGGGAGGCCGATGAACGAACTCATCCAGAAACCCTACTGAGCCTAACAGTGACAATGTATATACAGTCCGGTCCGTTCGTCAATGAGTATCGCATATCCGCCTAGGGGGCTAGTAACGTCAGACCCCCAATAGCAGTATAAGTCGTGTCGGAGTGAAGCCCAATAACACCCTGAGATACTACTGGAGTACCTACCAGTAAATCTCCTACCATGGCCATGGATTTGTGTAATGGCTCTCCTAGACACAGCACGACCTCTCCCCCAATACCGGGAGAGACGAATTCCCTGCCGATCCGCTCACGTGCCTCCATATGGCTCGGAACTGTACCCAAAAGCTACCTGTTTGCACGACTCCTTTGAGCCGTGGTAGGGTAGAAATCAAAGCACAGTGGGAACTCACACGAGACAAATGACGACCTCAGGTCGATGAACTAACCTGTACAAATGTCACCAGGGAACTGCTATCTGACGGTAGATATAATACTAACTAGCAGATTCCCGGCGAGTCCTGTCCGGTGTACTCATAACCCAATGAGCACCTGTATACATCTTAGGTGATCCAACTGACACCAGTGGCTTGTGAGACCGGCCACCGCCCCTCATCGGGGTCTCGACTGTACACACTAGTCTACTCCGGAGTATCGATGCCCTGTCTCGAAACTCCCACGACTAGGGACCACAATTAAGGATATGCATATAAACTACCCAACTCTCACGTATATGATCGCCATCATACTGTTGGTAGTAAAGCAAGATCCTAAGGGCTCTATCAAAGTGTAACATGCAATCAGTCACCTGAACATGTACACGACTGATAAAGGCAAACCAGATAGCATACTATCAACTCGAGTAAGACTGTCATACCGGTATACGTCCTCCGCAATCATTGCAATCACGTACCTGCGATCCAATAATTGACTATGAGGGCACTATCTCCAACACTCAAAACCAGAAATCACATAAAAATCCAACACCAATGAGTAAATCAAATACGATGTGCTAAGTGCATCAAGTCATCATAATATAGGTACAAGGGAGAAACCGCGTTTCTTAAGATAGTTCAGTTTTAAAGACAGCATGCGGCTTCCAATTTCCATGAAAATCATATCGAATCATATGTGAGATAAACTACAGTAATGATCATGGCAATTCTACAGTGAGTGTGTCATGGCAATTACTAACGGTGTGTGTGTAACATGCTGATTAGTGCTCGTGCCACATAAACCGTTAGTAATAGTGCGGTGTTCTATCAATTCTAGGTTTTCATACGTATAGCTGGGAATGCAGTATGCAACAACAGTATCCATGAACAGTCAATGTAGGTAAATACAATGTATAGCTATAAAGTCCTATCAGCCCTGACGTAGAACGCCATGCGGGCGATATCCCCGTAGATGTTAAATCTACTCACCGAAGTCTCACGCTAAGTGTAGCCGACGACTTGTTTCCCATTCTTCGCAGCGTCCGTCTCACTCGCCTGCGAACCTAGAATTACACAATATATCACACATAAGCTCAAATCTACCAAAAACGCAATGTTAAGGCCAAACTAGAAACCCGCGTTGCAAACCAAGCGCGCGTGTGCGCGATACGCTAAAACGCGTGATTACGCTCCTGAAGCTAACCTGACGCGTCGCGATACGCAGCACAACCCAAACCCACACACGTATCACGTGTGTCGCGAAAATTTAAAATACGGAAAATAGGGTAATAGGTCCCAGATTTTGATAAAGAAAGAGTTTTATAAAAATAAATATATCATGAAACCCCAAATATCAGCAGACACCAACCACCAAAACCCCAACCCAATACCCTCCCATCTGGCCACAATTTGCGGCCAGAATGAGTTTTTCGGCGGCCTGGGTAGGGGGGTGGGCTCCCGGGTTTGGTGTGTGCACTCCATACATCCTGTGTATATCCCAGTAATTACAATTTTAATCTAAAACACCCCGGGTTGTAGCAGTTTCCACAGAACCCAATTTCAAGCTTAAAATAACACTTTTGCACTAAAATGATACTTTAGGGTATATTTGTGAAATCTGAAACAAACCCAAGTCTAAAACTACACTAATATCACATTACCAAGCTAATCAAGCCATAAAAAGCTAATTTTAATCATAACCTCACTAATTCCCTTTATATAGCACAAAACATGCATAAAATGTGATATTTAACCAAAAATATAACAAGTTATCCAAAGGGGGTGTTAAGGGTGAGTTAATACCTTCAAAACACTTTAAGAAACACCAAAATCCCTGCTTTTTCCCTCAAGTGTGCAGATCCACCACCAAACACCTCAAAAGCTCATTTTTCTCTATGGTTTGTGAAGGAAAATTGTTGTTTTGAGTAGGGTTTGAAAGGGGTTTGATGAGGAATGAAAAGAGAAGAGAGAAAGGGAAGAAAAATGGTGTTGTTGCTGCTTCTCTTTCTGCTGGAACTCAGAAGTGAGGAAAAGAGAGAGAAAAGAGAGAGAAGCAAATGTCAAACAAGGTCAAATCCATACCTAACCACCATGCCTTCATTCCTATTTAAATTTGCATTATAAAAAAAGGTTTTGACTTGTTTAAATGGGTGGGATAAGTAAAACCATGCAAGAAAGAAAAAGGGTTAACATGATACACTTTTTAACCAAAGTCCCAAAAATGTGTTAAGCGTACATGTGTACACTAATACAATTTCCAATTAGAGTAAACACAATTAAAAATAATTAACCACCATATATATATATATATATATATATATCCATAAGAACATTTCACAACACAAAAGACCACTAGTCAAGAAGAAAAAATAAGATATCCACTTTTTACGAAAAACACGCACACTTGCTAATTAACCCGAAAACATTCTAAACGAATTTCAAAGCGTTACAATCTACCCTCCTTAAAGAAATTCGGTCCCCGAATTTAAAATCTAATAATACATACCTTCAAAAAGATGGGGATACCTCTTCTTCATCTCGCTCTCGGTCTCCCAAGTGACCTCCTCGCCGCTCTGGCCACGCCAAAGTACCTTGACTGATGGTATGTCCTTCGATCTCAATTTCTTCACTTGTCGATCCATGATCATCACCGGCTGCTCTGCATAGGAAAGGCCAAGCTCAAGTTGGATCGTCGGGTGCTGAATCGCATGCGAAGGATCATGAAGATATCTGCGGAGCATCGAAACGTGAAATACCGGGTGCACGTCTGGAAAACTGGGCGGAAGGGCTAACCGATACGCAACCGCACCAACGCGCTCGACGATCTCGAAGGGGCCTACATATCTGGGACTAAGCTTACCCTTCTTCCCAAATCTCATCACACATTTCATTGGGGATACCCTCAAGAAAACATGATCACCAACAGAAAACTCAAGTCTGCGCCGACGACGGTCCGCATATGATCTCTGCCTACTCTGGGCTGCTCTCATCCTATCGCGAATCAACTGGATCTTTGCAGTCGTCTCCTCCACAATCTGCGGCCCTAATATACCGCTCTCACTGAGCTCTGTCAAACAGGCGGGCGATCTACATCTCCTCCCATAAAGAGCCTCAAACGGTGCCATCTGAATGGTCTGCTGGTAGCTGTTGTTATAGGAGAACTCTACTAGGGGCAAATGATGATCCCAGCTACCTCCGAAGTCTAATACGCACGCTCTGAGCATGTCCTCGAGAGTCTGAATAGTCCGCTCTGACTGTCCGTCGGTCTGCGGATGAAAAGCTGTGCTGAAACTCAAGCGGGTGCCCAAAGCCTCCTGAAGCCTCTGCCATAGTCGGCTGGTAAACCGGGTGCCTCTGTCTGACACAATACATGTCGGAACTCCGTGCAGTCGTACAATCTCATCAATGTAAATCTGGGCATATTGAGCAAATTCGAAAGTCGTCTTCACCGGTAGGAAGTGAGCCGCTTTCGTCAAACGATCCACGATCACCCAGATGGAGTCATACCCTCGACTAGTCCTGGGTAGACCCACAATAAAGTCCATAGAAATCTATTCCCATTTCCACTCCGGAATGGGCAACGGCTGTAGCTCTCCCGCGGGCCTCTGATGCTCAGCCTTGACTTGCTGACAAGTCAGGCATCTCGACACAAAATCTGCGATGTCCCTCTTCATCCCGTCCCACCAGTAAACATCTCTCAAATCATGGTACATCTTGGTGGACCCTGGATGAACACTATGCACCGATCGATGTGCCTCCTCGAGAATCTCGCGCCGCAGTCCCTCAGCATCTGGTATGCACAATCTGGTCCCAAATCGTAGTATCCCCTGATCATCGATCACGAACTCAGAAAATCTGCCCTGTCCCATCTGCGTCCTGATCTCTGAACAACGGTCATCACTGTGTTGTGCCTCATATATACGGTCAAGCAACTGTGGGCGTGCACGAACATGCGCAATCTGTCCTCCAATCGGCGTAAACTCGAACTGTACCCGGCTGTCGCATAAGATCTGCCAATCTGCCGATGACTGCCCCTGTTCTGCGCTCAAGCAAGATAGACTACCCCCGGGCCTCCTGCTCAAAGCATCCGCCACTACATTAGCCCTGCCCAGGTGGTACAAGATCTCACAGTCGTAGTCCTTCACTAACTCCATCCATCGGCGCTTTCTAAGGTTCAGGTCTCGCTGCTGGAAGATATACTTTAAGCTCTTGTGATCAGTAAATATCTGGCACGACTCTCCATACAGATAATGTCGCCAGATCTTAAGTGCAAAGATCACTGCAGCGATCTCCAAATCGTGAGTGGGGTAGTTCTGTTCATGTTTCTTCAGTTGCCGCGAAGCATACGCGATCACCCTATCATGCTGCATCAGAACACACCCTAGCCCCACTAGAGAAGCGTTACAATATACCACAAATCCGCCTGACCCTGAAGGCAATGATAATACTGGCGCCGTAGTCAGTAGAGCCCGTAACTGCAGAAAACTGTGCTCACACTCCTCTGACCAAACGAAAGGAACTCCCTTCTGGGTCAACCCGGTCAAAGGTGTAGCAATGCGAGCGAAATCCTGCACAAATCGCCTGTAGTAGCCGGCCAGCCCTAGAAAGCTGCGAATCTCCGTAACTGATGTGGGTCTGGGCCAACTCCGAACGGCCTCGATCTTCCTCGGGTCTATACATATACCGTCTTGTGAAATCACGTGCCCTAAGAAGTCTACGCTGTCCATCCAGAAAGCACACTTGGAAAATTTGGCGAAAAGCTGATGGTCTCTTAAGGTCTGCAGTGTAATCCGCAGGTGCTGCTCGTGCTCCTCTCTACTCCGAGAATACACCAGAATATCATCAATGAATACAATGATGAACAGATCAAGATGTGGCCGGAAAATACGGTTCATCAAATCCATGAATGCTGCTGGCGCATTGGTGAGTCCGAATGACATCACCAAAAACTCGTAATGGCCATAGCGCGTACGGAAAGCTGTCCTAGGAATGTCCTCCTGTCGAACCCGCAGCTGATGATAGCCTGATCGCAAATCGATCCTCGAAAAGTATCCTGCCCCCTGAAGCTGGTCGAACAAATCGTCGATACGCGGTAAAGGATATCTGTTCCGCGCTGTAACCCTGTTCAGCTGGCGATAGTCGATACACAGACGCAAACTGCCGTCCTTCTTCTTGACGAACAGGACCGGAGCACCCCAAGGAGAAACACTGGGTCGAATAAGTCCCTTATCCAGCAGATCTTGCAACTGATCCTTCAATTCTCGAAGTTCTGCCGGGGCCATCCGATAAGGCGGTATCGAAATAGGCCCCGTGCCAGGAACCAAATCAATACAGAAAGAAATGTCGCGCTCGGGCGGTAGCCCAGGAAGCTCGTCAGGGAACACATCAGGGAACTCGCTAATAACCGGAACCTGATCCAGCGGAACCTCTGTAGCTCTAGTATCACAAACATAATCGAGAAATCCCTGACATCCCTTCCTCAAAAGCTGTCCAGCGCGAAAAGAAGAAATCACACAGTGTGGGGCGGCATCACGGTCCCCCAACACAACAAAAACCAACTCGCCGGGAAAAAAAAATCTAACTGTCTTCTCTCGGCAGTCCATAGAAGCATAGCACGTGGCCAACCAATCCATGCCCAAAAGTACGTCGAAGTCCAACATCACGAGAAGGATCAAATCGACAGGCAGCTCTCTCTTGCCAATACAGACGGTACAGGATCAGAACATGTGCCTAGCAACAAACGACTCTCCCACAGGAGTAGTCACAACAAGCGGCTGATCAAGCAACCCGGACTCTCTACCCAAACTCGGCACAAAGTGTGTGGATACGTACGAGTGCGTGGATCCGGGATCGAACAACACGTGTGCATCGACAGAACATACTGGAAGGATACCTGAGACCACCGCATTGGACGGCTGCGCGTCATGATGCGTCAAGGCAAAAACTCGTGCCTGCCCCCCCACCTGTGACCGACTGTCCTCTGCCTCGGTCATCCCGTCCTCTCTGAGCAACTCCTCCACGTCCACGACCTCTCTGTGTATGAGTCTGACACGGAGTAACAGTAGGAACAACAGGCAACGCCCTTTGGGGTGGTGAAGGTGGTAAGGTGATGTGCGGTGCTGCTGTCTCCCTCCGGTGTATCTCAGGACAATCTCTGACGAGGTGAAGTAAACTGCCGCATCTATAGCAACCTCGCGACGACTGCTGACTCTCCCGTGGATTCGAACTAAACATCTGGCCTCGTCCCGAATCTCGGCCACTCCTCGTGCCTGAACGATACCTGTCACGGCGTCTGAATGTCTGTCTCCATGCTGATATACCAGTACGAACTCTCTTTGGCTCTGGAACTACCGAAGTCTCAGCAAGGCGCTCCTCAACTAATAGAGATGCATTTACCGCTGCTGCATAGGTCTCGTAGTGCTGCGCGCTGATCGCAAGGAACAGTGGTGTAAGCAAGCCTCGAACAAACCTCTTGACTCGTAACTCCTCGGTAGCCACTAGGTACGGCGCATAGATAGATAGCTCTGTGAACAGCACATCATACTCTGCCACTGACATCTCTGGAGTCTGGCGTAAGGACTCGAACCTGCGTGCTCTAGCATCTCTGACACTCAGGGGAAGGAAGCGGGCAAGGAATAGCGCCACGAACTCTGTCCAGGTCATAGGAGGAAGACCCGCTGCTCTGCCCTTCTCGACCGATTCGCACCATTTCTGCGCAAGACCTTCCAAGCGAAAGCTCACGAACTCAACCCATCTCGCATCTGCGCATCTGAGGGAACGACATATCCGAGCCATCCTATCAATGAAGGACTGTGGGTCTTCGGCTGCATCGGTGCCTGTGAAGACCGGAGGCTTCAGCCTCATGAACTCTGATAGTGATACTGTAATCACCTCCGTAGCTGCAGGGGCAACTGGCTGTGTGGTAGGTACCATCGCGGTCTCTGTAACGGGTGGAGCTACCTCTGGTCGCTGCGCTCGAAGCGTCTCAACTAGCGATCCTATCATCTGGCGCATCTCCTGCATGCTGGACCCCACCGTCTGGCGCATCTCCTGCATACCAGCCCCTAACGTGGCGATCTGATCTGTCACGGGAGGAACAACCTGCTTGGGTACAACCGGCGTACTGCCCGGATCAGTCCTTGTCTCAGACGAATCAACTCGAATCTCGGCCCTCGCGGCCGCTCTCTGCGCCCTCGCAGTCTTTGGCGGCATAACGGCTGAAAGGAAAATATGATTCGATAAGGATGCAGAAATCGAATCGCAAGAATGTATATAATCAAAAGGAATTTAGATCAATAAGTCCTAAGGTCGCTTTGGCGGAGTACCATGTCATGAGTATGCCGCGGAACATACGCACGCTACGCCACTCTGCTTCAGCTACCTACTCCATCATACCAGGGTCATCCTAGGAACACTCCAAAAGGTAAAACCTACGCTCTGATACCAACTTTGTCACGACCCGAATGTTTCGACTCGCGACCGGCACTTAACCACGCTACATCTACAGGCGTAACGCGACTAAGTATGCCGAACCCAGAAATCAAAACCATTTGAAAGTAGTGAGTGTTGAAAACATTTAATGAAAACCTTTAGAAAACCTTAATCAGTTCAATGAGATTCTTTTTAAAGTTAAATTATCCTTATAATAATTTTGGCAACATTTCCTTTGTAAAAGTAAACCCGAAAATCGGGTAAAACAGGGTATTAGTGAAAATGAGATATAATATACGAAGCATCCCAAACCGGGAGCAATCACGCCCCACGGCGGAAACCATCACCACAAGAGTAATATACGACGCCGTAGCGAAGAACGAGCAAAAGTATCATCCCAGAATAATAACTGCAGTATAAAGTCGGCTTCCACGAGCTCGACACCAAAAATACAAAAATATACATCATCGTCCTCACACTGTCTCTAAGTCAAGTACATATATGGTAGATGGAGAGTACTAGATACAAAAGTGTATACAATAAAAGTAACCAGATACCACAACCCACCTAAATAGCGAAATAGCTCTCGCACCAACTGTAGTGGTATCTGAAACCAAAAGATGCAAAAAGGCAGCCTGCCGCGACTACTCTGAGGGGCAACCTGCAAATACTGTGGCACAACGGGGGTGAGTTGCCAACTCGTGAATAGAGATAACATATAAAGGTAATCACGAGCATGTACGTACTGCGCTACTCTAACAAATGCCAGCAGATGATATCAATGCGTGATAAGCAGTATGTGCAATAATCATGCAGATGCTCTGTCAGGTAAAATAACTACAGGATGAGATATATGGTAATCAATGCTGAGTATGGGATAAACAACATCTATACGGAATATCAACGTGGAAAACAATCGGTGCCCACAACTACACCCAAATCCCAAATAACTCAGGCGCCGGCACACCCATCGGCCCTCAAACCCTGTAAATCTCTGAGAAATCACGAGTGCCCAACATCGGCACCCAAAATATCATAAAATACTCGTGTCCAGCATCGACACGCAAATCCCCAAATATCGGGCTCCGTCAGTCCGGATCAGCCTACGGGCTCCGTCTGCGGTATCGGCCCTAGGCCCCGGCAGTACGGATCATCCCGCATCCATCTCTCGACTCTGGTCAGTATCCTCCGGATAACCGCCAGGTCCAACCAATCACCGGTAGGTACTCGCCCACCTCCAGGCTCAATCGGCAAGGTCCATCGATCATCTTGCCGAGGGGAACCATACCGGGTCCACCACGAACCCGCAAACGGATCATCTACTCTACGAATCGGGTTTCAAGCACACGTCTCAGCACCGAGAAAATGCGTGGTGGAGGCACCAAAATATCATATCACGAGGAACCGGGTTTTCAAATAGTGCATCTTTTCTTAAATAATTCCACCGTCCTCAAAACCAGAAATCACATAAAAATCCAACACCAATGAGTAAATCAAATACGATGTGCTAAGTGCATCAAGTCATCATAATATAGGTACAAGGGAGAAACCGTGTTTCTTAAGATAGTTCAGTTTTAAAGACAGCATGCGGCTTCCAATTTCCATGAAAATCATATCGAATCATATGTGAGAAAAACTACAGTAATGATCATGGCAATTCTACAGTGAGTGTGTCATGGCAATTACTAACGGTGTGTGTGTAACATGCTGATTAGTGCTCGTGCCACATAAACCGTTAGTAATAGTGCGGTATTCTATCAATTCTAGGTTTTCATACGTATAGCTGGGAATGCAGTATGCAACAACAGTATCCATGAACAGTCAATGTAGGTAAATACAATGTATAGCTATAAAGTCCTATCAGCCCTGACGTAGAACGCCATGCGGGCGATATCCCCGTAGATGTTAAATCTACTCACCGAAGTCTCACGCTAAGTGTAGCCGACGACTTGTTTCCCCTTCTTCGCAGCGTTCGTCTCACTCGCCTGTGAACCTAGAATTACACAATATATCACACATAAGCTCAAATCTACCAAAAACGCAATGTTAAGGCCAAACTAGAAACCCGCGTCGCAAACCAAGCGCGCGTGTGCGCGATACGCTAAAACGTGTGATTACGCTCCTGAAGCTAACCTGACGCGTCGCGATACGCAGCACAACCCAAACCCATACATGTATCACGTGTGTCGCGAAAATTTAAAATACGGAAAATAGGGTAATAGGTCCCAGATTTTGATAAAGAAAGAGTTTTATAAAAATAAATATATCATGAAACCCCAAATATCAGCAGACACCAACTACCAAAACCCCAACCCAATACCCTCCCATCTGGCCGCAATTCGCGGCCAGAATGAGTTTTTCGGCGGCCTGGATAGGGGGGTGGGCTCCCGGGTTTGGTGTGTGCACTCCATACATCCTGTGTATATCCTAGTAATTACAATTTTAATCTAAAACACCCCGGGTAGTAGCAGTTTCCACAGAACCCAATTTCAAGCTTAAAATCACACTTTTGCACTAAAATGATACTTTAGGGTATATTTGTGAAATCTGAAACAAACCCAAGTCTAAAACTACACTAATATCATATTACCAAGCTAATCAAGCCATAAAAATCTAATTTTAATCATAACCTCACTAATTCCCTTTATATAGCACAAAACATGCATAAAATGTGATATTTAACCAAAAATATAACAAGTTATCCAAAGAGGGTGTTAAGGGTGAGTTAATACCTTCAAAACACTTTAAGAAACACCAAAATCCCTTTTTCCCTCAAGTGTGCAGATCCACTACCAAACACCTCAAAAGCTCATTTTTCTCTATGGTTTGTGAAGGAAAAGTGTTGTTTTGAGTAGGGTTTGAAAGGGGTTTGATGAGGAATGAAAAGAGAAGAGAGAAAGGGAAGAAAAATGGTGTTGCTGCTGCTTCTCTTTCTGCTGGAACTCAGAAGTGAGGAAAAGAGAGAGAAAAGAGAGAGAAGCAATGGTCAAACAAGGTCAAATCCATACCTAACCACCATGCCTTCATTCCTATTTAAATTTGCATTATAAAAAAAAGGTTTTGACTTGTTTAAATGGGTGGGATAAGTAAAACCATGCAAGAAAGAAAAAGGGTTAACATGATACACTTTTTAACCAAAGTCCCAAAAATGTGTTAAGCGTACATGTGTACACTAATACAATTTCCAATTAGAGTAAAAACAACTAAAAATAATTAACCACCCTATATATATATATATATATATATATATATATATCCATAAGAACACTTCACAACACAAAAGACCACTAGTCAAGAAGAAAAAAATAAGATATCCACTTTTTACGAAAAACACGCACACTTGCTAATTAACCCGAAAACATTCTAAACGAATTTCAAAGCATTACAATCTACCCTCCTTAAAGAAATTCGGTCCCCGAATTTAAAAATCTAATAATACATACCTTCAAAAAGATGGGGATACCTCTTCTTCATCTCGCTCTCGGTCTCCCAAGTGACCTCCTCGCCGCTCTGGCCACGCCAAAGTACCTTGACTGATGGTATGTCCTTCGATCTCAATTTCTTCACTTGTCGATCCATGATCATCACCGGCTGCTCTGCATAGGAAAGGTCATGCTCAAGCTGGATCGTCGGGTGCTGAATCGCATGCGAAGGATCATGAAGATATCTGCGGAGCATCGAAACGTGAAATACCGGGTGCACGTCTGGAAAACTGGGCGGAAGGGCTAACCGATACGCAACCGCACCAACGCGCTCGACGATCTCGAAGGGGCCTACATATCTGGGACTAAGCTTACCGTTCTTCCCAAATCTCATCACACATTTCATTGGGGAGACCCTGATTGTTACGGTCTAACCGTGTCGTGTTTAAAAAGAGTTCTGAAATTACCGCAATCAAAACGGTGTCGCTTGTAGCGAGCCGCGATGAATACGGGTCGTCCGCAGGGAGATGGTAAGTTTCTTATTGCTTGTTTTAATGAGTTAATACCGTGTTTTGATTTGTTGGTTAACTAATTGTCGTAACAAAGATATGAATAAAAAGGACTTGTTAAGGGTAGTAATAAGTTAGATTGTATGAAGGTGATGTTTGCCAATTCCTTATAGCCCCGACTTGGTATTGATACTAAAGCAATAGGTAACAACGCGGATTAGGGAACTTGAAATACGGTATTTGCGGTATTTCGCTAAATCCGTTTTCCTTGTCCCTTGTCCTTCCGTTGTTATCTCTTGACTTTAGCCTTCGGCAAACCACGGGCAATCCGGTCATGATTAGGAATCATCACTATCGGGTTAGGATAGGATGCCTAGTGAGCGGAGTTGCGGGTGATTTGCACGAAGTTTCAATAGGCAAGTTTTAGGTTTTAAAGTTTGGACAAAGAAAATCTTCGAATACGATATAACATATTACACCCTTAACAAGTGAAAAGATTACTCACACATATTTACAAATTAACAAGAAAGAAAAAAGAAGATACATAAAAACATGCAATGAAATAAAGAGGAAAAGAGAACCGATGAGTTCAAGCGTTTTATCTCCCAGTGTTCAATCCCCGGTAACGTGTGAGATCCAAATACCAAGCTTTAAGGTTGCAAGCTCACTTAAGAGGTTGCAAGATCAAAGCGAAGCATGAATTTCACAATTGAAATCATGTAAAGTGGAACAAGACATGTAATAAAAATACGAACTTTTATTGAAGAACAAACTTGTTACAAGAGATCTTGAAGTCAAGAACCTAAGCTTTAAGCTTGCAAGTTCTAAATGAGAAGTTGCAAGGTCAAGACAAAGGGGCAAGAGCTCAAGAATGAAAAGAAAAATTACAAGAATTCTAAGAAAGAACTAAAGAAAAAGCTACCCTTTCCTCTTCCCTCTGGTCTCTATTTATAGGCTCAGAAAGAAATATTCATATCTGCCCCATTATGGCTCATGCTGATTTGTTTGATTGCCTTTGATTTGAACACATGCTTTTTAGTCTTGAATGCATATAATATCATATGCATATAAAATCATATCCTTGATTTCATATAAAATCATATCCTTGATGATTGCATATAAAATCATATCCTTGATTGCATATAGAATCATATCCTTGATGATTGCATATAAAATCATATCCTTGATTGCATATAGAATCATATCCTTGATTGCATATAAAATCATATCCACATGTGCTTAAAAGTCTTGTGTACACACTTGTTGTGTTTGGACCATTTAGAAAAATGTGTACACAACTTGTTGCATAAAGGAACTCCTGAAGTATCGGTCGGTTAGCGTTTCTGGTCACAGTGTCTTCCCTCAAGTGATATATCCGTGCTGTTGGATGTATTTCCAGTATTTTGTCATGGATACCTGTAATCTGTAATACTAAGCAGACACTGGTCAATAATACCGATAAATACAACAATTAGATAATGAATGAACGGTATTAGAATGCAATTTTCTGATATGAACAAATACCCCCAAACTTATCTATTGCTCGTCCCGAGCAAAACCAATTTATTCACAAAAAATTTCCTAACCTCACTTTCGCAGGGAACGCGATTGCACTGAGCAAGTGCAACAAGCCGTTAAACCTCTAGGTGTCCCTAGTAGGAGGAGTGTTGTCTCCTGAGGGTTTTCAGCGGATACTACCCACAAAATCCGGTCAAGCTAGTTTTGTAAAATAACTAAGATTCAAACCCTAAAGTTTTGTTTCAGAAAATAACAATTCTATTATCCTAGGTCTAGACTATCGACCCTTTATTTTTCACACCTCGCTTCTTGTTTAACTACAGCTTTTATATGTCTTTACGTGCAGTGCAAATAGTGTCGTTAGGTTCCCGAAAGGTCGAATAAAGTCATCATATCACACAATTAAGCCCGGATAAAAATTTTAAAAGGATCACATAAGTTTTATAAAGAGTTAAGCAATTTTTCAAGCTTCGTTTTCCTGTAAAAAGTTTCAACTTCAGAATTTTTATCTTCCTTAACAGGAAACTAGGTCTTATTTTTCACTCCACCCTTTCCTTGTTTTCATTTCATACACACCTCTGTGAATCGTGCAATAGTCTTTATCATAGAATAAAACCTTCATATCTCCGCTAAATTTTTTTAAAAAGCCTGTCTTTTATCAAGATTATTCTCACACAAAGAACCGTTAGGAATTTTAACTCGGAGAGAACACTTGCTTGACTTTGTTTTAATCTGGACTTTCTAGGCTTCTTAGCGAGCTTTGGGCCAATGCACCCACACCAGTTGGTTTTAGGGCATTAGGTGTAGAAACACCCAAGCGGACTTAATTACTCAAGTTACCCAGGTCCAAAAACAAAAGACAGTTTGGCGTGAAAATCAGATGATTTAATACGAACGGAGATATAACCGGCATTTCAATTATTTTTTGGATAAAAGACGTGTTTAGTGGGTTTGGTGTGTAATCATTCCAATCAAGTTTCAGAAGGGTTATTTTTCAGACTTAGTTCCAATTACGGCATCAATAACATTCCTTCATATTCGCTTTACTTCATAAACTATTCTTGACACTACTTATTTCAGAACAAACCTATTTGATCCTCAGAAAATCATTGATCCATTTAAAAGTTTTTCGACATAAAAGACTTATCATCTAATTCCCAAAAACTCACGACACGTGTAGTGTGATGTAAAGACGTATATCAGCTATAGTTAACTTCAAAGGAGAGTTATTTTTCAGGTTTTCAAAATCTAAACATAAGATTTAGGTATTCTTATTTTATCAAACAAAACCGTCGAAATGTTGAATCAGAGTCCTCCCACTAGCTAACTTGACAGAAAAGTTTTTATGTTTTTAGAAAATTTTCAGATTTTTATGGATTTTATGGATTTTAATATGCAGATGCAAAATATACATATGAATGCAAAGGTAAGAAATGCGTACCGAGCGTACCCCCAAACTTAAACTGAACAGTGTCCTCACTGTCATTGCATGAAGAGATCATTTGAAGGGTAAAAAATTGTCGGTTAGCGATACACAATTTTTATTTGTTTTTGTTTTTAAAGAAAAGAAAAAGAAAAAGAATGGAAAACAATATTCATAAATATATACAAAAGGCTTTATACATACCCCCAAACTTATTTGGAACAGTGCCCACTGTTCTTGGCTGGATAACCGAAGTTTGGAGGTGGGCAGAGGAAGATCAGGCAGGGTAAACCGGCTCCTGTAAGAATAGGAGCTCCTCTGTTGGTTCGGCGCTAAGGTACGGTTTTAGTCGGTGTCCTTTCACTTTGAAAAATGAACCGTCCTTTGGATTTTCCAAATCCACAGCGCCCTGCGGATACACATTCCGCACAAAATACGGCCCTTTCCAGCGAGATCGGAGCTTTCCTGGATGGAAATGAAGTCGGGTGTCGTAAAGCAGTACCTGCTGACCAGGTACGAAGGTTTTGCGCAAAAGGTGTTTATCGTGAAACACCTTCGTTCGATTCTTAACGACAACCGCGTTGTCGTAAGCCTCATCCCTAAGCTCGCTCAGTTCGTTCAACTGCAACTTCCGATGGCTGCCCGCATCTTCTAGAGACAGATTCAGCTCTTTTATCGCCCAAAATGCGCGATGCTCTATTTCGACAGGGAGGTGGCAAGCTTTTTCGTATACAAGCCGATAGGGAGACATGCCAAGGTCGGTCTTATAAGCAGTGCGAAAAGCCCAAAGGGCATCAGTTAGTTTCAGCGACCAATCCTTACGGTTCTTGGAAACCGTCTTCTCCAGTATCTGCTTGATCTGCCGATTTGAGACTTCGGCTTGACCACAGGTTTGGGGGTGATAGGGCGTGGATAGCTTATGATTAATGGAATACTTCCGCATTAAGGCCTCGAAAGTCTTATTGCAGAAATGACTTCCATTGTCGCTAATGATCGCTCGGGGGTGCCAAAAACGGGAGAAAATGTTTTCTTTAAGGAACCTAACGACAACCTTGTTGTCGTTAGTCCGGCTGGGCACAGCCTCGACCCACTTAGAGACGTAATCAACAGCTAGAAGGATGTACAAGTTCCCGAAAGAGCTGGGAAACGGCCCCATGAAATCTATCCCCCACACGTCGAAAATCTCCACAACCAAGATTGGTTGGAGCGGCATCTCGTTTCTCCGGGATATCCGGCCCATATGTTGGCACCGGGAGCAAGTCTTGCAATAGTCATGAGCGTCTTTGAAAAGTTGTGGCCAGTAAAAACCACATTGCAAGATCTTTTCAGCTGTCATTCTGGGCCCAAAATGCCCGCCACATGCTTGATCATGGCAAAATGACAGCACACTCTTGAATTCCTCATCAGGGACACACCTACGAATAATCTGGTCAGGACAGTACTTGAACAGATAGGGTTCGTCCCAGTAAAAATGTTTTACTTGGGATAAAAAGCGAAGTCTGTCCTGAGTTGACCATTCGGTTGGTAGTAACCCTGTGGCCAAATAGTTCACAATATCTGCGAACCAAGGTTCGCGAGATACTGTCAAGAGCTGTTCATCCGGGAAAACGTCATTGATCGGGATTTGAAGCGACGACGAAGAAGGAAGTCGTGAAAGATGGTCGGCAACGACGTTTTCACATCCTCGTTTGTCCTTAATGACAAGGTCAAACTCTTGAAGCAAGAGAATCCAACGTATAAGCCGAGATTTGGCATCTTTCTTCGCAAAAAGATGGCGCAGAGCAGAATGGTCAGTGTAAACAATGACTGGAGAGCCGATGAGGTAGGGCCTGAACTTCTCTAAAGCAAATACAACAGCCAAGAATTCCTTCTCAGTTGTTGTATAATTCAGTTGGGCGTCATTCAGGGTTCGGCTAGCGTAATAGATTACGTGCGGCATCTTATTGATGTGTTGTCCAAGGACAGCACCGATAGCAGAGTCGGATGCATCGCACATAATCTCGAATGGGTGCGTCCAGTCAGGGGAAGAGAGAACGGGAGCAGAAGTGAGTGAGTGTTTCAATGATTCAAAAGCAGCCACACAGCTCGAGCTGAAGTCGAATGGCGTGTCCTTGGCCAGTAGAAGAGTCAAGGGCCTAGCAATCTTGCTAAAGTCCTTGATAAACCGTCTATAGAAACCGGCGTGGCCAAGGAAGGCTCGGATATCTCGGACGCATCGGGGAAGAGGATGATTGGAAATGACCTCAATCTTTGCTTTGTCTACCTCAATGCCTTTCTGCGAGATGATATGTCCTAAGACAATACCTTCGCGCACCATGAAGTGGCACTTCTCCCAGTTCAAAGTGAGATTCTTATCCTTACATCTGGTAAGGACAGCGTCGAGATGCAGCAGACACTCGTCAAAGGAATCGCCAAAGATGGAGAAGTCGTCCATGAAGATCTCCAGAAATTTTTCCACCATGTCTGAGAAGATTCCCATCATACACCGCTGGAAGGTAGCGGGCGCATTGCATAACCCAAAGGACATGCGACGATATGCAAACGTGCCGAAAGGACAAGTGAAAGTGGTCTTGTCCTGGTCTTTTTCGGCGATGGGAATTTGATTATAGCCAGAGTAGCCATCAAGAAAGCAATAGTACTCATGTCCGGCCAATCGTTCGAGCATCTGGTCAATAAAAGGTAGCGGAAAGTGGTCTTTCCGCGTTGCGGCGTTGAGTTTTCGGTAATCAATGCATACTCGCCACCCAGTTTGGGTGCGAGTAGGGATTAACTCGTTCGCCTCGTTGGTTATGACCGTGATGCCCGACTTCTTGGGGACAACATGAATGGGGCTAACCCACTGGCTATCGGAGATAGGGTAAATGATACCACTATCCAAACATTTGACGATCTCCTTCTTCACAGCCTCCTTCATGACTGGATTGAGACGTCTTTGTGGATCCCGGGCTGGTTTGGCATCATCCATCAGATGAATATGATGCTCAACGATCAGGGGACTAATCCCCTTAATGTCCGCCATGGACCAGCTAAAAGCTTGCCTATTGCCGTGCAAGACCGAAAGAAGGGCTTTCTCTTGCTCTGGAGCTAGAGAAGCCGAGATGATAACCGGAAGGGTCTCGTTCTCACCTAAGTAAGCGTACTTAAGGTGAGACGGCAAAGGCTTGAGTTCGAGAATTGGAGGTGAAATGATTGAAGGCAGGATTGGAGAAAAGGTCTCGAACTCAAAGGATTCCATCAAAGGCTCAAAACGAGCGTAAGCTACCGAGTTGGATGGTTCAAGTAACTCATCCGGAAAGTCAAAAGATTCAAAATCGGGTTGTGAGCGGCTAAGATCGTGTGAGAAGGTAAAACACTCATAGTCGTAGTTGGGCGCAGAAGCAGCAGCAGGTTCGAAGAGAAACGCACTAGTGGCGTCAAGGTTATCGCGGTCAAACAGAAACTCCTCGAATTCACACTCTTCTGGTGTGATCTCCTGGATCGAGCAAACATCTAATATATGAGCATTAGGTTCGGTGGGCTGATTCCCCAACCTAAAAATGTTGAGTTCAATTGTCATATTACCAAAAGAGAGGTTCATCGAACCATTGCGACAATTGATCACCGCATTTGAGGTTGCAAGGAATGGGCGACCGAGTATCACCGGAATTTGATTCCGGGGGTTAGCTACAGGCTGTGTGTCTAGTACAATGAAGTCAACGGGAAATATGAAGTCCCCGACTTTTATTAACACATCCTCTAGCTCACCCCTAGGATGGGTGATCGATCGGTCGGCCATTTGGAGAGTGCAGTGTGTGGGTTTCAGCTCTCCAACGCCTAATTGCTCATATACAGAATATGGTAGCAAGTTAACACTGGCACCAAGATCTAATAGTGCGCGGTTGATGTTCTTATCCTCAATAGTAATAGAAATCGTAGGACAGCCAGGGTCCTTCCGTTTTTGTGGTAAAGATTGGGTAAGGGCATCACTCACAGCACTAGCCAAGAAAACTTTCTTGGGTACCTGAGACTTCCTCTTTTTCGTGCACAAGTCCTTTAAGATTTTCGCGTAGGACGGGACTTGTTGGACAGCATCTAAAAGAGGAATATTAATGTTAACCTGCTTAAACAACTCCATAATCTTCTCCATATGTGGATTTTGTTTATTAGACCTCAACCGGTTTGGAAATGGGACGTTTTTAAAATTGGTTGAGTCTAATGTTGGTGGAGGAGACTGTGGAGTTGGAACGGATCCCAAAATAGGTGTTTTCGTGGAGTGAAAGCGGGTCCATTCAGAGCAGCAGAAGAAGAAGAAGGAGAGCCTTTTGAAGAATGGAGAATAGGCTCAGAAGATGATGAGGAAGAAGAAGAAGAGGAAGAAGAAGAAGCAGCGGCCGGGGTGTCATCGTTGATCCGTGTGCCAATGTTGTTTTGCAGCGTCCTTCCCGATCTCAATGTGGTCACGGCACTCACATTATGGTTCTGTTGTTCAAGAGCAACATGTGCATTATGTGGGTGACCGGGATTTGGGAGTGGTTGGGACAGGAGCTTCCCCTTCTCTCGCTCGCTTAAGGCCGCGTTCAGCTGTGCAATCTGGGCCTCGATGGTCTTGATGCTTTGCCCGTGTACGGCAGTGTGTTGCACTAAGGATTGAATGGAAGACTGGATGTTGGCGGTGGATTGAGTCGATTATTTAACAAACGCCTCCAGACTTCGTTCGAGCGAGGAAACCTTATCGTTGTTTGACGGAACAAAGTTGTTTTGTGGAAAAGAATTGTTGGGTGCAAAGTTGTTCGTCGGATTTTGAAAAGGTTGGGGTTGGAAGGGCTGCTGATATTGATGTTGAGTTTGTTGTTGCACTTGTTGTTGCGGTGGAGGGGCTCTTTGGAAATTGTTGCCTTGGAATTGATTCTGATTCTGATTCCAGGCAAAATTGGGGTGGTTCCTCCAACCGGGATTGTACGTGGAAGAGTACGGGTCATTCCTTGGTCTTTGCTGAAATGCAGCATTAACCTGATCCTGTCCTTGAGATGGAGAATTTTAAGGACACTCTTCGGTTAAATGAGAGGGATCGGAACAACAAGCGCAGATGGTACGAAGGGGAAGAACAGGGGTGGGGGCAGGAGCAGAAAATTTGCTCTCTATCGCTTCAAGCTTTCTTGTTATTGCAGCCATTTCAGCTTTCATCGCAATAGAGACATCAAGTTGGTGGATTCCTACCCTAGACTGACCGGTAGAAGTGGAGGTAGAAGAAGAAGACGTCGGTCTGGTGCTCTCCCACTGTAGCGTTTGCTCCGCAAGGTCGTCAAAGAACTGCCATGCTTCCTCGTCAGATTTCGATAGGAAGTGGCCCTGACAGATGGTTTCCAGCAACTGCTTCGTTGCTGGGTTCAGTCCCTCGTATAAGGTTTGGCAAAGTTGCCATTTCTCTATACCGTGGTGAGGACACTGAACAAGAAGGTCTTTGTATCGGTCAAAGCACTTCCAGAAGGGTTCAGAAGGAAGCTGGGAGAATTGGTTGATTTCATTTCGAATCCTTGCAGTTTTGTGATTTGGATAAAACTTTTTGAGAAACGCTTTAACAAACTCATCCCAACTGGTTATGGAATGGGAAGCGGTGCTATACAGCCATTTTTCAGCGAGATCGCATAGAGTGAACGGAATGACCCGTAGACGTATAGCATCGTTCGACAGCTGGGTGGTTTTCATCATGGCACAGACGTTTTGAAATTTGTTGATGAAGATATAGGCATCTTCAGATTCAAGCCCATGAAAACGTGGAAGCATGTTGATGAAATGGGGCTTAATTTCAAAGTTGTCCCCATTGGCCGGAGGAAGAGAAAGGCAGGTGGGAAGTGCAGAACGGGTGGGGTAGAAACGATCCTGGAGCGCGATTCGCTGCGGCGCTACAACAGGCGGAGGTAGTGGGATATTGGTCTCCGTAGGAGGTGGAGCCAATCCAGGGGTGGTCAAAGAGATGTTCGGATTGAATCCCGACATCGCGGAAGAAGAGGTTGGTGAAAGCGAAGGTGAAGGTGAAGAAGTATGAACAGAATTCCGGTCAACGTCGGAGTTGGCCGGCAAAGGTAGGGGTGAAAGAGGAGTGGAAGGAGTATCGACTTCAGAGTCGATCGCGTAGTCGGTAGCGACTAACGTAACGCGGACTAGACGGGCGCTAGTGTCCCGAGTCCAAGCGGACATACACTAAACGAGTTTAGTATAGTCAAAGCGGAGAAGGTGGGGGTAAGAAAACGTCAATGGAGAAAGGCGATGGGTGATGGGTGAAAAATGGATTTGGCGACAAAGGGCAAGTTTTTTTATAAAAGTTTTTGATTTTTCCTTTTTTTTTAGAAGGAGATTTACAGAAATATGTACGGATATACGGCTTAAGCAATCACGAACAAGATATGCACAATCATACCTAGATCTAGGGTAACCTAGGTCTACTAGACCTACTCCTGAACTTGATTGTCGAAGTTAAACAGTGTCGAGAAACGGGCTTAAAAATACACTGATCACAAGGCCAGGTAAGTGCAGAGATAAGGGGAGGTTGTCCAACGCTTTCGCGAAGTTCCTTAATTAAGTAACCCTTTCTCTTTCGGCGGTTGCGCCTTTAACACTTTCCTAGACACCCCGTAAACAATATACCGTTAAGCG
Organism: Agapanthus africanus; assembly: GCA_030015575.1. Taxonomy (NCBI): domain Eukaryota; kingdom Viridiplantae; phylum Streptophyta; class Magnoliopsida; order Asparagales; family Amaryllidaceae; genus Agapanthus; species Agapanthus africanus. The sequence goes on from CM057339.1 coordinate 597,905,235, forward strand.
AGGTTCTAAACACGGTTTATCTTCTCCTAATAAGCGCGAAGTCCTTAGGGCTGAAGTCTAGTATTTTTTAAGTTACAATGGACAATGCATATGCTTTAGTGATTTTTGGGGTCCTGGGAAGGGTGATGAAATCCCCACCCAATCTGGATTGGTGTTAGAGCCCCTTAAGTCCGTATTAAATGATGCAATGCGCAAAATTCAACCAAGTTTTCTTTTCAAGCAATCAGTTATCGTTTTTTACTTTTAATGCGGCGCTGCAACAAATACGGTTAGTATTTTTTTTTTTTTGGCTTTTTGCGGCGATTTTTGCTAAGAATCCTGCAAAGACAAGAATATTGGAGCGTCGGGTTTGAGAGGGGAAGTTTAGAAAAATACGTACCAAAAAGCACGAGTTTCAGAAACTCGTGTTGATATTGCCTCCGAGTGGTCGAATGGTTCGCTTGCGCGGGTCTAACTACCCGGATCTTTGGCACTGAGTGTTCACCCTCCTTTAAACTTGAAAATGCCCATTTGTTCCGTATGATCGCTGCTCAAAATCCGTCAAATCTGCATATGTTGGAAAAATACGGATATTTGAGCAAAAAAGCAATTTTAACAACCACAATTCTGAACACAAATAATTAAGAAAATCAGAGTGTTTGCAAAATTCAAATCCAGAGAAGAAAAGAATTTTATTTGTGTTTGTGGTTGGTTTCAAAAAGAATGGTTATTTGTTTGAATGTGTTAGAAGTTAGTTTTATACAGAATATGCACAAATTTAACCCGAAACTACAAGTATAAAAAGCGTTACCGTCTCCCCGGCAACGGCGCCATTTGATTGTCACGGTCTAACCGTGTCGTGTTTAAAAAGAGTTCTGAAATTACCGCAATCAAAACGGTGTCGCTTGTAGCGAGCCGCGATGAATACGGGTCGTCCGCAGGGAGATGGTAAGTTTCTTATTGCTTGTTTTAACGAGTTAATACCGTGTTTTGATTTGTTGGTTAACTAATTGTCGTAACAAAGATATGAATAAAAAGGACTTGTTAAGGGTAGTAATAAGTTAGATTGTATGAAGGTGATGTTTGCCAATTCCTTATAGCCCCGACTTGGTATTGATACTAAAGCAATAGGTAACAACGCGGATTAGGGAACTTGAAATACGGTATTTGCGGTATTTCGCTAAATCCGTTTTCCTTGTCCCTTGTCCTTCCGTTGTTATCTCTTGACTTTAGCCTTCGGCAAACCACGGGCAATCCAGTCATGATTAGGAATCATCACTATCGGGGTAGGATAGGATGCCTAGTGAGCGGAGTTGCGGGTGATTTGCATGAAGTTTCAATAGGAAAGTTTTAGGTTTTAAAGTTTGGACAAAGAAAATCTTCGAATACGATATAACATATTACACCCTTAACAAGTGAAAAGATTACTCACACATATTTACAAATTAACAAGAAAGAAAAAAGAAGATACATAAAAACATGCAATGAAATAAAGAGGAAAAGAGAACCGATGAGTTCAAGCGTTTTATCTCCCAGTGTTCAATCCCCGGTAACGTGTGAGATCCAAATACCATGCTTTAAGGTTGCAAGCTCACTTAAGAGGTTGCAAGATCAAAGCAAAGCATGAATTTCACAATTGAAATCATGTAAAGTGGAACAAGACATGTAATAAAAATACGAACTTTTATTGAAGAACAAACTTGTTACAAGAGATCTTGAAGTCAAGAACCTAAGCCTTAAGCTTGCAGGTTCTAAATGAGAAGTTGCAAGGTCAAGACAAAGGGGCAAGAGCTCAAGAATGAAAAGAAAAATTACAAGAATTCTAAGATAGAACTAAAGAAAAAGCTACCCTTTCCTCTTCCCTCTGGTCTCTATTTATAGGCTCAGAAAGAAATATTCATATCTGCCCCATTATGGCTCATGTTGATTTGTTTGATTGCCTTTGATTTGAACACATGCTTTTTAGTCTTGAATGCATATAATATCATATGCATATAAAATCATATCCTTGATTTCATATAAAATCATATCCTTGATGATTGCATATAAAACATATCCTTGATTGCATATAGAATCATATCCTTGATGATTGCATATAAAATCATATCCTTGATTGCATATAGAATCATATCCTTGATTGCATATAGAATCATATCCTTGATTGCATATAAAATCATATCCACATGTGCTTAAAAGTCTTGTGTACACACTTGTTGTGTTTGGACCATTTAGAAAAATGTGTACACAACTTGTTGCATAAAGGAACTCCTGAAGTATCGGTCGGTTAGCGTTTCTGGTCGCAGTGTCTTCCCTCAAGTGATATATCCGTGCTGTTGGATGTATTTCCAGTATTTTGTCATGGATACCTGTAATCTGTAATACTGAGCAGACACTGGTCAATAATACCGATAAATACAACAATTAGATAATGAATGAACGGTATTAGAATGCAATTTTCTGATATGAACAGACCCTCAAGAAAACATGATCACCAACAGAAAACTCAAATCTGCGCCGACGACGGTCCGCATATGATCTCTGCCTACTCTGGGCTGCCCCCAGAGAAAAGAGGTTATTTAATTAAGGAACTTCGCGAAAGCGTTGGAAAACCTCCCTCGAAGTACCGACACCTGCCTGGCTGAACGGTTAAGCAAGTATTGTACAGTAAGAATAGTCCTGGCTAATTCTTCTTTTATGGTTTGAGGAAGGATTCGAGAAACAGTGGGAGCCATCCAGTTTAGATAAACTAAAAACCACTCTAAACTTGCAAGAGCATCAAGCTAAAGAGTTTTCTTCTCTCTCTCCTAATTGCAGCGACCCTGAATATGACTGGACTTAAGTTACTTTTAGAGAAAAATATACTGACAGGGCCAAATTATAAAGATTGGCTGCGGATTGTCAAAATGGCTTCGACCTTTGACAAATTGGGGTACATCTTCACCGCTACGGCACCTGCTGTCCCTGGTCCCAAATCCAGCAATGCGGATAAGGAAATCCGCAAAACCTGGGATTTAGATTGCGCGAAAGCCAAGTGCATCGTGCTTGCCTTGATGAGCAATGAACATCAGAGGAGGCACGAGGATATGAAACTAGATGCCATATTTCTCCATACAAAGGAACTTTATGGAGAGCAATCTCGTATAGCAAGATACGAGACCTCAAAGAACTTGTTTCGAGCGAGGTTGGCTGTCGGGTCATCGGTAGGAGAACATGTCCTAAAGATGATCGGCTATATAGAAGAGCTCGCAGACCTTGGGACGACTTTGGATAATGAGCTCTATACAGACCTTATTCTCCAGTCCTTTCCTTCCACCTACGCCAAGTTTATCCTGAACTTCAACATTCAAAGAAAAGAAGTTGAACTTCCGGAACTCCTGAACATGTTAAGGAGTGCAGAGGGCACCTTGCAGAAGGCAAGGGAAACACCCGCTATGTTTGTTGGCGGTGCATCTTCTTCCGGGTCCAAGGCTAAGGCCAAAGGAAGGAAGAAGAAGGTCGTCCCCAGACCTAGAGGAGGTGTAAGTAAGGTGGGAGGGAAGGGAAAGAAAAAGTTTGCGGTACCGGTAGTTGGCCAGGATGAGTGCTTCCATTGTCACAGGAAAGGGCACTGGAAGAAGGATTGCAAGGCGTGGAACGCCAAGAACCAGGAACCGAAGCAAGCTGTGGTTTCGACTTCAAGTGTGTTTGTAATTGAGAAATGTCTGTCGATCAACTCTACTTCCTGGATATTGGATACCGGATCAGGATCTCATATTTGCAATTCATTGCAGGCACTGAGAAACCGTAGAGTGCTGAAGGAAGGTGATATGACCCTAAAGGTTGCTAACGGAGCTAGCGTGGGAGCTGCGTCCGTCGGGGATTATCACCAAGGATTGACGAGTGGACACATTTTGGTTTTACATAACTGTTTTTTTGTACCAAGCCTAACGTGTAATATCATATCAGTTTCCTTGTTATCAAATAAAGGTTATAATTTCACGTTTGTAAGAGATGTTGTTAACATCCACCTTAATCATGGTTTGATTGGGTCAGGTACACTAAATAACGGTATATATGTTTTAAACCAACTCCAAATTTTCAATGTCCAGAACACACTAAAAAGAGAGTCTCCAGATTTAAATAAAGTTTTCTTATGGCATTGTAGACTGGGTCACATCAATGAGAGAAGGTTGACTAAGTTGCATAGAGAAGGATATTTGGACTCGTTCGAATATCAAACTTATGACACTTGTCAATCTTGTCTCAAAGGAAAGATGATGTAAGTCGATGTAGTACACCCCAGTACTTATGGGGAGGCGGAATTTTCAAAAACGATCAAGTTTAAACAACGAACATCGACTAACCGCTTAAATCGAAGCTAAACAAATAATAACCAAACACATAGCTAAACTAAACTATAGTGTTAAGGGATTATACCGATCGAAACTAGTCCTTCGTCTTTGTGTCCTCCTTAGTTCTCCTCGACCTTCTCTAGGTAGTAGACGATCCACCCGAGAGCGAAACTCCAAGCTAAACCTCTCACTTGAGGTAACTAATCAACTTTGATTGCTAATCAAAGATGAAAGGATGATGTAGAGTGAAGGTTATGGATTGTTTAGTCTAACTAATCCTTTGATCTCAACACATGAGGATTAAGGATTAGGGTTTGAAGATGAGAGCTTGAGGAGAGAGAATGTGAGATAAGATAATGAGAAGAGAGAGAGTGTATCATAATATATTATGAAGCATTTCATTTTAAGAATAATGAATAAAGGAAATGAATAAGCATGCTTCATAAAATATCTAGTGGTGATTCATTAGCATGAGTCATTTAGCAATAAATGTGCATTAATGAAATGAATGAATCACCACCATGACTCACTTTCTTTCCAAAAGAAACCTCCTTAGTCACATCTTCTAGAAGCTTCTCGTATAATTACGAGAACGCCCCTCCAATCCGCAAAAATACGGAAAATCTTTAGACTGGATAAATCCAATAACCGGATACCAGTAACTGGCTTAAACCAAAGCCGACTGGTAAAAACTGTCCGAAAGTCGTACGCGCGTAAACGCACGTATGCGTCCGAACCCTTTGTCGCAAAACCATGCAACCTCTATATCGTTTCGCCTGGAGTAGGAAACTCTCTGTGTGGGACTCTAGAGACTCGACTACTACGCTGGCAGTGGGTTTAACCACAGACCGCAAGCGGCACTAGCTGTACGTAACGGTCCCCAGGTAGTTGTCGATAAGAAGGCCGATGAGTAAACCCATCCGAACTCCTACTGAGTCTGATGTGACAATCTCCATACAGTCCGGTCCGTTCGTCCAAGACTATCGCATATCGGGCCTAGGGGGGCGGCAAGCGTCAGTCCCCTAATAGCGGTATAAGTCGTGTCGGAGTGAAGCCCATTACACCCTGAGAAACTACTGGAACCTCCCAGCAAATCTCGCTTGCCCTGGCCAGGGACTTTGCGTAATGGCTCTCTGACACAGCACGATATCTACTCCCAATACCGGGAGGGACGAATCCTGTCTAACCGCCACTGCCTCCAAGTGCTCGGGACTGCACCCAACTGCCACCTGTTTGCACGACTCCTTTGAGCCGTGGTAGGGTAGCAATCTAAGAACAGTGGGACACACTCGAGGCGAAGTAGCAGTGTCAAGTCTGCGGACTACGCTGTACTCATGTCACCTGGGAACTGTTCACTGACGACTGGTATCAAACCAACCAACAGTTCCCTGTGAGTCCTGTCCGGTGTACCCGTAACCTAACGAGCACCTGTATACTATCTCCAGTACGACGTACTGACGGCTGTGGGACAGACCATCTCCCCAACTGGGATGAGAAGCGTACACACTAGTCTACTCCGGAGTATCGATGCTCTGTCTCGATAATCCAATAACCAGGGATCAGAATAAGGATGTGCTTGTAGACTACCCAGCCCCCACTAGTGTGACTGCCATCACAACGCTGGTAGACAAGCAAGATCCTAAGAGCTCTATCAATACGTACACTCACATATTAAGATAGAAAAACCAAGTAGCATACTACCATGTTTAGCAAGACTGTTATATACATGTGAATATCCCAAGCTTCCATTAAGTAATATACAAGCTAGTATGATACAGTAATGGCCTTCTAGGGCATAAACACTAACAATCTCCCACTTGCACTAGGGCCATGTACTGGCATATCGTAGACCAATGATCTCGAGCAGCCTCTCGAACTGAATCTGAGGAAGGGCCTTCGTGAATGGATCAGCAATGTTCTCTTCTGAAGCAACTCTCCGAACCTCGATCTCCTGACGATCAATGATCTCCCTGATCAGGTGATACCGCCTCAAGATGTGTCTGGACTTCTGATGGGACCTTGGTTCCTTCGCTAAAGCTATAGCTCCGTTGTTGTCGCAATACAGAGGTATTGGATCAACTATGGTAGGAACCACCTGAAGTTCTGTTAGGAACTTCTTCATCCAGACTGCTTCTTTTGCGGCATCGCAAGAAGCTATATACTCCGCTTCCATCGTCGAGTCAGCAACGGTGTCCTGCTTGGAGCTCTTCCAGCACACCGCCCCTCCATTGAGAGTAAAGACATAACCCGACATGGACTTGGAATCGTCCTTATCACTCTGGAAGCCGGAATCAGCAAAGGCCTCCAACCTGAGGTCTTTTCCGCCGTATACCAAGAACATCTCCTTAGTCCTCCTCAGGTACTTGAGAATGTTCTTTACTGCTATCCAGTGTTTCTCCCCTGGGTCTGACTGATACCGGCTTACCACGCTTAGTGCGTAAGCTACATCTGGTCTGGTACACAACATCGCATACATTATAGAGCCTACCGCAGAAGCGTAGGGTATAATAGACATGCGTTCCCTTTCCAAATCAGTCTTGGGAGACATCTCTTTGGAGAGGGTGATTCCGTGACAAGCCGGTAGATTACCGCGCTTAGAATCTTCCATACTGAATCTTTTCAGTACAGTGTCGATATACCTGGACTGTGAAAGTCCCAACATCCTCTTGGATCTATCACGATAGATCCGGATCCCCAGAATGTAAGAGGCATCACCCAGGTCTTTCATGGAGAACCTGTGTGACAAGAATCCTTTGACAGATTGTAGCATAGGAATGTCATTTCCTATCAATAGAATGTCATCCACGTACAAGACGAGGAATACGACACTTCTGGCCACAACTTTACTATATATGCACGGTTCATCTGGATTTTTGATAAAGTCATATTCTTTGACTGTCTCATCAAAACAGATGTTCCAACTCCGCGATGCCTGCTTTAGTCCGTAAATGGACTTAAGCAGCTTGCATACTTTCCCGCTGCTCCCACTCTGATCGAAACCCTCTGGCTGATCCATATAGACGCTCTCTTCTAAATTTCCATTCAGAAAAGCCGTCTTTACGTCCATCTGCCAGATTTCATAATCAAGGAAGGCAGCAATAGCAAGAAGGACCCGAATGGATTTGAGCATAGCCACTGGAGAAAAAGTTTCGTCATAGTCCAAACCAGGTCTTTGACGAAAACCCTTTGCAACAAGTCTAGCCTTATAGGTTTCCACCTGTCCATCTACACCAATCTTTTACTTGAAGATCCATTTGCATCCTATGGGTTTTACCCCATCTGGAGCAAAGTCCAATGTCCATACTTTGTTGGTGTACATGGACTCCATTTCGGTCCGCATTGCATCTAGCCATCGTACCGAGTCGCCGCTCTGGATGGCCTGCTGGAAGTCAGTAGGTTCATCATCATCTATGATGCAATCCTCTCTATCCCCGTCTATGAGAAAACCGTAGTATCTCTCAGGCGGACGAGACGGCCTACTACTCCTGCGGAGGGGTGCGGGAATGTTCTGTTCTTCTTGAACCTCTGGTTCTACCAAACTTTCAGTAGCAGTTTGTGGTTCTGGAATTTCTTCCAGTTCTATTTCGCTCCCACTTATTTCCTTTTCTAAAAACTGATTTTCCAGAAAATGGGCATTACGAGAAACAAAAACCTTTTGTTCCTCTGCGTAATAGAAATAATATCCCTTGGAGTTCTTTGGATATCCCACAAACAAACATTTTACTGATCGTGCCTCGAGCTTGTCCACATGCTGCTTTTTAACAAAAGCTGGACATCCCCAAATCTTCATATGCTGAAGATGGGGTTTCTTCCCAGTCCACATCTGATATGGAGTGGTAGGCACAGTCTTGGTTGGAGCCCTGTTCAGAAGATATGCCGCTGATTCTAGCGCATAACCCTAGAAAGATCGCGGTAACTCAGCATTACTCATCATGGATCGTACCATATCCAATAGGGTTCGATTCCTTCTCTCCGATACACCGTTATGCTGTGGAGTGTACGGAGGAGTAAGCTGAGAGAGAATTCCTTTCTCTTTTAGGTAACCTAGGAACTCGGCACTCAAGTATTCACCACCTCGATCAGATCTAAGTGTCTTTATACTTTTGCCGGTTTGGTTTTCTACTTCATTCTTATACTCTTTGAATTTCTCAAAAGCCTCGGATTTATGTTTCATCAGATAAATGAATCCGTATCTTGAGTAATCATCCGTGAAAGTAATGAAATAGGAAAAACCACCTCTCGCATGTGTAGACATTGGACCGCATACATCACTGTGTATGAGTCCTAAGAGCTCGCTCGCTCTTACTCCTTGTCCAGTGAATGGAGTCTTTGTCATCTTTCCTTTGAGACAAGATTGACAAGTGTCATAAGTTTGATATTCGAACGTGTCCAAATATCCTTCTCTATGCAACTTAGTCAACCTTCTCTCATTGATGTGACCCAGTCTACAATGCCATAAGAAAGCTTTATTTAAATCTGGAGACTTTCTTTTTAGTGTGTTCTGGACATTGAAAATTTGGAGTTGGTTTAACACATATATGCCGTTATTTAGAGTACCGGACCCAATCAAACCATGATTAAGGTGGATGTTGACAACATCTCTTACAAACGTGAAATCATAACCTTTATTTGATAACAAGGAAACTGATATGATATTACACGTTAAGCTGGGTACAAAATAACAGTTATGTAAAACCAAAATGTGTCCGCTCGTCAATCCTAGGTGATAATCCTCGACGGACGCAGCTCCCACGCTAGCTCCGTTAGCAACCCTGAGGATCATATCACCGTCCTTCAGCACTCTACGGTTTCTCAGTGCCTGCAATGAATTGCAAATATGAGATCCTGATCCGGTATCCAATACCCAGGAAGTAGAGTTGATCGACAGACAATTCTCAATTACAAACACACCTGAAGTCGAAGCCACAGCTTGCTTCGGTTCCTGGTTCTTGGCGTTCCACGCCTTGCAATCCTTCTTCCAGTGCCCTTTCCTGTGACAATGGAAGCACTCATCCTGACCAACTATCGGTACTGCTTTCTTTTTCTTTCCCTTCCCTCCCACCTTACTAACACCTCCTCTAGGTCTGGGTGCGGCCTTCTTCTTCCTTCCTTTGGCCCTAGCCTTGGACCCGGAAGAAGATGAACCGCCAACAAACATAGCGGGTGTTTCCCTTGCCTTCTGCAAGGTGCCCTCCGCACTCCTTAACATGTTCAGGAGTTCCGCAAGTTCAACTTCTTTTCCTTGAAGATTGAAGTTGAGGATAAACTGGGCGTAGGTGGGAGGAAGGGACTGGAGAACAAGGTCTGTATAGAGCTCATTATCCAAAGTCGTCCCAAGGTCTGCGAGCTCTTCTATATAGCCAATCATCTGTAGGACATGTTCACCTACCGATGACCCGACAGCCAACCTCGCTCGAAACAATTTCTTAGAGGTCTCGTATCTTGCTATACGAGATTGCTCTCCATAAAGTTCCTTTGTATGGAGAAATATGCCATCTATGGACATATCCTCGTGCCTCCTCTGATGTTCATTATTCATCGAGGCAAGCACGATGCACTTGGCTCTCGCGCAATCTAAATCCCAGGTTTTGCGGATTTCCTTATCCGCATTGCTGGATTTGGGACCAGGGACAGCAGGTGCCGTAGCGGTGAGGACGTACCCCAGTTTGTCATAGGTCAAAGCCATCTTGACATTCCGCAGCCAATCTTTATAGTTTGGCCCCGTCAGTATATTTTTCTCTAAAAGTAACTTAAGTCCAGTCATTTTCAGGGTCGCTGCAATTAGGAGAGAGAGAAGAAAAACTCTTTAGCATGATGCTCTTGCAAGTTTAGAGTGGTTTTTAGTTTATCTAAACTGGATGGCTCCCACTGTTTCTCGAATCCTTCCTCAAACCATAAAAGAAGAATTAGCCAAGACTATTCTCACCGTACAATACTTGCTTAACCGTTCAGCCAGGCCGGTGTCGATACTTCGAGGGAGGTTTTCCAACGCTTTCGCGAAGTTCCTTAATTAAATAACCTCTTTTCTCTGGGGGCGTAACCCCGCTGACACTTTTCTGGACACCTACTAGGTTTATAGCATTGATCGTTAAGTGACGAATATCCTGATAAATAGCATATACTCACAGTAGGATCGGGATCCAAATATCATCGTCTGATAATGTTGTAGGAATGCTACCAACATTCATCAAACTCAAAATGGTATGCATCTCTTTGCAAATTTCAGTTTCTTTAGAAATTCCCGATATAAGTTTTTGCCCCATGCTCTTATGACCTTGGCTTTGGTCAAAATGTCATAAGTCACATGTCAAGTTCTACCCGTCATTATCTTGTCAATTTGAACCCATCCGTATATACCCCTGACTTTGGTCAAATGGTAATACGACTGTCCCAAACCAACTCATCTATCTTATGCAACAAATGAAAACCCAGTAGCTACCAAACACTATGCCTTGACTTTGGCCAAAATGCATAGCTTGAATACTACTGAATACCCAAATGAAATGACGGAGGGCTACGACTGGTTTTGGCGAAACCGTGAACGTAGTGAACTTGATATAACCGAAGGAACCTGATAGCTTTTAAAAGGAGTGGTTAAAGCTCCGCATTTAAAAATATCTGTTTTAAAAATAACCGAGTGGTTTCTTTTAAATTATTCCAACGGTTTAAACTTTGGTTTGTTTTACTTTGCATTATAGATAATGCGTCCCATCATTAACCTATCATTGCAGAAAACAACGAAAATACAACGTCCTCTTATGCCATCCGCATTCGCCACGGGGTCCCGTCATCACCCGTTAGGTTACTTAACTAACGACAGAGCGGGGGCTGGGCTAGCGCGGGTGAAAAACATAAGTGGCGTCTAAATAGCTATCATAAATATAGATATTTTACATTCGTCTGACGCAATGATATACATTCCAGAACACAGATAAACAATATTGGATTTGCAAGCAATCTGTATTTCTTTTGAGCCTGCAAGAAAAGACAGATTACACAGTTGTGATGAATAGCCGTTACCCCACCCTCGACCCCTACGGGTACGGCAAACTACCCACCCGGCAGTCTGTGTACCCCACCTTGGGTCAGTCCTAGGAGCAAAAACAGTAAAATGAAATAATACAACGGTGGCTACAACCGCAACCTGGAAGTGCCCCGCGAAAATAATATTACAACAAATTACATTTACAACAAATGAATTAATCAATAACCCATTGCGAACCCCGGCTATACACCACAACAGTCCAATACAGTTTATATGCACAAACAGATATAACCATTTCAGAAATGTGCAACCCCCTGCCAACCGACATACTAGCAGTTAGGGGAGGTTTACGAACACATTAAACAATCACAGATATAATCCAATACGCAAATACCGTACAATTCGATCGAATAAACAACTTCAATATTGCTCTAAAATCTGCTCTGTTAAACAATAACCTGAGCAATAATTAAATATTCCAGAAAACCCAAAACACCACAGGGGACCCACCAAAAAAAAAAACGAGTTCCTGACTCGTCAACTCGGCCGCGGTTGCGCGGCGGATCGGTGGGATCCGCCGCCCTTCCGCGGCACTGTAGACGAATCAGAAGCCCAAAATTTTTGGGTGTTCTCCTGTGGTCATGTCAAGCTCTCTGAACACACCTGAAAAATTTTCTGACTTGATTTTAACTTCGACAGAAACTTGACAGAATTAGGGTTTTGCGGCTTTGTTTTTCCGTTCGAAATTCGTACAAATTTGCAATTAAGTTATTTATTGTTTAGCGAGGCTCTGATACCACTGTAAGTCGATGTAGTACACCCCAGTACTTATGGGGAGGCGGAATTTTCAAAAACGATCAAGTTTAAACAACGAACATCGACTAACCGCTTAAATCGAAGCTAAACAAATAATAACCAAACACATAGCTAAACTAAACTATAGTGTTAAGGGATTATACCGATCGAAACTAGTCCTTCGTCTTTGTGTCCTCCTTAGTTCTCCTCGACCTTCTCTAGGTAGTAGACGATCCACCCGAGAGCGAAACTCCAAGCTAAACCTCTCACTTGAGGTAACTAATCAACTTTGATTGCTAATCAAAGATGAAAGGATGATGTAGAGTGAAGGTTATGGATTGTTTAGTCTAACTAATCCTTTGATCTCAACACATGAGGATTAAGGATTAGGGTTTGAAGATGAGAGCTTGAGGAGAGAGAATGTGAGATAAGATAATGAGAAGAGAGAGAGTGTATCATAATATATTATGAAGCATTTCATTTTAAGAATAATGAATAAAGGAAATGAATAAGCATGCTTCATAAAATATCTAGTGGTGATTCATTAGCATGAGTCATTAAGCAATAAATGTGCATTAATGAAATGAATGAATCACCACCATGACTCACTTTCTTTCCAAAAGAAACCTCCTTAGTCACATCTTCTAGAAGCTTCTCGTATAATTACGAGAACGCCCCTCCAATCCGCAAAAATACGGAAAATCTTTAGACTGGATAAATCCAATAACCGGATACCAGTAACTGGCTTAAACCAAACCCGACTGGTAAAAACTGTCCGAAAGTCGTACGCGCGTAAACGCACGTATGCGTCCGAACCCTTTGTCGCAAAACCATGCAACCTCTATATCGTTTCGCCTGGAGTAGGAAACTCTCTGTGTGGGACTCTAGAGACTCGACTACTACGCTGGCAGTGGGTTTAACCACAGACCGCAAGCGGCACTAGCTGTACGTAACGGTCCCCAGGTAGTTGTCGATAAGAAGGCCGATGAGTAAACCCATCCGAACTCCTACTGAGTCTGATGTGACAATCTCCATACAGTCCGGTCCGTTCGTCCAAGACTATCGCATATCGGGCCTAGGGGGGCGGCAAGCGTCAGTCCCCTAATAGCGGTATAAGTCGTGTCGGAGTGAAGCCCATTACACCCTGAGAAACTACTGGAACCTACCAGCAAATCTCGCTTGCCCTGGCCAGGGACTTTGCGTAATGGCTCTCTGACACAGCACGATATCTACTCCCAATAACGGGAGGGACGAATCCTGTCTAACCGCCACTGCCTCCAAGTGCTCGGGACTGCACCCAACTGCCACCTGTTTGCACGACTCCTTTGAGCCGTGGTAGGGTAGCAATCTAAGAACAGTGGGACACACTCGAGGCGAAGTAGCAGTGTCAAGTCTGCGGACTACGCTGTACTCATGTCACCTGGGAACTGTTCACTGACGACTGGTATCAAACCAACCAACAGTTCCTTGTGAGTCCTGTCCGGTGTACCCGTAACCTAACGAGCACCTGTATACTATCTCCAGTACGACGTACTGACGGCTGTGGGACAGACCATCTCCCCAACTGGGATGAGAAGCGTACACACTAGTCTACTCCGGAGTATCGATGCTCTGTCTCGATAATCCAACGACCAGGGATCAGAATAAGGATGTGCTTGTAGACTACCCAGCCCCCACTAGTGTGACTGCCATCACAACGCTGGTAGACAAGCAAGATCCTAAGAGCTCTATCAATACGTACACTCACATATTAAGATAGAAAAACCAAGTAGCATACTACCATGTTTAGCAAGACTGTTATATACATGTGAATATCCCAAGCTTCCATTAAGTAATATACAAGCTAGTATGATACAGTAATGGCCTTCTAGGGCATAAACACTAACAGATGACAAAGACTCCATTTACTGGACAAGGAGTAAGAGCGAGCGAGCTCTTAGGACTCATACACAGTGATGTATGTGGTCCAATGTCTACGCATGCAAGAGGTGGTTTTTCCTATTTCATTACTTTCACGAATGATTACTCAAGATACGGATTCATTTATCTGATGAAACATAAATCCGAGGCTTTTGAGAAATTCCAAGAGTATAAGAATGAAGTAGAAAACCAAACCGGCAAAAGTATCAAGACACTAAGATCTGATCGAGGTGGTGAATACTTGAGTGCCGAGTTCCTAGGTTACCTAAAAGAGAAAGGAATTCTCTCTCAGCTTACTCCTCCATACACTCCACAGCATAACGGTGTATCGGAGAGACGGAATCGAACCCTATTGGATATGGTACGATCCATGATGAGTAATGCCGAGTTACCGCGATCTTTCTGGGGTTATGCGCTAGAATCAGCGGCATATCATTTGAACATGGTTCCTACCAAGACTGTGCCTACCACGCCATATCAGATGTCGAGTGGGAAGAAACCCTATCTTCAGTATCTGAAAATATGGGGATGTCCAGCTTTTGTTAAAAAGCAGCATGTGGACAAGCTCGAGGCACGATCAGTAAAGTGTAAGTTTGTGGGATATCCAAAGAACTCCAAGGGGTATCTATTCTATTACGCAGAGGAACAAAAGGTGTTTGTTTCTCGTAATGCCCATATTCTAGAATATCAGTTTTTAGAAAAGGAAATAAGTGGGAGCGAAATAGAACTGGAAGAAATTCCAGAACCACAAACTGCTACTGAAAGTTTGGTAGAACCGGAAGTTCAAGAAGTACAGGACATTCCCGCACCCCTCCGCAGGAGTAGTAGGCCGTCTCATCCGCCTGAGAGATACTACGGTTTTCTCATAGATGGGGATAGAGAGGATTGCATCATAGATGATGATGAACCTACTGACTTCCAGCAGGCCATCCAGAGCGGCGACTCGGTACGATGGCTAGATGCAATGCGGACCGAAATGGATTCCATGTACACCAACAAAGTATGGACTTTGGACTTTGCTCCAGATGGGGTAAAACCCATAGGATGCAAATGGATCTTCAAGAAAAAGATTGGTGTAGATGGACAGGTGGAAACCTATAAGGCTAGACTTGTTGCAAAGGGTTTTCGTCAAAGACCTGGTTTGGACTATGACGAAACTTTTTCTCCAGTGGCTATGCTCAAATCCATTCGGGTCCTTCTTGCTATTGCTGCCTTCCATGATTATGAAATCTGGCAGATGGACGTAAAGACGGCTTTTCTGAATGGAAATTTAGAAGAGTGCGTCTATATGGATCAGCCAGAGGGTTTCAATCAGAGTGGGAGCAGCGGGAAAGTATGCAAGCTGCTTAAGTCCATTTATGGACTAAAGCAGGCACCGCGGAGTTGGAACATCTGTTTTGATGAGACAGTCAAAGAATATGACTTTATCAAAAATCCAGATGAACCGTGCATATATAGTAAAGTTGTAGCCAGAAGTGTCGTATTCCTCGTCTTATACGTGGATGACATTCTATTGATAGGAAATGACATTCCTATGCTACAATCTGTCAAAGGATTCTTGTCACAAAAGTTCTCCATGAAAGACCTGGGTGATGCCTCTTACATTATGGGGATCCGGATCTATCGTGATAGATCCAAGAGGATGTTCGGACTTTCGCAGTCCAGGTATATCGACACTGTACTGAAAAGATTCAGTATGGAAGATTCTAAACGCGGTAATCTACCGGCTTGTCACGGAATCACCCTCTCCAAAGAGATGTCTCCCAAGACTGATTTGGAAAGGGAATGCATGTCTATTATACCCTACGCTTCTGCGGTAGGCTCTATAATGTATGCGATGTTGTGCACCAAACCAGATGTAGCTTACGCACTGAGCGTGGTAAGCCGGTATCAGTCAGACCCAGGGGAGAAGCACTGGATAGCAGTAAAGAACATTCTTAAGTACCTGAGAAGGACTAAGGAGATGTTCTTGGTTTACGGCGGAAAAGACCTCAGGTTGGATGCCTTTACTGATTCCGGCTTCCAGAGTGATAAGGACGATTCCAAGTCCATGTCGGGTTATGTCTTTACCCTCAATGGAGGGGCGGTGTGCTGGAAGAGCTCCAAGCAGGACATCGTTGCTGACTCGACGATGGAAGCTGAGTATATAGCTGCTTGCGATGCCGCAAAAGAAGCAGTCTGGATGAAGAAGTTCCGAATAGAACTTTAGGTGGTTCCTACCATAGTTGATCCAATACCTCTGTATTGCGACAACAACGGAGCTATAGCTTTAGCGAAGGAACCAAGGTCCCATCAGAAGTCCAGACACATCTTAAGGCGGTATCACCTGATCAGGAAGATCATTGATCATCAGGAGATCGAGGTTCGGAGAGTTGCTTCTGAAGAGAACATTGCCGATCCATTCATGAAGGCCCTACCTCAGATTCAGTTCGAGAGGCTACTCGAGATCATCGGTCTTCGATACGCCAGTACATGGCCCTAGTGCAAGTGGGAGATTGTTAGTGTTTATGCCCTAGAAGGCCATTACTGTATCATACTAGTTTGTATATTACTTAATGGAAGCTTGGGATATTCACATGTATATAACAGTCTTGCTAAACATGGTAGTATGCTACTTGGTTTTTCTATCTTAATATGTGAGTATATGTATTGATAGAGCTCTTAGGATCTTGCTTGACTACCAGCGTTGTGATGGCAGTCACACTAGTGGGGGCTGGGTAGTCTACAAGCACATCCTTATTCAGGTCACTAGTCGTTGGATTATCGAGACAGAGCATCGATACTCCGGAGTAGACTAGTGTGTACGCTTCTCATCCCAGTTGGGGAAATGGTCTGTCCCACAGCCGCCAGTACGTCGTACTGGAGATATTATGCAGGTGCTCGTTAGGTTACGGGTACACCGGACAGGACTCACAGGGAACTGTTGGTTGGTTTTATACCAGTCGTCAGTGAACAGTTCCCAGGTGACATTAGTACAGCATAGTCCGCAGACTTGACACTGCTACTTCGCCTCGAGTGTGTCCCACTGTTCTTAGATTGCTACCCTACCACGGCTCAAAGGAGTCATGCAAACTGGTGGCAGTTGGGTGCAGTCCCGAGCACTTGGAGGCAGTGGCGGTTAGACAGGATTCGTCTCTCCCGGTATTGGGGGTTGATATCGCGCTGTGTCAGAGAGCCATTACGCAAAGTCCCTGGCCAGGGCAAGTGAGATTTGCTGGTAGGTTCCAGTAGTTTCTCAGGGTGTAATGGGCTTCCCTCCGACATGACTTATACCTCTATTAGGGGACTGACGCTTGCCGCCCCCTAGGCCCGATATGCGATAGTCTTGGATGAACGGACCGGACTGTATGGAGATTGTCACGGCAGGCTCAGTAGGAGTTCGGATGGGTTTCCTCATCGGCCTTCTTATCGACATCTACCTGGGGATCGTTACGTACAGCTAGTGCTGCTTGCGGTCTATTGTTAAACCAACTGCCAGCGTAGTTGTCGAGTCTCTAGAGTCCCACACAGAGAGTTTCTCTACTCCGGGCGAAACGATATAGAGGTCGTATGGTTTTACGACAAGGGTTCGGACGCATACGTGTGTTTACGCACGTATGACTTTCGGACAGTTTTTACCAGTCGGCTTTGGTTTAAGCCAGTTACTGATATCCGGTTATTGGATTTATACAGTCTAAAGTTTTTCCGTATTTTTGCGGAAAGGAGGGGCGTTCTCGTAATTGCGCGAGAAGCTTCTAGAAGGTGGTGACTAAGGAGGTTTAGGTGGCATATACAATGAAAGCGATTAGTGAGTCATATGGATGATTCATCCATGTCATTAATGCATGATAAATGCTTAATGACTCATGGAGTGAATCATCACTAGATATTATCAAGCATGGTTGTTAAATTCATTTATATTCTTTTCTTGATAAAAAGAAATGCTTGATATATATTATCATAACTCATTATTCTCACTTCATGATTATTCTCATCTTCTCTCTCCTCAAGCTCTCCCTCTTCAAACCCTAATCCTCCCCTCTCATGTGTTGAGTACAAGGATTAGTTAGACTAATTGAACCATAACCCTCACTCTATATCACCTAGCTTCTTTGATTAGCACTTAAAGAAGGTTAGTTGCCTCAAGTTTAGAGGCTAAGCTTGGAGTAAAGCTCTCGGGTGGATCGTCTACTACTTCGAGATGGCCGAGGACGAGGTGGAGTTCGCAAAGACGAAGGACACGTTCGTTAGGTATAATCCCTAAGCATAGTAGTATAGAACTTCTATGTTTCATGTTAGTTATCGTTTAGCTTCGATTCATGCGGTTAGTCGATGTTTAAGCAAAGAACAAGATCGTTTTTCAAATTTCCGCCTCCCCGCAAGTCGTGGGGTGTTGCACATCGACTTGCAGTGGTATCAGAGCCTCGCTAAACAATAAATAACATAATTGCAAATTTTTATGAATTTCGAACGAAAAAAAAGAAACCGGAAAAGCCCGAAATCACAAGTTTCTGTCGTTTTTTAAATGAAGTCCAAAAATTTTTCAGGGAGGTTCAGAAAGCTTGAAATGACAGTGGAAGAACACCCAAGAAATTTGGGCCCCTGAATCGTCTAAAGAGCCGCGGAACCGCGGCGGATCCCACCGATCCGCTGCGCTTCCGCCGCCGTGTTGGCGATTCAGGAACCCAAATTTACTGTGTTGGTTCTATAGGATATTTGGTATTTTCTGGAATTTTTTATTTTTGCTCAGGTTTCAGATTTACAGAGAAGTATTGGAGCAAAATTAAAAGTGTTTAATTGATCGAAATTATACAGTATTTGCTTGTTGAATTATATCTGTGTTTGTATAATGTGTTCGTAAACCTCCCCTAACTGCTAGTATGTCGGTTGGAAGGGAGTTGCACATTTCTGTAATGGATTTTATCTGTTTGTGCATATGAACTGTGTTGGACTGTTGTGATGTATAGCCGGGGTTATGTGATGGGTTATTATTTAATTCATTTGATGTAAATGTAATTTGTTGTAATATTATTTTGCGGGGCACATCCAGGTTGCGGTTGTAGCCACCGTTGTATTATTTCATTTTACTGTTTTTGCTCCTAGGACAGACCCAAGGTGGGGTGCACAAACTGCCAGGCGGGTAGTTTGCCGCACCCGTAGGGGTCTTGGGTGGGGTAATGGCTATTCATCACAACTGTGTAATCCGTCTTTTGTTGCAGGCTCAAAACAAACACGGATTGCCTGCAAATCCAATTAAGTTCATCTGTGATCTGGAATGAATATCATTGCGTCAGACGAATGTAAAAATATCTATATATATGATAGCTATTTAGACGTCACTTATGCTTTTCACCCGCGCTAGCCCAGCCCCCGCTCTGTCGTTAGTTAAGTAACCTAACGGGTGATGACGGGACCCAGTGGCGAATGCGGATGGCATAAGAGGACGTCATATTTTCGTTGTTTTCTGCAATGATAGGTTAATGATGGGACGCATTATCTATAATGCAAAGAAAATAAACCAAAGTTTTAATCGTTGGAACAATTTAAAAGAAACCATTTGGTTAATTTTAAAAAAACAGATATTTTAAATGCGGAGCTTTAACCACTCCTTTAAAAAGCTATCAGGTTCCTTCGGTTATATCAAGTTCACTACGTTCACGGTTTCGCCAAAACCATTCGTAGCCCTCCGTCATTTCATCTGGGTATTCAGTAGTATTCAAGCTTTGTATTTTGACCAACGCCAAGGCATAGTGTTTGGTAGCTACTGGATATTCATTTGTTGCATAGATAGATGAGTTAGTTTGGGACAGTCGTATGATCATTTTGGCCAACGTCAAGGATATGTACGGATGGGTTCAAATTAACAAGATAATGATGGGTAGAACTTGACATGTGACTTATGATATTTTGACCAACGCCAAGGTCATAAGAGCATGGGGCAAAAATATATATCGGGAATTTCTAAAGAAACTGAAATTTGCAAAGAGATGCATACCATTTTGAGTTTGATGAATGTTGGTAGCATTCCTACAACATTATCAGACGATGATATTTGGATCCCGATCCTACAGTGAGTATATGCTACTCATCAGGATATTCTTCACTTAACGATCAATGTTATAAACCAAGTAGGTGTCAAGAAAGGTGTCAGCGGGGTTACGCCCCCAGAGAAAAGAGCTTATTTAATTAAGGAACTTCGCGAAAGCGTTGGAAAACCTCCCTCGAAGTACCGACACCAGCCTGGCTGAACGGTTAAGCAAGTATTGTACAGTGAGAATAGTCCTGGCTAATTCTTCTTTTATGGTTTGAGGAAGGATTCGAGAAACAGTGGGAGCCATCCAGTTTAGATAAACTAAAAACCACTCTAAACTTGCAAGAGCATCATGCTAAAGAGTTTTCTTCTCTCTCTCCTAATTGCAGCGACCCTGAATATGACTGGACTTAAGTTACTTTTAGAGAAAAATATACTGACAGGGCCAAACTATAAAGATTGGCTACGGAATGTCAAAATGGCTTTGACCTATGACAAATTGGGGTACATCCTCACCGCTACGGCACCTGCTGTCCCTGGTCCCAAATCCAGCAATGCGGATAAGGAAATCCGCAAAACCTGGGATTTAGATTGCGCGAAAGCCAAGTGCATCGTGCTTGCCTCGATGAACAATGAACATCAGAGGAGGCACGAGGATATGGAACTAGACGCCATATTTCTCCATACAAAGGAACTTTATGGAGAGCAATATCATGTAGCAAGATACGAGACCTCAAAGAACTTGTTTCGAGCGAGGTTGGCTGTCGGGTCATCGGTAGGAGAACATGTCCTAAAGATGATCAGCTATATAGAAGAGCTCGCAGACCTTGGGACGACTTTGGATAATGAGCTCTATACAGACCTTATTCTCCAGTCCCTTCCTTCCACCTACGCCCAGTTTATCCTGAACTTCAACATTCAAAGAAAAGAAGTTTAACTTCCGGAACTCCTGAACATGTTAAGGAGTGCAGAGGGCACCTTGCAGAAGGCAAGGGAAACACCCGCTATGTTTGTTGGCGGTGCATCTTCTTCCGGGTCCAAGGCTAAGGCCAAAGGAAGGAAGAAGAAGGCCGTCCCCCGACCTAGAGGAGGTGTAAGTAAGGTGGGAGGGAAGGGAAAGAAAAAGTTTGCGGTACCGGTAGTTGGTCAGGATGAGTGCTTCCAATGTCACAGGAAAGGGCACTGGAAGAAGGATTGCAAGGCGTGGAACGCCAAGAACCAGGAACCGAAGCAAGCTGTGGCTTCGACTTCAGGTGTGATTGTAATTGAGAATTGTCTGTCGATCAACTCTACTTCCTGGATATTGGATACCGGATCAGGATCTCATATTGGCAATTCATTGCAGGCACTGAGAAACCGTAGAGTGCTGAAGGAAGGTGATATGACCCTAAAGGTTGCTAACGGAGCTAGCATGGGAGCTGCGTCCGTCGGGGATTATCACCTAGGATTGACGAGTGGACACATTTTGGTTTTACATAACTGTTTTTTGTACCAAGCTTAACGTGTAATATCATATCAGTTTCCTTGTTATCAAATAAAGGTTATGATTTCACGTTTGTAAGAGATGTTGTTAACATCCACCTTAATCATGGTTTGATTGGGTCCGGTACACTAAATAACGGTATATATGTTTTAAACCAACTCCAAATTTTCAATGTCCAGAACACACTAAAAAGAAAGTCTCCAGATTTAAATAAAGCTTTCTTATGGCATTGTAGACTGGGTCACATTAATGATAGAAGGTTGACTAAGTTGCATAGAGAAGGATATTTGGACTCGTTCGAATATCAAACTTATGACACTTGTCAATCTTGTCTCAAAGGAAAGATGACAAAGACTCCATTTACTGGACAAGGAGTAAGAGCGAGCGAGCTCTTAGGACTCATACACAGTGATGTATGTGGTCCAATGTCTACGCATGCAAGAGGTGGTTTTTCCTATTTCATTACTTTCACGGATTATTACTTAAGATGCGGATTCATTTATCTGATGAAACATAAATCCGAGGCTTTTGAGAAATTCCAAGAGTATAAGAATGAAGTAGAAAACCAAACCGGCAAAAGTATCAAGACACTAAGATCTGATCGAGGTGGTGAATACTTGAGTGCCGAGTTCCTAGGTTACCTAAAAGAGAAAGGAATTCTCTCTCAGCTTACTCCTCCATACACTCCACAGCATAACGGTGTATCGGAGAGACGGAATCGAACCCTATTGGATATGGTACGATCCATGATGAGTAATGCCGAGTTACCGCGATCTTTCTGGGGTTATGCGCTAGAATCAGCGGCATATCTTTTGAACATGGTTCCTACCAAGACTGTGCCTACCACGCCATATCAGATGTGGAGTGGAAAGAAACCCTATCTTCAGTATCTGAAAATATGGGGATGTCCAGCTTTTGTTAAAAAGCAGCATGTGGACAAGCTCGAGGCACGATCAATAAAGTGTAAGTTTGTGGGATATCCAAAGAACTCCAAGGGGTATCTATTCTATTACGCAGAGGAACAAAAGGTGTTTGTTTCTCGTAATGCCCATTTTCTAGAATATCAGTTTTTAGAAAAGGAAATAAGTGGGAGCGAAATAGAACTGGAAGAAATTCCAGAACCACAAACTGCTACTGAAAGTTTGGTAGAACCGGAAGTTCAAGAAGTACAGGACATTCCCGCACCCCTCCGCAGGAGTAGTAGGCCGTCTCATCCGCCTGAGAGATACTACGGTTTTCTCATAGATGGGGATAGAGAGGATTGCATCATAGATGATGATGAACCTACTGACTTCCAGCAGGCCATCCAGAGCGGCGACTCGGTACGATGGCTAGATGCAATGCGGACCGAAATGGAGTCCATGTACACCAACAAAGTGTGGACTTTGGACTTTGCTCCAGATGGGGTAAAACCCATAGGATGCAAATGGATCTTCATGAAAAAGATTGGTGTAGATGGACAGGTGGAAACCTATAAGTCTAGACTTGTTGCAAAGGGTTTTCGTCAAAGACCTGGTTTGGACTATGACGAAACTTTTTCTCCAGTGGCTATGCTCAAATCCATTCGGGTCCTTCTTGCTATTGCTGCCTTCCATGATTATGAAATCTGGCAGATGGACGTAAAGACGGCTTTTCTGAATGGAAATTTAGAAGAGTGCGTCTATATGGATCAGCCAGAGGGTTTCAATCAGAGTGGGAGCAGCGGGAAAGTATGCAAGCTGCTTAAGTCCATTTATGGACTAAAGCAGGCATCGCGGAGTTGGAACATCTGTTTTAATGAGACAGTCAAAGAATATGACTTTATCAAAAATCCAGATGAACCGTGCATATATAGTAAAGTTGTAGCCAGAAGTGTCGTATTCCTCGTCTTATACGTGGATGACATTCTATTGATAGGAAATGACATTCCTATGCTACAATCTGTCAAAGGATTCTTGTCACAAAAGTTCTCCATGAAAGACCTGGGTGATGCCTCTTACATTCTGGGGATCCGGATCTATCGTGATAGATCCAAGAGGATGTTGGGACTTTCGCAGTCCACGTATATCGACACTGTACTGAAAAGATTCAGTATGGAAGATTCTAAGCGCGGTAATCTACCGGCTTGTCATGGAATCACCCTCTCCAAAGAGATGTCTCCCAAGACTGATTTGGAAAGGGAACGCATGTCTATTATACCCTACGCTTCTGCGGTAGGCTCTATAATGTATGCGATGTTGTGCACCAAACCAGATGTAGCTTACGCACTGAGCGTGGTAAGCCGGTATCAGTCAGACCCTGGGGAGAAGCACTGGATAGCAGTAAAGAACATTCTCAAGTACCTGAGAAGGACTAAGGAGATGTTCTTGGTTTACGGCGGAAAAGACCTCAGGTTGGAGGCCTTTGCTGATTCCGGCTTCCAGAGTGATAAGGACGATTCCAAGTCCATGTCGGGTTATGTCTTTACCCTCAATGGAGGGGCGGTGTGCTGGAAGAGCTCCAAGCAGGACACCGTTGCTGAATCGACGATGGAAGCGGAGTATATAGCTGCTTGCGATGCCGCAAAAGAAGCAGTCTGGATGAAGAAGTTCCTAACTGAACTTCAGGTGGCTCCTACCATAGTTGATCCAATACCTCTGTATTGCGACAACAACGGAGCTATAGCTTTAGCGAAGGAACCAAGGTCCCATCAGAAGTCCAGACACATCTTAAGGCGGTATCACCTGATCAGGGAGATCATTGATCGTCAGGAGATCGAGGTTCAGAGAGTTGCTTCTGAAGAGAACATTGCTGATCCATTCACGAAGGCCCTACCTCAGATTCAGTTCGAGAGGCTACTCGAGATCATCGGTCTTCGATACGCCAGTACATGGCCCTAGTGCAAGTGGGAGATTGTTAGTGTTTATGCCCTAGAAGGCCATTACTGTATCATACTAGTTTTTATATTACTTAATGGAAGCTTGGGATATTCACATGTATATAACAGTCTTGCTAAACATGGTAGTATTCTACTTGGTTTTTCTATCTTAATATGTGAGTATACGTATTGATAGAGCTCTTAGGATCTTGCTTGACTACCAGCGTTGTGATGGCAGTCACACTAGTGGGGGCTGGGTAGTCTACAAGCACATCCTTATTCAGGTCCCTAGTCGTTGGATTATAGAGACAGAGCATCGATACTCCGGAGTAGACTAGTGTGTACGCTTCTCATCCCAGTTGGGGAAATGGTCTGTCCCACAGCCGTCAGTACGTCGTACTGGAGATAGTATGCAGGTGCTCGTTAGGTTACGGGTACACCGGACAGGACTCACAGGGAACTGTTGGTTGGTTTTATACCAGTCGTCAGTGAACAGTATACGTGTGTTTTACGACAAGAGTTCGGACGCATACGTGTGTTTACGCACGTATGACTTTCGGACAGTTTTTACCAGTCGGCTTTGGTTTAAGCCAGTTACTGGTATCCGGTTATTGGATTTATACAGTCTAAAGTTTTTCCGTATTTTTGCGGAAAGGAGGGGCATTCTCGTAATTGCGCGAGAAGCTTCTAGAAGGTGGTGACTAAGGAGGTTTAGGTGGCATATACAATGAATGTGATTAGTGAGTCATATGGATGATTCATCCATGTCATTAATGCATGATAAATGCTTAATGACTCATGGAGTGAATCATCACTAGATATTATCAAGCATGGTTGTTAAACTCATTTATATTCTTTTCTTGATAAAAAGAAATGCTTGATATATATTATCATAACTCATTATTCTCACTTCATGATTATTCTCATCTTCTCTCTCCTCAAGCTCTCCCTCTTCAAACCCTAATCCTCCCCTCTCATGTGTTGAGTACAAGGATTAGTTAGACTAATTGAACCATAACCCTCACTCTATATCACCTAGCTTCTTTGATTAGCACTTAAAGAAGGTTAGTTGCCTCAAGTTTAGAGGCTAAGCTTGGAGTAAAGCTCTCGGGTCGATCGTCTACTACTTCGAGAAGGCCGAGGAGGAGGTGGAGTTCGCAAAGACGAAGGACACGTTTCGTTAGGTATAATCCCTAAGCATAGTAGTATAGAACTTCTATGTTTCATGTTAGTTATCGTTTAGCTTCGATTCATGCGGTTAGTCGATGTTTAAGCAAAGAACAAGATCGTTTTTCAAATTTCCGCCTCCCCGCAAGTCGTGGGGTGTTGCACATCGATTCAGGAGGTTCGCTCAGAGGGCTCAGTCTACCAGAGGAGTTCAGCCAGTTGCGGGTAAAGGGCAGACACAGGAGTTTGCTTCTACTCATCGGGACGCGCATGCGTCCAATGTGGAGTTTTCAGGTATCCTTAATTCGCTTGTTCTTTTGATGTATTCGTTTTTTTTTCATGCTTGTGCCGTGGTTGGGTAGATTAGTCGTAGTTTATTGTTTTAACTTCTGTCAGTGATTCTTTTGTTGCGCGACACGTATTTCAGTTGTGTGCCAATCGGATTGGAGATAGAGATTCGTCCGTCGTTTGGTCCTCCTAGAGATGTTGGATTTGACGTTCTCCTGGGCACGGACTGGTTAGCTACGTGCTAGGCGTTTGTGGACTACCGTGAGGAAACAGTCAGGTTTGTTTTCCCCGGCAAGTCAGTTCTTGTTGTGCAGGTGGATAGTTGTGCCGCCTCTCACAGATTGAATTCAGCCTTTTTTCGCTAGTCGGCTTTTGAGGAGATGTCATGGATTCTTGGCGTTTATTTGTGATACCGGAGCCACAGTGGGATTGTTGGACCGAGTTCCTTTCGTGCGAGAGTTTTCCGACGTTGTTCCAGATGGGCCGGCGAAGCTTGGGAGCTTAAGGATCAGCTGCAGAGTTTTGGTTTGGGGAGTTTTGTGCGTCTGAGTGTTTCGCTTTTAGAAGCTCCTATTTCTGTTCGTCAAGGAGAAAGACGGCAGTTTAAGGCTGGGTATCGATGAATCGTTAATTGAACCGGCTTACGGTGCGGATAGGTATCCATTATCTCGCATTGACGATTTCTTCGATCAGCTCCAGAGTGCGAGACATTTTCTAAGTTTGCTTGGGATCAGGTCATCATTATTGCGGGTTCGGAGTGATTGCTTTCCGAAGACTGCCTTGTGCGTGCTACAGGCTTGGTGTGTTTTGGTGTGTCACTGGATTCACCAGTGCCCTAGCAGCATTCGTATATATGATGAACCAGACTTCTGCAGGCCGTTCCTCGACCAGTCATTGTTGTGTTATTTACGACATTCTGGTCTATCTAATGTGTCTTGAGGAACAGGAGCAGCACTTAAGGATTTGTTATGCAGATACTGGGCGAGCACCAGCAGTTGCTAAATTCTCGGAGTGTTTCTTCAGGCTTGTTTTGTGTTGACTCCTAGGTCTTGTGGTCACGGGAGACGGTTTCGTATGGTTCTGAGGGAGATCGTGGCCGTACGACCTAGGCCCAGACTTATGTGCAGGACGGAGGTCCGCAGATTTTTGGGCTTAGCAGGTTCTTACCGCCGTTTCATGCAGGATTGCTAGAGTAGTGCTGCACCGTCGACTGAATTGACCGGAAAGGAGGTTTCTTTTCTTTGGACTGAGGCATGTGTGCAGAATTTTCGGCAGTTGAAGATTCGGTTAACAACTGCATTAGTCCTTTCTTTGCTTTTGGTTCGGGCGACCTTGTTGTTTAACTGTAATGTTTCTTGAGTGGGCTCGAGTGTGTACTGAGGTGACACTATAGAGTTATCGCTTTTGCTTCCCTACATTTGGAGGGAGTACGAGAAGGATATTCCACTCATGATCTGGAGATGGCCGCGGTGGTTTTGCATTGGAGATTTGGAGACACTACTCGTTCGGAAGTCGTGTCAGATTTTCACGGACCGCCAGAGCTAATGTTTATCTTCCTGCAGCGGATTTTGATTGTTGTGATAGTCTTCTGCAGATTTACAGTTCTTGTGTGATCGTTGAGTACAGCTTAAGTTCGTCTCTACGGAGGGGACATCTTGCTCATGTCCGCGCCCGACCACTTTCCTTAAATCGTTTTCACGAGACACTGTCCGCCGATGCTCGTTCGTCAGAGATACTTGAGCATACTCGGCTGGGTAATGATTCAGAGTCCTTGATTTGTGACACGGTGTGCTAATTTGGGGACACGTGGGTGTACCTGATGTTATCAGGTAGAGACGTGTAATCCTAGCACATGCACATCTGTCAACTCTCTATATTCATTCAAGTTCCACCAACATTTAACGTGACTTGTGAGATAGTTACGGGTGGATAGGGATGTAAAGAGAAGTTTCAGGTTTCGTTTCAAGGTGTCTGTCTTATTGTGTGCTTGGGTCGAGCATGTGAGGCCGGCTGGAGAGTTGCAATCTTTAACCGTTCCGAAGTAAGAGTGGGAGCAGACCTCCACGAATTTCGTTATGGTTTCTACCCAAGTTTAGTCAGGGTGTGACTCCATTCGTATTCTTTTCATCCGGTTATACTCAGTTTTCTCAGTTGTTCTTTGTTAAGCTGTGTGTTTGTATTAGTTGTCGTCAGCAGTTGGGGATCGTCACTCGCCATCGTTAGGGTTCTCCTTCGATAGCCGTTATCAGGAGACACTCCAATTGGCCACCTTTAGGCTTAGGGGTTAGTTCATGTCGATCACCAGTCTGTTGTTTTTCTGACTCTGCATAAGTAGGATTTTGGACCCCAGCTATGTCTAGAGACTTCGGAGATGGTCCAGTTGTGTTAGGTCAGGATGGAAATTGTCCCCGGCGAACCGAGGTCTTATGCCGACGTGTTGGTCATAGACTCGAGTTCGCAAGGACAGATCATGTATTCCTACGGACTTTCCAATGAATGACGAGTTGGATTTTGGTAAGCTTGTCCCAGGATTTAGGTCCTTCTGAGATCCTATAAGCAAGTTAGTTTCGTTGCCCTTAATTTGGCACTTCCGCCCAGATTATTGAGTTTTCGCCCCGTATTCCTTTTGACGATATGTTACAATTACCTTCTTGACCTTTCTCACATGATTTAGCACCAGACCATGTAGCTTGGACGCGATCTTTCGTTCACCAGCAGCCATTTGTGTTAATGGCTCGACAGGTGGTCAAGGGTCTTGCTATCTGTGAAGGGTTTTTCTTAGACGTAGCCGTATAGTGAGATAATCACTTGGGAGGCCGCGAGCGAGATTTGAGAGTTGTAATCTTCTCTTTGAAGGTACGCGTAATAGTATATTTTTAAATTCGGGGACGAATTTCTTTTAAGGGTGGAGATTGTAACACCTTAGAATGTGTTTTGTGGCTAATTATATTATATATATATAGTTTTTAATAAAAAGTTTACCAAATTGGTTTTTAATTATTTTATCCTATTTAATGAATATTTTATTATATTTTTCCCAAGGCTTGTACACACTTGTGCATGATAACTAGGTTGTTAAGTGTGGTTTAACCATTTCTTAATCTAGTTTTAATTATTAAGTATTTTGGTTTAATAGTTCATGGTTGTTCTTTAAAAAGAAAAATGGATTTAAATGGGGTTTTAAATTTAAAATGATTGTTCTTGTGTTGACCTTGGTGAGAGAGAGAGAGAGTGAGAATGGGGCATGCTGGCTTTTGCCATGCTTCATTAAATGAAGAGAGAGAGAGGAGGGGTTTTGACTTTGCCTCTCATTTCTCACTACTCTTTTCACTCATTCTCTCATTCTCACAAACACACACACACACACACAAGACCAGCAGCAGCAACAGCAGTGACAACAACAACAGCATCAGCATCAGCAGCAACTCCATCAGCAGTAGCAGCAAGCAGCAGTAGAGGCAAGCAGCAGCAACAGCAAAACAGCATCAGCAGCAATTTCTGGGAGCAGCAGTAGGAGCTCCAGCATCTGCAGCAGCCCTCATCCCCTCCATACACTTCTTCTCTTGCTTCCTTGGGTTCCTTAGGGTATAATTGTGAGCTCTTTTCCTAGTTTTCCTAGCTTTTGTGTTAGTTTAGCGTCGGTTTGTGTTAATTAGCTAGTTTAGTGCTAGATTATGGTGTTTTATGTGGAATGTTGTTTAAGTGGTGATTGTGTTAGTTAACCCTACTTATTTAAGTGTTGTTAGGGTCACCTTAACTGAGTTTAACCCTGGATTACACTAAAATACCATAGGGTTTGTGTTTTGTGCAAAATTGGTGATTTTAAAGCGTTATTTGTGATTTTCTGTGATCTGCTATTGACCCGGGGCCTTCAGGTTAAATTTGAGAATACTGGAGCATACTGATTAGGTCTAGAACACACCACCAGAATACGAACCCTCCACTCCCAATTATGGCCGCCGGTTTAATCAATCTGGACGCAATTTGCGGCCAGGAAGAGGGGTAGGGTCTTGGGGTTTTAGGTAGGGTACTCTGCAGTGTTGTCTAGGGCTTTGGCATGTCTAGTTTTGTAAGATTTAACCTGTAGGAAAATATGGGGCAATATATCGTATTTCTAGTTTGTTGTGTTTGCGCGATACGCGCGATACGTGAAATGGTTCTGTGATCCAGCGTATCGTGGCGTGTCGCGATGGTTTTAGACGCGTATACACACGTTTTAGCGTATCGTGCACACGCGCGTTTAGTTCGCGACGCGAGTTTCTCGTTTTGGTTCGATATCGCGTTTTGCGGAATATTTGGCTTATATATGATTTCCATGTCTTATTTGCAGGTTTGCAAGCAGGGACTACAGACACGGCTACAGGGGGAGCAGATGATAGGATTCGCCTAGCGTGGAGCGTAGGTGAGTAGATTTAACATCTACAGGGGAATCGCCCGCATGGCGTTATGCGTCTGGGCTAGGATTCAAATACCTGTCGCATATTCTACGTCATTGTTAGAATTGCGCATTTATCTTATTTCCTTGATATAGTTGTACTGTGACTAGCCGCCGTAGGACACTGCACATATTATTGACGGTTCATGTTGCACGAGCACGGATTGTATGCTACACACACACCGTCAATAATTGCCATGTCACACACAACCCTTTATAGATACTATATTGCTTATCATACTAGACATCTATCTTATCGGTATACCTATAGTGTATCTTACCATTAGTGATAGGTACACCTACACCTTGCGATACAGCTACAAGTATACCTTCCACATATTTTACTTATACCCAGGGGGGTACCCTTCATATTCTATTTATACCTAGGGGGTATACGACATCTTTTACTTATGGGTAGATACCTATACTTAGCTGTACCTTATTGATTTCGCATACATCTGGTTTCAGCTATATATTTTCATTTATATGCTCGCATTTCAGATATATCGCATATATGTATTCCTGGATTTGCGCATTCTTATTTTGATTTCACATGATGATTTCTGGATTTGGGAACCGCGGGAGTTCATGAAATTATGCATACATTGAAAAACCCGGTTTCCTTGATATGATATTTGCGCAGCCACCATGAGATTTATCGGTTCTGATTATATACTCCATACGAGGTGTGGTTGCCGTATGAGGGTACATGGTGGGGCCCGGTATGGTTCCCCTCGGCAAGAAGATCGATGGATGTTGCCGATTGAGCCTGGAGGCGGGCGAGTACCTATCGGTGACAGTACCCATGACTCGGCGGAGGATCACGAAGACACCGTTGGGAGTCATGTACGTATGCATACGTCGAAAGGCGAGGGTCAGAGCTAGGCACTCGTGCTTTCGGGATAGCGTATGATACGTGATCAGGATTTCTGTTTCGATGCTTGGCACATTGTTTTCATGATATTTCTTTTAATACCTTTGTATATATAACAGGGGATTTAGCCGTTGTTATATATACCCTTACACCAATATTAGTGGAATGGGACGTTAATATATGTGTATTGCCCCCATCATATTTATTTCTGCATATATATATTTAGGATGTTCGAAATTATTTTGAGATTCGACTTGGGATATAGGTGATTCATTGAGATTGGATATTGGATATGAAAGAGATTGATGATTTGTACAGTCGGGATATAGGAGATCTATTCGATATTGTACATTGAGGAGATGTGAGACTTATATGATATGAGAGCCCAACTCGGGGGCTGATTTGAGGATTTGGGAGTTGAATGTCTTGATGGATTCTGATCCTACCACGATGTCAGGTTTCCGTGGAAATGACATATTTCACCCCATACCTCACACTTATCTATTTTATGCACTGTTCCATGTATTAGGAGTACCTGTTAGTGTACCCTCATGATTGCTGCATATCTACCTTCTCATATCCCTATTGCATAGTTATTGCATACTATTATCATGTCTTTATTGCTTCACCTATTGACTGTACCTGCTAGTGTACTTGCCATTATTCTGCATTCACATGACATGCTATTATTGTAATCGCATATCTTAGATTCATGCTGTACGTACATTCCTGCGATTACCTGCATATGTTATTTCCTATTCACGAGTTGGTAACTCACCCCCGTTGTTCCACAGGTGTTTCAGGTTGTTCCCCAGAGTAGTCGAGGCAGGCTATTCAGTATCCATCTTTTGCTACAGATACCGCATCAGCTCACAGTACTATTTTGCTTAGGTGGGTTAGATGATTATCTGTATTTCATATTGTACATTCATTGTATCTTGTACTCTCCATCTACTATTATGTTGTTGGCTTAGAGACTTGGTGAGGACGTTATTGTATATTATTTTGGATTTGTTGTCTTTTATATACAGCTTTCTCTCTACTGTCTTTATTTCTTCGCTACGACGTCGTATATTTGTATTGTATTCATCTTGGCTAGTTTTTACAAAAAGGGGGTGTTGCCAAAATTTTAAGGATAGAAAGTAGAACTTTTAAAGAATTTGGGTTGCGATTTTCAAATGTTTCAAAAACTTATATTATCTTTTCCGTATTTTTATGGTTTAGATTTCTGGGTTTTGGCTTTATTTTACTGCGTTACGTCTTAGGGCGTTGCGTAGTACTAGGGCCGTCACGGGCCAATTTCGGGTCGTGACAGTAGAACTAGAAGTTCAAGAAGAATAGGACATCCCAGCTCCACTCCGCAGGAGTAGTAGGCAGTCTCATCCGCCCGAGAGATACTACGGTTTTCTCATAGACGGGGATAGAGAGGATTGCACTATTGACTATGATGAGCCTACTAGCTTCCAGCAAGCCATTAAGAGCGGCGACTCAGTAAAATGGCTAGATGCAACGCGGACCGAAATGGAGTCCATGTACACTAACAAAGTATGGACTTTGGACATTGCTCCAGATGGGGTAAAACCCATAGGATGCAAATGGATCTTCAAAAAGAAGATTGGTGTAGATAGATAGGTTGAAACCTACAAGACTAGACTTGTTGCAAAGGGTTTCCGTCAAAGACCTGGTTTGGACTATGACGAAACCTTTTCTCCAGTGGCTATGCTTAAATCCATTCGGGTCCTTCTTGCTATTGCTGCCTTCCACGTTTATGAAATCTGGCAGATGGACGTAAAGACGGTCTTTCTAAATGGTAATTTAGAAGAGAGCGTCTATATGGATCAGCCAGAGGGATTCATTCAGAGTGGGACCAGCGGTAACGTATGCAAGTTGCTTAAGTCCATTTATGGACTAAAGCAGGCATCGTGGAGCTGGAACATCTGTTTTGATAATGCTGTCAAAGAATTCGACTTTATCAAAAATCCAGATGAACCATGCATATACAGTAAGATTGTAGGGAGAGCTGTAGTATTCCTCGTCTTATACGTGGATGACATTCTCCTAATAGGAAATGATATTCCTATGTTACAATCAGTCAAAAGATTCTTATCACAGGAATTCTCCATGAAAGACCAGGGTGATGCCACCTATATTCTGGGGATCCGGATCTATCATGATAGATCAAAAAGGATGTTGGGACTTTCACAGTCCAGGTACATAGACACCATAGTGAAGAGATTCAGTATGGATGATTCTAAGCGCGGTAACCTACCGGCTTGTCACGGAATCACCCTTTCCAAAGAGATGTCTCCCAAGACTGATTTGGAAAGGGATCGCATGTCGATTATACCCTACGCTTCTGCGGTAGGCTCTATAATGTATGCGATGTTATGTACCAGACCAGATGTAGCATACGCATTGAGCGTTGTAAGCCGGTATCAGGCAAACCCAGGGGAGAAGCACTGGACAGCAGTAAAGAACATTCTAAAGTACCTGAGGAGGACTAAAGAGATGTTCTTGGTGTATGGCGGAAAAGATCTCCAGATAGAGGCCTTTGCCGACTCCAGCTTCCAGAGTGACAAGGATGACTCCAAATCCATGTCGGGTTATGTCTTTACCCTTAATGGAGGGGCGTTCTGTTGGAAGAGTTCCAAGCAGGAGACCGTTGCTGACTCAACAATGGAAGCGGAGTACATAGCTGCTTGCGATGCCGCAAAAGAAGCTGTCTGGATGAAGAAGTTCCTCATAGAACTTTAGGTGGTTCCTACCAGTATTGATTCAATATCTCTGTATTGTGACAACAACGGCGCTATAGCTTTAGCGAAGGAACCCAGGTCCCATCAGAAATCCAGACACATCGTAAGGCGGTATCACCTGATCAGGGAGATCGTCGATCGCCGAGAGATCGAGGTGAAAAGAGTAGAGACGGAGAATAACATTGCTGATCCATTCACAAAGGCCATTCCGCAGACGCAGTTCGAGAGGCTATTCGAGATGATAGGTCTACGATATGCCAGCTCATGGCCCTAGTGTAAGTAGGGGATTGTTAGTGTATAAGCCCTAGGGGCCATTATTGTATCATACTTGTATGTATATTACTTAATGGAAGCTTGGGATATTCACAGTTGTATATACAGTCTTGGTAAAAAATGGTAGTATGCTACCTGGTTTGTGACTACTTTAATATGTGCATATGTTTCTTGTAACGTATCACTTATAAATATTAGTAGAGCCCATAGGATCTTTGCTTGATTACCAGAGTTGTGATGGCAGTCACACTAGTGGGGGCTGGGTAGTCTATAAGCAACATCCTACACTTGTCCCTGGTCGTAGGATTATCGAGACAGGGCATCGATACTCCAGAGTAGACTAATGTGTACGCTTCTCATCCCAGTTGGCGAGATGGTCTGTCCCACCGCCACCAGTATGTCGTACTGGAGATAGTATACAGGTGCTCGTTAGGTTACGGGTACACCGGATAGGACTCGCAGGGGAAATGATTGGTTGGTATTATACCCGTCGTCAGTTAACAGTTCCCAGGTGACATGAGTACAGCATAGTCCGCAGACTTGACACTGCTACTTCGCCTCGAGTGTGTCCCACTGTTCTTAGATTGCTACCCTACCACGGCTCAAAGGAGTCGTGCAAACAGGTAGCAGTTGGGTGCAGTCCCGAGCACTTGGAGGCAGTGGCGGTTAGACAGGATTCGTCTCTCCCGGTATTGGGAGTTGATATCGCGCTGTGTCAGAGAGCCATTACGCAAAGTCCCTGGCCAGGGCAAGCGAGATTTACTGGTAGGTTCCAGTAGTTTCTCAGGGTGTAATGGTCTACGCTCCGACACGACTTATACCGCTATTAGGGGTCTGACGCTTGCCGCCCCCTAGGCTAGATATGCGATACTCTTAGACGAACAGACCGGACTGTACGGAGATTGTCACATCAGGCTCAGTAGGAGTTCGGATGGGTTTCCTCATCGGCCTTCTTATCGACATCTACCTGGGGACCGTTACGTATAGCTAGTGCCGCTTGCGGTTTGTGGTTAAACCCACTGCCAGCGTAGTGTTGAGTCTTTAGAGTCCCACACAGAGGGTTTCCCTGCTCCAGGAGAAACGATATAGAGGTCGTATGGTTTTACAACAAGGATTCGGACGCATACGTGTGTTTACGCACGTACGACGTTCGAACAGTTTTTACTAGTCGGCTTTGGTTTAAGCCAGATTCTAGTATCAGGTTATTGGATTTATACAGTCTAAAGTTTTTCCGTGTTTTCACCGATTGGAGGGGCGTTCTCGTAATTTTCCAGGAAGCTTCTAGAAGCATGGTGACTTGGGGGTTAAGGCGGCATAAGCATTTATTGTTTAATGATTCATTTGTGTGATTCATCCATAGAGTTAATGCTTCATTTATTGAGCCAATGACTCATGAGATGAATCACACAAGGTGAATGCATCAACCATGATGATTAATTATATATATTATTTATTTGATAAATTGTTATGGTTGATATATTCTAATAAGTTGATTTTTCAATATCATTGTTATCATCACCTTCTCTCTCCTCAAGCTCTCTCATTCTTGAAACCCTAACCCTAACCTCTCATGTGTTGAGATTAAGGGTTAGCTAGACTAATACATCCATAACCTCACTTTATATCCCCTAGGTAGCTTAGATTAGCACTTTGAGCAACCTAGTTATCTCAAGTTAGAGATCAAGCTTGGCGTAGGAGCTCTCGGGTGGATCGTCTTTGACTCGAGGAGGCCGTTGAGGTGCCGATGTTCCAAGGAGCCTACGAGGAGTGGAGGACATTGATGAAGACCTGAAGGACAAGTAACGTGAGGTATAACTTCGAATGCGAGTAGTTAAACCTCTCGTAGTTTGCTAGTAACGGTTTAGATACGATTCATGCGCTCAAGTCCGTGTTACGAAGCTTTGATAATCGTTTTTCATATATTCCGCCTCCCCGCAGGTTCGTGGGGTGCGTGACATGGACTTACACGCATAACGCCATGCGGGCGATTCCTCTGTAGATGTTAAATCTACTCACCAACGCTCCTGGATAAGAAAAGCCAACCACCTGTTTCCCCCTCTTCACAGCGTCCGAAGTCCCCGCATGCGAACCTAAAACATAAAACAATATAACATGTATATATTATCAATAGGCCCCAAACACGTACAAACTACGTTTGACCGACGCACCAACTCAAAACATACTCTCAAGTGTTCGTATTGTGGCTAACGTGCATAGCGACACAAAGAAACCAACTCATAGCAACAGCAACACAGAACACGAACCGAATCGGATAACGTAACGCGTGAAACGAAACATAAGAAAATAAGCAAGTGATCCCAGATTTTGCTATACCAACAATTTGTAAAAGTTGCAAGTACCACGAGATCACACACAACCTCAGAGACCCCTACACCAAAACTCAACCCCTCAGTCCCCACTCTGGCCGCAAATTGCGGCCAGAAGCAATAAATCTGGGGCCAGTCTACAAGGGAATGGGCTCGTATTTTAAGGATAGGCACTAGGTCACTACACTAGGTAACTATGATGGAAACTTTTGCAACAAATACCTGGTTTGATAGCAGATCATCCGAGACTCAAAACTACACTAAAAATACGATATTTACCCAAAACGAAACTATACGCGATCTAAACTGAAACTAACAAGCTACGCAACACAATAAACACTTAACTAACAGAAAGAGATCATTACCTACTCCCACAAGCTCAAAGATCCTACCTTTCCATGCTCCAAGGCATCCAAGAGGCAAAACTAGTCCAAATATGTGATTTTGGTGAGATTTTGTGAAGTTTGTGATGGATTAATGAAGGGATTAGAAAGTGTTTAGTTGAGATGAGAGAGGGATGGATAAATAAGAGAAGGGAATGGAGTGTGAAAGAAATGAGAGAAGGAAAAGATAAAGAGAGAGAGAGAGAGGTGAGTGTAAGTGGGTGAATGCACATGCAATAAATGCACACCTATGCTCACCATGCCACCTCTCATCAAACAAAACCCAAAGTAAATATCTCCCAACAAATATCTGGGCTTAGGTTAAGGTTTAAACAAGGATTGGATTAAAGCAAATGAATAGATTAGGTTAAGTGTCATGGTCACTAACTAAGATAACACAAACACACCCTCACATAAACATGCACATGTGTGTGCATGCCATAACAAATAATAATAAATTATTAATTAAATGTTATAAAATGTGAGGAACCCGAATTGGTAAACTTTTTTCCAAAAACCCTCACTAACATCTAAACAAAGACTAATCGAAATCTAAGGCGTTACAATCTCCCCCTTATAAAAATTCGTCCTTGAATTTAACATTTTCACTAAGCGTACCTTCAAAGAGATGAGTACAAACTCCTAAATCTCGCTCGCAGCCTCCCAAGTGATCACCTCACTATACGGCTACGCCCAACAAAACCCTCCACAGATGGCAAGACCCTTGACCGAAATTTCTCCATCTGCCGAACCACTAACACAATTGGCTGCCGGTGAACGAAAAGATCGCGTCCCAAATACTTGGTTTCGTGCTGAATCATGTGAGAAAGGTCATGAAGGTATTTGCAAAGTATCGACACAAGGAATACAGGGTGAATACTCAATAATCTGGGCGGAAGTGCCAAATTATAGGCAACGGAACTAACTCGCTTAAAGGATCTCAAAAGGACCTACAATCCTGGGATAAGCATCCCAAAATTCAACACATCATTCCTCGGAAAATCTGTAGGAATACATGATCTTCCACTGCGAACTCAAGTCTATGACCACCACGATTGGCATAAGACCTCTGTTTGCACTGGGCTGTTCTCATCCTGACCTGAATCAACTGGATCGTCTCTGAAGTCTTTAGACTAGCCGGGGTCCAAAAATCTTACTCTCACGGACTCAGAAAACCAGACTGGCGATCGACATGACCTACCAAACAAAACCTAAAGGTTGCCAATTGGAATTTCTCCTGACAACAGCTATCGAAGGAGAACCGTAACAATGGCAAGTAATGATCCCAACTGCCGACAACAATTAGTACGTACGCACAAGCATATCTTCCAGTGTTTGTACAGCCCGCACTCATAAACCGTCGTCCTGCGGATGGAAAAAGCGGAGCTAAAGCTCAACCAGTACCCAAGGCTTCCTGAAACTTCTGCTCAAGATGGCAAGCAAACAGGGTGCTTCCATTGGATACAACACATGAAGGAATTCCGTGCAAACGCACAAACTTAACGAAGAACTGTTAGTGTATATGCCCTAGAGGCCATTACTGTATTATACTAGTTTGTATATTACTTAATGGAAGCTTGGGATATTCACCTTGTATAAACAATCTTGCTCAATATAGTAGTATGCTACTTGGTTTGTTTCTACTTCAATGTGTACATATGTTTATTTTAGTATATCACCTATACACATTAGTGGAGCCCTTAGGATCTTTGCTTGATTACCAGCGTTGTGATGGTAGTCACACTAGTGGGGGCTGGGTAATCTATAAGCACATCCTTATGCAGGTCCCTAGTCGCAGGACTATCGAGACAGGGCATCGATACTCCAGAGTAGACTAGCGTATGCGCTTCTCATCCCAGTGTGGGAGACGGTCTGTCCCACAGCCGTCAGTACGTCGTACTTGAGATAGTATGCGGGTGCTCGTTGGGTTACGAGTACACTGGACAGGACTCGTCGGGAACTGTTGGTTGGTACTATACATATCGTCAGTTATCAGTTCCCAGGTGACATGAGTACAGCTTAGTCCGCTGACTTGACACTGTCACTTCGCCTCGAGTGTGTTTCCACTGCACTTAGATTACTACCCTACCACGGCTCAAAGGAGTCGTGCAAACAGGTAGTAGTTGGGTGCAGTCCCGAAGCACTTGGAGGCAGTGACGGTTAGACAGGATTCGTCTCTCCCGGTATTGGGGGTTGACATCGCGCTGTGTCTAGGAGAGCCATTACACGAGTAGTCCCTGGCCAGGGCAAGCGAGATATACTGGTAGGCTTCCAGTGTTATCTCAGGGTGTTCTGGGCTTCACTCCGACACGACTTGTACCGCTATTGGGGGACTGGCGTTTACCGCCCCCTAGGCCCGCCATGCGATGTATCAGATGAACAGACCAGACTGTATGGAGATTGTCACAGTCAGACTCAGTAGGAGTTCAGATGGGTTTCACCTAGTCAGTCTTCTTGTCGGCGTCTACCTGGGGACCGTTACGCACAGCTAGTGCCGCTTGCGGACTGTGGTTAAACCCACTGCCAGCGTAGTGTCGAGTCTTTAGAGTCCCACACAGAAAGCTATTCGCCTTTAGGCAAAAGAGTAGAGGTCGCATGGTTTTGCGACAGGGTTCGGTCACATCCGTGCACTTGTGCACGTACAGTGTCCGGACAGTTAACACTAGCGGGATTTGGTTTAAGCCAGATCCTAGTGTACGTTTTGGGATTGGTTTTATCTCGTATGTATTCGTGTTCCTCGGAACGCGGATGCGGGTGTGTATGCACAGTTGATGGAGAGACAGAGGCAGAGGATTCTCATCAGGGCTGTTGACTGTTGACTGTTGACTTTTTGCTCAACCCTAATGAGAATATGATATATGATTAACATTAATATTAATTAAGTATTATAGTGACATGGTTGTTGAGGTGTTGACTTTGTTGACTTTGTTGACTGGGTTGGACTAGTTGACCATCATCATGACAATAGCTATCATTTCATGGCAAAGACTTTTGCTTGCTTGTTTATCTTGTGCAAAATCAGTGCATGAAATGATATGGCTATTTTGACTTAAACCATCACTAATATTTGATTGCTATTATTGGTTATGATGGCTTTGGATTATGAGAGCCAAGAGAGAAAAGTCTTGCTCATTCTCTCATTCCCTTTCTCTCTCTTGGTTTTGAGCTCTCATCCTCTTCCTCTTGCTCTCCCTCTCTCTAGTCTATGGTTCACTTGTCTCATGTGTTGAGAAGCAAGAACCATAGATAAAAATCCCAACACACTCTCCTCTACTCACTCTAGTTCATAAGGTTTAGCAAACCGAGTGAACTAGTTTCTTCAAAGCTCGAAGAAGAAGCCAAAGGTAGAAGCTTTCGGGTGGATCGATCTTCCGCGCAAGGAGACGACGGAGTGAAGCCGATCCGTACACCATCGAGAGTCAAAGACGAAGGAGTTCAAGAAAGAAAGGTATAATCCTCTAACCGAGTAGTTAACAACTCCTAGTTAGGTTGTTAGGTAGATAGTTTAACAAAGATCCGTTTTGAGTCCATGTTACCGTCTCTAGAAAATTGTTTTTCATCAAATTTCGCATGCCCGTAAGTACCGGGAGAGGTAGCATGGACTTACAGTGGTATCAGTGCCAGGTCAAACACTACCTAACATGTTAGCATAGTAACTAGAAATTCGATCGGAGAAAAAGTCGCGAAATACACCCCGATATCAAACTTGCTGTCGATTTTTAAAGTGCTGTAAAAGTAATAAATCATGCTTCAAAAATCGACTCAGGATTTTTATAGTGCACCGAAGAAAAACGTTCAAGAGATCTCTTCAAAGCGCCGCGTAAACGCGGCAATAGCTTGCTCTTGCCGCGGTTCCGCGGCCCATTTAACTCTTCTGTGGATTTTCTTCATTGCAGTTTGTTCAGTGGGGTATTTTGGGATTTTTGGTATATGTTTTTTCAGCCCAGATTTTCCAGAAAGAAAAATTTGTTTTTGGGGCTTTAAAAACCGTATTTTGATCGAGTTTCCAAAGACTAAGGCTAACGTGTTTATATCTGTGATGTGATATTTGTATTGAACGTCTGCTAATCGCTATTTGTCGATTTGTGGGGGTTATACAAATCTGTGATCTGTAATGTTGTTGGAATGTGTATATGAATTCATTGGATTGTCGCGGGTGAATAGCCGGGGGTTGTGAGACGAGAGTTTTCTTTTCTTTCAATTCATGTAAATTTGTAAATTGATGTAATAATTATTTGTATGGCCGCACAACCGGGTCGGGGTTGTAGCCGTCCTTGTATAATTTCTTTTTACTGTTTTTGCTCCTAGGATAGACCCATGGAGGGGGTGCACAAACTACCGGGTATCCCGAAGTGCCGAGTGGCCTACTCACGAAGTTGAGGGAGGTTGATTCGCTTCGGGTACTTGGCGGGTAGTTTGCCGCACCCGTAGGGGTCTTGGGTGGGGTATTGGCTATTCACCGCGACCGTGTAATCTGCTTTTCGTTACAGGCTCGTACAAATTGTGAATTCCTAGTATATCCAACCTATTCATCTGTGATCTGAAATGGCTATCATTGCATTATATCTATATATGATATTATTTAGGCGTTGCTTATGTTTTACAGCCGCGCTAGCCCAGCCCCCGCTCTGTCGTTAGTTAAGTAACCTAACAGGTAATGACGGGGCCCCGTGGCGAATGCGAATGGCATAAGCGTACGTCATATTTTGGTTGTTTTCTGCAATGGTAGGATTAAATGATGGGACGCATTAAAAGAACTAATGCAAGAATATCACGCATTAAAAGAACTAATGCAAGAAAATAAACCAAGTAAAAGTCGTTGGAACACTTTCGAAAAACCACTCGGTTCTTTTCAAAACCAACTTTTAAATGCGGAGCTCGAGCCACTCCTTTTAAAAGCTATCTCGTTCCATCGATTATATCAAATTCACTACGTTCACAGTTTTGCCAAAACCATCCGTAGCCCTCCGTCGTTTCACATGGATGGTCAATAGTATTCAAGCTATGTATGTTGGCCAAAGTCAAGGCATAGTGATTGGTAGCTATTGGGTATTCATGTGCAGCTTAGATAGATGTGTTGGTTTGGGGCAGTCGTTCTACCATTTTGGCCAAAGTCAAGGGTATGTGCGGATGGGCTCAAATTAACCTGGAGAATGACGGGTAGAACTTTACATGTGACTTATGATATTTTGGCCAAAGTCAAGGTCATAAGAGCATGGGGCAAAAATCCACATCGGGAGTTTCAAAAGAACTGAAACTTGCTAGTGTTGCATACCATTTGGAGTGTGATATTCTGGTAGGATTTCTTCAGTTTCGTCACGCGATGATATTTGGATCCCGATCCTACTATGAGTATATGCTACTCCTCGGGAAATTTCTCACTTAACGATCAATGCTATAAACCAAGTAGGTGTCTAGAAAGGTGTTAGCGGGGCTACGCCCCCAGGGAAAAGAGGTTCTTAAATTAAGGAACTTCACGAAAGCGTTGGAAAACCTCCCTCGAAGTACTGACAACAGCCTGGCCGAACGGTTATGCAAGAATTGTACGGTGAGATTGATCCTGACTAATTCTTCCTTTTTGGTTTGAGGAGGGATTCGAGAGACAGTGGGAGCCATCCTGTTTAGATAAATTAAAAACCACTCTAAACTTGCAAGAGCATCATGCCGAGTGTTTCTTCTCTCTCTCCTAATTGCAGCGACCAATCAACATGACTAGACTTGAGTTACTTCTAGATAAAAACATACTGACAGGGCCAACCTACAAAGATTGGCTCAGGAATGTCAAAATGGCAATCACTTACGACAAGCTGGGGTATCTTCTTTCCACCAAAGCTCCCTCTGTCCCATGTCCCACCTCCAGCGTCGCGGATAAGGAAATCCGTAAGAATTGGGAGATCGATAGCGCGAAGGCCAAGTGCCTCGTGCTTGCCTCTATAGACAACGAACATCAGAGGAGGCACGAGAATATGGACCTCGAATCCATATTTCTCCATACAAAAGAACTGTATGGAGAGCAATCTCGTATCGCAAGATACGCAGTGTCGAAGAAGCTATTTTCGGCAAGGTTGGCCATCGGATCATCGGTAGCGGAACACGTGCTTAAGATGATTGGCTTCATTGAGGAGCTCGCGGAACTTGCTGTAAGTCCACGTTGCCCACCCCGGTGCTTGCGAGGAGGCGGAAAATGGAATAAAAATCTAATTTTTATTAACTTAGGCAACATGGACTAGACAAAGAAGGATCTTTG
The DNA here is from genome assembly GCA_030015575.1 of Agapanthus africanus. Classification (NCBI taxonomy): domain Eukaryota; kingdom Viridiplantae; phylum Streptophyta; class Magnoliopsida; order Asparagales; family Amaryllidaceae; genus Agapanthus; species Agapanthus africanus. The sequence continues at coordinate 597,948,321 of CM057339.1, forward strand.
CTAAACAAAAACAAGCTAAAGCTAACTAGAAACTAGCTAAGTGTTTGAAAGGTTATACCTAGGGCTTTATGTCCTTATCTCCTTGCTCCTTGGAGTAGTGGAAGGAGGTCACCTTTGTCGTCTTCTCACGTCGAAGAAAGATCCACCCGAAAGCCTCGACCTTTGGCTTCAACTCCAAGCTAGAAGTAACTAAGGTGGAAGAAGTGCTAATCCTTGAACCCTAGATGAGAGTAATGATTATCAAGAAGAGGTTTTTCTCAAGCTCAGGTTTTTCTCAACACATGAGAGGGGAGAGCTTGAGGGAGTGGAAGAACAAGAGAGAGAAAGTGAATGATAAAATGAGAGAATAATAAACATTCTCACATATATGCGTGAATTATTTTAATTAGATAATTAGTGAGATAATTGTCATAGCTTAATCAAGACATGACCATTATCATTTCATTTTTAATGAAAATTGCAAAGATCAAAGAGCATCTTCCAAATGAAATGATGATGGTCAAAGTGTCAACAAGCTCAACAAGTCAAGATAGGTCAAATGGTCAACAACAATAACCATGCACAATTATTAAACTAATATCAATTAACCATAATACACACATAAGCATTAGGGTTAATAAAATGACAATGGTTATTAACCCTAATCAAAGTCCTCTCCCTCTGTCTCAAGCAACTGTGCATACGCACCCGTATTCGTGATCCGAGGAACACGAATACAATGAGAAAAACCAATCCCTAATCATATACTAGGATCCGGCTTAAACCAAAGCCCGCTAGTATAAGCTGTCCGGACAGCAAACGTGCACAAGTGCGCGGATGTGAACGAACCCTGTGGCAAAACCATGCGACCTCTACTCATTTTGCCTAAAGGCGAATAGCTCTCTGTGTGGGACTCTAAAGACTCGACACTACGCTGGCAGTGGGTTTAACCACAGACCGCAAGCGGCACTAGCTGTACGTAACGATCCCCAGGTAGATGTCGATAAGAAGACTGACGAGGTGAACCCCATCTGAACTCCTACTGAGCCTGTATGTGACAGTCTCCGTACAGTCCGGTCTGTTCGTCTGATACATCGCATGGCGGGCCTAGGGGGCGGTGAACGTCAGTCCCCTAATAGCGGTACAAGTCGTGTCGGAGTGTAGCCCAGAACACCCTGAGATAACACTGGAAACCTACCAGTATATCTCGCTTGCCCTTGCCAGGGACTACTCGTGTAATGGCTCTCCTAGACACAGCGCGATGTCAACCCCAATACCGAGAGAGACGAATCCTGTCTAACCGTCACTGCCTCCAAGTGCTTCGGGACTGTACCCAAAAACTACCTGTTTGCACGACTCCTTTGAGCCGTGGTAGGGTAGTAATCAAAGTGCAGTGGGAACACACTCGAGGCGAAGTGACAGTGTCAAGTCAGCGGACTAAGTTGTACTCATGTCACCTGGGAACTGATAACTGACGATAGGTATAATACCAACCAACAGTCCCCGACGAGTCCTGTCCAGTGTACTCGTAACCTAACGAGCACCCGCATACTATCTCAAGTACGACGTACTGACGGCTGTGGGACAGACCGTTTCTCACACTGGGATGAGAAGCGCATACGCTAGTCTACTCCGGAGTATCGATGCCCTGTCTCGATAGTCCAACTACTAGGGACCTGTATAAGGATGTGCTTATAGATCACCTAGCTCCCACGAGTGTGAGCGCCATCACAACGCTGGTAATCAAGCAAAGATCCTAAGGGCTCTACTAATATGTATATCAGCGATATGCTAAAAGAAACACATGCACATATTAAAGCAGAGACAATCCAAGTAGCATACTACCATTTCGAGCAATATTGTATATACAACTGTGAATATCCCAAGCTTCCATCAAGAAATATACAAACTAGTATGATACAGTAATGGCCTCTAGGGCATATACACCAACAATCTCCCACTTGCACTAAGGCCATGTACTGGCGTATCGAAGACCTATCATCTCAATCAGCCGCTCGAACTGAGTCTGGGGCAAGGCCTTGGTGATGGATCTGCTGTGTTATCTTCTGAAGCAACCCTCCGAACCTCGATCTCCTGGCGATCCACGATCTCCCTGATCAGGTGATACCGCCTCAAGATGTGTCTGGATTTCTGATGGGACCTGGGTTCCTTCACTAAAGCTATAGCCCCGTTGTTGTCGCAATACAGAGGTATTGGGTCAACAATGGACGGAACCACCAGAAGTTCTCTCAAGAACTTCCTCATCCAGACAGCTTCTTTTGCGGCATCAGATGCAGCGATGTATTCCGCTTCCATAGTCGAGTCAGCAATGGTTTCCTGTTTGGAGCTCTTCCAACACACCGCCCCTCCATTGAGGGTAAAGAAAAAACTCGACATGGACTTGGAATCATCCTTGTCACTCTGGAAGCTGGAGTCAGCAAAGGCCTCAATCTGGACTCAATCTGGAGGTCTTTTCCGCCAAACACCAAGAACAACTCCTTAGTCCTTCTCAGGTACTTGAGAATGTTCTTTACTGCTATCCAATGTTTCTCCCCAGGGTTTGACTGATACCTGCTTACCACACTCAGTGCATAAGCCACATCCGGTCTGGTACACAACATCGCATACATTATAGAGCCTACCGCAGAAGCGTAGGGTATAATAGACATGCGATCCCTCTCCAAATCAGTCTTGGGAGACATCTCTTTGGAGAGGGTGATCCCGTGACAAGCCGGTAGATTACCGCGCTTGGAATCTTCCATATTGAATCTCTTTAGTATAGTGTCGATGTACCTGGACTGTGAAAGTCCTAATATCCTCTTGGATCTGTCACGGTAGATCCGGATACCCATAATGTATGAGGCATCACCCAGGTCTTTCATGGAGAACCTGTGTGACAAGAACCCCTTGACAGATTGTAGCATAGGAATGTCATTTCCTATTAAGAGAATATCATCCACGTATAAAACGAGGAATACTACAGTTCTCGCTAAAAATCTACAATAGATGCATGGTTCATCTGGATTTTTGATAAAGCCAAATTCTTTGACCGTCTCATCAAAACAGATGTACCAACTCCGCGATGCCTGCTTTAGTCCATAAATGGACTTAAGCAACTTGCACACCTTTCCGCTACTCCCACTCTGAATGAAACCCTCTAGCTGGTCCATATAGACACACTCTGTAATTCTACGCTAGCGCCCCGGCCGTCTACAGACGCCAAATGCGGAACAAAAACTTTTAAACTGGCGCTATCGTATACTTTAACCCGGATCTGCCATTATTGCTAAACTAACAAACTGTAAAGAGTGTAGAATGGTTATACCGAACGATCCGAGTCCTTCGTTCTTCAACCATCATCCCACGCTCCGTTGCGGCTGCTCCGATCTCGTCGATCTCCGATCTCCTTGTCGAGGTGGCACCACATGATCGGTTCTTTAAACGGGCTCCCGCCTCTCACTCGAGGCAACTCGATCGTCAAGTTTGCTAAAAGAGACGACCAAGATTGATGTAGAGAATGAGTAGATGACTTTGTCTCACTTCGTCCAAATCCGTGGACGATCGGTTAATGAAGTTGCCGAGGGAATCGGGTGATGGAATGAAATGGACTGTGAAATTCCATACACCGATAAAACCTATCATAATCTTTTCACTCAAAAATGAAATCAACAAGTGAGAGTGAGAATGAGGAGAGAGAGAGGGCAAGCCATATATATGAAGGAGGGAGGTGACCGTAGGAGCAAGTGGTGACAATAAGAGAAAGCTTCTCACTCTAAAATATCTTAAGCAATCCAAGAAGCTTTAATAACAAAGCATGAATCACTAAACCTAGTCACCCTTTAATAAATGCAACCAATGAAAACCCTACACCAATAAGCCTAGTCACCTCATCTAGAATATTCTAGAACACTGACTCACCTCATCTGTAGAAAAGATAAATCCGTCTTTAACCAAATGTTAAAAGACGGCTGATAGAAAACTGGAAACTGGCAACTTCCAAAAGTGATCCTGAAACGAATTTCAGGACAGCCCCGAAACTGTATAAATATACCCGCATTTGTATTACGACCGAATACAAATGCAACTGAGACAAAGATATTATACCTACTCAATATAATACTCGGATCCGGCTTAAACCAAAGCCGACCAGTATCACCTGTCCGAAAATCGACACGTGCGTAAACGCACGTGCATTTTCCGAACCCTGCCATAAAACCATACGGCCTCTACAACGTTTCGCCCGAACTTGGGAAACTGTCTGTGGGGGACTCTAATGACTCGTCAGCACCCTGGCAGTGGGTTTAACCACAAACCGTCAGCGGCACTAGCTATGCGTAACGGCTGCCCATGGACTGACCTCAAGGGTGGCCGAGGAGCGAACTTAAGGGAGACCGATGAGCGAACTCCTCCGAAAACCCTACTGAGCCTAACAGTGACAATGTATATACAGTCCGGTCCGTTCGTCAATGAGTATCGCATATCTGCCTAGGGGGCTAGCAACGTCAGACCCCCAATAGGAGTATAAGTCGTGTCGGAGTGAAGCCCAATTACACCCTGAGATACTACTGGAGTACCTACCAGTAAATCTCCTGCCATGGCCATGGAATTTGTGTAATGGCTCTCCTAGACACTGCACGACCTCGCCCCCAATACCGGGAGAGACGAATCCCCTGCCGATCCGCTCACGTGCCTCCATATGGCTCGGGACTGTACCCAAAAGCTACCTGTTTGCACGACTCCTTTGAGCCGTGGTAGGGTAGAAATCAAAGCACAGTGGGAACTCACACGAGACAAATGACGACCTCAGGTCGATGAACTAACCTGTACACATGTCACCAGGGAACTGCTATCTAACGATAGGTATAGTACTAACTAGCAGATTCCCGGCGAGTCCTGTCCGGTGTACTCATAACCCAATGAGCACCTGTATACATCTTAGGTGATCCAACTGACACCAGTGGCTTGTGAGGCCGGCCACCGCCCCTCGTCGGGGTCTCGACTGTACACACTAGTCTACTCCGGAGTATTGATGCCCTGTCTCGAAACTCCCACGACTAGGGACAACAATTAAGGATATGCATATAAACTACCCAACTCTCACGTATATGATCGCCATCATACTGTTGGTAGTAAAGCAAGATCCTAAGGGCTCTATCAAAGTGTAACATGCAATCAGTCACCTGAAATGTACACGACTGATAAAGGCAAACCAGATAGCATACTATCATCTTGAGTAAGACTGTCCTACCGGGATAGGTCCTCCGCAATCATTGCAATCACGTACCTGCGATCCAATAATTGACTATGAGGGCACTATCTCCAACAATCTCCCAATTGCACTCAAGGCTAATATTGCGATGTCGACTACTCACAGCCCGTGTGAAACCGAACATCCAACTCCTCTACTAATCAGTTTCACAAAGCCCGTTTGTAAAACTATTGTGTTCGAGAAATAGCCTCGGTGAGTGGATCCGCCTAGAAGTTTCTTTCTGTATCTCTCTTAATCTCAAGTTCGCGGAGAAAGCCATCTCCCGAATTGAGTAGTACCTGTCTTAGAATATGTCTGGATATCTGATGGGACCTTAGTTCATAAATGAACTCCATATCCAAACTTCTTAGACTGTATGGATCACTGAACCTAATCAGTATCCGGCACCATGCCACCCACAGTATCCTCTGGAACCACCTGTCCATAATACTGTCCCTCGTCAGAGGGAAAACTAAAAACTCTGACAATCACTCTGTCATCCATGTCACCTTTGAAGCTTGGAATGATAATCGTCTCCCGAAAGAGGCTGCCGTTATCAAATCCTTAGAACATGTACCAATGTTCTAAAACTGCTTCCTTATGTTTCTCCAGGATTGGATTAATACAAACTTATTGCATCTAGTGCAAAACCAACATTTGGTGTGGTACTTGACATCTCATGATTGACTCAATTGCCTAAGCAAGTGATCTGCCAATCATGCACATCCCTCTCGTCTTTAGTCTATACGACACCTTTAGAGAGGGTGACTCCATCACCTGCAGGTACACTACCATGCTAGGAGTCAACTATTCTAAAAACCATTAGAATATCTGTCAAAGTACCCACATTAGGAAACTACCCAAATCCAGATCTAAAACCATAGATCTAGAAACCAGAATGTCAAATATTATATCCATATCCTGTCTGGAGAAACAACTGTGTGACGACCACAGTTCAACCGATCGTAGTATAGGAATTTTACTTCCTACTCTGTGTATGTCATCCTGATACCATGACATCACACCCTACTACCTTCTTAACTGATCCATCCCCTATTCTGATTGAAGTCAAACCCATGACTGTCATATCAAAATTAGATGATCTATCTCCGCTATAACTGCTCAAGTCTACAAATAGATATAAGCATCTTGCCCACTATGCTTCTGCTGCTCCCACTGACTACGACAACCCTCCTACCGGGTCTCATATCCTGGAACAACAGTAGTGTCATGTCTGGGTAGATAAGAACCTCCCTGTCACCGTCCTTGAGCCTACCGAAGTACCTCTCGGGTGTCTGAGGTTACCTACCATACCTGCGGAGTGGCTATTGGAATGTCAAACCTGATTGAATATATAGGTCCTTTTAAATTTTCCGTAATCGTTTGCGGTTCTGGAATCACTTCCAGTTCTACCATACTCCCACTACTGTTTTCTGAAAAAGATCCATTTTTACTAAAACTGTGGCGAGTCAAGAACAATATCACTATTGATCTTGCAAATGGTAGAATATCAACCCTCGTCATAACCAGGGTCAACCCACAAACAGCCATTACAGAATCGTGCCCTGAGTTATCCAGTGTCTGGTTTTAATCATAAGCTGGACAACTCCCCGTACCTTAATATCTTTTAAGGTACGAACTATTCTATATCCAATACAGAAACTTTGGCACTTATTTAATTGGAACCAAGATTCAATCCATGCAGCTGTCTCCAGTGCATATCAACTTAATGGAAAGAGGCTATTCAGCATTACTCAACTTAGGAATCCCTCTAATTATGAGTAACCTGAAAGAGAAACACGTTTCTCAAAACCATCACTATCATCTGAATACCAATCACAAGAATCTACATCTTCGATCTCTTTGAAGAATCCCGATACTTGTGACACCTGGTTCTCCACTTTATTCTTATACCCACAACTTCTCAAAACTTAGACCTTGTATTTCTACGAAACACTTGTCTAAATACTAGAGAAGTTATAAGTAAACAGAACATAGTACGAGGACCTACCCCTTTGTCCTGATGGACACTGGACAACATACAATACTCTGTATAAGTCCGCTGAGTTGAACAACTCAAAACCTGTGCGTTGTAGGTGGAAAACTGTACCCTGGTGATATCCTCAAATATCACCAATTACAACGAATTCCGATATAATGATGATGATCACCTAATTCCCAATATCTTACTCCCACTCATCATCTGTAAAACCATACAGATATGAGAATGAAACCTGGTAAATACATACCCTTGGAGTAAGTGTCTAATCGGGAAAACAGCTTTTCCTTTAACAATGCACTGAAACATGAAAATGTTTCGTAGGGGTATCCTGGTATTCATAGCAATGCCTCTTCCATAATCCAATTCATGACTTCAACCGTATATTTTATTGCCGTCTTTCCAAAATCCCTTTAGTTGTCTTTAGTCGTTACCTTCTGTACACCATCGTTAGGCTAAATGGTTTTCTTCCTTCCCTACCGTTCGGCACCAGCCTATGGTTTGGAAGAAGACTATCCAGTAAGCATAATAGGTGTACCCTCCTAAACCAAGGAGTACTCGCAACTGAGAGAAGGTGATGATAAAAGACAACTGAATAATACCTTATTCTTTTTAAAGGTGAAATAGGAGCGGCGATGAAGTACGCGGTTTTGGTCGTGAATGATATCAGTCGCAATTTACTTTGCTCTCTTTCTAATCCCTTTATTTTGTCTTTACATATTACCTTCTGCACACCCTACTTAGGCTAATTGGTTTTCTTCATTCCCTACCTTTCGGCACCAGCCTATGGTTTGGAATAAGACTATCCAATAGGCTTAATAGGTGTACTCTCCTAAACCAAGGAGCTCTCGCAACCTGAGAGAAGGTGATAATAAAAAACAACTGAATAAACCAATTCTATTTCTCCTGAACCTGGATCCATCCTCGAAGAAGTCCCTTCGAGTTCGTATATAACCATACGATGGATCTATCCAACGGAAGTGGATATCCGTAGTATACGGGTGTTCTGAGAAATACAAAGGGTAAAAGAAGGAGTGGCAATGACTTATGCAACTCAGACAATCCAAAAGCCAGTATTTTAAGAAGGTTCGGTCAACCTGGTCACTGAGTCATAGTCTAGGGTCGGTCAAAGGTCGCTGCCAAAGAGAGAGAGAGAAAAGAAACACTCTGCGTGCACTTTAACCTAGATCAGAATGGTCATCATTTTATCTAATCCGGAAACCTCCCACTGTCCTGTCAAATTCTCCTCCAAACCTAAAGAAGAATCAATCGGGATCACCCGAAGAGTAAACCAACTCATCAGTGGGAATCAGGATCCAACTCTCATCGCATGATAACGTGATGGAATGCATCCACGTTACTCATACTCCAGAAGGTATGCGCATACTCGGCAAGTTTCAGTTTCTTTAGAAACTCCTGATATCGTTTTTGCCCCATGCTCTTATAACCTTGGCGTTGGTCAAAATGTCATAAGTCACATGCCAAGTTCTACCTGTCACTATCTTGTCAATTTGAACCCACCCGCACATGCCCTTGACGTTGGCCAAAATGGCAGAACGACTGTCCCAAACTAACTCATCTATCTATGCAACAATTGAATACCCAGCAGCTACCAAACACTATGCCTTGGCGTTGGTCAAAATACGTAGCTTGAATACTACTGAATACCCAAAAGAAGTGACGGAGGGCTACGGCTGGTTTTTGGCGAAAAACCTTTAGCGTAGTGAACTTGATATCGCTGAAGGAACCTGATAGCTTTTTTAAAATATAGTGGCGAAAACCTTTTGCTAAAGTGGTCACTCCCGATAAAGGGATCTCGGCTCTTTCCTCGTGGAATGAGGTGCAGGATATTCCACTGAATACCGCTATGCAAAGCAACATGTAATCGACTATGGTGAAGTTATTACCCTGACGCAAACTTCTGTCCAAGGGGTCGGTCCCGGTGAAGGGATATCGGCCCTTGCCTCGTCGAATGAGGTGCAGGATATTCCACTGAATACCACTATGCATAACAAAAGGAAACATCTTTGCAATAACACTTTTTAAAATTGTTCCAACAACTCAAACTGGTTTGTTTTACTTTGCGTTGATCAGAATCAACGCAGTCCCATCATTCAATCACACCAGAAAAGAACGAAAATAAAATGTACGTATATGCCATCCGCATTCGTCACTGGGTCCCGTCATAACCCGTTAGGTTACTTAACTAACGACAGAGCGGGGACTGGACTAGCGCGGGTGTAAAACATATACAACATCTAATAGTATATAAACCAATATACAATAATCGCTCCAGGCGTGATAGTATGCAACATTACAGAAAAGTAATAGCATCACAGAACAATACAGATATCTGGGATCCCCGAGTTTCACAGAGCCGCTGCTGAAACTCGATGTTCCCCTGTCGTGTGGATAGCCTGTGCAATGAAACCTAGACCCCTACGGGTGCGGCAAGTTACCCGCCAAAACCTGAAGCGAGGTAGTCCCCACAGCATAGTGAATGGAACACCCGGCACTTCACGGAATCCGGTAAATTGAGCACCCCTCCTTGGGTCAACCTGTACCCCCTACGAGTGCGGCGAATAGTCTGCCAATTCTGAAGTGGGGCCCCTCTGCCTCTCAAAGCCATGAGATGCAGACCCGTTTCTTTCCCGAACCCGGCTATCCGTGCACTCCGTCGCGGGGCAAAACCTAGTACAGTAATGAAAAATAGTACAATAGGTACATCGACCGCAACCTGGCCGTGCCCTAAAAAGAATATTATACAACAGGCAGTGACGGCTGTCCACAAGTTGGACGCTCGCCCCGCAATATCAAATGTACAAATAAACACAAACTGTACTATCATTGCACACTGCTATCCACCACGACAAATCCGCAACATCACAGCACAACACAGAACATCAACGCGAATGTCACGTTCGCAAACCCGTCTAAAAGAACTATAGCAGTTAAACGCGGTTTACCGATCAAATGACATTCCCGGTCGGAGATATAATGTAAGCACTGTAAACTAACGTGTTTAAATTTCGATCGACCAAAGACCAAATATCAAAAAGTGGGCCCCACTGCTTACTGGTGAACAGTAACAAAACCTGGGCCAAAAATATATATACCAAAAATCACAAAACCCAACACAGAACCCACTGAGAAAATTTGGGATCACGTGCTCCCCACGTGGCCGCGGTTGCGCGGCCAAACCATGGGTTTGGCCGCCCTTCCGCGGCAGCTTGGAGGGATCACAGTTCCAAATTTTGTCGTGGTTCTTAGAATTCCCTGCACGGATTTTTAAGACATCCAGAAATAATTTTTGAGACCGTTTAAAATCAACAGAAACTGTCGGGCATGGATTTTGTGTTTTTCGATTTTCGGTCGGATCGATATTTTAAATGCGTTAGCACAAGTTAGTATAGCAAAATGGTTAGGCTCTGATACCACTGTAAGTCTACGCTAGCGCCCCGGCCGTCTACAGACGCCAAATGCGGAACAAAACTTTTAAACTGGCGCTATCGTATACTTTAACCCGGATCTGCCATTATTGCTAAACTAACAAATTGTAAAGAGTGTAGAATGGTTATACCGAATGATCCGAGTCCTTCGTTCTTCAACCATCATCCCACGCTCCGTTGCGGCTGCTCCGATCTCGTCGATCTCCGATCTCCTTGTCGAGGTGGCACCACATGATCGGTTCTTTAAACGGACTCCCGCCTCTGACTCGAGGCAACTCGATCGTCAAGTTTGCTAAAAGAGACGACCAAGATTGATGTAGAGAATGAGTAGATGACTTTGTCTCACTTCGTCCAAATCCGTGGACGATCGGTTAATGAAGTTGCCGAGGGAATCGGGTGATGGAATGAAATGGACTGTGAAATTCCATACACCGATAAAACCTATCATAATCTTTTCTCTCTAAAATGAAATCAACAAGTGAGAGTGAGAATGAGGAGAGAGAGAGGGCAAGCCATATATATGAAGGAGGGAGGTGACCGTAGGAGCAAGTGGTGACAATAAGAGAAAGCTTCTCACTCTAAAATATCTTAAGCAATCCAAGAAGCTTTAATAACAAAGCATGAATCACTAAACCTAGTCACCCTTTAATAAATGCAACCAATGAAAACCCTACACCAATAAGCCTAGTCACCTCATCTAGAATATTCTAGAACACTGACTCACCTCATCTGTAGAAAAGATAAATCCGTCTTTAAACAAATGTTAAAAGACGGCTGATAGAAAACTGGAAACTGGCAACTTCCAAAAGTGATCCTGAAACGAATTTCAGGACAACCCCGAAACTGTATAAATATACCCGCATTTGTATTACGACCGAATACAAATGAAACCGAGACAAAGATATTATACCTACTCAATATAATACTCGGATCCGGCTTAAACCAAAGCCGACCAGTATCACCTGTCCGAAAATCGACACGTGCGTAAACGCACGTGCATTTTCCGAACCCTGCCATAAAACCATACGGCCTCTACAACGTTTCGCCCGAAGTTGGGAAACTGTCTGTGGGGGACTCTAATGACTCGTCAGCACCCTGGCAGTGGGTTTAACCACAAACCGTCAGCGGCACTAGCTATGCGTAACGGCTGCCCATGGACTGACCTCAAGGGTGGCCGAGGAGCGAACTCAAGGGAGACCGATGAGCGAACTCCTCCGAAAACCCTACTGAGCCTAATAGTGACAATGTATATACAGTCCGGTCCGTTCGTCAATGAGTATCGCATATCTGCCTAGGGGGCTAGCAACGTCAGGCCCCCAATAGCAGTATAAGTCGTGTCGGAGTGAAGCCCAATTACACCCTGAGATACTACTGGAGTACCTACCAGTAAATCTCCTGCCATGGCCATGGACTTTGTGTAATGGCTCTCCTAGACACTGCACGACCTCGCCCCCAATACCGTGAGAGACGAATCCCCTGCCGATCCGCTCACGTGCCTCCATATGGCTCGGGACTGTACCCAAAAGCTACCTGTTTGCACGACTCCTTTGAGCCGTGGTAGGGTAGAAATCAAAGCACAGTGGGAACTCACACGAGACAAATGACGACCTCAGGTCGATGAACTAACCTGTACACATGTCACCAGGGAACTGCTATCTGACGATAGGTATAGTACTAACTAGCAGATTCCCGGCGAGTCCTGTCCGGTGTACTCATAACCCAATGAGCACCTGTATACATCTTAGGTGATCCAACTGACACCAGTGGCTTGTGAGACCGGCCACCGCCCCTCGTCGGGGTCTCGACTGTACACACTAGTCTACTCCGGAGTATCGATACCCTGTCTCGAAACTCCCACGACTAGGGACAACAATTAAGGATATGCATATAAACTACCCAACTCTCATGTATATGATCGCCATCATACTGTTGGTAGTAAAGCAAGATCCTAAGGGCTCTATCAAAGTGTAACATGCAATCAGTCACCTGAACATGTACACGACTGATAAAGGCAAACCAGATAGCATACTATCATCTTGAGTAAGACTGTCCTACCGGGATAGGTCCTCCGCAATCATTGCAATCACGTACCTGCGATCCAATAATTGACTATGAGGGCACTATCTCCAACACACTCCTCTAAATGTCCATTTAGAAAAGCTGTCTTTACGTCCATCTGCCAAATCTCATAATCGTGGAAGGTAGCAATGGCAAGAAGGATCCGAATGGATTTCAGCATAGTTACTGGAGAAAAGGTTTCGTCATAGTCCAAACCAGGTCGCTGACGAAAACCCTTTGCTACCAGTCTAGCTTTATAGGTCTCAACCTGTCCATCTACACCAATCTTCCTTTTGAAGATCCACTTGCATCCTACGGGTTTTACCCCATCCGAAGCAATGTCCAACGTCCATACATTGTTGGTGTACATGGACTCCATTTCGGTCCGCATTGCATCCAGCCATTTTACCGAGTCGACGCTCTGAATGGCTTGCAGGTAGCTAGTAGGCTCATCACAATCTATGATGCAATCCTCTCTATCCCCGTCAATGAGAAAACCGTAGTATCTCTCGGACGGATGAGACTGCCTACTACTCCTGCGGAGTGCCGTGGGAATGTCCTGATCTTTCGAACCCTCTGGTTCTACTAAGCTTTCAGTAATAGCTTGTGGTTCTGGAATTTCTTCTAGTTCTATTGCGCTCCCACTTATTTCTTTTTCTAAGAACTGATGTTCCAGAAAATGGGCATTACGAGAAACAAGGACTTTTTGTTCCTCTGCGTAATAGAAAAGATACCCCCTGGAGTTCTTTGGGTATCCCACAAACTTGCACAGTACTGAGCGTGCCTCTAGTTTGTCCGCATGCTACTTTTTGACATAAGCTGGACATCCCCAAATCTTCAAGTATTGAAGATAGGGTTTCTTCCCACTCCATAACTCATATGGTGTGGTAGGAACAGTCTTAGTGGGAACTCGGTTCAAAAGGTATGCAGCTGTTTCTAGCGCATATCCCCAGAACGATCGCGGAAACTCAGCGTTACTCATCATGGACCGTACCATATCCAATAGGGTTCGGTTCCGTCTTTCCGATACACCGTTATGTTGCGGAGTGTATGGAGGAGTAAGCTGAGAGAGAATTCCATTCTCTTTTACGTAACCCAGGAACTCGGCACTCAAGTATTCACCACCTCGATCAGATCTCAGTGCCTTGATACTTTTACCTGTTTATTTTTCTACTTCATTCTTATATTCCTGGAACTTTTCAAAAGCTTCGGATTTATGCTTCATCAAGAAGACATGTCCGAACCTTGAGAAATCATCCGTAAAAGTAATGAAGTAAGAATAACCGCTTCGCGCATGTGTAGACATTGGACCGCACACGTCGCTGTGTACGAGTCCCAAGAGCTCGCTGGCTCTTACTCCGTGTCCAGTGAACGGAGTCTTTGTCATCTTTCCTTTGAGACAGGATTGACAAGTTGCATACGATTGATATTCGAACGGATCCAAATATCCTTCTGCATGTAACTTAGTCAACCTTCTCTCATTGATGTGACCCAGTCTACAATGCCATAAGAAAGCTTTATTGATATCTGGAGACTTTCTTTTGTGTGTATTCTGGACATTGAAAATCTGTGGTTGGTTTAATACGTATATACCGTTGTTCAATGTACCTGACCCAATCAAAACTTGATTAAGGTGAATGTTCACTACATTGCTTACAAATGCAAATTCATAACCTTCTTTAGATAATAAAGATATAGAAATGATATTACAGGTTGCATTTGGTATATAATAACAATTGCGCAAAACCAAAAAGTGTCCATCCGACAATCCCAGGTGATAGTCCCCTACGGCCTCAGCATCCATGCTAGCACCGTTTGCAACTCTGAGGGTCATGTCACCTGCCTTCAAAACTCTACTCTTTCTCAACGCCTGCAAAGAATTACAGATATGAGATCCTGATCCGGTATCCAATACCCAGAAAGTAGAGTTTATTGATAGACAGTTTTCAATAACATACACACCTGAAGCTGAAGCTGCAACTCGCTTCAAATCCTGTGTTCTGGCCTTCCAAGCCTTGCAATCCTGTTTCCAGTGACCACTTTTGTGACAATAGAAGCATTCTTCCTTCCCCACCAGCTTTCCCGCTACCTTTGTTGCTTTTCCTTTTCCCTTCGTATCCACTTTACTGACACCGCCTCTTGGTTTGGCGGGGGCTTTCTTCTTCTTACCTTTGGCTTTCGCCCTGGATCTAGAAGAGGAAGATCCTCCTAAAAACAAAGTGGATGTCTCCCTACCCTTCTGTAGGGTGCCCTCAGCACTCCTCAACATGTTCAGAAGTTCGGAAAGTTCAACCTCCTTTCCTTGCATGTTGAAGTTAAGAATAAACTGGGCGTAAGTGGAAGGAAGGGACTGGAGAATCAAATCAGTATAGAGTTCATTCTCCAACGTGATCCCAAGGTCCGCGAGCTCCTCTATGTAGCCAATCATATTAAGCACGTGTTCCGCTACCGATGATCCGACGGCCAACCTTGCCGAAAATAGCTTCTTCGACACTTCGTATCTGGCGATACGAGACTGCTCTCCATACAGTTCTTTTGTATGAAGAAATATGGACTCTAGGTCCATATTCTCGTGCCTCCTCTGATGTTCGTTGTCCATCGAGGCTAGTACGAGGCATTTGGCCTTCGCGCAATCTATTTCCCATGTCTTGTAGATTTCCCTATCTACGACACTGGTTTTGGGACCTGGGACAGGGGGAGCTTTGGTGGTAAGGACATATCCCAACTTGTCGTAAGTGATTGCCATCTTGACATTCCTGAGCCAATCTTTGTAGTTTGGCCCTGTCAATATGTTTTTATCTAGTAATAACTTAAGTCCGGTCATGTTGAATGGTCGCTGCAATTAGGAGAGAGAAAAGAAGCACTTTAGCATGATGCTCTTGCAAGTTTAGAGTGGTTTTTAGTTTGTCTAAACTGGATGGCTCCCACTGTCTCTCGAATCCCTTCTCAAACCGTAAAGAAAGGATTAGTCAGGATCAATCTCACCGTACAATACTTGCTTAACCGTTCAGCCAGGCCAGTGTCGGTACTTCGAGGGAGGTTTTCCAACTCTTTCGCGAAGTTCCTTAATTAAGTAACCTCTTTTCCCTGTGGGCGTAGCCCCGCTAACACCTTTCTAGACACCTACTAGGTTTATAGCATTGATCGTTAAGTGAGAGATTTCCCGAGGAGTAGCATATACTCACAGTAGGATCGGGATCCAAATATCATTGCGTGATAAAACCGAAGGAATCCTACCAGAATCATCACACTCCAAATGGTATGCAGCGCTAGCAAGTTTCAGTACTTATGAAACTCCCGATGTGGATTTTTGCCCCATGCTCTTATGACCTTGGCGTGAGGTCAAAATGTCATAAGTCACATGTCAAGTTCTTCCCATCATTATCCCGGTTAATTTGAACCCACCCGTACCTACCCTTGACGTAGGCCAAAATTGCAGTACGACTGTCTCAAACCAACGCATTCTATCTATGCAACAGATAAATATCCGGCAGCTACCAATCACCATGCCTTGGCGTGAGGTCAAAATATATAGCTTGAATACTACCGAATATATAACTGAAATGATGGAGGGCTACGGATGGTTTTGGCGAAACCGTGAACGTAGTGAACTTGATATAATCGATGGAACGAGATAGCTTTTAAAAGGAGTGATTCAAGCTCCGCGTTTAAAAGTTTAGTTTTGAAAAGAGCCGAGTGGTTTTCAAAGTGTTCCGATCGACTTTTACTTGGTTTATTTTCTTGCATTAGTTCTTTTAATGCGTCCCATCATTTAATCCTACCGTTGCAGAAAACAACCAAAATATGACGTACGCTTATGCCATTCGCAATCGCCGCGGGGCCCCCTCATCGCCCGTTAGGTTACTTAACTAACGACAGAGCGGGGGTTGGGCTAGCGCGGCTGTAAAACATAAGCAACGCCTAAATAGTTATCATATATAAGTATATAGCAATGATAGACATTACAGATCATAGATGAATACATTGGATATACTAGGAATCCGCAATCCATTCGAGCCTGCAACGAAAAGCGGATTACACGGTCGCGGTGAATAGCCAATACCCCATCCAAGACCCCTACGGGTGCGGCAAACTACCCGCCAAGTACCCGAAGCGAAGCAACCTCCCTCAACACCGTGAGTAGGCCACTCGGCACTTCGAGATACCCGGTAGTTTGTGCACCCCCTCCATGGGTCTATCCTAGGAGCAAAAACAGTAAAAAGAATTATACAATGACGGCTACAACCCCGACCCGGTTGTGCGGCCATACAAATAATAATATTACATCAATTTACATATTACAATGAATGAAAGAAAAAGCAACACTCATCTCACATCCACCCCGGCAATTCACCCGCGACAATCCAACGCATTCATATACACATACCAGCATCAAACACAGATCACAGATATGTATAACCCCGACTAATCGACATATAGCGATTAGCCGACGTTCAATACATATAAACATCACAGATATAACCCTTATAGTCAAAGTGTAGTGAAGTTCGAAAAAAATACGGATTTATAGGCCCCCAAAAATAAATTTCTATTCTGGAAAATCTGGGCACATATAAACCATCTTAAAAATCCCAAAACCAAGCCAGAAATACACTGCTCGACCCAGAGACGAGCCTAAACGGCCGCGGTTGCGCGGCAATAGCTTGCTATTGCCGCGGAACCGCTGCTCTTTGGTCGAATCTCTGGATCATTTTTGGTGGCTTTCTTCACAAAACCCTGAGATGATTTTTGGAGTATGATTTATTTTGTTTTGAACAGAAAAAATTTTAACAGAAACATAGGGTTTTGAAAACTCGGTTTTTCGATTTTTCCGATTCGAACTTCGATACACTTTACTGCCTAGCTAGTTTATGTTTAGTTAGGCTCTGATACCACTGTAAGTCCACGTTCCCTACCCCGGTGCTTGCGGGGAGGCGGAAAACGGAATAAAAATCTAATTTTTATCAACTTAGGCAACATGGACTAGACAAAGAAGGATCTTTGCTAAACAAAAACAAGCTAAAGCTAACGAGAAACTAGCTAAGTGTTTGAAAGGTTATACCTAGGGCTTTATGTCCTTCTCTCCTTGCTCCTTGGAGTAGTGGAAGGAGGTCACCTTTGTCGTCTTCTCACGTCGAAGAAAGATCCACCCAAAAGCCTCGACCTTTGGCTTCAACTCCAAGCTAGAAGTAACTAGGGTGCAAGAAGTGCTAATCCTTGAACCCTAGATGAGAGTAAAGATTATCAAGAAGTGGTTTTTCTCAAGCTCAAGTGTTTCTCAACACATGAGAGGGGAGAGCTTGAGGGAGAGGAAGAACAAGAGAGAGAAAGTGAATGATAGAATGAGAGAATAATAACCATTCTCACATATGTGTGTGAATTATTTTAATTAGATAATTAGTGAGATAATTTTCATGGATTAATCAAGACATGACCATTATCATTTCATTTTTAATGCAAATTGCAAGGATCAAAGAGCATCTTCCAAATGAAATGATGATGGTCAAAATGTCAACAAGGTCAACAAGTCAAGATAGGTCAAATGGTCAACAACCATAACCATGCACAATTATTAAACTAATATCAACTAACCATAATACACACATAAGCATTAGGGTTAATAAAATGACAATGGTTATTAACCCTAATCAAAGTCCTCTCCCTCTGTCTCAAGCAACTGTGCATACGCACCCGTATTCGTGATCCGAGGAACACGAATACAATGAGAAAAACCAATCCCTAATCATATACTAGGATCCGGCTTAAACCAAAGCCCGCTAGTATAAGCTGTCCGGACAGCAAACGTGCACAAGTGCGCGGATGTGAGCGAACCCTGTCGCAAAACCATGTGACCTCTACTCATTTTGTCTCAAGGAGAATAGCTCTCTGTATGGGACTCTAAAGACTCGACACTATGCTGGCAGTGGTTTTAACCACAGACTGCAAGCGGCACTAGCTGTACGTAACGGTCCCCAGGTAGATGTCGATAAGAAGACTGACGAGGTGAACCGCATCTGAACTCCTACTGAGCCTGTATGTGACAGTCTCCGTACAGTCCGGTCTGTTCTTCTGATACATCGCATGGCGGGCCTAGGGGGGCGGTGAACGTCAGTCCCCTAATAGCGGTACAAGTCGTGTCGGAGTGTAGCCCAGAACACCCTGAGATAACACTGGAAACCTACCAGTATATCTCGCTTGCCCTGGCCAGGGACTACTCGTGTAATGGCTCTCCTGGACACAGCGCGATGTCAACCCCCAATACCGGGAGAGACGAATCCTGTCTAACCGTCACTGCCTCCAAGTGCTTCGGGACTGCACCCAAAAACTACCTGTTTGCACGACTCCTTTGAACCGTGGTAGGGTAGTAATCAAAGTGCAGTGGGAACACACTCGAGGCGAAGTGACAGTGTCAAGTCAGCGGACTAAGCTGTACTCATGTCACCTGGGAACTGATAACTGACGATAGGTATAATACCAACCAACAGTCCCCGACGAGTCCTGTCTAGTGTACTCGTAACCTAACGAGCACCCGCATACTATCTCAAGTACGACGTACTGACGGCTGTGGGACAAACCGTTTCCCACACTGGGATGAGAAGCGCATACGCTAGTCTACTGCGGAGTATCGATGCCCTGTCTCGATAGTCCAACGACTAGGGACCTGTATAAGGATGTGCTTATAGATCACCCAGCTCCCACGAGTGTGAGCGCCATCACAACGCTGGTAATCAAGCAAAGATCCTAAGGGCTCTACTAATATGTATATCAGCGATATGCTAAAAGAAACACATGCACATATTAAAGCAGAGACAAACCAAGTAGCATACTACCATTTCGAGCATGATTGTATATACAACTGTGAATATCCCAAGCTTCCATCAAGTAATATACAAACTAGTATGATACAGTAATGGCCTCTAGGGCATATACACTAACACTTGGGACCACGTTAGAGAACGAGCTCTACACGGACTTGATTCTCCAGTCCCTTCCTTCCACTTACGCCCAGTTTATATTGAACTTCAACTTACAAGAAAAAGAAGTTGAACTTTCAGAACTCCTCAACATGCTGAGGAGTGCAGAGGGCACCCTACAGAAAGGCAGGGAAACATCCACTTTGTTTGTAGAAGGATCTTCATCTTCTACGTCCAAGGCGAAAGCCAAGGGAAAGAAGAAGAAAGCCTCCGCCAAACCAAGGGGCGGTGTTAGTAAAGTGGATACGAAGGGAAAAGCAAAAGCAACAAAGATAGAGGGGAAGCTTATAGGGAAGGAAGAGTGCTTTTTCTGTCATAAGAGTGGTCACTGGAAGAAAGATTGCAGGGCTTGGAAAGCCAGGACACAGGAACTGAAGCAAGTTGCGGCTTCAGCTTCAGGTGTGTATGTTATTGAAAACTGTCTATCAATAAATTCTACTTCCTAGGTATTGGATACCGGATCAGGATCTCATATCTGTAATTTTTTGCAGGCATTGAGAAACCGTAGGCTTTTGAAGGCAGGTGACATGACCCTCAAAGTTGCAAACGGAGCTAGCATGGATGCTAAGGCCGTGGGGGACTATCACCTGGGGTTGTCAGATGGACATGTTTTGGTTTTGCGTAATTGCTTTTTTGTACCCAACGCAACTTGTAATATCATTTCTGTATCTTTGATTTCTAAAGAAGGTTATGAATTTGCGTTCGTAAGTAATGTTGTGAACATTCACCTTAATCAAGTTCTGATTGGGTCAGGTACATTAAGCAATGGTATATACGTATTAAACTTGTAAGTGCACGGCGGCGCCCCGGCCTCCATCCCGAGGCCAAATGCGGAAGCGATGGCTAACTTTAATTTTTCTTGAACCGGCACCACCGCGCACTAAAACCCGGATCGGGCCATTAACTAGTCCTAGCTAACTATAAGATGGGGAAGAGAGATATACCGAGTGGTCCGAGTCCTCCGGTCTTCTCGCCGTCGTCCCGATCTCTCGCGGAATGTCCGGTCTCCACCTCCTCGCCGGAATGGCACCACGTCGCCTGCTTCTTTTACGGGCTCCCGCCTCTATACCGAGGCAACTCGGGCACGAAGTTGGCGAGCCGACGTGCCGAAGGTTTGCTGTAGAATATAGTGTAGAACCATGTCTCATTTTGGGGTAGTGGATGTTGCCTTTTGAGTGGAGGAATGATACAAGCTTTTGGAGGAGGAGCTAATATGATTTTTGCCAAGCCAAACGAGTGTAAATCCCTATACCAAAAATTGGGACAGCCCACTTAGAGCTTGGCCGGCCATGCTAATGGGGAAGGAGAGAATGAGAGTGAGTGTGTATCAAAATGAATGGAGCCACACAATTAATCCAAGTGAGAGAGAGGTCAAAAATGATATCATGAAAGGAAATGATCAAAAACACAAACCCACACTCCACCATCATCACCATGACAAAAGGTAAGCAATCATGAACCATCATCATCCTAGAAGTCAATGGAGGCTAAGTCATCATAATACAACAAAATGCAATGACCCCCCCCCCCCACAAAAGCTTATTTGCACAAATAAGCCCCCCTCCACCAATCTTCGGCCAATGAAAGATACAAATGAAAATGGCCGAAACGGAAAGCAAACTGGCTACTCCAGAAAACTGGTCCCGTAATAAATTACAGGAAAACCCTGATACTGTGCATACACACCCGCATTTGTATTCCGACCGAATACAAATGCAATGAGAAAAAATCTACACTGTACTATACTAGGATCCGGCTTAAACCAAAGCCGGCTAGTAATATCCGTTCGATCCTGATCCGTGCAATACCGCACGTATCTGATCGAACCCTGCCATATATCCATACGGCCACTAGTACTAACCGTCCGATCCTGATTCGTGCAATACCGCACGTATCTGATCGAACGCTGCCATATCTCCACACGGCCTCTACAGCGTTTCGCCCGAAAGCTTGAGTAACTGAATGTGGGGGACTCTTAAGACTCGTCAATACAATTGCTGTGGATTTAACCACTAGCACGTCAGAGGTATTAGCCATACGTGACGGGCCACCAGCTATTGACTAAAAGGGACGTCGATGAGCGAACTCATCCTGACACCCTACTGAGCCTGTCAGTGACAATATCCGTACAGTCCGGTCCGTTCGTTTATGAGCATCGCATGGCGGGCCTAGGGGGTTGGTAAAAGTCAGACCCCCAAAAGCGGTACAAGTCGTGTCGGAGTGTAGCCCAGAACACCCTGAGATACTACTGGAATACCTACCAGTAAATCTCCAGCCTCGGCCGAGGGCTTCGTGTAATGGCTCTCCTAGACACGGCGCGACCTCACCCCCAATACCGGCAGAGACGAACCCCTGAAGATCCGCTCACTGCCTCCATGTGGCTCGGGACTGTACCCAACTAGAACCTGTTTGCACGTCTCCTTTGAGCGTGGTAGGGTAGTAATCAAAGTACAGTGGGAACTCACACGAGACAAATGACGATCCCCAGGTCGATGAACTAACCTGTACACATGTCACCAGGGAACTGCTATCTGACGTCAGGTATAAGACCAACTAGCATGTTCCCGGCGAGTCCTGTCCGGTGTACTCATAACCCAATGAGCACCTGTATACATCTTAGGTGATCCAACTGACACCAATGGCTTGTGAGACCGTCCACCGCCCCTCGTCGGGGTCTCAACTGTATACACTAGTCTACTCTGGAGTATCGATGCCCTGTCTCGAAACTCCCACGACTAGGGTCCTTTTAAGGATGTGCTTATAGACCACCAGCTCTCACGTATATGATCGCCCTCATACTGCTGGCAGTCAGGCAAGAATCCTAAGGGCTCTACCAACGTGTAATAGCGACCTGTCAGGTCACCTAAAGCAGTACACGATGATAAAGATAAACCAGATAGCATACTATCATCTTGAGTAAGACTGTCCTACCGGGATAGGTCCTCCCTCAATCATTGCAATCACGTGCCTGTGATCCAATAATTGACTCTGAGGGCACTATCTCCAACAATCTCCCACTTGCACTCAAGGCTAATTATTGCGGTGTCGCATACTCACAGCCCCGTGTGATACCGAACACCCAACTCCTCTACTAGTCAGTCTCACAAAGCTCGTTTGCAAAACTCTCGCGTTCGAGGAATAGCCTCAGTGAGTGGATCCGCTTTGAAGTTTCTTTCTATGTCTCTCTATATCTCAAGTTCACGGAGAACGCCATCTCCCGAAATGAGCAATACCTGTCTTAGAATGTGTCTGGATGTCTGATGGGACCTAGCTCATAAATGAACTCCAAATCCAAACTTCTTAGACTGTATCGTCAACTGAACTCAATCAGTATCCTGCGCCATGCCTCCCTCAGTATTGCCTTGGACCATCTTTCCAAAATACTGTCCCTCGTCGGAAGGAAAAACTATAACTCTGACAACCTCCTTGTCGTCCATGTCACCTTGGAAGCCTGGAATGATAACTGTCTCCCGAAAGAGGCTGTTGTTATCATATCCCTAGAACATCAACTTATGTTCTAAAACTGCTTCCGACTGCTTCTCCAGGATTGGATCAATGTCAACTTATTGCATGTAGTGCAAGAACAACATCTGGTGTGGTACTTGACATTTCATGATTGACTCAATTGCCTAAGCAAGTGATCTGCCAATCATGCACATCCCTCTCCCCTTTAGTCTGTAAGACACCTTTAGAGAGGGTGACTCCATCACCTGCAGGTACACCACCATGCCAGGAGTCGTCCATTCTAAATACTCTTAGAATGCTGTCTAAGTGCCCAGATTGGGAAACTACCCAAATCTAGATCTAAAACCATAGATCTAGTAACCAGTATGTCTGATATAATGTCCAAGTCCCATGTGGAGAAGCCACTGTGTGACGACCAAAATATAACCGATCGTAGTATAGGAATATCACTTCCTACTCTGTGTATGTCATCCAAATACCAGGAAATCACACCCTACTAACTTCTCAACAGATTCATCCCCTATTCTGATGAAGTCAAACCTATGACTGTCACATCAGAAATTGATGATCTATCTCCGCTATATCTGCTTTAGTCTATAAATAGACATAAGCCACCTGTCCTCCAATGCTTCCGCTGCTCCCACTGACTACGACAACCCTCTGGCAGAGTCATATACACGTACACTTCTAAAGCAAGTTTAGAACGACGCTATACTTATCCTCCTGCCGGGTCTCACAGTCTAGAACAACAGCAATGGCAAGTGTGGGTAAACAAGAACTTCCCTGTCATCGTCCTTGAGGCTACCGGAGTACCTCTCGGGTGCCTGAAGTTACCCACCTTATCTGCGGAGTGGCCAATGGAATGTCAATCCAAATTGAATCTTTAGGTTCCTATCAAATCTTCAGTAATCGTTTGTGGTTCTGGAATCACTTCCAGTTCTACCATACTCCCACTACTGTTTTCTAAAAAAATCCATTTTTGTTAAAACTGTGGCGAGTCTAGAACAATATCGCTATTGATCTTCCAGATGGTAGAAAGTCAACCCTCGTCATAGCCTGGGTCAACCCACAAACAGCCATTACAGAAACGTGCCTTGAGTTATCCAAAGTCTGGTTTTAATCATAAGCCAGACAACTCCCCTTACCTTAATATCGTTAAGATATGAACTGTTCTACATCTAATATAGAACCAGAGGCACTATTTAATTGAACCAGATTCAAATCATGCAGCTGTCTCCAGTGCATGTCAACTAAATGAAAAAGGCCGATCACCGTTACTCAACTTAGGAATGCTTCCAATTATGAGTAACCTGAAAGAGAAGCAAGTTCTCTTAACCACTACTATCAACTGAATACCATACTCAAGTATCTACATCTTCGATCAACTTGAAGAATCCCGATACTTGCAACACCTGGTTCTCTACTTTATCCATATACCTATAACTTCTCAAAATTCGGACCCTGTGATTCCACGAAACACCTGTCTAAAAACTAGAGAAGTCATAAGTAGACCGAATATAGTACGAGGACCAACCCCTCTGTCCTGATGGACCCTGGACAACATACAATACTCTGTATAAGTCCTTTGAGTCTGATAACTCATTCCTTATGTGTCGTAGACTGAAAACTGTACTTATGGTTAAGAAGAATTACACCGCTGTTTAATGCTCCTTACCTAACCATCCATTGATATAGGTAAATGTCATAGACATAATTCCAAAAAGGTATATCTCACTCTATGAAAATAGACGTACAGATATATCAATTGGAAATTGGTACATAACAGCGGATATTCAAAACCAAATATTTGCCGACCGGCAAACAGCCCAGGTGATTTCCTCAAATATCACCGATTACAACGAATCCCGATACATGAGGATGATCACCCAATTCCCAATTGCTTACTCCTACCCATCATCTGTAAAACCATACAGATGTGAGAATCACACCTGGTAAATACCTACCCTGGAGTAAGGGCTAATCGGGAAATCAATTTTCCTTTAACAGTACACAGTGAAACTGAAACATTGAAATGTCTCGATGGGGTATCCGGGTATTCCTAGTAATGCCTCTTCCATTATCCAGATTCACAACTGTAACCGTATAATTCTATGCCATCTTTCCAAATCCCTTTCTATGTCTTTAGTCATTACCTTCTGTACACCCCTTTAGGCAAAATGGTTTTCTTCCTTCCCTACCTTTCGGCACCAGCCTATGGTTTGGAAGAAGACTATCCAATAAGCATAATGGGTGTACTGTCCTAATCCTAGGAACACTCGCAAAGCGAGAGAAGGTGAAGAAAAAAGACAACCGAATAAACCTTATTCCTATTTCTCCTGAACCAGAATCCATCCCCGAACTGGAACAAGTTCCTTTCGAGTTCGTATATAACCATACGATGGAGTATCCAATAAACTATGGATCTTCGTAGTGATACGGAGTGTCCTGGAGAAATACAAAGCTGATTTAGGATTGGTGAAGAAATACATGGTTTGGTCATGAACATCAGTCGCAACTTACTTTGCCCTCCTTCTAATCCCTTTCTTTTGTCTTAACCCAATACCTTCTGTACACCGTTTAGGCTAACTGGTTTTCTTCATTCCCTACCGGTCGGCACCAGCCTAAGGTTTGGAAGAAGACTATCCAATTTGCGTAATAGGTGTACTATCTCCTAAACCAAGGAGTACTCGCAACCTGAGAGAAGGAAAAAGGAAAAGAAAACTGAATAAACCTATCCGTTTTCTCCAGAACCGGAAACCATCCTCGAATAAATTCCTTCGAGTTCGTATCTTACCATACGATGGTTTTGTCCAATGGAAGTGGACGTTCGTAGTAATATGGGGTGTCCTGGAGAAAAGGGTAAAAGTAGGAGTGGCAATGAGGTTTGCAACTCTGACAATCCAAAAGCCAGT
Organism: Agapanthus africanus; assembly: GCA_030015575.1. Taxonomy (NCBI): domain Eukaryota; kingdom Viridiplantae; phylum Streptophyta; class Magnoliopsida; order Asparagales; family Amaryllidaceae; genus Agapanthus; species Agapanthus africanus. The sequence continues at coordinate 597,974,405 of CM057339.1, forward strand.
GTTTAAGAAGGTTCGGTTAATTTTGGTCACTGAGTCATAGTCTTAGGGTCGGGTCAATGGTCGCTGCCGAAGAGAGAGAGAAAAGAAACACTCAGCGTGCACTCTATCCTAGATCAGAATGGTTACTAATTTATCTAATCTGGAAACCTCCCACTGTACCTTCAAATTCTCCTCCAAACCTGAAAGAAGAATTAGTCGGGATCACCCGAGGAGTAAACCAACTCATCAGTGGGAATCGGGATCCAACTATCATCGCATGATAACGTGACGGAATTCACTCACGTCATCACACTCCAGAAGGTATGTGTATATCTGGCAAGTTTCAGTTTCTTTAGAAACCGCCGATATGATTTCTGCCCCATGCTCTTATGACCTTGACTTTGGCCAACATATCATAAGTCACATGTCAAGTTCTATCCGTCATTCTCCAGGTTAATTTGACCACACCCGTACATACCCTTGACTTTGGCCAAAATAGTAGTACGACTGCCCCAAACCAACGCATCTATCTATGCTGCATATGAATACCCCAATAGCTACCAATCACTATGCCTTGACTTTGGCCAACATACACAGCTTGAATACTATTGACCACCCATATGAAACGACGGAGGGCTACGAATGGTTTCTGGAAAAAACCTTTAACGTAATGAACTTGATATCGTTGAAGGAACTGATAGCTTTTAAAAATATAGTGATGAAAACCGTTGCTAAAGAGGTCACTCCTGGTGAAGGGATCTCGGCTCTTTCCCCGTAGAATGAGGTGCAGGATATTCCAACTGAATACCACGATGCAAAGCAAAAGTGATCGGCTATAGTGAAGTCATTGCCCTGACGCAAACTTTAGTCCAAGGGGTCACTCCCGGTGAAGGGATCTCGGCCCTTGCCTCGTCGACTGAGGAGCAGGATATTACAACTGAATACCACGATGCTAAACAAAAGAGAACGTCCTTGCAATAACAGCCTTTTGAAAAGTGTTCCAATAACATCAGATAAGGTTTGTTTTTAACTTGCATTGATCCGAATCAATCCAGTCCCATCAATTGATCACACCACAAAGAACGAAAATATACTGATGTACGTATATGCCATCCGCATTCGCCACTGGGTCCCGTCATTACCCGTTAGGTTAGCTAACTAACGACAGAGCGGGGACTGGACTAGCGCGGATGCAAAACATATACAACATCTACTAATATATATACCAATATATAATTTTCGCTCAAGGCGTGATAAAATGCAACATCACAGAAAATGTACAGCATCACAGAACAATACAGATATCTGGGATCCCCGGGTTTCACAGAGCCACTACTGAAACCCGACGTTCCCCTGGTCATGTGGATAGCCTGTGCAATGAAATCCTAGACCCCTACGGGCGCGGCAAGTTACCCGCCAAAACCTGAAGTGAGGCAGCCCCCTTCAGCAACGTGAATGGACCACTCAGCACTTCACGGAATCCGGTAACTTGGGCACCCCTCCTGGGTCAACCTGTACCCCCTACGAGTGCGGCGAATAGCCCGCCAATCCTAGAGTGAAGCCCCCTCCGTCTCAATGCCATGAGATGCGGGCCCGTTGCCCTCTAGAACCCGGCTATCTGTGCACCCCTCCTTGGGGAAATCCTAGTACAGAAAGTAAAATATACATACAACGGGTACATCGACCGCAACCTGGTCGTGCCCCAAAATAATAATACAATCAGGCAGTGACGGCAGTCCATATGTCGGACGCTCGCCCCGTAATATCAAATGTACATAATACAACCACAACTGTACTAGCATTCATCCAGGCTATCCCCCACGACCGATCCGCAACATCACAGCATAACACAGAACATCAACGTGAAAGTCACGTTCGCAAATCCGTCTAAACGGGCTATAGCAGTTAGACTGGATTTACCGATAAAGTGACATTCACGGTCGCAGATATAATGTAAATACTGTGAACTAATGTGTTTAAAATATCCGATCGATCAAATTTTAACAAGTGGGCCCCCAAGTACTACTGTAGCACATCAAGAAATTCTGGGCCCAAAATTAATATTCCAAAAACCCTATTTTCACCCCAGAAACCCACTGGAAAAATTTGACGCATTGATCCCTTCATACTGCGGCGGAACCGCGGCGCCAAGTGGGGTTTGGCCGTGGTTCCGCGCTCTCCTTGAAAGATCAATGTCTCGAATTTCTCCAGAATTCTTAGGACTTCCAGTAAATCAATTTTCTACAACCTGAAAAAATTTTCGAGCCAGAAAAAAATTGACAGAAAACTGATGCATGTGTTATTGGGTTTTCGGAACATTTGTTCGATCGGAAGTGTAAAACACATTAGACAAAGCTAGACTATGTTAATGGCGAGGCTTTGATACCACTGTAAGTGCACGGCGGCGCCCTGGCCTCCATCCCGAGGCCAAATGCGGAAGCGATGGCTAACTTTAATTTTTCTTGAACCGGCACCACCGCGCACTAAAACCCGGATCGGGCCATTAACTAGTCCTAGCTAACTATAAGATGGGGAAGAGAGATATACCGAGTGATCGGAGTCCTCCGGTCTTCTCACCGTCGTCCCGATCTCCCGCGGAATATCCGGTCTCCACCTCCTCGCCGGAAAGGCACCACGTCGCCTGCTTCTTTTACGGGCTCCCGCCTCTATACCGAGGCAACTCGGGCACGAAGTTGGCGAGCCGACGTGCCCAAGGTTTGCTGTAGAATATAGTGTAGAACCATGTCTCATTTTGTGGTAGTGGATGTTGCCTTTTGAGTGGAGGAATGATACAAGCTTTTGGAGGAGGAGCTAATATGATTTTTGCCAAGCCAAACGAGTGTAAATCCCTACACCAAAAATTGGGACAGCCTACCTAGAGCTTGGCCGGCCATGCTAATGGGGAAGGAGAGAATGAGAGTGAGTGCGTATCAAAATGAATGGAGCCACACAATTAATCCAAGTGAGAGAGAGGTCAAAAATGTTATCATGAAAGGAAATGATCAAAAATACAAACCCACTCTCCACCATCATAATCCATCATCATCACCATGACAAAAGGTAAGCAATCATGAACCATCATGATCCTAGAAGTCAATGGAGGCTAAGTCATCATGATACAACAAAATGCAAAGACCCCCCCCTACAAAAGCTTATTTGCACAAATGCAAATAAGCCCCCCTCCACCAATCTTCGGCCAATGAAAGATACAAATGAAAATGGCCGAAATGGAAAGCAAACTGGCAACTCCAGAAAACTGGTCCCGTAATAAATTACAGGAAAACCCCGATACTGTGCATACACACCCGCATTTGTATTCCGACCGAATACAAATGCAATGAGACAAAATCTACACTGTACTATACTAGGATCCAGATTAAACCAAAGCCGGCTAGTAATATCCGTTCGATCCTGATCCGTGCAATACCGCACGTATTTGATCGAACCCTGCCATATATCCATACGGCCTCTAGTACTAACCGTCCGATCCTGATCCGTGCAATACCGCACGTATCTGATCGAACGCTGCCATATCTCCACACGGCCTCTACAGCATTTCGCCCGAAAGCTTGAGTAACTGAATGTGGGGGACTCTAAAGACTCGTCAATACTATGGCTGTGGATTTAACCACTAGCACGTCAGAGGTATTAGCCATACGTGACGGACCACCAGGTATTGACCAAAAGGGACGTCGATGAGCGAACTCATCCTAACACCCTACTGAGCCTGTCAGTGACAATATCCGTACAGTCCGGTCCGTTCGTCTATGAGCATCGCATGGCGGGCCTAGGGGGTTGGTAAAAGTCAGACCCCCAAAAACGGTACAAGTCGTGTCGGAGTGTAGCCCAGAACACCCTGAGATACTACTGGAATACCAACCAGTAAATCTCCTGCCTCGGCCGAGGGCTTCGTGTAATGGCTCTCCTAGACACAGCGCGACCTCACCCCCAATACCGGGAGAGACGAACCCCTGAAGATCCGCTCACTGCCTCCATGTGGCTCGGGACTGTACCCAACTAAAACCTGTTTGCACGTCTCCTTTGAGCGTGGTAGGGTAGTAATCAAAGTACAGTGGGAACTCACACGAGACAAATGACGATCCCCAGGTCGATGAACTAACCTGTATACATGTCACCAGGGAACTGCTATCTGACGTCAGGTATAAGACCAACTAGCATGTTCCCGGCGAGTCCTGTCCAGTGTACTCATAACCCAATGAGCACCTGTATACATCTTAGGTGATCCAACTGACACCAATGGCTTGTGAGACCGGCCACCGCCCCTCGTCGGGGTCTCGACTGTATACACTAGTCTACTTTTGAGTATCGATGCCCTGTCTCGAAACTCCTACGACGAGCGACCTTTTAAGGATGTGCTTATAGACCACCAGCTCTCACGTATATGATCGCCCTCATACTGCTGGCAGTCAGGCAAGAATCCTAAGGGCTCTACCAACGTGTAATAGCGACCTGTCAGGTCACCTAAAGCAGTACACGATGATAAAGATAAACCAAATAGCATACTATCATCTTGAGTAAGACTGTCCTACCGGGATAGGTCCTCCCTCAATCATTGCAATCACGTGCTTGTGATCCAATAATTGACTCTGAGGGCACTATCTCCAACAAAACCAACCACATATTTTCAATGTCCAGAATACACACAAAAGAAAGTCTCTCGAAATAAATCAGACTTTCTTATGGTATTGTAGACTGGGTCACATCAATGAGAGAAGGTTGACGAAGTTACATACAGAAGGATATTTGAATCCGTTCGAATATCAATCGTATGCCACTTGTCAATCCTGTCTCAAAGGAAAGATGACAAAGACTCCGTTCACTAGACACTGAGTAAGAGCGAGCGAGCTCTTGGGACTCGTACACAGCGACGTGTGCGGTCCAATGTCTACACATGCGCGAAGCGGTTATTCTTACTTCATTACTTTTACGGATGACTTTTCAAGGTACAGTTTTGTCTTCTTAATGATTCATAAGTCCGAAGCCTTTGGAAAATTCCAGGAATATAAGAATGAAGTAGAAAAACAAACCGGCAAAAGTATCAAGATTCTAAGATCGGATCGAGGTGGTGAATACTTGAGTGCCGAGTTCCTGGACTATTTAAAAGAGAACGGAATTCTCTCTCAGCTTACTCCTCCATACACTCCGCAACATAACGGTGTATCGGAGAGACGGAACCGAACCCTTTTGGATATGGTACAGTCCATGATGAGTAACGCTGAGTTACCGCGATCATTCTGGGGATATACACTAGAATCAGCTGCATACCTTTTGAACCGAGTTCCAACTAATACTGTGCCTACTACACCATATGAGATTTGTTGTGGGAAGAGATCCTATCTTAATCACATTAAGACATGGGGAAGTCCAGCTTTTGTCAAAAAGCAGCATGCGGACAAGATCGAGGCACGCTCAGTACAGTGTAAGTTTGTGGGATATCCAAAGAATTCCAAGGGATATTTCTTCTATTGCGAAGAGGAACAAAAGGTTTTTGTTTCTCGGCATGCCCACTTCTTAGAAACTCAGTTTTTAGAGAATCAGATAAGTGGGAGCGCAATAGAACTGGAAGAAATTCTAGAGCGACGAGCTATTACTGAAAGCTTAGTAGAACCAGAGGGTTCGGAAGATCATGACATTCCTGCGCCGCTCCGCAGGAGTAGTAGGCCGTCTCATCCGCCCGAGAGATACTACGGTTTTCTCATAGACGGGGATAGAGAGGATTGCATCATAGATTATGATGAGCTGACAAGCTTCCAGCAGGCCATTCAGAGCGTTAACTCGGTAAAATGGCTGGATGCAATGCGGACCGAAATGGAGTCCATGTACACCAACAAAGTATGGACGTTGGACGTTGCTCCAGATGGGGTAAAACCCGTAGGATGCAAGTGGATCTTCAAAAGGAAGATTGGTGTAGATGGACAGGTTGAGTCCTATAAAGCTAGACTGGTTGCAAAGGGTTTTCGTCAAAGACCTGGTTTGGACTATGACGAGACATTTTCTCCAGTAGCTATGCTGAAATCCATTCGGATCCTTCTTGCCATTGCTGCCTTCCACGATTATGATATTTGGCAGATGGACGTAAAGACAGCTTTTCTAAATGGAAATTTAGAGGAGTGTGTTTATATGGACCAGCCAGAGGGTTTCATTCAGAGTGGGAGCAGCGGAAAGGTGTGCAAGTTGCTTAAGTCCATCTACGGACTAAAGCAGGCATCGCGGAGTTGGAACATCTGTTTTGATGAGACGGTCAAGGAATTTGGCTTTATCAAAAATCCAGATGAACCATGCATCTATAGTAGATTTGTAACGAGAACTGTAGTATTCCACATTTTGTACGTGGATGACATTCTCTTAATAGGAAATGACATTCCTATGCTACAATCTGTCAAGGGGTTCTTGTCACACAGGTTCTCCATGAAAGAACTGGGTGATGCCTCATACATTCTGGGGATCCGGATCTATCGTGACAGATCCAAGAGGATACTGGGACTCTCACAGTCCAGGTACATCAACACCATACTGAAAAGAATCAGTATGGAAGATTCCAAGCGCGGTAATCTACCGGCTTGTCACGGGATCACCCTCTCCAAAGAGATGTCTCCCAAGACAGATTTGGAAAGGGATCGCATGTATATTATACCCTACGCTTCTGCGGTAGGCTCTATAATGTATGCGATGTTGTGTACCAGACCAGATATAGCTTATGCACTGAGTGTGGTAAGCCGGTATCAGTCAAACCCTGGGGTGAAACATTGGATAGCAGTAAAGAACATTCTCAAGTACCTGAGAAGGACTAAGGAGATGTTCTTGGTGTATGGCGGAAAAGGCCTCCAGATCGAGGCCTTTGCTGACTCCAGCTTCCAAAGTGACAAGGATGATTCCATGTCCATGTCGGGTTATGTCTTTACCCTTAATGGAGGGGCGGTGTGTTGGAAGAGTTCCAAACAGGAAACCGTTGCTGACTCGACGATGGAAGCGGAATATATCGCTGCTGCAGATGCCGCAAAAGAAGATTTCTGGGTAAGGAAGTTCTTAACTGAACTTCAGGTGGTTCCGTCCATTGTTGATCCAATACCGCTGTATTGCGACAACAACGGGGCTATAGCTTTAGCGAAGGAACCCAGGTCCCGTCAGAAGTCCAGACACATCTTGAGGCGGTATCACCTGATCAGGGAGATCGTGGGTCGCCAGGTGATCGAGGTTCGGAGAGTTTCTACAGAATACAACACTGCTGATCCACTCACAAAGGCCTTACCTCAGACTCAGTTCGAGCGGCTGATCGAGATGATAGGTCTTCGATACGCCAGTACATGGCCTTAGTGCAAGTGGGAGATTGTTAGTGTATATGGCCTAGAGGCCATTACTGTATCATACTAGTTTGTATATTGCTTAATGGAAGCTAGGGATATTCACCTTGTATAAACAATCTTGCTCAATATAGTAGTATGCTACTTGGTTTGTTTCTACTTCAATGTGTACATGTGTTTATTTTAGTATATCACCTATACATATTAGTGGAGCCCTTAGGATCTTTGCTCGATTACCAGCGTTGTGATGGCAGTCACACTAGTGGGGGCTGGGTAATCTATAAGCACATCCTTATGCAGGTCCCTAGTCGCAGGACTATCGAGACAGGGCATCGATACTCCGGAGTAGACTAGCGTATGCGCTTCTCATCCCAGTGTGGGAGACGGTCTGTCCTACAGCCGTCAGTACGTCGTACTTGAGATAGTATGCGGGTGCTCGTTGGGTTACGAGTACACTGGACAGGACTCGTCGGGAAATGTTGGTTGGTACTATACCTATCGTCAGTTATCAGTTCCCAGGTGACATGAGTACAGCTTAGTACGCTGACTTGACACTGTCACTTCGCCTCGAGTGTGTTCCCACTGCACTTAGATTACTACCCTACCACGGCTCAAAGGAGTCGTGCAAACAGGTAGTAGTTGGGTGCAGTCCCGAAGCACTTGGAGGCAGTGACGGTTAGACAGGATTCGTCTCTTCCGGTATTGACGGTTGACATCGCGCTGTGTCTAGGAGAGCCATTACACGAGTAGTCCCTGGCCAGGGTAAGCGAGATATACTGGTAGGCTTCCAGTGTTATCTCAGGGTGTTCTGGGCTTCATTCCGACACGACTTGTTCCGCTATTGGGGGACTGACGTTTACCACTCCCTAGGCCCGCCATGCGATGTATCAGATGAACAGACCGGACTGTATGGAGATTGTCACAGTCAGACTCAGTAGGAGTTCAGATGGGTTTCACCTCGTCAGTCTTCTTGTCGGCGTCTACCTGGGGACCGTTACGCACAACTAGTGCCGCTTGCGGTTTGTGGTTAAACCTACTGCCAGCGTAGTGTCGAGTCTTTATAGTCCCACACAGAAAGCTATTCGCCTTTAGGCAAAAGAGTAGAGGTCGCATGGTTTTGCGACAGGTCGCATGGTTTTGCGACAGGGTTCGGTCACATCCGTACACTTGTGCACGTACAGTGTCCGGACAGTTAACACTAGCGGGCTTTGGTTTAAGCCAGATCCTAGTGTACGTTTTGGGATTGGTTTTATCTCTGAAAGATTTTACCTAGCACCTCATGAAGGGTTTGGAAGCATCACATGTACCAAAGATTAAGTTTTTATGGTGCTAAGTAAACTTACAAAGGATCTATCCTAGAAAAATTAGGGTTTCAAATTTTTCACATCATCATATGAAAGGAAAGCTATAGTTTATAGAGTACAACCTTTGTAGCTCCCTACGCTAGACTCCTCGGCTACTTAGGGTTTGAAAAAGCTCCGTTTGAACTCCTCGATGTCACCGATGATCCACCCGTAGTCCTCTTTGTCCAAGCTTGCAATTTTATCCGATCAAGTGAACGAAATCAAGCTAACACTCCAAACAAGTAGGCTAGACTTGTGTAGAATGGTGTTGTGGTTCTCTTTCTCACTTCAAAATCCAATCTTGAGGAGTATATTGCTCACTACAAAGAACTAGAAAGCAAAATGAGAGAGGAAGAAGAAGATGATGACAATATGAGAAGATGATAAGTTCAACTCACAAAAGAAAATGGAAAATATATCAATATATATTTTTCTCTTCTCATATCAAACCATGGTTAGGATATAATTGAACTTGAGTTAAAAACAAAAAGGGAAAAGTAACCCATGGTCAAATGGTGGATGAGAATGGTTAGGTCAAGAGAAGAGTGTAGAAACAAATCAATAATGACCATTTTACTTTTTCCTTTTTGTATTAAATCAAATGCAATTTAATCCATAAAGAAAACCATGGTGTGAGTCTTATATTGCCACCATTTTCATGTATATACAACCATGAAGGATGTATGTATGCATGTATGTGTATATGTACATCCATATGTGCATGAATCAATAAAGAAACTATACATGCATGCATACATCCATCATACTCAAGAAAGGATTTCAAGTGAGAAGCTAATGGTTAAATGATAAATCAACACTTGATTTATCAATCCGGCCATATCACATTAGACCCCTACCAAAAGCAAGCCGCCCGACCAATATACGGTATCCCATACGCGCATTTTAATCGGGTCCATGCGCATATCGCATACGCGCACCATAACGTTTCGCCTGGACTAGGAAACTCCATTGTGGGACTCTGAGACTCGTCAATACGCTCGCAGTGGGTGATGATCATATCAAGCACCCCCAAGCCGCAAGCGGTCAGCTAAACTTAACGGCCACCCTGGTATTGAACGATCAGAAGAGAACAAGCGAACCTGCTACAACTCCCGTCGAGCCAACCGGCAACACTTCCCGTACAGTCCGGTCTCCTCCTCTGATATGTCGCATATCAAGTCTAGGGGTGGTAAACGTCAGACCCCAATAACCGATAAGTCATGCCGATGTGAGGCTCATAACAGGTCGAGAAACTACTGGTAACACTTACCAGCAAATCTCTGAATCAGCCCTGGCCAGGGACTTCCCTGTTACGGCCAATCGAGCACAGCGCAATATCAACCCCCAATACTGGGAGAGGTGAAACCCCTCCTATCGCTCATTGCCTCCATGTGACTTGGGACTGTACCCAAAAACCACCGTTTTGCATGCCCTCATGGACGTGGTAAGGTAGAGATCAAAGCACAGTGGGAATCACACAAGACTATATGACGATCTCGGGTCTACAGACTAACCTGTACAAGTGTCACCTGAGAACTGCCATCTAACGTGTGGTATAATACCATCTGGGAGTTCTCGGCGAGTCTGTCCAGTGTACCCAGTCTCCACTGAGCAACCGTATACCATCTCTGATGTCAAACACCAATGGATATGGATCATCCTTCGCCCATCTCATGGGTCGAGAAGCGTATACGCTAGTCTACACTGGTATATCGATGCCCCGTCTCGTTACACCCACGACTAGGGACCTTGAAGGATGTACTTATGGACTACCATGTCCCCACTAGTATGATCTGCATCATAGTCCAGGTAGTCAAGTACACATCCTAAGGGCTTTACCAACATGTAACTATAAGACAGTTTAAAGAGACTAGTATACATGTTAAGATAAAGTGCAACCAGATAGTATACTATCATATCGAGCAAGAAAGTCATCTCTATATATGTCCAAGCATCCAATATAATATACATCATCTGTACAATACTGGCCTCTAGGGCATATATACAACTAACAATCTCCCACTTGCACTTGGGCCAGCTGCTGTAGTATCGCATACCGAGCATCCCAAAGAGTCTCTCAAACTGTATCTGGGGAATGGACTTCGTAAGTGGATCCGCCGTGTTGTTCATCGTGTCAACC